>JAVRXN010000011.1:211906-864406 GCA_033556935.1 Timema podura
AAACATGTAAAGAGGTCTTAAGGATACTTGCCATGTAGGCAAATAAACAGGTCTTAAGGATCCTGGCCATGTAGTCAAGTAAATAGGTCTTAAGAATCCTGGCCCTTTAGTCAAGTAAATATGTCTTAAGAATCCTGGCACTGTAGTCAAGTAAACAGGTCTTAAGGAACCTGGCCATGTATTCAAGTAAACAGGTCGTAATGATCCCGGTCATGTAGTCAAGTAAATAGGTTATAAGGATACTGGCCCTGTAGTCAAGTAAATAGGTTTTAAGAATCCTGTCCCTGAAGTCAAGTAAACAGGTCTTAAGGATCATGGCCATGTAGTCAATTAAATAGGTCTTAAGGATCCTGGCCATGTAGTCAAGTAAATAGGTCTTATGGATCTTGTCCATGTAGTCAAGTAAATAGGTCTTAAGGATACTAAACCTGTAGTCAAGTAAATAGGTCTTAAAGATCCTGGCCATGAAGTCAAGTAAATAGGTTTTAAGGTTCCTGGCAATGTAGTCAAGTAAACAGGTCTTAAGGATCCTGGCCATGTAGTCAAGTAAATAGTACTTAAGGATCCTGGCCATGTATTCAAGTAAATAGGTCTTAAGTATCCTGGCACTGTAGTCAAGTAAACAGGTCTTAAGGATCCGGGAACTGTAGTCAAGTAAATATGTCTTAAAGAATCTTGCCATGAAGTCAAGTAAATAAGTCTTAAGGATCCTGGCTCTGTAGTCAGGGTAAACATGTCTTAAGGATCCTGGCCCATAAGTCAAGTAAACAGGTCGTAAGGATGCTGGCCCTGTAGTCAAGTAAACAGGTCTTAAGGATCCTGGCCCTGTTGTTATGTAAACAAGTTATAAGGATCCTGGCCATGTTATCATGTAAATAGGTCATAAGGATCCCGGCCATGTAGTCAAGTAAATAAGTCTTAAGGATCTTGGCTATGTATTCAAGTAAACAGTTCTTAAGTATCCTGGCCCTGTAGTCAAGTAAATAGGTATTAAAGATACTTGCCATAATGTCAAGTAAATATGTCTTAAGGATCCAGGCCATGTAGTCAAGTAAACAGGTCTTAAGGATTGTGGCATGTAGTCAAGTAAACATGTTATACGAATTCTTGCCATGTAGTCAAGTAAACAGTTCTTAAGGATCCTGGCCTTGTAGTAAAGTAAATAGGTCTTAACGATACTGGCCATGTAGTCAAGTACACCGGTCTTAATGATACTGGACCTGTAGTCAAGTAAATAGGTTTTAAGAAGTCTGGCTATATAGTCAAGTAAGCAGGGCTTACGGATCCTGGCTATGTAGGCAAGTAAATAGGTCTTAAGTATCCTGGCTCTGTAGTCATATAAATAGGTCTTAAGGATCCTGGCCCTGTAGTCATGTAAACAGGTCTTAAGGATCCTGGACCTATAGTAAAGTAAACGGGTCTTAAGAATCCTTGCCATGTAGTCAAGTAAAGAGGTCGTAATGATCCTGGCCATGTAGTCAAGTAAAGAGGTCGTAAGTATCGTGGCCATGTAGACAAGTAAATAGTTTTTAAGGATCCTTGCCTTGTAGTCATGTAAATAGGTCTGAAGAATCCTGGCCCTGTAGTCAAGTAAACTGGTTTTAAATATCCTGGCCTTGTAGTCAAGTAAATAGGTCTTAAGGATCCTGGGCATGTAGTCAAGTAAACAGGTCTTAAGGATCCTGGCCCTGTAGTCAAGTAAACAGGTCTTAAGAATCCTTGCCATGTAGACAAGTAAAGAGGTCGTAATTATCCTGGCTATGTAGTAAAGTAAAAATGTCTTAAGGATCCTGGCCCTGTAGTCAAGTAAATATGTCTTAGGGATAATGGCCCTGTAGTCAAGTAAAAAGGTCTTAAGGATTCTGGTCATATAGTCATGTAAAGAGGTCGTTAGGATCCTGGCCATGTAGTCAAGTAAATAGCTCTTAAGGATCCTGGCCCTGTAGTCAAGTAAATAGGTCTTAAGGATCCTGGGCCTGTAGTCAAGTAAACAGGTCTTGGGGATCATGGTCATGAAGTCAAGTAAATAGATTTTAAGGATCGTAGACCTGTAGTCAAGTTAACAGGTCTTAAAGATCCTGGCCCTGTAGTCAAGTAAATAGGTATTAAGTATCCTAGCCCTCTAGGCAAGTAACAGGTCTTAAGGACCCGGGACATGTAGTCAAATAAAGAGGTCTTAAGGATCCTGGCCATTTATTAAATTAAATAGGTCTTAAGTATATTGGCCTTGTAGTCAAGTAAATATGTCTTAAATATCCTGGCCCTGTAGTCAAGTAAACAGGTCTTAAGGATCCTGGCCATGTTGTCAAGTAAACAGGTCTTAAAGATACTGGCCATATAGTCAAGTAAATAAGTCTTAAGCATCCTGGCCATGTAGTCAAATAAATAGGTCTTAAGGATCCTGGCCATCTAGTCAAGTAAATAGGTTTTAAGGATCTTAGCCATTTAGTCAAGTATATAGGTATAAAGAATTCGGGTCACGTAGTCAAGTACCCAGTTCTTATGGATCCTGTCCATGTAGTCAAGTAAATAGGTCTTAAGGATCCTGAACCTGTAGTTAAGTAAATAGGTTTTAAAGATCCTAGCAATGAAGTCAAGTAATTAGGTCTTAAGATTCCTGGACATGTATTCAAGTAAACAAGTCTTAAGGATCCTGGCCATGTAGTCAAGTAAATAGTACTTAAGAATACTGGCCATGTATTCAAGTAAATTAAATCTTAAGTATCCTGGCCATGTAGTCAAATAAATAAGACTTAAGGATCCTGGCTATGTAGTCAAGTAAACAGGTCTTAATGATTCTGGCCATGAAGTAAAGGAAACAGGTCTAAAAGATCCTGGCCATGTAGTCAAGTAAACAGGTCTTAAGGATCTTGCCCTGTAGTCAAGTAAATAGGTCTCAAGGATCCTGGCCCTGTAGTCAAGTAAACACGTCTTAAGGATCCTGGACATATAGTCAAGTAAAGATGTCGTAAGGATCCTGTTCATGTAGACAAGTAAATAGTTTTTAAGGATACTTTTCCTGTAGTCAAGTAAATATGTCGGAAGAATCCTGGCCCTGTAGTCAAGTAAAAAGGTCTTAAGGATCCTGGCCATGTAGTCAAGTAAGCAAGTCGTAAGGATCCTGGTCATGTAGTCAAGTTAATAGGTCTTAAGTATCCTGGTCCTGTAGTCATATAAATAGGACTTAAGTATCCTGACCCTGTAGTCATGTAAACAGGTCTTAATGATCCTGGCCATGTAGTCAAGTAAGCAGGTCGTAAGTATCCTGGCCATGTATTCAAGTAAATAGGTTTTAAGTACCCTGGCCTTCTAGTCAAGTAAATATGTCTTAAGGATCCTGGCAATATAGTCAAGTAAACCGGTCTTAAAGATCTTGAACATGTAATCAAGTAAACAAGTCGTAAGGATCCCGGCCATGTAGTCAAGTAAATAGGTATTATGTATCCTGGCCCTGTAATCAAGTAAATAGGTCTTAAGGATACTGGCCCTGTAGTTAAGTAAATAGGTATTAAGGATCCTGGCCCTGTAGTTAAGTAAACAGGTTTTAAGGATACTGGCCATGTAGTCAAGTAAACATGTCGTAAGGTTTTTGGCCATGTAGTCAATAAATAGGTCTTAATGATCCTGGCCATGTAGTGAAGTAAATAGGTCTTAAGGATTCTGGTCCTGTAATCAAGTAAACAGGTTATAAGGATACTGGCCATGTATTCAAGTAAACAGGTCGAAAAGATCCTGGCCATATATTCAAGAATAGACGTCTTAAGTATCCTGGTCCTGTAGTCAAGTAAATATGTCTTAAGGATCCTGGCCATGTAGTCAAGTAAACAGGTCTTAAGGCTCCTTGCCATGTAGTCAAGTAAACAGGTCGTTAGGATCCTCGCCATGTAGTCAAGTAAAGATGTCTAAAGGATCCTGGCCCTGTAGTCAAGTAAATAGGTCTTAATGATTCTGGCCCTGTAGTCAAGTAAACAGGTCTTAAGGGTCGTTTCCATTTAGTCAAGTAAACAGGTCATAACGATCCTGGCCATGTAGTCAAGTAAATAGGTCTTAAGGATACTGGCCCTGTAGTCAAGTAAATAGGTCTTAAGGATCCTGGCCCTGTAATCAAGTAAATATGTCTTAAGATTCCTGGCCATGTAGTCAAGTAAGCAGGTCGTAAGGATCCTGGCCATGTAGTCAAGTAAATAGGTCTTAAGTATCCTGGTCCTGTAGTCATATAAATAGGACTTAAGGATCCTGACCCTGTATTCATGTAAACAGGTCTTAATGATCCTGGCCATGTAGTCAAGTAAGAAGGTCATAAGTATCCTGGCCATGTATTCAAGTAAATAGGTTTTATGTATCCTGGCCTTCTAGTCAAGTAAATATGTCTTAAGGATCCTGGCAATATATTCAAGTAAACAGGTCTTAAAGATCCTGAACATGTAGTCAAGTAAACAATTCGTAAGGATCCCGGCCATGTAGTCAAGTAAATAGGTCTTATGTATCCTGGCCCTGTAATCAAGTAAATAGGTCTTAAGGATACTGGCCCTGTAGTCAAGTAAATAGGACTTAAGGATCCTGGCCCTGTAGTTAAGTAAACAGGTTTTAAGAATACTGGCCATGTAGTCAAGTAAACAGGTCGTAAGGTTTCTGGCCATGTAGTCAATAAATAGGTCTTAATGATCCTGGCCCTGTAGTGAAGTAAATAAGTCTTAAGGATTCTTGTCCTGTAATCAAGTAAACAGGTCTTAAGGATACTGGCCATGTATTCAAGTAAACAGGTCGTAAGAATACTGGCCATGTAGTCAAGAAAAGACGTCTTAATTATCCTGGCCCTATAGTCAAGTAAATAGGTCTTAAGGATCCTGGCCCTGTAGTCAATTAAACAGGTCTTAAGTATCCTGACCATGTATTCAAGTATACAGGTCGTTAGGATCCTGGCCATGTATTCAAGTAAATATGTCTAAAGGATCCTGGCCCTGTAGTCAAGTAAATAGGTCTTAACGATTCTGGCCCTGTAGTCAAGTAAACAGGTCTTAAGGGTCGTTTCCATTTAGTCAAGTAAACAGGTCATAAGGATCCTGGCCATGTAATCAAGTTAATAGGTCTTACGGATCCTGGCCCTCTAGTCAGGTAAATAGGTCTTAAGGATCCTGGCCCTGTAGTCAAGTAAACAGGTCTTAAGGCTCCTTGCCATGTAGTCAAGTAAACAGGTCGTTAGGATCCTGGCCATGTAGTCAAGTAAATATGTCTAAAGGATCCTGGCCCTGTAGTCAAGTAAATAGGTCTTAACGATCCTGGCCCTGTAGTCAAGTAAACAGGTCTTAAGGGTCGTTTCCATTTAGTCAAGTAAAAAGGCCATAAGGATCCTGGCCATGTAGTCAAGTAAATAGGTCTTAAGAATCCTGGCCCAGTAGTCAAGTAAACAGCTCCTAAGAATCCTGGCCATGTAGTCAAGTAAACAGGTAGTTAGGATCCTGGCCCTGTAGTCAAGTAAATAAGTTTAAGGATCCTGGCCCTATAGTCAAATAAACAGGTCTTAAGGATCCTGGACATGCTGTCAAGTAAACAGATAGTAAGGATCCTCTCCAGGAAGTCAAGTAAACAGGTCGTAAGGATCCTGGCCATGGAGTCAAGTTAATAGGTCTTAAGGATACAAGCACTGTAGTCATGTAAATATGTCGTAAATATCCTGGCCATATAGTTAAGTAAATAGGTCTTAAGGATCCTGGTCCTGTGGTCAAGTAAATAGGATTTAAGAATCCTGGCCCTGTAGTCAAGTAAAAAGGTCTTAAGGATCTTTGCCATGTAGTGAATTAAATAGGTCTTAGGGATCCTGGCCATGTAGTCAAGTAAAGAGGTCGTAAGGATCCTGGCCATGTAGTCCAGTAAATAGGTCTTGAGGATCCTAGCCCTGTTGTTAAGTAAATAGGTCTTAAAGATCTTAGCTCTCTAGTCAAGTAAGCAGGTCTTAAGTATCCTGGCCCTGTAGTCAAGTAAACAGGTCTTAAGAATCCTGGCCATATAGTCAAGTAAACAGGTCTTAATGATCCTGGCCATGCAGTTAATAAATAGTTCTTAAGTTTCCTGGCCCTGTAGTCAAGTAAACATATCTTAAGGATCCTGGCCATGTAGTCAAGTAAACAGGTAGCAAGGATCTTGGCCATGTTGTCAAGTAAATAGGTCTTAAGGATCCTATCCCTGTAGTCAATTAAACAGGTCTTAAGTATCCTGGCCATGTTGTCAAGTAAACAGGTAGTAAAGATCCTGGCCATTTAAACAAGTAAATAGTTCTTAAGGATCCTGGCCCGTTAGTCAAGTAAATAGGTTTTAATTATCCTGTCCCTGTAGTCAAGTAAACAGGTCGTATGTAAGGGTCCCTCAGTTCTGCACAATATTTATATACCTTCCCGGCTGGCTCCAGTGCAGAGACATCCAGGACTTAATCTCGGGCTTCTGAATACCCGGACTCCTCACTGACAGAGATCATGGATGAGAGACAAACGAAACTACGTGTTCATCAACCCTCCACCATAAAGTAAAAAAAAAAAACAAGATAAAAGATTGGTCTCAAAACAAACACTTCAAACACTTAAAAACACACTTATAATTCCCCACAACAACAAGAATTGACAATTTCCACACATTAAAACAACAATCAGTTACATCTCTTGATTATTTTTCTTCCCTTTCTTTTTTTTTTAGTCCCAACAATCAACAAAACAAATCCATCCACCACCGCCAACCATGAAAAAAAAACTCTCTCCCCCTTGATTTCTATACTTAATTATTTAACTAAACAAATTACTGCCTATTTAAATTTACCTTTCAAATCTATATGACCTTTTAATATATTCATCTTTATGTTTAAATTATACTTAAATATTAAATAACAATATTTGTACAACAAAGAAACAAAAGTGTGTGTTAACAATTTATGGCAATTTTAGTCACGAATACACTTTCTTCTGACAGCAAGAACATTCCCAGATGCCTTCCTTCTTCCCGAAATGCTCTCCACATCTTCCAGTGTGACTGGAAGAGTCTTATTTATAATCTCTGGTAGTAATAGGCACAGCAAGGCACCTAACATGGAGAGAGTGCCTAACACCAGATCAGGGATTGCCCTCCAATATGTTGCCATTTTGACAAGCCTGCAATCCAGTGGGGTGCATCACCGGTCCTTTCAGATGCCCCCACACAGTTTTGGTTCGACCTTGACGCACTGAAACTCTTTTAGTAAGGACGGGGATGCAAGTTGTGGCGACCACACCTTATCCTCGCTTATTCTTCCCCTATAACCTAATAACACATAGCTTACAAAATATATGCAACATAAACTTACAAAAAAAACCTATTAGAAAAACGTGTCACCTCAACGCCCTTAAGCGCAACCTACTCTATCTGGTTCGGTTTTTGGTTGACACGAATTCTATAGGATAAACGCTGGTTTAACATACCACGGCAAACTATACCTACAAAAAAACTGTTAGTGAAAGTTCTGTTCACATTTCAGGCTTCCACGGCTTGAGTGACTCTGAGTTGAATGTACCCCGCACCTGCTGGGTCCATGGATCAAACAATACACAGGCATTGCTTCTTATAATTCCTATTATCTCAAAGGGCCCAGAATAGGGCAAGAACAGCTTTTTGGTCTCCCGTGACCAAAAATCTGGTACCGGTGCCTCCTTCAGCAATACCTGGTCTCCAACTTCGTACGGCCTTGGGAAGGGGATAACTGCGCCTGAAACACGCTTTCGTGTCAGTTAGGCGGATGTTGGCCCTATACGTCAAGTTCAAACCCGGCCCGTCTGAAAAAGCTTCTCGGCACTCCTGGAGCAAGCCGTAGACGACCTCCCGCCGCTCCTGGTCTAGAGTGTTAATGTCACCTACAAAACTCTTTAGTTCCACATCGGTAGGAAGTGGTCTCCCGCAGTGAAAGGGAATCGCTTCTCTCAATCCAACAGGAACGTTACCGAGCTCTGCGCCTTTCTTCAACTGGACGACAAGGGCACCGATAGTGAGCCTATCAGGATTCGCGTCCCATTGGACCGGTTTTTCCTGACACGCCGCCTCCAAACGACCGCCCCCAACGCAGATCGATTGCCTACCAAAATCCAAAGTGATAGAATGGGCCTCCAAGAAGTCCACCCCCAGTATCACGGGCTTGACCAGACCCCTTACCACTAAACAGTTGACGCTCTTCCCAGAACCTAGACCTTCCACACTTAGCTGCAGTTGGCCGGTGATGGCAGGGCTCTTCCTACTCGTCACGCCGACTATAACCATGCGGGGAAGTGGCAGACTCATAACGTGGGGGTTGTGTCCCAGGATCAAGTTAACAAAATCCTCGGACACGCCACTCACCTCCGCCCCTGAATCTAATAGACAGATCACCACCTGGCCCTCAACCTTCAATTGCACTTCCGGAAATTTTGGAACTCTTCCGATTTCCTCCTCTTCTTCCCACAATATGTCAATCCTACAATCGCGTCCAAACACATTGTACGAGCAGGCCCTTGTACAATAGTCACCTCCTACTACGTCACTCACCACCCCCTCCTCTCTGGAGGAATCTAAGGAAGGGGTAGGGAGTTTGACGCTTCTCCTCTAGCACCGTTGTCCCTTGAACATTGTCGCGGGGGTGTTTTGCTCTGCCTTCTTTCCTCTTCTTTTCTAGCTCCAGAGTCCAGCTGGCCTTCTCTTCCCCACTTGTTGTACGGAGAAATAGGCCTACTTCCTCCTTGTCCTTTCCGCTTCTTTCGCTTGTTATTGGCGCCACCCACAGGTGCATGGTCCATAGGCTCCTCACGATCATGAGTGTCATTAGTGACGTACACTCCTTCGTTGGTGACTTGACCGTGGAACTGACCCACTCCCGTGTGAGGCGGGAACCCTGGAGCTGGCTCCCAGAAAGGGTACCACATTGGTCCAGGAGGATAACCCACCTGGGCCACAGATACCCGAGGCTGTGGGCCGGCTTGCCCCCTCTGGTACGTAGGCGGTGGCCTCCCACGTTGAAATCCTGATGGGTAGGATTGTCTGAAACCCCGGTTACCCCATTGTTGTGGAGGTGGACCCACAATATCTGGCCGCTGCCCCTTTAGTTGTCCAGGCAGCTGGATCTGTTGTTGTGGTCTCTGTCCCTGAGGTGTCTTCTCCCCTGATGGTGTCTTGGCTATCCTACGGAGCTGTTCTATGTGGTCCAGACGTCTCAATTCCCTTCGGAAATCAGCCCCGCCCCCATATCTTACCACCCCCAACACTTCCTGAACTCGGAGTGGGAATTGTCCCAGGGCCATGTTAACCAGCTCTGAGTCAGTCATGGGCAAATCCAGGTGTTTGCTCCTATCTAACAGAGTGAGGAAATGTGCCTCCATAATTTTATTCCCGCCCTCACGATATTTCATGGCATGTAAAGTGGCTCGGGTAAGTCCTTGTATCTCGGGCGACCAGAATTCCTGCCGGAACAAAGACTCGAACGTGGACCACGAGTCTATCTCCTCCTATACGCTGGACCACCAGCATGACGCCACCCCTTCCAACGATGGAGCGATGAGACGCTTCTTCTATCTCCAAGGAACATCCTGACCGTCCCACAAGCTGCTTAACCTCTTAAGGTGGTTTACGGGATTCTCCCCCGTGTGGTTGTTGAAATGAGGCACTTGGTCTGCCATCATCTGGAAGCCTAGACGCGCACCGAGAGCATCTACCAGCCCCCAAACAACCTGTGGTGGTGAAGCATCTAGCCTAGTCCCGGTTACCTCGCTGAGCCTCACTGCCTCCTACCGCGCCACCTCCCGGATGTGGGCCACCTCAACAAGTGCGGCGTCTCTCCTGGACTCGACCTCAGTGAGTAGGCGCCTAGCCTCCTTCTCAGCCTCCTCCTTCAGTACCCCAACTTGAGCAGCGAACTGAGTGCAACGTGCCTCCACTGGAGCAACTAGTTCGAGGACTCTCTCCTCCATTCTGGCCGTCAAACTAACCTCAGCCACCTCCAGGCGGGTTTCGACCTGCTCCTGGAACGCGAGGTTTTGTTGTTGGATTAGTTCAAGTCGTTCATTAACCGTGGATTGCACTTCCTCCAAGCGATGTCCGAAAGTATCACGTGTCTCATTAATGGAGACGCGCATCTCTTGAACGGACGCTTGAACTGCCCCCAAACGTGTCTCGAGCACTGCCCTCGCCTCCTGATGCTCCGCCCTTGCGATCTCCGACTCTGCCTGCGCTGCTGTTCGAGCCCCCTCCTGGGCTGTGCGAATAGCGGTCATCTCCTCCCGCATACAATTTAATATTACAGCTAGAACCTGTATGTCGAACACTGCTGCTGCTGCTGGCAGCATCTGCTGCGGACTGGCGTCCCCCTCCAGGGGCATTACTAAGACCTGTTGTTCAATGACACCACCCCCAGCAACATTCTCATCCGTAACCTGGTTTATTCCTTGCGGAATGTCCATTACTACCTGCCTGGCCACACCTTCTGACAGTGACCTTGACCTTGTATTGTACAAATGGGATAGCCTCCTGCCGTTTCTCTCCATCATTCCCTCTGTCGTGGCGAGTTCAATAGGCCTTGATCGAACCTCCCAAAGCTAGACATACAACAATGATTATATAGGCCTTGGTTGACTGACCGTCGAGCCCCGCGTTGGTGTGCCACTCTGTAAGGGTCCCTCAGTTCTGCAGAATATTTATATACCTGCCCGGCTGGCGCCAGTGCAGAGACGTCAAGGACATAATCTCGGGCTTCTGGGTACCCGGACTCCTCACTGACAGAGATCATGGATGAGAGACAAACGAAACTATGTGTTCATCAACCCTCCACCATAAAGTAAAAAAAAAACAAGATAAAAGATTGGTAGTAATAGGCACAGCAAGGCACCTAACATGGAGACAGTGCCTAACACCAGATCAGGGATTGCCTCAAATATGTTGCCATTTTGACAGGCCTACAATCCAGTGGGGTGCATCACCGTTCCTTTCACGTAAGGACCCTGGCCATGTACTCAAGTAAATAAATCTTAAGAATCCTGGCCATGTAGTCAATAAATAGGTCTTAAGGATCCTGGCCCTGAAGACAAGTAAACAGGTCTTAAGGATCCCAGCCATGTGGTCAAGTAAATAGGTCTTAAGGAACCTGACCCTGTAGTCAAGTAAATATGTCTTAAGGATCCTATACCTGTAGTCAAGTAAACAGGTCTTAAGGATCCTGGCCATGTAGTCAAGTAAAGAGGTTGTAAGGATCCTGGCAATGTAGTCAAGTAAATAGGTCTTAAGGATACTAGCCAAGTAGTCAAGATAATAGGTCTTAGGGATCCTTACCCTGTAGTCAAGTAAACAGGTCGTAATGATCCTGGCCATGTAGTCAAGTAAAAGGGTCGTAAGGATCCTGGACATGTAGTCAAGTAAATAGGTCTTAAGGATCCTGGCTCTGTAGTCAAGTAATTAGGACTTAACTATCCTGGCCCAGTAGTAAAGTAAACAGGTCTTAAGGATACTTGCCATGTAGTCAAGTAAACAGGACGTAAGGATTCTGGCCATGTAGTTAAGTATATAGATCTTAAGGATTCTGGCCCTGTAGTCAAGTAAATAGGTCTTAAAATTCTGTCCCTGTAATCAAGTAAACAGGTCATAAGGATCTTGGCCATGTATTCAAGCAAACAGGTCGTAAGGATCCTTGCCATTTAGTCAAGTAAATAGGTCTTAAGGATCCTGGAACGTAGTCAAGTGAATAGGTCTTAAGGATCCTGGACCTGTAGTCAAGTAAACAGGTCTTAAGAATCCTGGCCATGTAGTCAAGTAAACAGGTAGTTAGTATCCTGGCCATATAGTCAAGTAAATAGGTCTTAAGGATCCTGGCCCTGTAGTCAAGTAAATAAGTCTTAAGGATCCTGGCCCTGTAGTCAATTACACAGGTATTAAGGATCCTGGTGATGTAGTCAAGTAAACAGGTCGTAAGGATCCTGGCCATATAGTCAAGTAAATAGGTCTTAAGTATTCTGACCCTGTAGTCAAGGAAATAGGTCTTAAGGATCCTGGACCTGTAGTCAAGTAAATAGGTCTTTAAGATCCTGGCCCTGTAGTCAAGTAAATAGGTCTTAAGGATCCTGGCCCTGTACTCAAGTACACATGTCTTAAGGATCCTGGCCATGTGGTCAAGTAAATAGGTCTTAAGGATCCTAGCCCTGTAGTCAAGTAAATAGGTCTTAAGGATCCTAGCCCTGTACTTAAGTAAACAGGTCGTAAGGATCCCGGCCATGTAGTCAAGTAAATAGGTCTTTTGTATTCTGGCGCTGTAATCAAGTAATTAGATCTTAAGGATACTAGCCCTGTAGGGTAATAAACAGGTCTTAAGGATCCTGGCCATGTGTCAAGTAAAAGGTCGTAAAGATCCTGGATATGTTGTCAAGTAAATAGGTCTTAAGGATACTGGCCAGGAAGTCAAGAAAATAGGTCTTAGGGATCTTTGCCCTGTAATCAAGTAAACAGGTCGTAATGATCCTGGCCATGTAGTCAAGTAAATAGGTCTTAAGGATCCTGGCCCTGTAGTCAAGTAAATAGGACTTAAGGATCCTGGCCCTGTAGTTAAGTAAATAGGTCTTAAGGATACTGGCCATGTAGTCAAGTAAACAGGTTGTAAGGTTTCTGGCCATGTAGTCAAGTAAATAGGTCTTAATGATCCTGGCCCTGTAGTGAAGTAAATAGGATTAAGGATACTGGTCCTGTAATCAATTAAACGGGTTTTAAGGATATTGGCCATGTATTCAAGTAAACCGGTCGTAGATTCCTAGCCATGTAGTCAAGTAAATAGGTCTTAAGTATCCTGGCCCCGTAGTAAAGTAAATAGGTCTTAAGGATCCTGGACCTGTAGTCTAGTACACAGGATTTAAGGATCCTGGCCATATAGTTAAGTAAACAGATCGTAAGGATCCTGGCCATGTAGTCTAGTAAATAGGATTTAAGGATCCTGGACCTGTAGTCAAGTAAAAAGGTCTTAATGATCCTGCTCCTGTAGTCAATTAAACAGGTCTTAAGGATCCTGGCCATGTTTTCAAGTAAACATGTCGTAAGGATCCTGGCATATAGTCAAGAAAAAACGTCTTAAGTATCCTGGCCCTGTAGTCAAGTAAATTGGTCTTAAGGATCCTGGCCATGTATTCAAGTAAACAGGTCATACGGATCCAGGCCATGTAGTCAAGTAAATAGGTCTTAAGGATCCTGGCCCTGTAGTTAAGTAAATAGGAATTAAGGACACTGGCCCTGTAGCCAAGTAATAAGGTCTTAAGGATCCTGGCCCTGTAGTCAAATAAACAGGTCATAAGGATCCTGGCCATGTAGTCAAGTAAAAAGGTCGAAAGGATCCTGGCCATGTAGTCAAGTAAATAGGTCTTAATGATCCTGCCCTGTAGTCATGTAAATAGGTCTTAAGGATCCTGGCTCTGTAGTCAAGTAAACAAGTCTTAAGGATCCTGGCCATGTAGTTAAGTAAACAGGTCGTAAGGATCGTGGCCATGTAGTCCATGTAAATATATCTTAAGGATCCTGGCCCTGTAGTCAAGTAAACAGGTCAAAAGGATCCTGGCCATGTAGTCAAGTAAAAAGGTCGTAAGGATCCTGGCCATGTAGTCAAGTAAAAAGTTCGTAAGGATCTTGGCCATGTAGTCAAGTAAATAGTTCTTAAGTATCCTGACTCTGTAGTAAAGTAAATAGATCTTAATGATCCGGCCCTGTAGTAAAGTTATATAGGTCTTAAGGATCCTGGCCCTGTAGTCAAGTAAACAGGTCTTAAGTATCCTGGCCCTGTAGTCAAGTAAACAGGACTTAAGGATCTTGACCATTTAGACATGTAAATAGGTCTTAAGGATATTGGCCCTGTAGTCAATTAATTAGGTCTTAATGATCCTGGCCCTGTAGTCAAGTAAATAGGTCTTAAGGATCCTGGCCATATAGTCAAGTAAACAGGTCTTAAGGAACCTGGATTTGTAGTAAAGTAAAATGTCGTAAGGATCCTGGCCATGTAGTCATGTAAACAGGTCGTAAGGATCATGGCCATATATTTAAATAAATATTTAGTAAATATTCTGACCCTGTAGTCAAGGAAATAGGTCTTAAGGATCCTGGCCCTGTAGTCAAGTAAATATGTCTTAAGGATCTTGGCCCTGTAGTCAAGTAAAAAGTATATAAGGATCCTGGTCATGTAGACAAGTAATTAGGTCTTAAGGATACTGGCCCTTCGGTCAAGTAAATACGTCTTATGGATCCTAGCCCTGTAGTCAAGTAAACAGGTCTTAAGGATCCTGGATTTGTAGTGAAGTAAACATGTCGTTAGAATCCTGGATGTAGTCAAGTAAATAGGTCTTAAGGGTCCTGGCCCTGTAGTCAATTATATTGGTCTTAATGATCCTGGCCCTGTAGTCAAGTAAATAGGTCTTAAAGATCCTGGTCCTCTAATCAGTAAATTGGTCTTAAGGATCCTGGCCATGTAGTCAAGTAAAGAGGTCGTAAGGATCCTGGCAATGTTATCAATTAAATAGATCTTAAGGATCTTGTCCCTGTAGTCAAGTAAATAAGTCTTAAGGATCCTGGCCCTGTATTAAAGTAAACATGTCTTAAGGATCCTGGCCATGTAGTCAAGTAAACAGGTCAAAAGGATCTTGGCCATGTAGTCAAGTAAATAGGTCTTAAATATCCTGGCCCTCTAGTCAAGTAAACCGGTCTTAAATATTCTGGCCATGTAGTCAAGTAAAAATGTCGTAAGAATCATGGCAATGTAGTCAATTAAATAGGTCTTAAGTATTATGGCCCTGTAGTCAAGTAAATAGATCTTAAGGATCCTGGCCCTGTAGTCAAGTAAACCGGTCGTAAGGATCCTGGCCATGTAGTCAAGTAAAGAGGTCGTAAGGATCCTGGCCATGTAGTCAAGTATAGAGGTCATAAGGATCCTGGTAATGTAGTCAAATAAATAGGTCTTAAGAATCTTGGCCCTGTAGTCAAGTAAATAGGTCTTAAGGATCCTGACCCTGTAGTCAAGTAAACAGGTCGTAAGGATCCTGGCCATGTAGTCAAGTAAAGAGGTCGTAAGAATCCTGGCAATGTAGTCAATTAAATAAGTCTTAATGATCCTGGCCCTGTAGTCAAGTAAACAGGACGTAAGAAACCTGGCCACGTAGACAAGTAAATAGGACTTAAGGATACTAGCCCTGTAGTCAAGTAATTAGGTCTTAAGGATCCTGGCCCTGTAGTCAAGTAAATAGGTCTTAAAGATCCTGGTCCTCTAATCAAGTAAACTGGTCTTAAGGATCCTGGCCATGTAGTCAAGTTAAGATGTCGTAAGGATCCTGGCAATGTAATCAATTAAATAGGTCTTAAGTATCTTGTCCCTGTAGTCAAGTAAATAAGTTTTAAGGATCCTGGCCCTGTATTAAAGTAAACATGTCTTAAGGATCTTGGCCATGTAGTCAAGTAAAGATGTTGTAAGTATTCTGACAATTTAGTCAAGTAAACAGTTCTTAAGGATCCTGGCCATGTAGTCAAGTAAACGGGTCGTAGGTATCCTGGTCATGTAGTCAAGTAAAGAGGTCATAGGGATCCTGACAATGAAGTCAATTAAATAGATCTTAAGGAACTTGGCCGTGTAGTCAAGTAAATAGGTCTTAAGGATCCTGGGCCTGAGTCAATTAAACAGTTCTTAAGGATCCTGGCCATGTAGTCTATTAAACAAATCGTAAGAATACTGGCCATGTAGTCATGTAAATAGGTCTTAAGGATCCTGCCCATGTAGTCAAATAAATAGGTCTTAAGAATCCTGGCCCTTTAGTAAAGTAAACAAGTCTTAAGGATCCTGATTATGTAGTCAAATAAATGGGTCGTAAGTATCCTGGCCATGTAGTCAAGTAAATAAGTCCTAAGGATCCTGGCCCTGTAGTAAATTAAACAGGTCTTAAGGATCCTGGCCATGTATTCAAGTAAACATGTCGTTAGGATCCTGGCCATGTAGTCAAGTAAATATTGCTTAAGGATCCTGGCCCTGTAGTCAAGTAAACAGGTCATAAGGATCCTGGCCTTGTAGTCATTTGAACAGGTCGTAAGGATCCAGGCAATGTGAGTAAAGTAAATAGGTCTTAAGGATCATGGCCATGTAGTCAATTAAATAGGTCTTAAGGATCCTGGACCTGTAGTCAAGTAAATAGGTCTTAAGGATCCTGGCCCTGTAGTCTAGTAAATGGGTCTTATAGATACTGGCCCTGTAGTCAAGTAAACACGTCTTAAGGATCCTGGCCATGTAGTCAAGTAAACAGGTCGTAGGGTTCCTAGTCATGTAGTCAAATAAATATGTCTTAAGGATCCAGGCCCAGTAGTCAATTAAACAGTACTTAAGGATTATGGCCCTGTAGTCAGGTAAACAGGTCTTAAGTATCCTGGCCATATAGTCAAGTAAACAGGTCGTAAGGATCCTGGCCATGTAGTCAAGTAAATAGGTCTTAAGGATACTGGCCCTGTAGTCAAGTAAATAAGTCTTAAGGATATTGGCCCTGTAGTCAAGTAAACATATATTAAAAATCCTGGCCATTTAGTCAAGTAAAGAGGGTCGCATGGATCTTGGCCATGTAGTCAAGTAAATAGCTCTTAAGGATCCTGGCCCTGTTGTCAATTAAATAGGTATTAAGGAACCTGGCCCTGTATTGAAGTAAATAAGTCTTAAGGATCCTGGCCCTGTAGTCAAGTAAACAGGTCGTAAGGATCCTGGCTCTGTAGTCAATTGAATAGGTCTTAAGGATCATGGCCCTGTAGTCAAGTAAACAGGTATTAAGGATCGTGGCCCTGTAGTCAAGTAAACAGGACGTAAGGATCCTGGTCAGGTAGACAAGTAAATTGGTTCTTAAGGATACTGGCCCTGTAGTCAAGTAAATAGGTCATAAGGATCATGGCCCTGTAGTCAAGTAAACAGGTCTTAAGGATCCTGGCCATGTACTCAAGTAAACAGGTCGTAAGGATCATGCCCATGTATTCAAATAAATAGGTTCTGAGGATCCTGGCACTAGAGTCAAGTAAATAAGTCTTAAGAATCCTGGCCATGTAGTCAAGTAAACAGGTCGCAAGGATCTGGCCATGTATAAGTAAATATATAATAAGTACATGGCCCTGTAGTCAAGTAAATAGGTCTTACGGATCCTGGCCCTGTAGTCAAGTAAACAGGTCTTAAGGATCCTGGACATGTAGTCAAGTAAACAGGTCGTAAGGATCCTGGCCATGTAGTAAAGTAAATAGATCTTATTGATCCTTGCCCTGTAGTCAAGAAAATATTTCTTAAGGATCCTGGCCCTGTAGTCATGTAAAAAGCTCTTAAGGATCCTGGCCATGTAGTTAAGTAATCAGGTCGTAAGGATCCTGGCCATGTTGTAAAGTATATAATTATTAACGATCCTGGACCTGTAGTCAATTAAATAGGTCTTAAGGATCATGGCCCTGTAGTCAAGTAAACAGGTCTTAAGGATTCTGTCCCTGTAGTCAAGTAAACAGGACGTAAGGATCCTAGCCATGTAGACAAGTAAATAGGACTTAAGAATACTTGCCCTGTAGTCAATAAATAGGTCTTAAGTATCCTGGCCCTGTAGTCAAGTAAACAGGTCATAAGGATCCTGGCCTTGTAGTCAAGTAAACAGGTCGTAAGGATCCTGGACATGTATTTAAGTAAATATGTCGTATGGCCCTGTAGTCAAGTAAATAGGTCTTAATGATCCTGGCCATATAGTCAATAAACTGGTCTTAAGGATACTGGCCCAGTAGTCAAGTAAATATGTCTTAAGGATCCTGGCCCTGTAGTCAAGTAAATAGGTCTTAAGGATCCTAGCCTTGTAGTCAAGTAAATCGGCATTAAGGATTTTGGCTATGTAGTCAAGTAAACAGGTCGTAGGGATCCTGGCCATGTAGTCAAGTAAATATGTCTTAAGGATCCTGGCCGTGTATTCAATTAAATAGGTCTTAAGGATCATGACCCTGTAGTCAAGTAAACAGGTCTTAAGGATCCTGGCCATGTAGTCAAGTAATACGTACGTAAGGATCCTGGCCATGTAGTCAAGTAAATAGGTCTTAAGGATCCTGGCCCTGTAGTCAAGTAAATAAGTCTTAAAAATTCTGGCCCTGTATTAAAGTAAATATGTTTTAAGGATCCTGGCCATGTAGTCAAGTAAACAAGTTGCAGGGATCTTGGCCATGTATTCACGTAAATATAACTTAATGATACTGGCCTTGTAGTCAAATAAATAAGTCTTAAGGATCCTGGTCCTGTAGTCAAGTAAACCGTTCTTATGGTTCCTGGCCATGTAGTCAGGTAAAGAGGTCGTAAGGATCCTGGTAATGTGGTCAAATAAATAGGTCTTAAGGATCCTGGCCCTGTAGTACAAGTAAATAGGTCATAAGGATCCTGGTCCTGTAGTCAAGTAAACAGGTCTTAAGGATCCTGGCCCTGTAGTCAAGTAAACAGGACGTAAGTATTCTGGCCATGTAGACAAGTAAATAAGTCTTAAGGATACTGGCCCTGTAGTCAAGTAAATAGGTCGTAAGGATCCTGGCCATGTAGTCAAGTAAAAAGGTCATAAGGATTATGGCAATGTAGTCAATTAAATTGGTCTTATGGATCCTGGCCCTGTAGTCAAGTAAATAGGTCTTAAGGATCCTGGCCCTGTAGTCAAGTAAACGGTAGTAACGATCCTGGCCATGTAGTCAAGTAAACAGGTCGTAAGTATCATGGCCATGTATTTAAGTAAATATGTCGTAAGGCACTGTAGTCAAGTAAATAGGTCTTAAGGATCCTGGCCCTATAGTTAATAAACAGGTCTTAAGAATCCTGGACATGTAGTCAAGTAAACAGGTCTTATGGATCCTGGCCATGTAGTCAAGTAAACCGGTCGTAAGGATCCTGGCCATGTAGTCAAGTAAATAGGTCTTAAGGATCCTGGCCCTGTAGTCAATTAAATAAGAATTAAGAATCCGGCCCTGTATTAAAGTAAACATATCTTAAGGATCCTGGCCATGTAGTCAAGTAAATAGGTTGTAGGGATCTTGGCCATGTATTTAAGTAAATATATCTGAAGGATCCTGGCCTTGTAGTCAAATAAATAGGTCCTAAGGATCCTGGGCCTGTAGTCAAGTAAACCATTCTTAAGGTTCCTGGCCATGTAGTCAAGTAAAGAGGTCGTAAGGATCCTGGCAATGTAGTCAATTAAATAGGTCTTAAGGATCCTGGCCCTGTAGTCAAGTAAATAGGTCTTAAGGATCCTGGCCTGAAGTCAATTAAATAGGTCGTAAGGATCCTGGCCATGTAGTTAAGTAAATAGGTCTTAAGGATCCTGGCCCTGTAGTCAATTAAATAGGTTTTAAGGATCATAGCCTGTAGTCAAGTAAACAGGTCTTAAAAATCCTGGCCCTGTAGTCAAGTAAACAGGACGTAAGGATCCTGGTCAGGTAAACAAGTAAATAGGTCTTAAGGATACTGGCCCTGTAGTCAAGTAAATAGGTCATAAGGATCCTGGTCCTGTAGTCAAGTAAACCGGTCTTAAGGATCCTTGATTTGTAGTCAAGTAAACAGGTCGTAAGGATCCTGGCCATGTAGTCAATTAAATAGGTCTTAAGGATCCTGGCCTTGTAGTCAAGTAAATAGGACTTAAGGATCCAGGCCCTGTAGTCAAGTAAACAGTTCTTAAAGATCCTGGCCCTGTAGTAAAGTAAACATGACGTAAGGATCCTGGCCATGTAGACAAGTAAATAAGTCTTAAGGATACTGGCCCTGTAGTCAAGTAAATAGGTCTTAAGGATCCTGGCCCTCTAGTCAAGTAAATAGGTCTTAAGGATCCTTGGCCTGTAGTCAAGTAAACAGGTCTTAAGGATCCTGTCCATTTAGTCAAGTAAACAGTTCGTAGGGATCCTGGCCATGTAGTCAAGTAAATATGTCTTAAGGATCCTGAAACTGTAGTCAATTAAATAGGACTTAAGGATCATGGCCCAGTAGTCAAATAACAGGTCTTAAGGATACTGGCCCTGTAGTCAAGTAAATAGGTCTTAAGGATCCTGGCCCTTTAGTCAATAAACAGGTCTTAAGGATCCTTGATTTGTAGTCAAGTAACCAGGTCGTAGGAATACTGGCCATGTAGTCAAGTAAATATGTCTTAAAAATACTGGCCCTGTAGTCAATTAAATAGGTTTTAAGGATCATGGTCCTGTAGTCAAGTAAATAGGTCTTAAGGATACTGGCCATGTAGTCAAGTAACAGGTCGGCAGGATCCTGGCCATGTAGTCAAGTAAATAGTTCTTAAGGATCCTGGCCCTGTAGTCAAGTAAATAAGTCTTAAGGATCCTGGCCATGTAGTCAAGTAAACAGGTCGCAAGGATCTTGGCCATGTAGTCAAGTAAATAGGTCTTAAATATCCTGGCCCTGTAGTCAAGTAATTAGGTATTAAGAATCCTGGTCCTGTAGTCAACTAAACCGGTCTAAAGGATCCTGGCCATGTAGTCAATTAAAGAGGTCGTAAGGGTCCTGGTAATGTAGTCAATTAAATAGGTCTTAATGATCCTGACCCTGTAGTCAAGTAAATAAGTCTTAAGGATCCTGGCCCTGTAGACAAGTAAACAGGTCTTAAGGATCCTGGCCATGTAGTCAAGTAAACAGTTCATAAGGATCCTGGCCATTTAGTTAATTAATAGATCTTAAGGATCCTTGCCCTGTAGTCAAGTAAATAGGTCTTAAGGACCCTGGCTCTGTAGTCAAGTAAACAGCTCTTAAAGATCCTGGCCATGTAGTCAAGTAAACAGGTCGTAACGATCCTGGCCATGTAGTCAAGTATATAATTCTTAACGATCCTGGCCCTGTTGTCAATTAAATTGGTCTTAAGGATCATGGCCCTGTAGTCAAGTAAATATTTCTTTAGGATCCTGGCCGTGTATTTAATTAAATAGGTTTTAAGGATCATGGCCCTGTAGTCAAGTAAACAGGTCTTAAGGATCCTGGCCATGTAGTCAAGTAAACCGGTCGTAAGTATCCTGGCCATGTAGTCAAGTAAATAAGTCTTAAGGATCCTGATTGTGTAGTCAAGTAAATAATTCTTAAGAATCCTGGACCTGTATTAGAGTAAACATGTCTTAAGGATCCTGGCCATGTAGTCAAGTAAATAGGTTGCCGGGATCTTGGCCTATTATTCAAGTAAATATATCTTAAGGATCCTGGCACTGTAGTCAAATAAATAGGTCATAAGGATCCTGGTCCTGTAGTCAATTAAACCGGTCTTAAGGATCCTGGCCATGTAGTCAAGTAAAGAGGTCGTAAGGATCCTGGCAATGTAGTCAATTAAATAGGTCTCAAGGATCCTGGCCCTGTAATCAAGTAAATAGGTCTTAAGAATCTTGGCCCTGTAGTCAAGTAAACAGGTCGTAAGAATCCTGGCCATGTAGTCAAGTAAAGAGGGCGTAAGGATTCTGGCAATGTAGTCAATTAAATAGGTCTTAAGGATCCTAGCCCTGTAGTCAAGTAAATATGTCTTAAGGATCCTGGCCCTGTAGTCAAGTAAACAGGTCGTAAGGATCCTGGCCATGTAGTTAAGTAAATAAGTCGTAAGGATCCTGGCCATGTAGTCAAGTAAATAGGTCTCAAGGATCCTGTCCCTATATTCAAGTATACTGGTCTTAAGGATCCTGGACATGTAGTCAAGTAAACAGTTCGTAAGGATCCTGGCCATTTAGTTAAGTAAATATGTCGTAAGGATCCTGGCCCTGTAGTCAAGTAAATAGGTCTTAAGGATTCTTGCCCTATAGTCAAGTAAACAGGTCTTGAGAATCCTGGCCCTGTAGTCAAGTTAACATGACGTAAGGATCCTGGCCATGTAGCCAAGTAAATAAGTCTTAAGGATACTGGCCCTATAGTCAAATAAATAGGTCTTAAGGATTCTTGCTCTATAGTCAAGTAAACAGGTCTTAAGGATCCTGGACATGTAGTCAAGTAAACAGGTCGTAAGGATCTGGCCATTAGTTAAGTAAATATGTCGTAACGATCCTGGCCCTGTAGTCAAGTAAATAGCTCTTAAGGATTCTTGGCCCTATAGTCAATCAAACAGGTCTTGAGGATCCTTGATACGTAGTCAAGTAAACAGGTCGTTACAGTATCCTGGTCATGTAGTCAAGTTAATATTTCTTAAGAACCCTGGCCCTGTAGTCAATTAAATAGGTATTAAGATCATGGCCCTGTAGTCAAGTAAACAAATCTTAAGGATCCTGGCCATTTAGTCAAGTAAACAGGTCGTAAGGATCCTGACCATGTAGTCAAGTAAAGAGGTCGTAAGGATCCTAGCAATGTAGTCAATTTAATAGGTCTTAAGGATCCTTGACCTGTAGTCAAGTAAATAAGTCTTAAGGATCCTGGCTCTGTAGTCAAGTAAACAGGTAATAAGGATCCTGGCCATTTAGTCAATTAAACATATCGTAAGTATCCTGGCCATTTAGTTAAGTAAATATGTCATAAGGATCCTGGCCCTGTAGTTAATTAAATAGGTATTAAGGATTCTTGCCCTATAGTCAAGTAAACAGGTCTTAAGGATCCTGGACATGTAGTCAAGTAAACAGGTCGTAAGGATCCTGGCCATGTAGTCAAGTAAATATATCTTAAGGATCGTTGCCCTGTACTCAAGTAAATAAGTCTTAAGGATCCTGGCCCAGCAGTCAAGTAAAAAGCTCTTAAGTATCCTGGCCATATAGTCAAGTAAACATGTCGTAAGGATCCTGGACATGTAGTCAAGTAAATAGGTCTTAAGGATCATGGCCTTGTTGTCAATTAAACAGGTATTAAGGATCGTGGCCCTGTAGTCAAGTAAACAGGACGTAAGGATCCTGGTCAGGTAGACAAGTAAATAGGTCTTAAGGATACTGGCCCTGTAGTCAAGTAAATAGGTCATAAGGATCCTGGCCCTGTAGTTAAATAAACAGGTCTTAAGGATCCTGGATTTGTAGTCAAGTAAACAGGTCGTAGGGATCTTGGCCATGTAGTCAAGTAAATAGGTCTTAAGGATCATGGCTCTATATTAAAGTAAATAGGTCTTAAGGATACTGGCCCAGTAGTCAAGTAAATATGTCTTAAGGATCCTGGCCCTGTAGAGAAGTGAACAGGTCTTAAGGATCCTTGATTTGTAGTCAAGTAAACAGGTCGTAGGAATCCTGGCCATGTAGTCAAGTAAATATGTCTTAAAAATCCTGGCTCTGTAGTCAATTGAATAGGTCTTAAGGATCATGGCCCTATAGTCAAGTAAACAGGTCTTAAGGATCCTGGCCATGTAGTCAAGTAAACAGGTCGTAAGGATCCTGCACATGTATTCAAATAAATAGGTCCTGAGGATACTGGCCTGTAGTCAAGTAAATAAGACTTAAAGATCCTGGCCTTTTAGTCAAGTAAACAGGTCGCAAGGATCTTGGCCATGTAGTCAAGTAAAGGGGTCTTAATAATCCTGACCCTGTAGTCAAGTAAATAGGTATTAACGATCCTGGTCCTGTTGTCAACTAAACCGGTTTTAAGGTCCTGGCCATGTAGTCAAGTAAAGAGGTCGTAAGGATCCTGGCAATGTAGTCAATTAAATAGGTCTTAAAGATTCTGGCCCTGTAGTCAAGTAAATAGGTCTTAAGGATCCTGGCCCTGTAGTCAAGTAAACAGGTCGTAAGGATCCTGGCCATGTAGTCAAGTAAACAGGTCGCAAGGATCTTGGCCATGTAGTCAATTAAATAGGTCTTAAGGATCCTGGCCCTGTAGTCAGGTAAATAGGTCTTAATGATCCTGGTCCTGTAGTCAATTAAACCGGTCTTAAGGACCTTGGCCATGTAGTCATGTAAAGAGGTCGTAAGGATCCTGGCAATATAGTCAATTAAATAGGTCTTAAGGATCCTGGCCCTGTAGTCAAGTAAACGGGTTGTAAGGATCCTGGCCATGTAGTCAAGTAAACAGGTCGTAAAGATCCTGCCCATGTATTCAAATAAATAGGTCCTGAGGATCCTGGCCCTGTAGTCAAGTAAATAAGACTTAAGGATCCTGGCAATTTGGTCAAGTAAACATGTCGCAAGGATCTTGGCCATGTAGTCAAGTAAAGAGGTCGTAATGATCCTGGCAATGTAGTCAATTAAATAGGTCTTAAGGATTCTGGCCCTGTAGTCAAGTAAATAGGTCTTAAGGATCCTGGCCCTTTAGTCAAGTAAACAGGTCGTAAGGATCCTACCATTTAATCAAGTAAACAGGTCGTAAGGATCCTGGCCATGTAGTTAAGTAAATATATAATAAGTACATGGCCCTGTAGTCAAGTAAACAGGTCTTACGGATCCTGACCCTGTAGTCAAGTAAACAGGTCTTAAGGATCCTGGACATGTAGTCAAGTAAACAGGTAGATCATAAGTATCCTGGCCCTGTAGTCAAGTAAACAGGTCGCAAGGATCTTGGCCATGTAGTCAATTAAATAGGTCTTAAGGATCCTGGCCCTGTAGTCAGGTAAATAGGTCTTAATGATCCTGGTCCTGTAGTCAAGTAAACCGGTCTTAAGGACCCTGGCCATGTAGTCATGTAAAGAGGTCGTAAGGATCCTGGCAATATAGTCAATTAAATAGGTCTTAAGTATCCTGGCCCTGTAGTCAGGTAAATAGGTCTTAAGGATCCTGGCTCTGTAGTCAAGTAAACAGGTCGTAAGGATCCTGGCCATGTAGTCAAGTAAACAGGTCGTAAGGATCCTGGCAATGTAGTTAAGTTAATATGTCATAAGGATCCTGGCCCTGTAGTCAAGTAAATAGGTCTTAAGGATCCTTGCCCTGTAGTCAAGTAAATAGGTCTTAAGGATCCTGGCCATGTAGTCAATTAAACAGGTCGTAAGGATCCTGGCCATGTAGTCAAGTAATAATGTCTTAAGGATCCTGGCCCTGAAGTCAAGTAAATAGGTCTTAATGATCCTGGCCCTGTAGTCAAATAAACAGGTCTTAAAGCCATTAAATATTGGTGGTAGGTGTTCCTGAGTTCTTCGATTCGTGGAATTTATGAATTAATTGTGTTTTTGTAGGTGACTTGGACTTGGTGTTTTTCGGTAATTAGGTCAACTTTCAAAGTTAAATTTAATATCATATGGATTGAGTTAGGGACTGACTTAGGTGTCATTAGATAGCTTAGAGCTCATTCTTTGAGGTGTTAAAATTTGGATAGGGGTTTATTAGGAAATTTTTTTAATAATTAGTGTCCAATGTACAAGAGTATTTGGCTAATTTTGTCACTGTTTTTTTATTTCTTGAATAATAGGTTTTTATTGTGTAGTTAGGGTCACTTAGCCTATTTAGAAGTTAGATAACACTGTAGGGAAGGTTTCTGTGAAGTTTTAGTGAGATTGGATAAGTTTTAAGGGAGTTATTTCAAAAAGTAGGAATTCTTGTACTTTATCTTTTTCAGGGCACTGCAGGGGTAACTTTTATATTAGTCAGATAGTTTGAGGTATTAGAGAGTTTTCCATTTGCATTAAAGTTGTGTATTGGCATTAGGAAGGTTATAAAGTAGGATTTGTTGAGATTGAATAAGAATTTTTTGAGATATTGCTGTTTGTTTTTGTTCTGGACTCTAACTTTTGTTGTGTTTCAGCCACTTCAAACAGGTAATTCAATTTATTTCTGCTGTTTTTGATTTTAGGTGTTTTTGTCACTTAAATTATAGTTGCAGATAAGTAGTAGGAGTGTAATAAAGAAGGAATTGTTAATATAGGTTAATAATTATATGAGTTAGAACAATTTTTGGGTGTTGTTGGACTTAGAGAAATTGTTTGCTATGTTGATTGATAGGAATTCTTAATTATTTGTTTTTATATTAGGTTTGGAGGATTATTTCATTTAAATTAAATTTGTAGGGCCTTATTGCGCTGCTTTTAAAGTAAGATTTGTTTAGTTTGGATAATTATTTTTTGAGTTAGGTTGATTTTTGTGATTCTTAGGACTCTAACTTTTTGCTCTGTTTCAGGTTCTGCAAACAGGTATTGGTTTGCACTATTGTTGTTGATAATTTTAGAGGTTTTTATTACCTGAATTAAAGTTGTAGGTTGATCGTAAGAGTGTTTTAAAGTAATAATTATCAAAATCAGCTAGGAATTTTTTGAGTTATATTCATTTTTGTGTTATATTGGACCTAGAATTTTTTGCTGAGTTGTTTGATAAGAATTGTTAATTATTTGTTTTCATACTAGGATTGGAGTTGTAGGGTGTTATTGCGCTGCTTTTAATGTGAGCTTTGTTTAGTTTGGATAAATAGTTTTTGAGTTAGATTGATTTTTGTGATTTTTAGGACTTTAACTTTTTGCTTTGTTTCAGGTTCCCAAACAGGTAGTTGTTGATAATTTTAGAGGTTTTAGGTAATAGATTTTAAGTTGTAGGTTGATTGTAAGAGTGTATTAAAGTAAGAATTATCAAAATCGGTTAGGAATTTTTTGAGTTATATCCATTTTTGTGTTGTATTGTACTTAGAATTTTTTTGCTGTGTTGCTTGATAGGAATTTTTAATTTTTTGTTTTCATATTAGGTTTAGAGGCCTATTTTATTTAAATTAAAATTGTAGGGTGTTATTGCGCTTCTTTTAAAGTAAGATTTGTCTAGTTTGGATAATTAGTTTTTGAGTTAAGGTTGATTTTTGTGATTATTTGGACTATCACTTTTTGCACTGTTTCAGGTTCTGCAAAAGGTATTTGTTGCACTATTGTTGTAGTTAATTTAGGGGTTTTGGTTACTTTTGTTGCTTACTGTAGAGGGTTACATTGTTAGGCTTATAATAGATAGATAGAATAGATAGATAGATAGAATAGATAAATAGAATAGATAGATAGAATAGATAGAATAGATAGATAGATAGAATAGATAGATACAATAGATAGATAAAATAGATAGATACAATAGATAGAATAGATAGATAGAATAGATATAGATAAATAGATAGATAGATAGAATAAATAGATAGAACGAATAGATAGATATATAGATAGAATAGATAGATAGATAAAATAGATAGATAGAATAGATGGATGGAATATATAGATATAATAGATAGGTAGATAGATAGAATAGATAGATAGAATAGATTGATAGAATATAATAGAATGATAGAATAGATAGATAGATAGAATAGATAGATAGAATAGATAGATAGAATAGAAAGATAGAAAAGATAAATTAATAGAATAGATAGATAGATAGAATAGATAGATAGAATAGATAGATAGAATAGATTGATAAATATTTTAGAAAGAATAGATAGAATAGAAAGATAGAATAGATAGATAGATAGAATAGAAAGATAGAATAGATAGATAGAATTTATAGATAGAATAGATAAATAGAATAGATAGATAGAATAGATAGATAGAGTAGATAGATAGAATAGATAAATAGATAGAATGGATAGATAGATGGAATAAATAGATAGAATAGATAGATAGAATAGATAGATAGAATAGATAGATTGTATAGATAGATAGAATAGATAGATAGAATAGATAGATAGATAGATAGATAGATAGAATAGATAGATTGAATAGATAGATAGAATAGATAGATACAATAGATAGATAGAAGAGATAGATACAATAGATAGATAGAAAAGATAGATAGATAGAAAAGATAGATAGAATAGATAAAATAGAATATATAGAATAGAATAGATAGAAAGAATATATAGATATAATAGCTAGATACAATATATGGATAGAATAGATAGATAGAAAAGATAGAAATAATAGATAGATAGAATAGATAGATAGAATAGATAGATAAAATAGATAGATAGAATAGGCAGATAGATAGATAGATAAAATAGATATATAAATAGAATAGATAAACAGAATAGATAAATAGTCTAGATAGATAGAATAGATAGAGAGAATAGATAGAAAGAATAGATAAATAGAATAGATAGTTAGGATAGAAAGATAGTATAGATAGATAGAGATAGATAGAATAGATGGATAGAATAGATGGATAGAATATATAGATAGAATAGATAGTTAGAATTGATCGATAGAATAGATAGATAGAATAGATAGATATAATAGATGGATGGAAGTGATGGATAGAATAGATAGATAGATTAGATAGTTAAAATAGATAGATATAATAGATAGATAGGTAGATAGAATAGATAAATAGAATAGATAGATAGATAGATAGATACTACATGGACTTGTTGCCTTCGCAGATGACCTTCTTATTGTAATTGAAGGTAGATCTAGAAGGAGCCTGGAGGAAAAAACTAACACAGTGCTTGACAAACTCGGGAGATGGTGTGTAGCGTCAAACTGAGGATGGCACCGGCGAAGACAACGTACATGGTGTTTAAGGGAAAATTAGACAGGAATCCTGCAATAAAGGTGGAAGGGAGGAATTTGAGGAGGAGTCAAACGGTGAGGTACCTGGGAGTCACAATGGATGAAAATAGGAATTTCACAGCGCACATCGAGGAGGTCACTGGAAGGGCACAAAGGGTCATGAACAAGAAAGTGAGCATTGGACAGAGGAGGTTTCATCTGCCAATGCTGGTAATTAAAACGTACCATCAGGCGATCCTGCTCTCTGTAGTGGGCTATGCGGCATGTGTTTGGGTGCATAGATTAAATAACTTGGTGCCAGCCAGGGCCATCAGGAGCATCCAAAGGAATGTTTTCTTGCGACTTTCGGGTGCGTATCGCAAAGTGGCGACGGATGCGTTGTATGTGACTCTGGGTATCTGGCCGTTGGACCTTCTGGTAAGGAAAAGGGTGGTTGGGTATTGGGTCAGGAAGAACAATCTCGAAAGTGTAAGGGTACTCACCTCGCCGGAGGTGGAAACGCTTGCCGATGCGGAAATCTCATTGTGGAGGGAGTGGCAAAGGCGCTGGGAGGGCAGTGAAACCAGAAGGAGAACTTATCAGCTATTTCCTAATGTAGTGGAAAGAACTGATAATGAACATTTTGAACCATCCCCGGGCCTTGTCCAGTTCATCACAGGGAAAGGACCATACCCAGAGTCGGTCGGAGTCACCGGTCGGGACTCTGTTTGCATGTATTAGCTATATAATTACCACATTTATCCAAGTAAATGTGAACCATAACTGATTTAATGAGCCATTCACGGGTTCACCTTAATTTGGCCTACACTGAGACATGCATGGCTTAATCTTTGAGACAAGCATATGACTACTGGCAGGATCAACCAGGGAGCTGGGCGAGATCTTTTTTCACCCCGGTCGGGAGCTAGCCGGATACCGTGATCACTCGGGGGGCCGGCGTTACTCTTTTCTAGAAGGCGGGCGAGACCCGGAGACCCAGTGACGTGCCTTGGTCTCCCCCGATCGGGGGACATGTTGGGCGCGCGCAGTCCTCCATCCGCCGCCGGAGAGTACCTTTTGCCGTGGCGAGCTATGCCGGGTCGGTCGGGAGCAGGGGATTTATCCCAAACTACCGGCACCTCTTATACTCTGTCTCCTTTCGTTCTTATCCACCGGAGACAAAAAGAATAATGGTCTCCGGCCTGCGGGTTCCTCTCACCGTCTCAACCGTTCTTCTCAGGGCCGAAACCCTCGGGTAGAAATTTTATTCTCCTCTCGCAGGGATAGAGTGAGCGGAATGCTTATTTTGGTGGGGTCGCCGCGTACGAGCCTACCACGGCGAAGCTGTGGAATGGTCCGGCCGGGGCCCGGACCTACCCTTAGGAATCTCGCGGAGTTCCGGAGGTGAGACAAGAGACCCGGTGACGTGCCTTGGCCTTCCCCGAATAGGAGACGCGTCGGGCGCGCGCGGTCCTCCTCCTCACCACGATACGGTTTCAACATTGCGCTCAGATACTGGAGCGGTACGCTATTCGTGGTGGGGGGGCCGCATAAGAGCGTACCTCCGGAGCGGTGACCCACGGCCATGCTGTGTAAGAATGGTCCGGCCGGGGTCTGGACCTACCCTTCGGGTGATGCGCGCCTCCTTATAGTATCTGGAAAAAAAGGGATAGGGACAGAAAGGACTCCCTCTATCACTCAATTGGGACCTCTTTCCGCAACGCCGCACATAATCCAGAGGCTTTTCGCAGCGCAACCACGGCTTCAAGGGGCAAGTGACGCTACAACCAGCATGGGAGAACCCCTCGTATACGCATTCACACGTATCCGAGGGTAGGAGGACCCACTTGCAGTGGGTTTTCATCACGTGGGGGAGGTGGGATTAAGCCGTAGGGATCGACACTAAATCTTTACCCTACGTTGCCCAGCGGGGACCTCGTGGAGGTACCCACCCCAGCCCTTCTGAAGGACCACCTCCGTATCTAGAATTTACGGCCATAAATAGCAAGCAATTCTAAAATTGCATTTAAATTTTGAAAAAATGAAAGAAGTAAGCCCTAATAAATTCTCTTACAAGAACAAGACTCGAGCAACCGCCCTATCTTGCCCTATACTAGCCCCACGAACCCCTCCTCCAGCACGGATCGCGAGCAATTACTTTTAATTACACCGTAATTCTACAACCTACCACCTGTAAGAGAGAGCATTAGTAAACCTAACCTAAGATACCTCGCTATCGCAGCCGTCGCTCCTTCTTCTCCCTTCCGTCGTGGCGTACTTCAGGAAACACGCGTAGCTCCTGACATATCTCACAATCTTCGCTCTCAGTAGCTGCTCCCCCAATTCTAGCATAAGGATTCTTCTTTCCGCCTGAAACTGCTCGCAGGCCAGCAGCACGTGCTCAGCATCCTCGTTGGCTTCACAGGCCTCGCAGTCCAGGTCGTCCTTCATCCCGAAGCGGTGCAGCTTCGCGTTGAAGTTCCCATGACCGGTGAGTAGCTGAGTAGCATAGTGATTGTTACCGACCCAATCACTCTCTATCCTCTCCTACACCAACGGCCAGTACCAAGAGATAGGGACAGAAAGGACTCCCTCTATCGCCAAATTGGGACCTCTTTCCGCAACGCCGCACATAAGCCAAAGGCTTTTCGCAGCGCAACCACGGCTTCAAGGGGCAAATGACGCTACAACGAGTATGGGAAAACCCCCTCGTATACTCATTCACCCGTATACGAGGATAGGAAGACCCCCTTGCAGTGGGTGTTCACCACGTGGGGGAGGTGGGATTCAGCCGCAGGGATTGACACTAAGTCTTTACCCTACGTTGCCCAGCGGGGACCTCGTGGAGGTATCCACCCCGGCCCTTCTGAAGGACCGCCTCCGTATATTGAATTTACGGCCAGGAATAGCAAGCAATTCTATAATTGCATTTAAATTTGGAAAAAAGTTGCCCTACCTAATTCTCAACAAGAGCAAGACTCGAGCATCCGCCCTACTCTGCCCTATACTAATTCCACTAACCCCTCCTCCAGCACGGATCGCACGCAATTACTTATGATTACTCGCAATTATACAACCTACCACCTGTAAAAGAAAGCATTATTTAACCTAGCCTAGGATATCTTACTCTCGCAGAAGTCGCTCCTTCTTCTTTCCTACCGTCATAGCGTACCTCAGGAAACACGCGTAGCACCTGGCATCTCTCACCATCTCCGCCCTCAGTAGCTGTTCCCCCACTTCTAGCCTGAGAATTCTTCTTTCCGCCTCGAACCGCTCGCAGGCCAGCAGCACGTGCTCAGCATCCTCGTTGGCTACACACGCCCCGCAGTTTGGATCGTCCCTCAACCCGAAGCATTGCAGCTTCGCGTTGAATTTCCCATGACCGGTGAGTAGCTGCGTAGCATAGTGATTGGTACCGACCCAATCACTCTCCATCCTCTTCTGCACCGACAGCCAGTACCAGTAAGTCTCCCTTCCAAAGATAGACCTGTCCCACCTCACCTGCCAGGTGGCAAGTGAGTCTCGCCGCGCGTTCCTCCTCTCTTCCTCCAGGTCGAGCCCGTTTATCGTCGCCCAGTATCGTCCGACCCTCTCTCTAACGAGAAGATCGACCGGCAACACTCCTGCAACAATCGGCAAAGCATCGTGAGAGACTGTACTGTACCCCTTGGTAACTGCGAGAAGCGCATACCTCTGTGCTCTGAGCAGGATGATCTTGCTGCTGTGGATCTCCATCCGGTGCCCCCACAAGACGCACCCGTAGGTCAGAACCGACTCCACCACGGCCCTGTACATCTTCCGAAGGGTCGCGAAGTCCAACCTCCAGGAGGTCCTCGAAACTCTGAACAATCTTCCGAACGTCGCCTTCGCAACACCCGCAACCATCCTGAAATGATCATTAAAAAACAAACCTTCGTCTAATAAAACACCCAGATACCTGTTAACCCTTACGTATCCTATATGCGCACCGCCCATGTGCACCGTCGGGTGCCTCATCGCCGAGAGTCTCCCCTTCAACAGCGTCATCTTCGTCTTCTCCCTCGAGAAGGCGAGCCGAGCCCTCGCCCCCCACGCGATGACCGTCTCCACCGCATTCTCCGCCCTTGCCTCCAGTTCGATCCTGGTGTTCCCTCCAACGAGCAGAAGACCGTCGTCGGCATAGGCGTAGCAGCTGACCCCGTCTCTGAAATTAAGTCTCAAGATATCGTCGAAGATTAGTAGCCACAAGGCCGGACCCAGTACTGACCCCTGAGGGCAGCGCTGAGTTAGGACCTTTACGAACTCCGTCTGTTCCAAGTACAGATCAGTCGTCCCACGCCTAAAATAATCTCTTACCACCTCATACAAGTTCTTCGGACATCCCGTTCTTCTCAGCTTCTCCAAGATACCCGGCCACCAGACGCTGTCGAAGGCGCCCGAGATGTCCAAGTAGATGACCAACACGTACCGGCAGTCGCTCTCGGAGACGTCACGAAGAACCCTCTCCAGAACATCTAGAGTTCCTCTTCCAGGGCGAAACCAATACTGCCGATCATCAAGCACATCATTTGCCTGTGTGTAGTTCCAGAGCCTCGAAGCGAATAGCTTCTCCATCACCTTACCGAGCACGTTGAGCAAAGTCAACCGTCGATAAGACTTCAGATCCGTCGGGTTCCGTTCCGGCAACTTTAACAGTATCCTCAGATCTCCTGCCTTCCACGGGTCGGGGAAACGGCCCTTCAGCATCATCTGGTTGGCGATGGTCAGCAGATATTCGGAGATACAGCTCCAGGACTTCTTCACGATCTCTGCCATCAGGAGATCCAAACCACGGGCTTTCTTGTTACGGCAGCTTCGGACCGCATTAAATAGCTTCTCCCTGTTAAATAGAGGGGCGTCCAATCCAGCGTAGTCCTCCGTCACCTCCACTCTCAGGGCTCAATGTCTATCGGTGTCCCTTGCCGGGTCATCGTCTGGAACAATGACCCTCAGCACCGCCCTCACAGTAGCCGCGGAATCATCTGTAACAAGGACATCAACTCTCAGCCCAGCTACGACGTTCGCTTGTTATGCCTTACCCATGGTAAGCTTGTAGACCAAGCCCCACGGGTCCCGGTTACCTGTGCTGGAGACGAACCCTCTCCAGTTTGCCTCCTTGGCTTTCCTCACCGCCCACACGTAGTCGTTTCAGACCCTCGCGTACGTTCGTCCGGCATCCGCGTCCAGCCTTCTGCTCCTCCTGGCCTGAGTGAACTCCTTCATTTTCCTCGTCAGCTCCGGAGTCCACCAGGCGGCCCTCTTCTCCAGCTTCCTCACCCTCGGGATAGAGTGGTCGCAGGCAGATCTTATCGCCTGCGTCAAAGCCTTCGCCCTTCCATCGATGTCCTCGATCCCCTCCATCTCTGCCCTGAGTTCTCGCTGATACTTCCTTCAATCATCTCGGGCTAAGCAGTATCTCATCCTGGAGTCATCTGATGTCAGGTCTTCCTTCCGTTCACCAACCCATCTCGAAGGAGATGAGATTGTGATCACTGCTGTAACACTCCAATTCCTTATTAGTCTACCCACCCCCTCGTCGCGAAGGTCACGTCGATGTTGGTTCCTCCACCAACCGCTCCGTCGTAGGTCATCAGCTCCGATGGCTCGTTGACAACTATGAGGTCCTCCTCCGCCACGAAGGCCTCCAGCACCGCACCCCTGTCGTCCGTGTCTCCGGTGAAACATAACACCTACTTGGCGTTCGCGTCCGCCATGACGACGTTCCTCCCTCTGAGCACCTGCAGCACATGTCGTATATAGCCAATGTGCGGCTCGATGGGGTCTCTGTGCCTGAAATAACATGACACAAAAACACACATCCAACCCCTTCCTTTAACCTGAACACAGGTGCAGTACCCATTAGAGAGATAAGCGAGGAACAACACTCCATACTCAGCCTTTGCGATGTATATCGCTCTCCAGACCTGGCCTCCCATCTTCTCGTAGTCCATCCTTCCACCTCCCCAGCTCGGGATGACTCCATCCCATGAATAGGGCATTTGTAGAGCCAGAAGATAAATCTCCTCCTCCACGATGGTCCTCTTCAGCTCATCCGTGACCAGAATGAACCGCTGGGCGTTGAGCTGTGTACATTTAAGCATAATTGGTGCGGTTAATCCCGTTTTGTACGGCCCTAACGTAGGCGGGTTAATCGTGGTCACTTACCCCATGCGCATGAGGCTTACCAAACCTCATGCAGTTAGCGCACACCGGCAGAGAGTCCTTTTGGGGCAGGCAGCGAGAGGGTGTTCGCCTGCGCAGTGCGAGCAGATCTCCCTCGGAGATCTGCAGAACTTGGCTATGTGGCCAAAGCTCTGGCACTTGTAGCATCTGGACACCGAGTTGTAGTCCTTCCGCCTACAGAAGCTCCGCTGGATCTCCGGTGCGCACTCCAGGACCCAGTGGTTGTCAGTGGTATTCTTCCTGCCGACCTTGAAATGCTTTCCGAACCCCTTGTCGAATTCCTCCTTTGTCATTTCCCCGTCGAAATTCTGGGTGCGGATCGCCTCACGGTCCTCCTCCTCGGACAACTCCCTAGGAACATCGTAAATCGTAAATCAGGATCATGCCTGTTGCCTCTTGACTACAAAGAGTCACGTCAATGTTTGACCTGGCCCCAGTGGCCCCCACATAGGTCGTCGGATTACCAAACACATCCACCACCTTCAGTTGGTTCGCTTCTATTATCTCCTCCAGCTTCTCTCCCCTTCCATAAGCTCTTCCACCACCCCTTTTTCCATCATTCCTCCTAATATCATCGCTGAACCACAGAGGCGACCTACCGTTTACATCCGCTACCACTACAACAGGCTTCCCCCTAAACGTGACCACTATATCCTCCAGTTGTATGAGGTACGGTTCTATCGCCTCCCTGTACTGAAAGTACATATTGACGAGGATGAACATTCCCATGTCCGTTCTAATTTCAACACAAGTGACCTTGTCATGACAGAATTGACCAACGTTTGTCACTGTGATCTCCCTGTTCATCACCACTATCAAGCTCATCGAGCGTTCTCCACCATACACCAGCCTCGCCGTTGGCGGTAGCTGCGAATCATATATGGTTCCTGGAGATATATTATATCCAGGCTCAGCTCCTCCGCCACTACCTTGATTTCATCCATCACCGCAACACTCCACATGGCATTCAGCTGCCCAATTTTTATACTTTAACCCTTCTCAACCATCAGGGGTTGTGGATATAAACGTAACACTTGGGCCACGCTTCCCTCGAATCAATAGGGACATTTTTTATTACCAAACTAATTTGACCTGGAATCTTACAATTTTAAATCCAGGCCTTATTCACATAGTATCAGAACCTTTCTTAGTATTATATATTATCCAATTTTATTTAATCTAAACAGGTTTTAGCTCCTATATTACCTATCTCCGAGATACAATTTCATTCACCAGCTGGTCCACACTGGGTACATTACTTCCCCGGTACTCTCCTCCACTGGTTACCCCATCAGACCTGAATTCTCAGCCCAGTCCAACGGTGCGCCCAGCAGAGGCGAGCATCCCCCTTTCCGACACCTGGGGAGGTGCCCTTACCGAAGTTGGTGCTCCACCTACACCTAAGTGCGAACCGCCACCTTAGCTATCTTCCCTATTTCTACATTCCCTGAAATTTTTTCTCCTAGCCTACCAATTCCTATTACCCTCCCTTCCCTATCCTATCCTAGTCTTACAACTAACTAACCTAAATAACTTCATATCTCCGGGAATATCCATTGCCTCGATGGTACAAGGGGGCTGCAGAGCAGCCACCTATATCCATCTTGACGCACAGGGCCCTTACAAGACCTAATCCTAATCTTCTTGTTTCCAAGAAGAGGGATTTGCAGTCACAGGGTTCCCCCAAGCGTCCCCTCAACTTTCATATCATTCGGCTGGAATGATGATACCTCGGAATTACCAGGGTTATCCCAGTAAACCTCCGGATCCATCAGCCGCACTGGTATGCCAATCTCACAAGGCTTCATGTTTGCCACTTCCCGGCATCTCTCCTAATTCCTCATGGAAGGTTGTATACGAGTAGTTCCACAAAAACAACCTTCTCATTTCTCCATATTCCCCCCGCTGAGACCTCACTTGCCTCCGTATCAGTCCCGCTTCCCGTGCTTCTCTCCTCGTAACTTTCATTGTCCTCGTCATTGTCTCCGTCTTCGTTACTATCCCTGTCAATGTCCTCGTCAATGTCTCCATCTTCGTCACTATCCCTATCACTGTCTCCGTCTTCGTCACTATCCCTGTCACTGTCACTGGTCTCTCCCCACCTTCCTTCTCTGGCCCTCCGTCTGTTTAGCTTTTGTCTCAATCCACGTCTTTCTCTCAGTGCCCTTATATATTCCATCTTGGCTATTTCTGAAGCTTCCGCTGCCAGCTTATCTAGGAACCTCCAATGGGCGAGATCTCTCAGGATATAACCCACCAGTGTCCCCTGCACTTCCTGCTGGTTAGGTCTTCTTATTTCAAGCGTACGGGACCATTCCAGCACAACGTGTTCTGGGGTACCGACCTCACCACATTCACACCGATCAGTTTCAACCAAACCCATCTTCCTTAAGGATTCTGGGTAGGGCCCCTTTCCCGTGATGAATTGGACCAGACCCGGGGATGGTTCCAGATGTGCGTTATCAATCCTTTCGACCACATTGGGAAAGAGTTGATAAGCTCTCCTACCAGTTTCTCTGCCCTCCCATGGTCTCTGCCATTCCCTCAACAGAGAATATACTAGATCTTCAGATGTTTCCAGTTCAGGTGAGGTGACTATCCTAATTTTTTCCCAGTTGTTCTTTTTCTTCCAGTACCCAATTGCACTCTTCTTAACCAGAAGGTCCAACGGCCACACACCTGGGTTGACGCTCAGTGCGTCTGTGGCCACTGTCCGGTAGGCGCCCGTAAGTCTAAGAAGGACATTCCTCTGTATACTCCGGACAGCCCTAGCTGGCATGAAGTTGTTTAGTCTGTGCACACAGACGCACGCTCCATAGCCAACAATAGAGAGAAGGATCGCGTGGTGGTATGTCTTTATTACCCGCATGGGCAGGTGGTACCTCCTCCGCCCAATGCTTATAATCTTATTCATGACTCGCTGAGCTCTCCCCATCACTTCCTCTATATGTGCCGTGAAGTTTCTGTTCTCATCAAGAGTGACTCCCAGGTATCTGATCGTTTGGATCCGTCTCAAGTTCTTCCCCTCAACCTTTATTGCAGAACTCCGCACCATTTTCCCCTTAAACAGCATGAATGTCATCTTCGCCGGTGCCATCTTCAGTTTGAGAGTTTGAGACTTTTGCATCACCTTACTAGCCCGTCTAGCACTCGATTGGATCTTTCCTCCAGGCTCTTCCTTGAATTACCTTCTACCACTATTAGAAGGTCATCCGCGAAAGCGACCACCCCGTGCATTTCGGGAATTTCCTCCAGCATCTTCAGTCCCGGCTCCAGTACCACATCCCAGAATATCGGCCCACAGACTGATCCCTGGGGACATCCCTTGACATCCTGCACGCTGGCACTCTGACACCTCAAGGTAGCATACCTATTTCAGCTGTAGTCCTTCAAGCTTCTATACAATTGCCCTGGGCACTGCAGTTCTCTTCACCAGCCGAACAACGCCGCTACCATAGGTTGTCAAATGCCCCCGAGATGTTTACCAATATCCCCACCACGCATTTATCAGTGGCCGAGTCGATCAATTCCATTGCTCTACAGATGGCATCCACTGTTGATTTACCCCTTCGAAAGCCATAATGCTGTTGATGCATGCCCACTCCCATCCTATGCCTTAATAATCTTTCGCACAGTATTTTTTCCTAGAGTTTCCCACTCGTATTTATCAGGCAGATGGGTCTATATGACTTCGGAAGAAGCGGATCCTTGTCCTCCCCCTTGCTTAGCACGATTACCTCGTTCTGCTTCCATATGTTCGGGATTCTTACCTGAGCGAGGCATTCGTTTAGCAGGCCTGCAAGTTAGGGGGCTATGAGGTCTGCCGTCTTTTGCAGCACCTCGGCCACTATCCCATCTGGCTCAGGTGCTTTTTTCTTCCCCACCTGAGCAATAGTCCTGATCACTTCATCCTAACTAACCACTTCCACAGGCATACATGTCCCGAGTTATGGCTGCTCTCAGCTCCCTCTGTTCTTCCGTATCTGCCTCCTCGTCATCATCCGGTAACAATGTCTCCATCAAGAGCCCCGCAGACTCCTCCCAGTTCGGCGTGCTGCTGCCATCCTTTCTCGTTAGTGTATTACTATTAATTTTCATCTTATGAGAAAGAATAAGTACTAACCGCCAAATTATTAAAGCATCTCATACCTCTAACTCTGATTTTCCCAGCCTCTATCTTAAAAGGAATTCCTCAGGGTCCTTGCTGGAGCTCCTCCTTAAAATATTCCTCCCAGCTTTTCATTTTCTCTTCTTTCAGGCCCTCCTCAAACTCCTTCTTTATTTATCTATATATTTCCAGCAGCACATCAAGGACAAATAGGTTCCTGCACCTATGATACCTCCTGCGAGTTCTCCTTACCCTTGTACGTAGTCCCTGCAGTTTGTCATTCCACGGTCTATTCCCAACCCTGGTATCTCCTTTCGTCACCGGGATGGATTTCTTCATCGCATCCTGCAGGGCTGACGTCAACTCCTTGGCTTTGATGTTGACATTGTCACCATTTTCTACTTGGTCGGGCAGTACCAGTTCCCTCCTCAACCTATCCAGCTCGTGTATAGGTCGCTGCAGTCTTCTCCCTATAGGCCGCAGCCCTCCTTTGATTTCTGGCACGTTAGGACGGGGAGTTTTTTACCTTTCTCCCCGTCCTTTCAGGTTAAGGGCCTGTCCCAGTCCCGTCCATTTTCACCAGTATCAGTTTTAGTAAGTCCACAATTTCTGTCAACAGTTTAATTTCCATAATCGGTTCTTTCTCTCTGTCTCCTCATCATCATTTGGTGGGTCTGGTAATCCCTTGAGTTCGGCTTTATACACATTTCCGACCTCTTCCTTGCCACGCATGGGATGCACACCTCCTACCTGCTCTTACAGTCCTTATATTTGTGGACCTCTTTTCCACATTTCCCGCAGAGCTCCTCTTTTCTGGGGCAATGCGCCATGACATGGCCCAGGTCTCTGCACTTGTAGCACCTCGTCACCACGATATAGTCCTTTACGGATACCACGCTGAACGAGATGTACATCCTGCAGCTCAATAGCAAGTTCCTCACTCTTGGGGATACCTCCAGCACATGATTGAATACATGTCTATCTCTCAGTGCCGTCTTAAAATTGGGCTTGAAAGCCTCCTCAAACTCTTCTTTGGTCATTTTTCCATTCAAGTTCTGCTCAAACCTCATGTCAGTGAGTTTCTCCCCAGTTAAGTCCCTGTCCACGTCGAAGATTGTTATCAGCGGTCGCATCTTTCTCGGTTCCTCACAAGTCATTGTCTTTGCCAGTTCCTTGTTCCCTATGATCTTTTTGACGTCATCTTCCGACTCTGTCTCCACCACCAGATTGGTCCTAGCAGGGTGTTTAGCTATGATCTTGATATGGTCTTTCACAGGGTTGATTTCCCCTATTAGAGTCTTTTTCATCTCCTCAACCAACTTTCCCAGCAGGGTAGCCACAAACACCGCCCTATGACTAGGCCCCGTCTGTATTACGTTCCCCACATCTAGCTTCCTCTTTGTCGCCCCCGTGGCTGCCACCGAGACATAGGAAATCCCCTGATTCCCCTGATTAAGCACCCTCCCCCTACTCTGCTCATTCAATCTCATGTTCTCCTCCTTTAGGATTTTTATTTGTCCATCCTAATACACCAACTACAGGATCAGCAACCTAGCCCTTCCCAATATTTCCCCTAGATCCCCTTATTTAACCTTCCGTCTTTACCATAATTTGACCTGATGAAATCCTCCACCTCTTCTATCTTATTCAGCGCTGCTAGTGGGGTTTCACCCTCTTTCTCTTTCCTCATCTCCTCTTCCTTCTTCTCCACCTCCTTGGCTTTTTCCCTCTTCTTTTCTTCCTCCATCTTCCTTAGTTGACTTAACACCTTCTTCCTCTCCTCCGACCTCTCCTTCTCCCTCACCCTCTCCCTAGCCTCTTTCACTTCCGCACCCCGACCGTCTTTCCTGTCAGTACTCATTACTGAGCTGACATATCACACACTTTTCTATTGAATACAGCCACCCCAAACCACTGAGTCAATGTTCTACTAGGTTACTAGAAGGTTACTAAGTTGTACCCAATGTTTCCCCATAGTTTACCAAGGTTACCAAAAGTCACCAAAAGTTTACTAAAAATATCCCCAGATTTTTCACCAACTTTACCAAAACTTTTTCCTGCTAAAATTGAGAAATTACCAAAAATTACTAATAAGTTACCGGAAGTTACCAAATGTTTGTACCACTGACTGACTTAAACATTGGATTTTTTTAAGTTCAAAGGTTTCCAAAAAGTTACTAAAAATTGATACCACTGGAGTTATCACGGAAAAACTTTAAGTTTATAGAGTTACCAGGAATTTACTAAAAGTTACTTATAAGTTATTAAAAAGTTACTGACAAAAATCACTAGGTTACCAGACTGTAACCAAGCGAGCTCCTACGTCACTTGCACCAAAGTTGCACTGGAGAGTGACAAGGATGACCTTATTTTCTCTGACCTGGTTATATAAAATTCACTCTTTTCTTAATACCTACTATACCTCTGGACCGATTTTCTTCATTTCAAAAACAAAATTTTCGGGATATTAGCGCGCTTCTTCCTCACCCACGGTCGTCCCCCAGACCTTCCAGGCTTCTCCAAAAACCGCGAAACACTGCTGTGCCTCCAGCTGGATTAAAACTCAGACGAAAGTAGATTCCTCTTGTAGCCACTACTAATCTCCACACTTTAGTTTAGAAATAATTTTTAAATTTCCACTTTTGCTAATTTTTGAAACAAAAATCATGGAGCAACACTAGACACGTCCACTCAGAGTAGTACCGCAACGGGAAAAAGTCAATAGGGATTTTTTTAATTTATCCTAACTATTTACCTCAATACCTATTATTATAAATTGAGGCGTATTAATTCTATTATCCTTCTTACTATTCCTTCTTTTAATGTCATCCATTTTTTACTAAAACTAGTACGGATATAACACTTAACCTAGTTGTCCGTATATCCTCATACACTTACTTTTCCCTACTAGTTGATCCGTCCCGGGTATTTAATGATCCCGCTACCCCTCGCCACCCCTTAGCCCAACGACCACCTGGGACCATGTTTTCAGAGTCGTGGTTCCAATAGCGGCGATGAGCATTCCCCTATCCGGCACCAGGGGAGGCACCCTACAGAAGTTCTCACTCCGCCTACTACCTTTGCCAAACCATGCCTTACGGACCCAATACTAACTTAATCTAATTCCATTAAAACATTACTACTACTATATCCTCTTGACCTAACTTACCCTACCCTTATGCTACTATGTGCTACGCAACTGTATGTCCTATAATATTCACTCTTCGTATAAGCCACCACACCTCTTCCTCATCTTTCCCTCTTGTTTCTCCTCTTATCCGTGTCTTGTTTCTCTAGTTGGGTTGATCTACCTCCTAGTCCTCCCCTCGGCCCGACTATTGCTAGTCGTTGGTGGGAGGACCCCGACGGTCTAGAAGTCCGAACCACTCCGACCCAACAGCGTACTTGTTGCCAAGCGCGGGGGCTTCTCGAACAGCAGGAACATTCCCTCCGTCTACCTCTCCTTTCCACCAACTGGAATTCTGCCCCTGGTACATCAGCGATTTTAACCACTGGGATCCTAGAGGGCATCCTCAGCTGTGCTATGGATATCCGCAGCCTCTTCTATTCCCTACCAACCGCTCCTCATTTTGGTGGCCTCTCATCCCCTATTCCTCTAGTTATATCCTCTCCTTCTCCTCAATTGTTCGCTCCTTGTCGCTACACTTACCATTTCTCCACTTCACTACTCTTCATTCCTCACTTATGCACTGTATTCATTTTTTCTATATTCATTCCACCTCCTGCTCTCTATCTCTTACTAGTAATTTGTTCTCTCTATTAGCCTCTTTAGCATTAGTTGGTATGTTCCACACTCCCTTTTACTAGGGTATTTACACTCCTCACCCGCCTCGGTGGCGTAGTTGGCTAACGCGCCAGTCGTGTTGAGTCAGACCACTGAGGACGGGGAGATCGAGGTTCGAATCTCGGTCGGGTGAACTGGGGGTGGTTTTTCCTAAATGGTTTTCCACTCTCCCTCCACGCAAATGCGGGTTCACTTCCTCTAAGTTAAACCTTCCCATTTCCTAATCCATTAGTGTAATTAGTACTTAAGCGTATAACCCGAACGGGTAGTAAGACGCGGTGCTAAAATTATTTACACTCCTCCTTCTTACTCTTATCATTTCTCTTCAAGGTACATGTAATGCACACTTCCCTCCTTTTACATTCCTTCCTTTCATTTCCCTCTTTCCCACATCTTGAACACCTCGCTGTATTCCGACAATGTTTCTTTATATGCCCCAAATCACAGCACTGAAATCACTTTGCCACCACAGTATAATCCTTCATCTTTAGCTTCCTAAAATTCACATACACAACATCCAGCATTAACTTCCTCGTGTCTGAATATACCTCTACCACCACATTGATAGTTTTCCTCAAATTTTGTTTGTTTTGAATCTTATCACGAGATCTTCCTTATACTCTTTTTTGTCTATTTTCCCCACCAAATTTTGCTCATATATCACTTTCTCAAGTTTATCTTCCTTCATATCAGCCTCTACATCATAGATCATCATCAATGGGTCCCTAGCCTTGTGTAACTTACAATATAGCTCTTTTCCAAGTTTCTCGTTTAGACTTATTTTATCTGTTTCCTTATCATCCGCCGCTTCCACTAATAGGTACTTTCCCACGGGCCACATGTTTTTAATCTCGATTCCACTCTTTTTTTGATCGATGTTTGTCTTAATATATTTCTCTACATACTCCACATCTTTCCCCTTCTATGAAGAGATAAACAAAGTTCTATCCTTCTTTTCGGTATCTACACTAACTTCTCTATTCCTATCACCTTCTTCCAAATTTTTATGTTTAGCAGCTACTGTATCCGGATATGTGGGCACATATTTTTCCATATCATCCTTTCCCTCATATTTCGCCAATTTCTCCATTAATCTCTCAATTTTCTACCTCAATATTTCATTCTCCTGTTGTAGTTTCTCCACTTTTCCTTCCTACTTTACCCATTTCTCATAGACCATGAAGAAATAATCAGGCAGCTGCACAGTCTTTTTAATATCAGGTCTTCCTCCCACTACTCTCACATAACTATCCAATAAAAGCAAAACATTTTGCCACTTAACTTTACCGTCCCCAATCATTACTTTTCTTCTTAAATCAACCAAAGATTCGTCATCTTCGCTTCCATCATGCGATTCGTCCCCACACCTTTTCCCATTGCCCGCCATTTAGACTGCCTCCTTATAGTTATCACCCTACTAGTTAAAGTTTAAATTCCTCCACTATATCCAACGCCACTGGAACTTCTTATTTGCAGTCTGTACACTTTGTCCACTTGGTTCTTCCCTCCAGTCACCTTAGAAATCCACTTATTGCACTTTTCGGGTTTTGCCCTTTTCTCACTTTTCCCGCCTTCGCCACTGAATTCGTATTTGGATCGATTCACTTATCATTTATATACCTATATTGCCATACCTGCCTTTAAAATTACGCGAGTTATGATCATTTATAATTTTGTACCAAGAGTACACTTTTATTCATACTATCAAAAGAACGCCAGGAAGTCAACAATGACCTGCCATGACTCCAACTTTGAAGCTTAATACCTCCCAGAATTTTTGTCCGATATTCCTCATTTCCATAAAAAAATGTTAGTTATTTCCCCCCGATTTTTCTACACCTAAAAAGTGATGACTTTTTTTAACTCCTTCGCCCTTAAAATGGGCGCCTACTGTAGGAGGCGCATCGTTCATCCGATGTTCTTCAAACCTATCTCAAACTCATCCTCTCTTTATTTCGCACAAGATGTATACAAAATTTCCACTATCGGCACAGTTCTTCCCACTTTTTACACATACCGACACGGAGCTCCGCGCACTCACGACCGCTCCCTACCACAGATAGATAGAGACATGAGTTATCCTTCTCCCCCATTTCTGGGAAACCCCTTTGCTTTCATCGCACATAAGCTTTGCAGCTTTTCGCAATAAAAAACCACTCCCAAGAGAGCTAAGCCGGGGAAAACCCCCTGTGCACAATACACACGTTCACAGGAGGTGGAGGCCCCCCAAGCATAGGGTGTCAACAAGAGGGGCAGGTGGGGTTTACCCGGAGGGACGACTGATACCGTGCAGAGCCCGGTACATCGCCCTCCCTCCGTTGCCCAGTGAGGACCACGAAGAAGTACCCACCTCGGTGTTCGCAACAGCCTCCCATTTATTGCGGCCCAGATACTAGTTCCCCTAGAGGACCGTAGCACCGGGCCTCACACTCCATTCACACACCTATCCTTTCTATTCAACACACACCAGCCCAAGCACATCCGCCCCCGGTGAGGGACCGAGTATCGAGCCTCCCCCACATTCACCCACTCGCCATCCGACCCATACACGCTAACCTATCCTTTTCTATCTTAGCTTACACCAACTTACTCATACATAACCTTCTTCTTTACCACTCCAGTCTTTTTCCTGCGAACATCCCTACCAAAACACCTCTGACATCTCCAAATCTTACACATATCGAGATCGAATTCCACGCATCCTCCCTCACCATACACGTCAAGCAGTTACCTTTATCTCTCAGTGCAAAGTACCTTAGCTTATCACTAAAGTCACCATGACCACTCAGCACCTGAGTGGTATAGTGATCCAAATTTAACAATCTCTTTCCCATCCTCTCTCTCACATCAGGGAAGTACCCAAAGGTCTCTCTGCCTTTATTTACTCCTTCCCATCTCCTCTGCCATAGCGTCATCACTTCCTCTCTTATGTTAACCTTACTCACTCTCCTTAACACACCTCTCTCCTTATCCTCTCTCAACCTCATCCTCTCTAGGATCAGCAGATCCACCGGTAGTACCCCTACCAGAACCGGCATCGCCTCGTGCGATATCGATCTATACGCTTTTGGCACTACCAGTAGGAACTTCCTGAGTCCTCCTTATCAATGTTCTACTCACGCCTCTGTTCACCGCTCCACCCCAGCACTCACAACCATAAGTCAGCACCGCTTCACCAATACCTCAGTCCCGCAGCTGAAGCCTGTATTCGCTTTCGCCATTCTCATCAATTTCATAAAAACCTTCTTAACCTTACCACATACCTCTCTAACATGGCTACCAAACCTCATGTACTCGTCAAACCATACCCCTAGGTACTTCACCTTTTCTACATACCTTATTGCTATACCTTGCTTTCTTAATAGTCTACCCTTCAATAAAATCATTACAGTTTTCTCTCTGGAGAATACCAGCTTTGCACTCCTGCCCCATTCTAGTACACTTTCCACAAAACCTCTCCTGAAACCATACTGCCTCTCGCTAAAGAAGCCTATACCATTAAGATAGCCACTTAGTCTACGCGCGATCAACCTCTCAGCCACTTTACCCAACACTGATAGCAGGGTTACTGGTCTATAAGATTTTACCTTGGTCAGATTCTTGTCCTCTCCCTTCAAGAACACTCTCAGTACACCTCTTTTCCACCTGTTGGGGAACTTCTCCTCACTCGACATCTCATTCATTACCACCTTTAGCGTATCCTTACATGTCTCTAAACCTTTCTTAACCATTTTCACCTTAATACCAGCAATACCAGGCGCCCTCCTATTCCTCATTTTTTTCACCGCAAACCTCACCTCCTCCTCCGTGAAGGGCACCATATCCTCACCTACACTTGGTAAACCAGAGTTCCTCCCCTTCCAGATCATCATCAAGAAGGAGCCCTTCCAGCAACAGCTCCACTGTCTCCTCCACTCTCGTGGTGTATCCTCCTTCCTTTTCTAAGCAACTCAGTAACATGTTCACCTTATTTTTACCCAACACTTTTCTATACACCTTACCCCATGGGTCATCGGTCTCACTATCGACCAACTTCTCCCATGCCATACATTTTTCCTGCCTCACTTTTCTTACATACTCATTCCGGGCGTCCACGTACCTTGCCCTTTTCTCTTCCCCTTTCTGCGGATTCTTCCTCCAGTTCTCGCTCTCTTCCATAACCTTAACCTCCTATTCTTATCTCTCTTAAGACCGGTGAGCTCCTTCATCCACCAGTTTCTCACCCTTCTCCTTTCTACCTTCGGGATGCTCGCATCCCCTGCTGCTAGTAACCTTCTCTCCAGTTCTCTCACCTTCTCCTCAACTCCTTCCATTTCCTCAATCCTTCTTACCTCTTCCGCCCTAAGCACATCGTTAAACCTTACCCAGTTAGCGTTTTTGACATCATACCTTGCTTCCTCCACATTTCTTTCCTCCATCACTCTGTTATTATTACCAACATCATTCGTTTCTACCTTAAACACTATCAGTTTGTGGTCAGATTCTTCCTCGCCACTGATCACCCTCCACTCGGATGTAGCCACATTCCTCGAGGCCAACGTTCCATCTAGATTTGCCCTCGCGTCTCTTATGCTCTCAAACGTTGCCTCCTGCCCAGCCTAATTCACAATAGACATATCATTGGCGAGGATGAAATCCTTCACTACCTCTCCATCCTCGTCAAGTACCTGGTCGTATCACATCATCGACCTGGCATTCGCATCTGCACCTATTATTAACCATTCCTCTCACCACAATATCCAGCCTCTCCACGTGATCTCTCACCTCCTCATTAAACTTAAAATAGCAAGATACAAATACCATGTCAAGTGGGGGCCCCACGATCACCACGGCCCGCTTGTTATCCGACCAGTTACTCAACCTTATTGCTGACACATCGTCTCTTAACACTATAACCACTGCCTATGTCTCCTCGTCTTCTTTTCTTACATAATACACTCTTCCTCTGTTAAATCTTACCACACCTCCTATGCTGTACGGCTCCTGTACCAGCATTACCTCGAGCCCTCTTTCCTCAGCCACTCGCTCCAGCTCCACCATCGCCACCTTAGACCTACCCACATTCACCTGTCCTACTTTACATTCCATAGTCGATTCTGCGCAGCGTGGCCTTAAGCGCATTTGCATACGACGGACATTTCATATTTCCTGCTCATGCCCATCATTCTTACCCACTCTGTTACAGTTTACACACCTTCGCTTTACCTCTTTACAACTCGTGAGATCGTGCTTCCCACCACACCACTTGCATGCAATTTCTCTATTATACACCTTACCTATGTGCCCATAGACTTGTCACCGGTAGCATCTCAGTACTTCCGAGTAGTCCTTTACCCGGTAGCACAACCATCCTATATACACCTTACTCGTCCTCATGAGCTGGTTCCTCACTCTCGGACTCACCTCCACTACCCAGTGGCACCTTTCCTCTCTCCTGTCCCCTCTCATTTCCTTCATTAGCCTGAATTCCTGTCTGAATTCCTCTACGATCATGCCCGTTCCTTCCATATTCAGGTGGTGAATTTCAACAATTACCACCTCCTTCGTACCTTCCATTGGTACATCGTATAACATCACCTTGGGCCTGCGCTTGCCCATTCTCTCCGCTACCAGCCCTTTCTCTTGCAAACTCGCACTACCTACAAGTCTATCGACCTGTTCTTTGGTGTTTACCACCACCACCAAACCCTCCTTGGTACTCCTGAGGCTCTTTACAATTAGCCCCAGAGCCCCAGGGACTACCGCCTCTTTCATGACCTTTCTTACTTCGCTTCCTGCTTTCGCCGCCCCCTCGGCTCTCACGTAAACCACGTTTCCTTGCGGTTTCACCTTTACACCTGTCGAAAGAGGTGGGAGCCCCGTCCCTTTCCTTCTCTCGCTTCCTACATTCAGGGAGTGCTCCTTTGCCTGAGCCACTCCCCTTCCACCATCGTTTACCAGCCTCTCGTATATTCTTTCCTCCACACCGTTTAGAAGCTAATCCCTCTCCTCCATTTTACCTCTTAATATTAAAACCTCATCTCTGGCCGTGAGTGTTATTGTTCTTATTTCAGCCAAAGCCTTAGTGATTCTCTCCATCGCTATACACGACAGACCTTTGCCTTTACCACTCATCAACAGCACCTCTATTGTCCTCTGACAATCTATGTACCTCTGCCTGTTCTCCACCTTTGACTCTTTCTCAACAATTTCTACTTCACTTTCCTCACTTACCGGCTCCTTCCTCCTTTTCTTGCCCATCTTCCTCACCGCTCCTTCACCGACTACCCTCGTCTTTCTCTTTCCACTCCCTTCCTCTTTTTCACTCTCCGTCTCCGCATATGACGAGGAGACCCTTCCTCCACTTCTGCTCCTCCTCCTCTCTCTCACCTCGGTTTCCTCCACCTTCCTCATCCTCACCTTAGCTACCTAACACTCTTTGCCGAGCTCCATATCCTCCATATCCGCTCTTACCACATTTTCTCCATTATTATCCTTAACACTTTCATTGGCACCGTAAACTTTTATCTCATTACATATAGCCATAATCAGAAAACAGTTAAAATTGGGGGCCGTATCTTACATCGGACCGCCCCCTCTGGCATGGATGGTGTGCTAGTTTCGACCAGTCCCCACCAGCATAACACACTTAGCACAAGGGGTTTTCATACCGGTCTGGGTTCCTCCAGACTTTCGTCCTGGCTTAAACCTAAGTTCTTACCTAGACTTATACCTAGAGTGTCCACTTCAGCGAGACCGGGATTGTCAGCTTTCAGGGCCTCCTCCGCCCATGCCAGTGCCGACTTTCTGGAGAGGCGGATGCACCCCTCGCCCTTCGCCCCTACACCAAGAGCACACAGTTACGCAAAGGACTCACACTTACTCAGGTAATGGGCCCGTCCTCCCAGTGGTTAGGTGGTCTGGACCGCGTTAGCCTCGTCTCCCCAGGGTCACCCCCAAAGAGGTTGCGCAGATCACACGGTCGGCCACGACGGGTGCTCGGATGGACCCCCGCTGCAACCTCCCGCGGGCCGGCCACAACGATGCACGTTCTCGTCCCATCCCCCTGGCTCCTCCTGCACGCTGGCGTCCAGTTTTTACGGGAGTGGCCGACGACGCCCTCCTAACCCTGGTAACTCGGTGGGCTAGGGTTGCCCTTTCACCGAGTGGTCCCGTTACAGCAGGGGAGCTGACCAGACTCCCCTACCACCCCTATCGAGGGGGATCCCTGATGTTCGGGATTCGCCACGATTGTTTTGCGGGAAGGGTTGGCTCCTCCCCTCCCAAACCAAATCTTTACCCTACGTTGCCCAGCGGGGACCTCGAGGAAGTACCCACCCCGGCCCTTCTGAAGGACCTTCTCCGTATCTAGAATTTACGGCCAGAAATAGCAAGAAATTCTAAAATTGCATATAAATTTTGAAAAGTAAAAGGTTGCCCTAATAATCTTCTAACAAGAGCAAGACTCGAGCAAACTGCCCTATCCTACCCTATAATAGCCCCACCAACTACCTCCTCCAGCATGGATTGCACGAAATTACTTATAATTACATCATAGTACTACAACCTAACAACTGTAAGAGAGAATATCCATTAATACACTTAACCTAAGATACTTCACTGACGCTGCCGTCGCTCCTTCTCCCTCCCTCCCGCCGTAGCATACTTCAGGAAGCACGCGTAGCTCCTGACGTCTCTCACCATCTCCACCCTTAGTAGCTGCTCCCCCACTTCTAGCCTAAGGATTCTTCTCTCCACCTAGAACCACTCACAGGCTAGCAGCACGTGCTATGCATCCTCATTGGCACCACAGGGCTCGCAGTCCGGGTTCTCCCTTAGCTCGAAGTGGTGCAGTTTCGCGTTGAAGTTCCCATGACCGGTGAGTAGCTGTGAGCTGTGTGTAGCATAGTGATTGGTATCGACACAATCACTCTCCATCCTCTCCTGCACTGAGGGCCAGATGCCACCTGCCAGGTGGCAAGTGAGTCTCGCCGCGCGTTCCTCCTTTCTTCTTCCAGGTCCAGCCCGTTCCTCTTCGCCCAGTAGAGTCCAACCTTCTCCCTAACGAGCAGGTCAATCGGCAACACTCCTGCGACAATAGGCAAAGCATCGTGTGAGACTGTACTGTACCCTTTGGTAACTGCGATAAGCGCACACCTTTGAGCTCTGAGCAGGATGATCTTGCTGCTGTGAACCTCCATCCGGTGCTACCACACCACACACCCGTAGGTCAGCACCGATACCACCACGGCCTTGTACATTCTCCGAAGAGTCGAGAAGTCCAGTCCCGAGGAGGTCCTCTAGACTCTGATTAGTCTTCCGAACGCTGCCTTCGCTACACCCGCAACCATTCAGAAATGATCATAGAAAAACAAACCCTCCTCTAATAGCACACCCAGATACCTGTTAACCCTTAGGTATCCTATATGCGCACCGCCCATGTGCACCGTCGGGTGCCTCATTGCCGAGAGTCTCCCCTTCAGCAGCGTCATCTTCGTTTTCTCCCTCGAGAAGGCAAGCCGAGCCCTCGCCCCCCACGCGATCACCGTCTCCACTGAGTTCTCCGCCCTCACCTCCAGCTCGATCCTGGTGTTCCCTCTGACGACCGTCATCAGCGTAGGCGTAACAGCTGACTCCGTCTCTGAAATGGAATCTCAAGAAATCGCCTGATCCGGTACCGACCCCTGGGGGCAGCCCTGAGTCAGGACCTTCATGGACTCAGTCGGTTCCAAGTAAAGACCGGTCGTCCTACGCCTAAAATAATCTCTTACCACCTCATACAGGTTCTTCAGACATCCCGTTCTTCTCAGCTTCTCCAAGATACCCGGCCACCAGGCGCTGTCGAAGGCGTCCGAGATGTCCAAGTAGATGGCCAACACGTACCGGCAGTCACTCTCAGAGACGTCACGAAGAACCCTCTCCAGAGCATCTACAGTTCCTCTTCTGGGATGAAACCAATACTGCCAATCATCAAGCACATCATCTACCTGTATGTAGTTCCAAAGCCTTGAGGCTAGCAACTTCTCCATCACCTTACCGAGCACGTTGAGCAAAGTCAACGGTCGGTAGGACTTCGGATCCGTCGAGTCCCGTTCCGGTGACTTCAGAAGTATCCTCAGCTCTCCTGCCTTCCACGGGTCGGGGAAACGGCCCTCCAGCATCATCTGGTTGGCGATAGCCAGCAGATATTCCGAGATGCAGCTCCAGGACTTCTTCACAATCTCCGCCGTCATGAGATCCAAACCGGGGGCATTATTATTACGGCAGCTTCGGACAGCGTCATGTAGCTCCTCCTTGTTGAAGAGAGGGACGTCCACTCCAGAGTAGTCCTGCACCGCCTCCGCTCTCAGGGCCCGGTGTCTGTCAGTGTCCCTGGTAGGGTCATCGTCTGGCAGATCCGCCCTCGCATTCCCAACAGCATCATCTGAAACACCACCGTCAACTCTTAGCCCAGCCACGACCTGCACCTGCCGTGCCTTACCCATGGTGAGCTTGTAGACCAAGCCCCATGGGTCCCGGTTACCTGTGCTGGAGACGAACTCTCTCCAACTAGCCTCCTTGGCTCGCCTCACCACCCACATGTAGTCGTTACTCGTCCTCGCATAGACCCGTCCGGCCTCCGCGTCCTGCCTCCTCCTTCTCCTGGTCCGGGTGACCTCCTTCTAAATCCTTATCAGCTCCGGAGTCCAGCAGGCGGCCCTCTTCTCCAGTCTCCTCGCTCTAGGGATTGAGCGGTCGCAGGTAGATCTCATCGCCTGCGTCAGGGCCCTCGCCCTTCCATCGATGTCCTCGATGTTCTCGATCCCCTACATCTCTGCCCTGAGTTCTCGCTGGTACTTTCTCCAGCCAGCGCGGGCTATGCAGTATTTCGTCCTGGGTCCAACCAGTGCAGGGTCTTCCCTCCGTGCACCCTCCAACTCAAAAGCGATGAGGTTATAGTCGTTGCTGCAGCCGTCTGTAACACTCCAATTCCTTATTAGTCTCCCCACCCCCCTCGTCACAAAGGTCACGTCGATGTTGGTGTCGCCACCAACCGCTCCGTCGTAGGGTATCAGCTCCGCCGGTTCGTTGACGACAATGAGGTCCTCGTCCACTACGAAGGCTTCCAGCTCCTCACCTCTCTCGTCCATAGCTCCGCTGTACTCCAACACCGACTTGGCGTTGTCGTCCACCATAACGATGACCCTCCTCCCTCTGAGCTCCTGAAGCACATGTCTGAGTTGACGATGTGTGGCCCGTCGGGTCTCTATGCCTGAAATAACAAGACACAAAAACACACATCCAACCCCTGCTAGTTACTTGGAGGACACAGGTACAGTACCCATTCGACAGATGGGCGAGGAAAAGTACATCATACTCAGCCCTTGCGATATAAATCGCACTCCAAACCTGGCCTCCCATCCTCGCGTAGACCATCCTTCCTCCTCCCCAGCTCGGGACGATGCCATCCCGGGAATAGGGCTCTTGCAGAGCCAGAATATCTATCTCCTCCTCCACGATGGTCCTCTTCATCTCATCCGTGACCAGAATGGACCACTGAGCATTTAGCTGTGAACATTTAACCATAGTTGGTGCGGTTAATCCAGTTTTGCACGGCCCTGACGTAGGCAGGGCAATCGCGGTCACTTACCCCATGCGCATGAGGCTTACCAAACATCATTCAGTTCGCGCAAGACGGCGGGGAGTCCTTCTTGGGGCAGGCGGCGCGGGGATGTTCGCCAGCACAGTGCGAGCAGATCTCCCTCGGAGACCTGCAGAACTTGGCGATGTGGCCAAAGCTCTGGCACTTGTAGCACCTAGAGACGGAGTTGTAGTCCTTCAGCCTGCAGAAACTCCACTGAATGTAGACTCCGTTGGAGCTCTTCAGCCGGTTCCGGATCTCCAGGGCACACTCCAAGACCAAGTGGTTGTCGGCAGTGTTGTTTCTGCCGACCTTGAAGTGCTTGCCGAACCCCTTGTCAAACTCCTCCTTGGACATCTCACCATTGAAGTTCTGGGCGCGTATCGCCTCCCGAACCTCCTCCTTGGACAGTTCCCTGGGAACGTCATAGATCAGAACCTTGGGGTTAGTAACTTTCGGGTTCTCAGCCCTCAGACCCTTAGCTTTTACCTGATCTGACGCCTCAAGGACAGCCCTCGATCGCTCGTCCTTGGTCTCTACGAGGACTCCACCTTTCCCAATATTCCTCACGTTTCGAACCTTGATCCCCTCTGTCCCCGGGTTGATTGAGCTCAGAAGCTTCTCCTTCGTCTGCTGGCTGGTCTGTGCAGACTGCTTATCCTCAGGGAAGAAGATGGACTTCGGTCGCTCCACGATCTTCCTTGTCTTACCGGACATCTTGGGAGTCCTCGGTTGCTTTATCGGCAGCGGTCCCAGACTCCCGGCTGCCTTAGTCGCGTAGCTCTCTCCAGTGCCCTCCATCGACTGCTCCTCCCCTCGTCGTTTCTCCGCGGCGGTCCTGAAATCAGTAAGCAAAGATCCCCCACATTCCCTTAACAACCCCATCACCTCCTCCTTCATCTCCTCTCTCCCGCGAAGTCACCCTTTCAGGTAGGCCAACGCCTTCGTGAGCTTCTCCAAGCAGCCTCCTATCTCAGCAATGCTGGAGCCGAAGATCTCTGCCTGCACCACGGTGACAACCCTCTTAGACTTCACTAAGCTCGAAAACAGTCGCTCCAGATCCGCAATGCATCACTGGCCCTTTGACCTGGCAGAGACCCCACCAGTCTTCCTCCACGAAGTCGCCTCCATCTCCCTTTCCTCCTCATCCTCGCTCAAAGCCCTCTTCCTCCCCGGTCTCTCCACGCTCAGCCCAGGCGGTGGCGTTCCCGGGGTGAAAACCAGCGGTGGGAACTTCACACGGTCCAGTCGGACGACCGGTGAGACCTCCCCCCCCTGAGGCGTCCCGAACGGCGGCGTCTCAGTCCCCTTCACAACCTTGGAAAACATCCTGAAAAATTCAACTGAAACAAACCAGAAACAACAACAGTTCCAAGGATAACCTAAGAAAGTAACCCTCTACAGTTGACAACAGAAACAATATTGTAAACAGATACCTTTTTGCAGAGCCTGGAACAAAGCAAAAAAAGTTAGAGTCCAAAGACTACAAAAATCAGCCTAACTCAGAAACTAATTGTTCAAACTGACCAAATCTTACTTTAAAAGCTGCACAATAACACCCTACGTCTTTAATCTAAATAAAATAAACCTCCAAATCTAATTTGAAACCTAATAATTAACAATTCCTATCAAGAGACACAACAGAAAATTCTAAGTCCAATAAACCACAAAAATCATTCTAACTCAAAAGATTACCACCCGATTTTGTCAATTCCTACTTTATAACACTTCTACAATCAATCTACAACTTTAAACCAACTAACAAACACTTCTAAAAGTAACAGTAACATTAATATAATCAAATACCTGTTTGCAGAGCCTGGAACAGAGCAAAAATTTACAAACATCAACCTAACTCAGAAACTAATTGTTCAAACTAAACAAATCTTACTTTAAAAGCTGCAAAATAACACCTTGCGTCTTTAATCTAAGTGAAATAAACCTCCAAACCTTATGTGAAACCTAATAATTAACAATTCCTGTCAAAAGACACAACAAAAAATTTTAAGTCCAATAACATACAAAAATGGTTCTAACTCAAAAAATTACATACCAATTTTGACAATTATTCCTTTAAAACACTCCTACCACCTATTTGCTACTTTAATTCAAATGGTATAACCCTCTAAAATAAAAAATAACAGAATTAAAATCAATTACCTGTTTGAAGTGGCTGAAACACACCAAAAGTTAAGAGTTCAACATACAACAAAAACAATATCTCAGCTAATTCTTATCCAATCTCAACAAATCCTACTCTTAAACCTTCCTAGCAAGAAGCCACATCTTTAATTTAAATGGAAAACTCTCCAAACTCTCAAACTAGCTGACTAGTAACAAAACAACCCCTGCAATACCCTAAAAAAGTTAAAGTCCAAATATTCCTACTTTTGATATAACTCCCTTAAAACTTAACCAATCTCTCTAAAAACTTCACAGAAACCTTCTTGGTAGTATTATCTAGCTTTTTAGTAACCTAGATACCCCTAATTACACACCAGAAATCTATTATTCAAAAAATAAGCCACCAGTCACAAAATTAGCCAATTACTCTTGTACTTTACAAACAAATTACTCCAAAAATTCCCTATTAAACACCTATCCAAATTTTAACACCTTACAGTAGTAGTTCTAAGCTATCTAGTGACACCTATAACAGACCCTAACTCAGTTCCTATGATCTAATATTTAGCTTTAAATGTTGACCTACTTACCAAAAACAAAAAGTCCAAATCACCCACAAAAACACAATTTTTCAAAAATACCACGAATCTAAGCACTCACAGACACTTATCACCAATATATAGGGGGATGAGGTCCTCCTAACAACAAAATTAACCCCTAATCACTCAAAAATATACACAATTCTTAATTTCAAAACCAAGCTAGCGTGCGATTCAAGATGGCGGTGGAGTACGAAAACTAACACAATTTCTAATTTCACTAATTATTCGGCCAGAAGGGCACTAATCAATTAACCTTTTCTCACAGACCTCAATTAAACACTAATTAACAATATTTACACTACTTTATCACTCAGAAAACAATAATAGCACTTAAAAGTAATTTTTAAACCGTAGCAAAAACTAGCACGTATTATCAACAGATCGAGCTTGCAAGAACGGCCACTGGATAGGGATAGTTTTTTTAAGTTTATTTAGACATAGTTAAAAAATACAAACAAATTAGTACTACAATCAGTCAAGTACAATTTAGGTAATTCACAAAAGTTCTTAGAACAATGATAAACTTTAACAAATATATTCAACTAAGCGAAAAGGAACAACCTGGTTATTATCCTAAACTTAACCCCAGTACCTATTTAAAAACTGGGGCATGCTACCCTACTTGACTATATTCTCCTATCGTCACTATTCCATTTTATTTAGTAACTACATCGAAGTTGGCACCTAAACCTAATGTCCATGTATTACCATCTACCATTTGTTGTTGAACTATTTAGTCCACCCCGGGTATATTACGCCACCGGTACCCCACCCCATTGAATATCGCGCCGCTACCGGAACCAGTGGTCCCGGGTCAGCAAGAGCTCCAACGGGGGTGGGCATCCCCCTATCCCCCACCTGGGGAGGCGCCCTATCAGAGATCTCGCTCCACCTACCTTCCTCACGAAGCCAATGCCATGGACCTAAACCTACTTATATACTAATTAATAGATAATAATATATTTAATACAATAAAAGAGCTTAACCTAACTTATCCTAAATTCAGTTCCTCGAGGCTGCGGTCTTTTCCTGGTCCTCTCATACTGACGATTGTTGCCAGCCGACGGAGAGGGTCCCTGACGGTCCGGAAGCCTGATCACTCGAACCCTACTACATACTTGTCTCCAAGTGTGCGGATCCACTGAGCATAGGGTGAATTCCACCGTCGACTCATTCTTCCATCTTGGCTCTACCCAACCGGAACTGCGGCTCCCCACGGTTCCTCGGAGGTTCCCACCTCCGGAATCCAGTGGATGCCTCACTCAGCTGGGCTCCGGATATCCAGGAGTCTCATCTCGGTCCACCCTACAGCCTACCATCTCTTTCTATATATTAAACCAATACATTTCCTACCAGTTATGGTCTTAAAAGTCCTCCATGTCAGTCCCGTCACCACTACTGGTATTAGTCTCATCGCTACTACTCGTCGTCACTACCAGTTCCCTAATCGTCAAGTCTAGATTTACGTCCAGTCTCCTGTCACGTCGTCTCCTCTTTAAGTCTTTCACGTACCTCTCCCTCTCTCTACGTGACGCATCATCCGCAATTCTGTCGAGAAGTCCCCACCTGTTCACATCCCGCACTATATGGTACACTGTACTAGCCTGCAGAGGCACCTGCAGATCCGCTCTCGATTCTAGTATTTGGGGGCATTCTAATACGACATGCTCAGGCGTGGCCTTCTCTCCACAATCGCATTTGTCACTATCAGTCATTTCCCTACTAAAAAGTGTCGCTCTGTACGGCCCATGGCCAGTTATGTAATGCACCATTCCCATTGATAGCTCCAAATACTCCATCCTCATCCGTTCTCTTACATCAGGAAAGATCCGGTAGGTCCTCCTGCCCGTGTCACTCGCATCCCAGTCGTTTTGCCACTCATCCAGGAGAGCCTCCCGGACCTGTCCCTTAGTACTCACCCCCACTCTGGTCAGTTCTCCCACCTTACCAAGATCCCCCTTCCTGAGCCAGTACAGAGCAGCTCTTTTCCGCACCTCCAAGTCCAATGGCCAGATACCCAGGGCCACGCACAACGAGTCAGTTGCCACCGTCCTAAAGGCGCCAGTGAGCCTAAGAAGTACGCTCCTTTGCATGCTTCTCACTCTCACTCTCTGTACCACTCGCTTTAATCTATGCGCCCAGACGCTGGCTCCATAGCCCACGATGGAGACTAGCAGTGCCTGGTGATAAAGCCTTATGCACCTCATAGGTAGCATAAATCTCTTATTTACAATGCCTATGATCTTATTCATCACTCTCAATGCCCGACCACATGCGTTCTCCACGTGCGCAATGAAGTTCCTCTTCTCGTCAAGAGTGACGCCCAGGTACCTGGTATTCCTACTACGTCGTATATTCCGTCCGTCCATTTTTATCATCGGATCCCTTTTCAACTCTCCCCTAAATAGCACGTAGGTTGTCTTTGCTGGCGCCAAGCTTAACTTCACCCGCTTACACCAAGAGTTAAGCCCTGCAAGCACCGCCCCACTCTTGGACTCTAGTTCCATCCTTGTCCCTGCCTCCAATATCGGGAGAACATCATCAGCAAAGGCGACCACTCCCGCCATTCCAGGGAGAGATTCTACTTCCGATAACTCAGGCTCGAGCCCTAAGTCCCAGAAAATCGGCCCACAGACCGATCCCTGTGGACATCCCTTGATTAGTATCTTACTTATTTTCATTCCTGGGCATCTCAGGGTAGCATACCGGTCCCCACAGTAGTCCCTAAATACCCTGTAGAGGTCTCCCGGATACTGTATTTCCCTCAATCTCTCAAACAACGCCGGCCACCACAGATTGTCAAATGCACCCGAGATATCCACAAAGATGCCTACAACGTATTTCCCCTTACAGCTATCAACCAGGTTCATAGCCTCACAGATAGCGTTCTCAGTCGATCTGCCCCTCCTAAAGCCGTATCGACTGAGGACGCTAGGGATATATATTTTTTTATTTTTAGATTCAAGTAGACTTTATTCAGAATCAATAGCCAAGTTACCCGCCTCGGTGGCGTAGTTGGCTAACGCGCTAGTCGTGTTGAGCTCAACCGCCGAGGACGGGGAGATCAAGGTTCGAATCTCGGTCGGGAGAACTGGGGGTGGTTTTTCCTAAATGGTTTTCCACTCTCCCTCCACGCAAATGCGGGTTCACTTCCTCTAAATTCAACCTTCCCAATTCCTAATCCATTAGCGTAATTAGTTCTTAAGCGTATAACCCGAAAGGATATTAAGACGCGGTGCTAAATAATAATAATAATAGCCAAGTTATTACAATTATAATAGCTAATAGCTAATTTTTATGAGTCCAACCCCAATACCTATTTTAAAAATTGGGATGTATTAACCCACTTCTACTCTTTCCCTCTTTTACTCAATCCATTTTATTCGAAGTAGATCTAGATTTTAGCGCCTAACCTAATGTCCTACTATCTCCAGTTTTATTATGTATCCCTAATAGTTGGTCCGCCCCGGGTACTTACTTCCCCGGTACCCCACCCTGCAGGATATCCCGCCGAAACGGATCGTCACCGTCTCGGAAAGAGACCCTACAGAGTCAGGCATCCCCCTATCCTCCCCCTGGGGAGGCGACCTATCGGAGATTTCGCTCCGCCCACTTTTTGCTGAAGCCATCACCTATGGAGCTATCATACCTTAAATCTAATTACAATAATAACTTTAAATTGAATTACAATAAAACCTTAAAACTAACTTAACCTAAACCTCTTCTTCTTCCACGGGCTGCCTGTCACATCCCAGGCCTCCTCCTCACGTCAGCCATCGCCATCCACAGAGGAACCCGACGTCCCGGAAGCCAGACAACTCCAGCCCATCTGCACGCCATACTAGCGTAGAGCCCACCGAGCAGACGAGTGGCTTCCACCGTCAACCACCTTACCCTTCTAGTCACTTCTCAGCTGGAACTGTAGGTCCCACTGGTTCATCGGCTGTTTCCACCGCCGGCATCCAGCGGAACCCTCTCTCAGCTGAGCTCCGGATGTCCAGGAGTCGTTTCCGTTCCATCCCTCCAGCCCAATTTATCACCCATTCTCTTAGTCTACCAGTTGTGGTCAAAAATCTCGTCTTCGTCCGTCTCTTCCTCACTACTTGTCCTCATCGTTATTTCCCTAATTGTCTCGTCTAAGTCTAAGTCTGCCGTCTGCTCACCAACACGTCTTCTCACAAACTTCTCTTTTTCCCTCCTCGACGCTGCATCTGCCATCCTGTCAAGGAATTCCCACCTGTCCACATCGCGCACAACGTGGTATACAGTACCAGCCTGAAGTGGTACTGGCCAACCTACCCTCTCTTACGCCGTCAGCATACACTCCAGCACTACGTGTTCAGGTGTGGCCTCCTCACCACAATAACATTGGCCCGTGCCCTGTTATAAAATGTACCAATCCCGATGAGGGTTCAAAATACTTCAACCTAAGGCGCTCTCTTACATTCGGAAAGATCTGATACGTTTTCCTACCCGTTTCACTCCTATCCCAATCCTCCTGCCACTCATCCAAGAGGGCCTCCTGGATCCCTTGCTTAGTATCAACACCTTCCCGGACCAGGCCCGACACCTTATTTAAGTCCCCTCTCTTTAACCAGTATAGAGCAGCCCTCTTCCTCACCATCAAGTCCAGTGGCCAGACCCCTAGGGTCACACTCAACGAGTCGGTTGATACCGTCCTATACGCACCCGAAAGCCTGAGCAGCACACCCCTCAGCATGCCTTTCAGCCTTCTCCTTTGCACTACCTGCCTCAATTTATGAGCCCAGACACCGGCTCCATAGCCCACAATGTATACAAGCAACGCTTGGTGATATACTTTTACACACTTTATTGGCACGCTAAACCTCCTCATCCCTATGCTTATTATTTTATTCATTAATCTATGGGCTCGACTGCACGCATTCTCCAGATGGGCCATGAAATTTTTCTTCTCGTCCAGTGTGACCCCCAAGTACCTAGTGTTCGTACAACGTTGGATAGTTTGTCCTTTTATCCTAAGTATTGGATCCCTACGCAAGACCCCCCGGAACAACACATAATTCGTCTTCGCTGGCGCCAGACTTAATTTCACCCTTTTACACTAAGTATTGAGCCCTGCAAGCACGGCTCCATTCTTAGTCTCGAGTTCCAATCTCGATCTGGCCTCCACTATAATCAGCAGATCGTCAGCGAAGGCGACCACTCCCGCCGTTCCTGGGAGGGCCTCTATTTCCAACAGCCCAGGCTTGGGCCCTATGTCCCAAAATATCGGTCCAGAGACCGACCCCTGGAGACAACCTTTTGTTAACTTCTTAGTGATCTTCGCTCCTGGACATCTCAGGGTCGCATACCTGTCCCTACAGTAATCCCTAAAGACCCTGTAGAGATCCCCCGGGCACTGTAATTCCCTTAGCCTCTCAAAGAGGGCTGGCCACTATAAGTTGTCAAATGCTCCCGAGATGTCCACGAACATCCCTACCACATACTTGCCCCCACACCTATCAACAAGCCTCATAACTCGCAGATAGCATCCTCGGTTGATCTACCCCTTCTAAAGCCGTACTGCTGCCCATGCATTCCCACAACTCTCCTATGTGTCAACAACCTCTCACACAGTACCTTTTCCTGCAATTTACCGCAGATATTAATCAGACATATGGGCCTATACGACTTCGGAAGTTGCGGGTCCTTCTCATCACCCTTGTTAAGAATGACTACATTGATCTGTTTCCACACATTTGGTACTTTTCCCTGAGCGATACACTCATTCATCAGCCCCGCGAGGAAGGGTGCTATCTGTTCACTAATCTCCTGGAGGACTTCGACCCTTATACCATCGGGTTCAGGTGCCTTCTTTTTCCTAATTCCAGCTATGAGGCTGATAATCTTCGCCTGTGTTGTTGGAACAGTCCTCGCCTCACTCTCATAAGGCTCCAACATTTCCCTCCGCATTGTCGCCTGTTCTACGTCATCAAGTGCGTCATCGTCCGGAAGCAGTGTATTAATCAGGAGCCTCGAGGAATCCTCCCACCCAGACGTCATTCCTCCCTCCGGTTTCCTGAGTGTCGATATCATGGCTGGGGGCCTTATCTTCCCAGTCGCCATTTGGAAAGGTATGCCCCACGCGTTACTCCTCAGCTCTTCCTGAGCACAACGCTCCCAGCCTTCCATCTTCGCTCGCGCCAGAGCATCCACATATTCATCCCATTTTCTCCTATAGATCTCCAACAGCTTCCCCCCACTTCTCGGGTCTACGTTACCTTGAAGGCGCTGGTGAGCAGCCCTCGCTGCTCCCCTAAGCCTTCCAAGTCTATCGCTCGAAAATCTATTTGCTACGTTCATTCCCTCTTTTAACGCAGGAATAGCGAGCCTCATAGCTCTCTGAACAGCCCCTACAAATTCTTTTGCCTTTTCATTAACGTTTCCGCCTCTCTCTATTTCTTCTGGGATGACTAATTTCCTCCTAAGCTTATCCCAGTTAGCCCTTCTCAAGTTGTATCTCACTTTCTGTTCCTTTTCGATCAGCTCGCCTCCTCCTTCGATCCTAAAGGTGATCAGATTGTGGTCACTGATTGTCATCCGTCCAGTACTTTTCAGTCCTTTACCATGCCTGCTGCCTCAAGATTACATAGTGTCACATCTATATTTGACCTTGCCCCAGTAGCACCCACATATTATGTTGGCGGATTTCCATGAACGTTCATCATCTCTAATTGGTTTGCTTCAATCAAGTCCACAAGCTTTTCGCCCCTCTTATATGCTCTAAATCCTCCCATCTTCCCATCTGTCCTCTTCAACTCATCACTAAACCACAGAGGTGACTTTGCATTTACATCCACCACCACCACCACTGGCATCCCCTAAATAACCCTACTATCTCCTCCAGTTGTTCCAGGTAGGGTTCAATCTCTTCCCTGTACTGGAAGTACATATTGACTAGGATGAACACCCCCACGTCTGCTCTTATCTCGACGCAAGTGACTTTTTCGTAGCAAAACTGATCCTCCCTCGTGACCGTTATCTCCCTGTTCAGAATTACTATGAGACTCATCGAGCGTTCCCCTTCATAGATTAGCCTTGATGTCGGAGGTAGCTGTACCTCCACAATATTTCCAGCTCTCGTCATATACGGGTCCTGGATACATACAACATCTAGTCCCAATTCTTCCCCGATTACCTTAATTTCATCCGTTATGGCCGCACTCCGCCTAGCATTTAACTGCCCAATTTTTATACTGTCTTTTCTATCACCCATCAGGGATTATGAGTAAATACATAACATCTGGGCCAAGCCTCCTTCGAATCAAATGCTATGCGGCCGTTTGCCTTCACAAAGTGTTTATACAACTCTTCAATGTCCAGGGTCTCCTTCCTCCGTTCGAAAACGTTCTGAACTTTTACGATTAACGCTTCAACGTCTGTTGGAAGGTTTTTGACCTTCAGCTGTATCCTATCCAGAGCCTCAGGCGTTGGAAAGGCGATGGACATTCCCTCTTCATGACCAATTCTCACGATGTGTCTCATTGCCAGATGCAAGGTATGGTACTTCTCCAGCCTCGAAAGTTGAAGAGTGTCCTCTAAGTTGGCATACACCTGACCCCACTCCACCGACCCGGACCAGTCATTCGGGTCTTTTTCATCTACCATTAGTTCCTTCCCCCTCCTTATTCCATCCCCATCACCGTTGCCTTCATCTTGAATTGTCTTACTCCTTTCCTGTATTCCATCTTCTCCTTCATTCACTCTCTCACTCTCCTTCCTATCAGCAAATTCTATAGGCCCCTTCACCCAGAACTTCATCCTTTGTACGTTCCACTTCTTCCTTTTCTCTTTTAATTCCTCTACAGTAGATATCCCCCTAAAAGCACCCACTGAATTATCCTTTAACCCACCCCCTGCTTTACTCCCCCCATTCCATGCTTTGGTTTCACAGGTATGGCCCGTCTACTCACCATTGGGGAATCACCACAAACCCTATGTATAATTCTCCAGACAAACGGGTTCACAAATGGATTCTGTACTTGGGATATTAAAGCAGAGGATGCAGCCGCCGAGTCTCCGGTTGACCCAAACCTTCCATCCCATAGCTCATTTCCCGGCCAGCTATTTCCATCCCATGCGTATGTTGTAACTAAATAGTGATCCCTTTCTCAAAAACTTCATATGGTGATCTCTTCGTTATGACCACCCGTGTCCCCATTTCCCCTAAGGCATCCAAGTGATCTTTAAAGTATTCCCGAGCACCATCCATTCAGAGTAGCTCCAGACTCGTCACCGTCCTTTCCCCTGCAACATTCCTCCTTATCGCTTCATAAAAACACCTCCTTAACTCCTTAAATAAAATCCCATTTTGATATTCAGAGCCCCTCCAGACCCCTAGCCCAAACCCCACCACCTGTAGATGCACCCCCTTTTTTGTCTCTCCCGACATTCGATATGCCTCCGAGAAGAGCATCTCAAAGATTATCCTTATCCTTTTGCTATATATAGCCTCATATAAAGGTGCCCCCTTGTCTGCCAGGATTGTTCTCTCATTGTTCAGCTCATTCTCCTGGAAGTATGTCCTTATGAAGCTCATCACAATATCGTCTTTTACTGTTGGGCTCATGAAGAGTCTGTCCCCCCTTCCCCTATGCGTCAAGTTTTGACCCACTAGCCCTACTATTTCTCCATTCCTTACCACTCCTTCTATGACCAGAATTTCTATGTTTTTCTTATCCCCTTTATTTACGAAACGAGTCGTTGACGACACCCCTATCAACCCGGACGCCACTATCTAATAGTCTCTCAGATCCGTGATTGCCGCATCCCGTCTCGCCGCTATCCTACCATACCCATTTGATCTATACCCGTTATTCGTACAATAAACCTCATTTACCCCATTGCTAAACTTGCATCTCTCTTTTAAAAGTCTTTACATGAAATCCTCTACAGTCATTCCCTTGTAGAACGACCTCGTCTCCTCTGGACCCTCACACCCCAGGAACTTGAGCAGCGCTTCCATAAATCCATACGTCCAACTATGAACTAGCGTACGCGCAGAGCTCACGTGATTTCCAACTTCTGCAACACTCATCTCACCCTTACTAATTAGATATCTTATGTCCACTGTAGCCATAGGAATCTCAAACATATCCAGATTTCTCCTGAATTGATCACAATTACCTTTCACCTCGATACCTTCCTTCTTTACCGTAACACCCTTGATCTTCTATATTTCATTACGCTTCTCAACCCCATACTCTTCTATCGCCCTAATTTCCCTGCCCACCCTGATTCTACCCAACTTTTGTCAAATTCTATCCTGTATGCCTCAGCCCTCCTCTTATTCCTTCTCACCCTCGACGGCGAATTTCTCCCCCACCCAACTCTCACCCCCTGCTTCCGGACCCTAGTCCATTCCCACCAACGTCACTCCCTTTCAGTCTGTCTAGTATGTTAGTCAAGACCACTACTAGTTTCTTTATGTCCTCAGTCATACTGGGTGTCTTGGATCTGCCGGTCTAGGAGGAGCTGGTATGTGGGGCACTCTCTATCATTGGGGTGCTTGCACCTTTCTTTGCCCCGACTGCAGCAGGGGATACAACCCTTCAACTTCTCCTTACAATCCTTCATCATGTGTCCTTCCTTCCCACAACTCCCACACACCGCTTCCTTCTTGGAACATAACTTAGCTATGTGCCCAAGATCCCTGCATCGATTGCATCTGGTAACCACTAAACAGTCTTTAACCGACACACTCGAGAACCTGAGATATACCCTTCCTGTTAGCAGCAGTTTCCGGACTTGCGGAGAGACTTCCACCACGTGGTTAGTAACCCTCCGTTATCTTTTGCCCATTCTAAATCTGGGTTCGAACCCCTTGATAAATACTTCCTTTGAAATGTGCCCCTCCAGATTTTGACAGTAAATGGCCTCTTTCAGCTCCTTCTCCTTCATATCAACCAGCACATCATAAACTGTCACTAACGGTCTCCTCCTTCTTGGTTCCTCGCACTTGAGTCCCTCAAGTGCTAGGATTCCCTTCCTCACCTTGTCTGTGTCCCCTACCATCTCTGTCTCCACCACCACCGACTTCCCCGCTGGATGGATGGATCGGATTCGAATCCTATCCTTAGTTGTATCTAACTTCGCCATTACCTTCTTTTGTATCTCCTTGGTGTCATCCCCTCTGCTCGATGAGATAAACACCTTGGACATTTTATTGCACGTTTCTCGTTCAATCCTCTGTACTGGAGCCAGCCCAGCTACCACGCCTATCGAACCCCCTGCAGCCGCAACCTGAGCGAAGGTAGGCCGCCTCTTAGATATTTCTCCTACAACGAGCCACTTCCTCTATTCTTCCCTCAACCGGGCGTTCTCCTTGGTCAGCTCCCGGTTCCTACCCGCCGGGTCAGCCACCTCCAGAAGAATTATCAGGAATTTTTCTTTAATCCTTAGCAGTGCCATGATTGGAATCTTACCCTCATCTTCTAGATCACCACAGAAACCATCCACTCGTTTCTTCAACTCTTCTACAATCCTCTTCTTCTTCGTTCCTTCCACAACTGAAGATTACAATGCTGCCCTCTCCTTATGCCCACCATTTTCCTCTTTCTTTTTCCCACTCTCCTTCACACTCTCATCCACGTTAAGAGCCACTTCCTCTTCACTTTCCATATCCCCAAGCTTCTTGACCACGGGCATCTCTTTTTCTTCCCCTTTTCCTTCCTCCTCCACGCCTATATCTCGGATTCGTCAGAAGAGGTTCTGTCACGATACGTTCCCCTCTCCAACTTTGCCTTTTCTCTCTTCCTTATGCATCCTTTACGCCTTAAATTCCAGACCTTAGAAGGCCTTGAAGAGCATATCTCCAAGACTCAAGAAATTTATCTCTGTGCCCTTTCCCACGGATACGCCACTGAATAATTGATTACACGACTCCTCTCCACCCTGTATCAGTCCGTCCACTGCTTACTACTATGAATTCAAATTTTAAATTTTTTATCCCTTTTTAACTTTTCGCACTTCAACCACTGAATTCTTTAACTCATAAGAATACTGATTATTTTTATACCTTTATTGGACTGTTTATCACTAACAACGGAAAAGTTATTATCGTTTAAATATCTAGTACTTGACTTCCACTTCTCTCTATACTATCGTTCTATAATGGAAGTACATTAGGAAGTCAGGGTTGAACTCCCATGACCCCAAATTTAAGAATCAATAACTCCCGCAATTTTGGTCCGATTGCCTTAATTTCCACAACAATTTTTCCCTTATTCCCCCCCTATTTTTTCATACAATTTACTTCACAAAAAACCAACTCCTTCACCCTCAGAAGCAGGACTTACTGTGGTTACCGCACCCTTAATCCAATTCCAAAAAATCCTTTTTGGTCCTCTTCCATTTACCAATAAGCACAAACTGTATAATTTTTTAAAAATTTAACACAGTTTATACCTCTCCAATTTTCAATTTAGCAGGAGCAGCACACGCACACGTGGAGGGCTGTCATTCCTCACTATAGGGATATCTTTATCTTTATTTATTTACAGGCAGTGAATACATTTATTCATTTTCATTTTATCCTAACTACATACCTCAATACCTATTAATATAAATTGAGGCCTTTTAACACAACATTTTTTCTATTCACTTCCTACACTAACCCAATTTAACCTAGTAAATATATAGCACCTAACCTAATGTCCATATATTCTCCTCTCCTGATGTTCAATTCAAGTTGGTCCGCCCCGGGTATATTAAGCCCCCGGTACCCTTCCACGCTGAATATCCCACCGCTACCGGAATTACCTCCCGGGTCGGCAAGACCCTCAGCAGTGACGAGATTCCCCCTATCCGCCACCTGGGGAGGCGCCTGACTGGAGTTCTCACTCCGCCCACTCTCTACGTGAAACCACATTCATTGGACCTAACCTAACCTTAAAACCTAATTACAATTTATCCTTACAAGTTACTTACAAGGAATATTTATTATTTATTACATCAACATAAATCTTAATCTACTTAACGCTATGCCCTCCTCCTCTCGGCTGCCCATCATCCTGGTCTCACCTCAGTCTGACCGTTACCAGCCGCTGAGGAGCGTCACCGACAGTTCGGGAGCCCGTCCGCTCCGGCCCTTCCCGCATCCATCCATTTGTGGGGGTCGTTCGAGCAGGGGGGTCACTCCAGCCGACCCCACTTGGTCCTTCTCATCTTCGTCCAGCTGGAATTCGGCATCCTCACTGGTGCATCAGCAGTTTGCACACTGGAATCCAGCGGGGAAGCTTCCTCAGCTGGGCTCTGGATGGCCAGGAGCCACATCCCATCTGTACTTCCAGCCTCCCTATTCCCTTGGTTCCCTCCCCCATACACACCAGTTCTTCTCATATATTTCGTCCACATCAGTCCCTTCCTCACTATTTGTCGTTGTACTCAGTTCTCTTATCGTCTCATTTAAGTCTTCGTCCTGCTGTCGTATAAGTCGCTTCACCCTAAAGTCTTCAATGTACTTCTCCTTTTCCCTCCTCGACACGTCATCCGCTATTTTGTCCAGTAGGCCCCACCTGTCCACGTCTCGTACTATGTGGAAGACCGCACAAGCCTGTAATGGCACCTGTAATCCAGTCCTTTCCTCAAGTGTCCCCTCACATTCCAACACGACGTGTTCAGGCGTGGAATCCTTCCCACACTCACATCTGTCGTTCTCTGTCTGTCCCAGTCTGAATAGTGTTGCCCTGTATGGCCCTTGTCCCGTTAAAAAGTAGACCATACCCGCAGATGGCTCGAGGTGAGCAATCCCAATCCGCTCCCTGACATTTGGAAGTATCTGATATGTTCTCCTGATCGTAGTGCTCTCATCCCACTCTACCTGCCATTCGTCCAGGAGGAACCCCCGGACCTGCCTCCTGGTTCTTACCCCTTCCTTTGTTATCCCCTTTACCTTCTCAAGTTCCCCCTTCCCGAGCCAATAAAGGGCTGCCCTCTTCCTTACCTCCAAGTCCAGAGGCCAGACACCCAGCACAACGCACAATGAGTCAGTCACCACGATCTTAAAGGCACTAGAGAGTCTGAGAAGAATACTCCTCTGCAAACTCCTGAGTCTCTTTCTCAACACAACTTGCCTTAGCTGGTGTGCCCAAACACTGGCTCCAAACTATAGGGATATTTTTTATTATGCTATTTATTTATTGGCCTGGTATCTTAATACTTTAAATCCAGGCCTTTTACAACATTATCATAATTACATAGTTACTGTTCTCTCCTTTTTTATTTACTACTAACAGGTTTAGCACCTATACTACCTATATGAGAAACCAATCTACGCTCCTTCCAGTTGGTCCGCCCAAGGTATTTTACGCCCCCGGTACCCCGCGCCACTTCTGCGCCCCACAGTCGTCTGGGACCATGTTTTCAGAGCCGTGGCCCGCAGCAGCGATGGTGAGCATCCCCCTTTCCACCACCTGCGAAAGCGCCCTATTGGAGTTGGTGTTCCGTCTACTTTATGGCATCACCTCTGACTTCTTCACCTCTTAGATTATTTTTATAGATTAACTTCTCCTAACCTACCCCCTACTTTACCCCCTTCCCTACACCTAACCTAAACTTAACCTAACCTAATCCTAAAAGTCAAAAAGATCCACCCGGGGTATTCCCACTTGCCCCGATGGTACAAGGGGGCTGCGGGGCAGCCGCCTATCTCCATCCTGACCCAGAGTATTCCTTCTAGACCTAATCCCAATCCTATTGTTGCCAAGAGGGTGGATCAATAGTCACGGGATGCCCCTCTGCGTCTAACTTGAGTTTTATACATCCTTCCGTTACTCAGCTGGGATGCTGATCCTTCAGGATATCTTGGTTACCACGATATCCCTCCGGATCCGTCAGCTGACCTGGCTAACCAGTCGCATCTCCCGTGTTTGCAGCCTCCCGATGTCTTGACTTCTACCCCTATAAGTTTGCCTTGTTCCCACAAACTAACCAACCCCCACTGAGCCTACACCGACGTCCGCTTAAGTCCCGCTCCCCGCCTCCCCACTTCCGTATTCTTCCTCCTCCTCACTGTCACCATCCCCGTGGCTAACACCGTCACTGACACTGTGGCTAGTCGTCCCATCCCCTTCTATCCCCCATCCTATTATCCCGTTGTCTTAGTCTCCTTCTTTCTGCTAACGTCCTTAAGTATTCGGTCTTGGCCCTTTCTGTGGCTTCCGCAGCTAGTTTATCCAGGAATTTCCATTTAATGGGGTCTCTCAACATTCCTCCCACTAACAACCCTTGCACTTCTTGCTGGTTGGGCTTTCTTATCTCCACCGTTAGGGCACACCCCAATACCACATGTTCCGGAGTACCCACATCCCCACATTCACATGCCTTTGACTCAACCAGCCCCATCCTCCATAGCGATTCTGGATATGGTCCTTTCCCTGTGATGAACTGGACAAGGCCCGGGGATGGTTCAAAATGTTCATTATCAGTTCTTTCCACTACATTAGGAAATAGCTGATAAGTTCTCCTTCCGGTTTCACTGCCCTCCCAGCGCCTTTGCCACTCCCTCCACAATGAGATTTCCGCATCGGCAAGCGTTTCCACCTCAGGCGAGGTGAGTACCCTTACACTTTCGAGATTGTTCTTCCTCACCCAATACCCAACAACCCTTTTCCTTACCAGAAGGTCCAACGGCCAGATACCCAGAGTCACACACAACGCATCCGTCGCCACTATGCGATACGCACCCGAAAGTCGCAAGAAAACATTCCTTTGGATGCTCCTGATGGCCCTGGCTGGCACCACGTTATTTAATCTATGCGCCCAAACACATGCCGCATAGCCCACTACAGAGAGCAGGATCGCCTGATGGTACGTTTTAATTACCAGCATTGGCAGATGAGACCTCCTCTTTCCAATGCTCACTATCTTGTTCATGACCCTTTGTGCCCTTCCAGTGACCTCCTCGATGTGCGCTGTGAAATTCCTATTTTCATCCATTGTGACTCCCAGGTACCTCACCGTTCGACTCCTTCTCAAATTCCTCCCTTCCACCTTTATTGCAGGATTCCTGTCTAATTTTCCCTTAAACACCATGTACGTTGTCTTCGCCGGTGCCATCCTCAGTTTGACGCTACTGCACCATCTCCTGAGTTTGTCAAGCACTGTGTTAGTTTTTTACTCCAGGCTCCTTCTAGATCTACCTTCAATTACAATAAGAAGGTCATCTGTGAAGGCAACAAATCCATGTGTTTCCGGGAGTGCCTCCAATTCTGGCAATCCAGGCTCCAATTCCAAATCCCAAAAGACTGGCCCACAAACTGAACCCTGTGGACACCCCTTAGATAGTTTCTTTAGGACTCTGCTTCCCGGACACCTCAGGGTGGCATACCTATCTCGACAATAATCTTTCAGGCTCCTATACCGGTTCCCCGGGCAGTTTAACTCCCGTAGCCTATTAAACAGCGCCGGCCACCACAGGTTATCGAACGCCCCCGAGATGTCCACGAATACACCCGCACATACTTATCCTCAGCAGATTCTATAAGCTCCATCGCTCTACAGATGGCATCCTAAGTTGGGCTACCTCTTCTGAAGCCATACTGTGTCTGGTGCATTCCCAGCGTTGTCCTGTGTGCCAAGAGCCTTTCACACAGGATCTTCTCCTGGAGTTTACCACACTATAGGGATATTTTTTTTACATTACCATGCTATTTTATGGCCTGGTATCTTATAATTTAAATCCAGGCCCTAATGCATCAACAAATGAGTTATCCAACTTAACAATTTTGCCTTTTATTTAATCTAACAGGTTTTGCGCTTAATCTACCTATCTTAGAAACAAACTTACTCTCCATCCAGTTGGTCCGCCCCGGGTATTTTATGCCCCCGGTACCCCTCCAATCCCTCGCCCCACAGCCGCCTGGGATCATGTTTTCAGAGCTGTGGCCCGATGAATTGAAGATGAGCATCCCCCTATCCGCCACCTGGGGAGGCGCCCTATCGGAGTTGGTGCTCCGTCTAATTTATGCTCCACCACTGTTAGTTCATGCCTATAACTCCTGTAAATTTGTTTCTCCTAAACTACCCCCTACCCTAACATCCTATTCCTAACCTATACTTAACCTAACTTAACTTAATGATTAAACTACCCCCCGGGGATATCCTTCACCCGATGATACAAGGGGGCTGCAGAGCAGCCACCTATCTCCACCCTGACCCAGAGGATCCTTTTGTAGACCAATCCCATTCTCTTGTTTCCAAGAGAACGGATCGTTTGTCTTAGGATTAACCTCTGCGTCCACAGGAGAATCCTCCACTTTAATCATCTCAACTGGAATACTGGTCCTTCAGGACACCATGGCTACCAGGGTATCCTTCCAGTCCCATCAGTTGATCTGGCTAAACAGTCCCACTCTCCCGTATTTGCAGCCTCCCGGTATAACTTAATATACCCACTAACTAAGTTTGCTATCATTTCCTCATAGAGCAACCTTTACCCTACTCACTTCCCACCGGGCCCCCATCAGCATCCGCATCTGTCCCACTCCCCATTTCCCTATCCTCCTGCCATATTCTCTCCTCTTCACTTCCAACGACCCCAACCCTATCACCCCCATTGTCACCGTCACTGTCACTGTCATTGTCACTATCATGTCGCTCTCACTAGTAGTCCCTTCATCTCTTCTTCCAACTTGCCACCTATTATCACGTTGTCTAAGTCTCCTCCTTTCCCTTAACGCTCGTACATATTCTGTCTTGGCCCTCTGTGTAGCTTCCGAGGCTAGTTTGTCAAGGAACTTCCATTTCATGGAGTCCCTCAGCACATCCCCCACCAACATACCTTGCACTTCATACTGGCTGGGCCCCCTGGCCTCTACGGTACACATTCTAACACCACATGCTCAGTAGTACCCATCTCGCCACACTCACAAGTATCCGATTATACCAGTCCCAACTTACACAACGATTCCAGATATGGTCCCTTGCCTGTAATGAACTGAACGAGACCATGGGATGGCTCCAGATGTTTGTTATCAGCCCTTTCTACCACATTGGGGAAGAGCTGATACGTTCTCCTGCCAGTCTCACTGCTTCCCCAGCGTCTTTGCCACTCCACCCACAGGGCCAGCTCAACATCCGCTACCGTTTCCACCTCCGGCGAGATGAGCATACTTGCCCTATCCAACTTGTTCTTCCTAAGCCAGTACCCAGCCGCCCTTTTCCTCACCAACAAGTCCAACGGCCAGATGCCCAGAGTAACACATAGCGCATCAGTTGCCACCATCCTATAGGCACCAGAGATCCTCAGTAAGACATTCCTTTGGATACTTCTTACCGCCTTTGCAGGTACCACATTGTTTAGTCTGTGAGCCCATACACATGCTGCGTACCCTACTATAGATAGCAGTATCGCTTGATGGTAGATCTTTATCACCCTCATTGACAAGTGAAACCTTCTCTGCCCAATGCTTACGATCTTATTCATTACCCTCTGTGCCCTACCGGTGACTTCCTCTATATGTGCAGTAAAATTCCTGTTCTCATCCATTGTGACACCTAAGTATCTGACCGTTCGACTTCTTTTCAGGTTTCTCCCTTCTATCTTTATCGCCAGATCCCTTGCCATTTTCCCTTTGAACATCATGTATGTTGTCTTCGCCGGTGCCATAGTCAGTTTGACACTATTGCACCATCTCCCTAGTCTACCCAGCACAGCATTTGCTTTTTCCTCCAAATTCTTTCGAGTCCTTCCCTCTATTACAATGAGAAGGTCGTCTGCGAAGGCAACAATTCCATGTGTCTCCGGGAGCTCTTCCATCTCCTGTAATCCCGGCTCCAGTCCCACATCCCAAAACACTGGCCCACACACCGAGCCCTGCGGACACCCTTTTGTCAACTTCTTCTGAACCTTAAAGCCTGGACATCTTAGGTTAGCATACCTGTCCCTACAATAGTCTTGTAGACTTCTGTATCGCCGCCCCGGACATCTTAGTTCTCGCAGCCTCCTGAACAATGCCGGCCACCACAGGTTGTCGAATGCCCCCGAGATGTCCACAAATATACCCATCACATACTTCTCCTCAGCCGAGTCGATCAACTCCATCGCTCGGCAGATGGCGTCCTCAGTAGATTTACCTCTTCTGAAGCCATACTGTTGCTGATACATGCCCACCTCTGTTCTGTGTGACAATAGTCTTCCACACAGGATCTTTTCTTGGAGTTTACCACACGTGTTCAGCAGACAGATGGGCCTGTATGACTTCGGAAGAAGAGGATCCTTATCCTCCCCCTTACTAAGCACCACTACCTCGCTCTGCTTCCAGATGTTCGGAACTCTGCCTTGAGCAAGGCACTCATTTAGGAGTCCCGCGAGGTATGGAGCTATGAGGTCCACCAGTTTTGTAGTACTTCAACCTTGATCCCGTCCGGTCCCGGTGTCTTTTTCTCCCCATTTGAGCGATGGTCTTTATTACTTCTTCTTGCCTAATCGGCTCCACATACCCCTCGTTTTGATACCCATCATGGTACATGGCCTCTCTTAGCTCCCTTTGCTCATTACTGTCCCCGCTCTCATCATCATCTGTTAATAGTATCTTCATCAGGAGCTCAGACAAATCCTCCCAATTTGTCGTATTGGTACCATCTTCTCTCCTCAATGTTGACAACATCGTAGGTGGCCTAATCTTCCCAGCCGCAATCTTAAACGGTATACCCCATGGTCCTCGTTGGATTTCCTCCTTAACATACCTTTCCCAACTCTTTCTTTTTTCCTCCAGCAAACCTTCCTCAAACTCCTTCTTCTTATCCCTGTATATTCGCAGCAACGCCACTCGGACTATTGGGTCCCTGCACCTCTGATATCGCTTCCTAGATCTTCTTACCCTTGCGCGGAGTCCCTGCAATCTATTATTCCAAAGATTATTCCCAACCTTGTTATCTCCCTTCATCACCGGGATCAACTTCCTCATCGCCTCCTTGAGTGATCTAGTCAAATCTTTTGCCTTTTCATTGACATTGTCACCTACCACAACTGGGTCAGGTAGTATAAGTTCCCTCCTCATTTTCTCCCAGTTCGCCCTTGCTATCATACCTGATTTTGCTCCGTGTCTCACTTCTATCCGCCACCCTCCCCATGGCAATGTCAAAAACGATCAGATTATGGTCACTTATCGTCGCGTTGTCAACCACCCTCCATCCTTCCATCATGGCCACGGATTCCGCATTACATAACGTAACATCGATGTTTGTCGAAACACCAGCTCTACCCCTATAAGTCGGAGAATTACCCGGCTGATTTGCAACCTCCAGTCCATGCTCATAAATGAGCTCTTCGAGGGCTCTTCCCCTTCTACAAGGTCTCCCTGCATCGTTTCTTCTATCCCTTCTGATCGCTATATGACTATGCCACATGGGAGACTTAGCATTGGCATCTGCAGTAATTATGAGCGGCTCCCCAGCATACAGTCTACACACCGAATCCAGTTGCTCTAAGTATGGTTCAATCGGGTGCCTAAACTGAAAATACAGGTTTGCCAACACAATCCTACCTTGTCCAGTACCCAGTACTATAGGGATATTTTTTATTTATTTTGCTATTTATTGGCCTGGCATCTTACAAATTTTTAAATCCAGGCCGTTTTATTCACAAAATTTTCATAAATCTCCCTATATAATCTGTTCTATCCATTTTGTTTACAACTAGCAGGTTTAGCTCTTAAACTACCTACTTGAGAAATAAACTTACTCTCCTTCCAGTTGATCCACCTCGGGTATTTTACGCCCCCGGTACCCCTCGCCACTACTTCGCTCCACTACCGCCTGGGACCTTGTTTTCAGGGTCGTGGGACCGAGTAGTGACGATGAGCATCCCCATTTCTACCACCTGGGGAGGCGCCCTATCGATATTGGTGCTCCGTCTACTTCATAGCATCAACATTTATTGCCCCATTCTGTGCGTTGTAAATTTATTTCTCCTAACCTACCCCTTATTTTCCCTCCCTGCCCTACCCTAACTAACCTAATCTAAGCCTACTCATAACCTAAACTAATATTACGTACTTCAATAGCTCCTCCAGGTTAAAACCATCCTCCCCGATGGTACAAGGGGGCTACGTGGTAGCCGCCTATCTCCATCCCGATGCAGAGGACACCTTCTAGACCTGGTCCCACTCCTTTTGTTACCAAGAGGATGGACCTCCAGTCACGGGAATACCCCTCTGCGTCGCCTAGGATATCCTTCGCTACTATCAGTTACTCAGCTGGAATGCTGATCCTTCAGGATACCATGGTTACCACGGTATCCCTCCAGACTCATCAGCTAACCTGGCATGCCAGTCCCATTGCTCCGTATTTGCAACCTCCCGGAATCCTGCCTTATTCCCCCTTGAAGGTTGCCTTTATTCGCCCCTTCAAGAGCAACCTGTCAGCTTTAAACACCTGCCGCTGAGACCACACCATCGTCCGTCCCAGTCCCGCTCCCCGTTTCCCCAGTTCTATCTTCATTCCATCTCCTCATCACTATCAGTATCCCTGTCACTATTTCTATCGCTGTCACTGTCATTAGTCTCCCCCTCCCCCCTTCTCTATCCCACCTCCTGTTGTCTCTTTGCCTTAGTCCCCTTCTTTCCCTTAAAGCCCTAATATAGTCAGTCCTGGCCCTTTCTGTTGCTTCCGCAGCTAGCTTGTCTAGGAACCTCCATTTGGTGGGATCTCTTATTATTCCTCTCACCAAGCAACCTTGCACTTCTTGCTGGTTTGGCCTCCTAATCTCCAACGTTCAAGCACACTCTAGGACCACATGTTCCGGAGTACCCACCTCACCACACTCACATAACTCAGACTCGACCAGCCCCATCCTCCACAAAGATTCAGGGTATGGTCCTTTCCCTGTGATAAACTGGACCAGCCCAGGGGAGGGTTCCAGATGTTCATTATCAACCCTTTCAACCACATTTGGAAAAAGTTGATAAGTTCTTCTACCAGTTTCACTGGCCTCCCATCGACCTTGCCATTCCTTCCACATTGAGATGTCTGCATCAATGGATGTTTCCACCTCCGGTGAGGTGAGTATCCTCGCCCTATCCAGCTTGTTCTTTCTCATCCAGTAACCGACTGCTCTTTTCCTTACCAGTAGATCCAACGGCCAGATACCCAAACTATAGGGATATAGGGAATCTCGGATTTTCGTTTGATATCGTACAGGATCGAAGCGTGGGGAGTAAATATACCTTCGAGTATCATCGGATACCCCCGCCGCTCATCCGCGCCCCTCCTGCTGGCCGCCAAGTTTCCAGCAACCACTACTTGGTCCGTGTTTCACTATCTCTCTCCGTCCCGGCCGGCCGCCGAACGGCTGGGGAAAGGCGGCCCCTGGCCGAGATCTTCGTATGTTTCGCGACCCCTCTCGAGGACTACCGTCCCGGCCGGCCGCCAAACTGGAGGGTAAGGCGGCCCCTGGCTGGGACCTCCATATGTTCTGCGACCCTCTTCGAGTTCTACCATCCCAGATGGCCACCGAACGGGCGGGTAAGGCGGCCCCTGGCCGGGATCTCCATATGTTCCGTGACCCCTTTTGAGGTCTACCGTCCCGGCAAGCCACCGAATGGGCGGGTAAGGCGGCCCCTGGCCAGGATCTTCGGATACGTCACATAGGGTGGACGTGTATATCGGTTTCGTATCCTCCGGTAAGAGCCACTCTTCGGGGTTCATATTCTCAGGCCATAAGCCGGTTTCTCGGGCTTCGGTTTCATAATCTCTGGCGAGAGCCGGTTTCTGTTCTGTATTCTCTGGGGAGCGCCTCTCGTCGGGGGTTCGTATTCTCCGACTGGGGCTGGTTTCTTGGGTTCCAGTTTCATATTCTCCGGCAAGAGAGGCTCTCCTCGGTGGATCGGATTGCCGAAAATCGTCGTAACCGCCCTAGTTGACCCGGTTTTCACGGTTTCATAGCCTCCGGCAATGCGATGTCACCCTCGGTAGGAACCAGGTTGGTTTCCTTATGACCACGCTAGGCGCATGGTAACCGGGTCCCGAATTTTCGTAGCCTTCGGCAATGTAAGGTCACCCTCAGTATACGGTTTAAATCTCCAGCCAACATCATTTTACGCCCAAAACGTATGGAATAAAAGGTAGCGGACGCCAGCCCTGCGATTGCATATTCCATCAAATTCCGATTTTAACAAACACAGCCAATCAAAACGATATTTTAGTCATTTGAGACGAGATACCCTCCTACAGTACCCAAAACAAGCCTATGTCGAGTATAATGTCGTTTTCCCAAAATAACCGAATTTGCCGGCCTCGCCACGACACCACTCCGTCAAGAAAGTGATAAAGGTGGACCCCAGAGAAACTTTATTCGCTCTGACATTAGCTGACTCCTGTTACCGTAAAAAACGAAAATACCGGAACACGGCCCGAACACTTCCAAGGACACCGACCCGACCAGGGTTCTCCGTTCATGGTACATTGGTTCACCGTTAAAGTCTACCTATTGGCCAGCTGCGGAAATCCGTCAGGGTGCCGAATGCTGGCGAAGCATTCACTCGGACGTAGCTTTTGACCCCTCGACCCGAGAGTCATCCTTCAACCTGAGGAACCGACGATGGTTGGTCTCGGCCTTGACCAGGCGCTAGGACACTTCGAACGACGCCCATACTCCACCAAGAGTCGGGCGACCGGCCCACCTGGACGTAAACTCTGACCCCACACCCACAAGGTTTATACTCCGCTAGAGCACTGACAGCGATAGGTCTCAGACCTCACCGGGGGTTCTCGGATCCCTCGGCCGAAGCTCAGACTCCATTAAGAGTCGGGCCACTGGTCTACCTGGACGTAACCTCTGACCCAAAAATCTGAAGTTCAGCCACCGCCAGAGCACCAACGGCGGTCGGTCTCAGACTTCACCGGGGTTCTCAGACCCCCTGACCGGAAGCCACAATCCATCAAGTTTCGGGCGACTGATCTACCTGTACGTAAGCTCTGACCCTACCACCCAGAGGTCATCCTCCGCCAAAACCAGGACTGCGGTCATGTTCGGTCTCCACTGGGGTTCTCGGACCACTCAACCGAAGCTCAGACTCCGTCGAGAATCAGGCCACTGGTCTACCTGAACGTAACCTCTGACCCCACCACTAGAAGGTCAACCTCCGCCAGAAAACCGACGGCGGTCAGTCTCGTACTTCAGCAGGGCTTTCGGACACGTCCACTGACGCCCAGACTACGGCAAGGGTCGGGCCACTGGTTTACATGGACGTAACATCTGACCCCACCACCAGAATGTCAACCTCCACCAGACCACCGACGGCGGTCGGTCTAGTACTTAACCGGGGCTCTCGGACCCATAGGCCGACGCCCAGACTTCATCAAGCTTCGGGATACCAGTCTACCTGGAAGAAACTTCTTACCCCAACACCTGAAGTTCATCCTCCATCAAAGCACCGACGGCGGTAGGTCTCGGCCTTCACCGGGGTTCTCAGAACCCAACCGACTCTCAGACTCCATCAAGAGTCGGGTGACTGGACTACCTGGACGTAACGTCTGACCCCACCGCCCAAAAGTCATCCTCCACCAAAGACAGGAGAGCGGTCCTTCTCGGCCTCCACCGGGGCTCTTGGACGACCCAACCATAAGCCAAACTCTGTCGAGAGTCGGGTGACAGGTCTAATTGGACGTAGCATCTGACCCCAACGGCCAAAGGTCATCCTACGCCAAAGCCAGGACGGCGGTCCTGCTCGGTCTCCACTGGGGCTCTCGGACTCCCCGACCGGAATACAAACTCCCCCAAGAGTCGAGCCACCGGTCTACCTGGACGCAACCTCTGACCCTACCACACAAGGGTCATCCACCGCCAAAATTAGGACGGCGGTTCTATTCGGCCTCCACCGGGGCAGTCAGACTACTCTACCGACGCTAAGACTCCTCCCAGAGTCGGGCCACCAATCTACCTGGACGTAAACTCTGACAAATGACAAGGGTCATCCACCGCGAAAGCCAGGATTGCGGTAATGCTCGGCCTCCACCAGGGCACTCAGACCCATCTACCGACGCTCAGACACCGTCAATAGTCGAGCAATAGGTACACCTGGACTTACCCACTGACCCTTCGACCCAAATGTCATCCTCCACCAAAGCCAGGATGGGGGTCCTGCTCGGTCTCACCCGGGCATTCGGACCCCTCTACCGACGCTCAGACTCCGCCAAGAGTCGGGCCACCGGTCTACCTGGACGTAACCTCTGACCCCACCACACAATGGTCATCCACTGACAAAGCCAGGACAGTGGACCTTCTCGACCTCCACTGGGGCACTCGAACCCCTCTACTGACGCTCAGACTCCGTCAAGAGTCGAGTGACCGGTACAACTGGACGTAACCATTGACCCTTCGACCCAAGGGTCATCCTCAGCCAAAGCCAGGACAGTGATACTTCTAGGCCTCTACCGGGGCACTCGGACACCTCTACAGACGCTCAGACTCCGTCAAGAGTCGAGCAACCGGTTCACCTAGACGTAACTTCTGACCCTTTGACCCACAAGTCAACCTCCACCAAAGCCAGGACGGCGGTCTTTCTCGGACTCCATCGGGCTCTCGGACCCCTTGACCGACGCTCACACTCGGTCAAGAGTCGATCAGACCGGTACACATGGATGTAACCTCTAATCCCACCACTCAAATGTCATCCTTGCCAAAGCCAGGACGGAGTTCCCACTTGGCCTCCACTGGGGCGCTCGGACCCCTCAACCGGCCGCCAAACTTCGTCAAGATTTCCAAGTCCAGACGCAGGAACCTTAATATGGTCCCAAAAATCGTTGGCCGGCGATCATTGCGTTCGATTCCCGTGAAATTCTGAGCCGGGTAATGTCGACATGAAAATATTTTATTTAAAAATATTTTCGGGCTCTGTTTATTTTTCGCTCCGACTCGGGGCAGACCATGCCTTCTATATTACCTAAGGCAAGGCTATGTCAAGTACAATATAATTTGCTTGTAAAGACCGAGTTTGATGGCCTCGGCACGGCACCTCTCCGTCAAGGAAATGCAAAAGGCGGACCCCAGAGAAATTTGGCTCTTGGCGAGTCGGACTCTGTTTATTTTACCCCCTATATGGACTTAGATTTTTTTCCGACTTGTTGGACTCAGAAAATTTTTCGGACTTTGATTATTTTTCTGACTTTTTGGACTTTGATTATTTTTCACACTTTTCGGACTCTGATTATGTAACGTTAACTTACAGTTAGTTACAATTGGATCCATCCCATTATAATGTTGATACGTAACTATCAAGAATTCATACCACCCGCTCAATAATTCCGAGCCAAATAGAATCCATACAATGGTACTATTCTCTGTTGTAGTCCCTGTAGGCTAATACGGAAAGATAATACGACACAGTATATTTCATACAGTACAATCTTCTGTAATATTACACTCATAATTGTTCAGGAACTTACCTTTGAAATCTTCTATCACTAGCCGCCACCAAAGCTGACCTACTCCGTGCAGCCATGTGGAGAATGGGCCGAGCTAACGCAAGTCTACTGTCAACACGTGATTGCTGTCAGTCTAGTCAGATAGAAACTGAGGCGTAACGACATGGAGTCCGATAGAAGACAACAATCCACCCGCCCCCTGATGGCTGTTTGAAGAACTACCCCAAACATCGAATGATCGTCGACTTGTTCTAATATTCCGATGGAACAACCCTACAAAGTGCCTACGTAACCGAAGACAGCTAGCAACTACGTGCTAGAATTACCTCCCCTCCTTTCCGTGTAACGATACTCACTAAATAACAGGCTGTATGTGTCTGCAAAAATGACTATCTATCAATCCGCGAACGAGGGCGGATGACTATCTATCATTCCGTGAACGAGGATGGAGGACTATCTATCAATCCGCGAACGAGGGTGGATGACTATCTAACAATCCACGAACGAGGACGGATCATTGTCATGGACCTGGACAATGATCGGATACACATTCATATATACTAATTGGAAAGTAACTATGGCGTCTACTTTTCATAGACTCTATTTATTTTCGGCTTATAAATGTGTTGTATTAGAATCATTATTTTGTTTTTCGTGTAATATATAACTTTTCTCTTTATCTCAGTCGCTTAAATTTAATTATTATGTCACCACTTAGGCGCGGTAGCATGTTGGTTAGTTTAGTTTGATTTCCATCATTGGTAATTTTGTATTGAGTAAATTTAAATGTAAAATGTTAAAATGTGTGGACTTTTGTATTTTGCTATTTCACGCGACTGTAGAAATAAAATCATGCTTGTTATTTTTTTTGTATAATTTAAATTTGTTCTAAATTTCAATCTTTAGTTTTTTATAAGAGATAGTTAGTCCCGGGAGATTTTGACTTGAGTCTGGAAGTCAAACTCTCGCGTTATGTTTTGTAAATTTCGGATTGTAACTTGTAATTGTTTGAGGAGCCCATCAGGCAAGAATATTTAATTTTTGTTTCATTTTGTGGATATCTTACTTCACTTCACTTTTGGTAGTTTAACTTCTCTGTTGATGTTAAAAATCTACGTAATTTTGTGTCTCTTAAAGACGACCTGTAATAAATATAAACATGGGATGTTTACATTCTGCGCTTCACGTTATTATTTTCAGCATTATTCAGAATGATATAATGAGACCACTGTACTTTGCTTTATCTACGTTTATACTGAATAAACCATATTATTGTTATATTTTTAATACTGCTTATATTTTCCCTTATGTAGATTCACCTTCTCCCTTTTATTTAATTGTGGTCGTTAAGTAGAAGGCAATGGAGACGGTGTAACAATTATTTATCCGACTTTTTGGACTTTGATTAGTTTTCACTCTTTTTGGACTTACATTATTTTTCTCACTTTTCGGATATAGATTATTTCACCCACTTTTCGGACTTAGAAAATTTCTAGGACTCTGATTATTTTTCCGACTATTAGGACTCGGAATTTGATTATTACTTTCTCTCTATCTTACAGGTAGAGAAAGTATGGTGATCGTCAAAAAAATCGAACTCGAGATTTTGATGAATTTTGACATTTCATGATTCCCTGAATCCGAAAAAGTGGTTTTTGAATTTCCGTCTGTCTGTCTGTCTGTCTGTCTGTACCTCCAACTAGAGCCTAAACTATTTTACCGATTGAGCTGAAACTTGATATCTAGGGTTTTCATAGGGTTGCCCCGAGGGGTTTTTGGAATTGGATATCTACCCCTAAAATTAAGGGTAGTTTACTGAAGGGAAAAAAGAGAAAAAGTCGATTTTCTAAAAATCGGCTCTAACGATTTTGATTAAATTTCATTTATGAACATTAATAAATATTCCAAACAAAATGGCTATTCTCAATATTTCGGTAAAATGGCTTTAAGGGCTCCGTTCTGATGCGTCAATTAACATTTTTTATAATAGCTCCGAAACTATTTAAGATATGAAGTTACTTAGCATTACAAATATGTATATATACTTATAATACAAATATTTTATTCGAAACATATTTTTATAAAATTAATAATTTTCAATCTATACGCAATTATATATATATATTTTAACTTTTGGACATTAAAGCTTAAGTATTGCGATCGTAAAAAAAAAAAACCTGAAATGTTGATGGATGTCGACGTCTCATGACCCCCCGAACCCTAAAAAACAGTCTTTGCAATGCCGTCTGTTTGTGTGTCTATTAAAACTTAAAATTAAGGGTAGTTTACTGAAGGGCAAAAAGAGAAAAAGTCGATTTTCTCAAAATTGGCACCAACGATTTTGATTAAATTTCATTTATAAACATTAATAAATATTCCAAACAAAATGGCTACCCTCAATATTTCGGCAAAATGGCTTTAAGGGCTCCGATCTGATGCGTTAATTAACATTTTTTAAAGTAGCTTCGAAACTATTTGAGATATGAAATTACTTAGCATTACAAAAATGTATATATATTTATAATACAGATATTTTATCCGAAACAATATTTTTATAAAATCAATAACTTTCAATCTATACGCAATTATATGAATTTTTTTAAAATTTTTGGACATTAAATTTAAGTATTGCAACCGTAAAAATAACTAACCTGAAATTTTGATGGATGTAGACGTCTCATGACCCCCCGAACCCTAAAAAATAGTCTTTGCAATGCCGTCTGTCTGTGTGTCTATAAAAACTTAAAATTAAGGGTAGTTTATTGAAGGGCGAAAAGAGAAAAATTTTGTTTTCTCAAAATCTGCTCAAACGATTTTGATTAAAATTCGTATCTAGGCGTTGATTAAGATTATAAATAAACTAGCTATTTTCATTTTCCTATGAAAATGATTTTTAGGGTACTTTACAGAAGCGTTAATTTCCGTATCTCCACAACTATTTGAGAAACTAAACAACTTATCATTGCAAAATTGTAGGACTATTAGAAATAAAAAACTTGTATTTGACATATATTTTTATAAAATTAACAGTTTCTGAGATATTTGCAAATATATTAATACAATTTTGTGAGCTTTAGTTGTAAAGATATACTACTTAAGTCTTAACGCAATAATTCTCCAATGCCATAGAGTAATTAAATATAAGTATCTAAAAAAGTATGTTATTTTTCCTTAAAGCTCTTAGGAGAAATGTTTGCATAGCAATGATCTATCTCCATTTTAGACTCAATAGTCAATATTTACATTTTTTATTGGTCAAAATGTATAAATGAATAATTAAATATCAATGCGATGACTTGAATATCTGTAACACCTTATAAAATGTTAATATTTTAACCAAAAATTGAAATTTTATTACGAAGTGTTGATCCTTGTGGAATACATTAAACTGTTTGAAATTCTCTTAGGTGGACAAAGATGCGCCTCTTTTCTCATTGATTATATATCATTGTATATTATTTTATGCGTGTTCTTATGTGGAGTTGTGATGATACAATATACATTATTTCTTTAAGAAATCTTACGAGTTTATAGAAAGAGAGAGAAAGTCTGTGCGGTGCGCCGTACCATTTATTTTTTATTTTTTGGGGATGGAATTTTTTTTATTATGTATATTTTTTCGTGGGCGTTCCGAACCGTCTTCCGTTCGTGGTAGTTTATATACGTTCGTGGTAGTTACATTTAAAACTTTCCAAACTTGGAAATCGTCTCTGTATCCCTAGCGACGTTTTTCATACCTACCTAGACTCTGAGATCATGTTTTCGAGACTTTGTTACTATTGAAAGATTAGGATTAGAGACGCGAGATTTTCACACAGCGTTAGCGTTTTTTTTCTACAGGTCGTCTTTATGACAACTAGGTCACGTGGATGGCACTTAACCTAAAAGAGCACGACCCTCGTATCTCCGGAACCGCTGGGGCTAGCGAGTCCAGATTCGGGTGGGTAGTGCCCGGGGGAACATTAAGCCCGGCCAACCACCCCCCCCGACCCCCTCGCCTTCCTTACCCCAGGCTATCTCCGGAACGGCCAGAGCTTGGGAGTCCATATTCAGGTGGGCAATGCCCGGGGGGACCTCAGGCGAGACCAACCGCCTCCACACCTTTTCCCCCTGCCCCCAACGGCTATCTCCAGAACCGCCGGGGCTAGGGAGTCTTGATTCATGTGGGTTTTGCCCTAGGGGACCTCAGGCGGGACTAACCACCACTCCACTCCCCCTTACCGCCTTCCACCCCTCGACTATCACCAAAACCGTCGGGGCTAGGGAGTCCAGATTCGGGCAGGTTGTGGCCTGGGGGACCTCAGTAGGGACCGACCATCACCCCACCCTCTTCCCCCCCGGAAGGTACTATAGGAGGCATGGTCTGCCTCGAGTCAAAGCGAAAAATAAACTGAGTCCCAAATTTTTTTTAAAAATATTTACATATCGATGTCACCTGGCTCAGAATTTCACGAGGAATCGAACGCACTGATCGCCCGGCCAAAGATTTTTGTGACCGTATTAAGGCTCCCACGTTTGGACTTGTAAATCTTGACGGAGTTTGGCGGTCGGTCGAGGGGTCCGAGCACCCCGATGGAGGCTGAGCTCGACCGCCGTCCGGGCTTTGGCGGAGGATGGCCCCCAAGTTCAGGGGTCAGAGTTTACGTCCTAGAGTACCCTGTGGCTCAACTCTTGATGGAGTTTGGGGTTCGGTCGAGGGATCCAAGAGCCCCGGTGGAGGCCAAGCGGGACCACCGTCCTGGCTTTGGAGGAGGATGACCCTTGGGTCAAAGGGTCAGGGGTTACGTCCAGGTGGGCCGGTTGCTCGACTCTTGACGGAGTCTGAGCTTCGGTCGAGGGGTCCGAGTCCCCCTGTGTAGGCCGAGCAGGACCGCCGTCCTGGCTTTTGCGGAGGATGACCCTTGGGTCGAAGGGTCAGAGGTCACGTCCAGGAGTACCGGTCGCTCAACTCTTGACGGAGTCTGAGCGTCGGTAGAGTAATCTGAGTGCCCCGTTGGAGGCCGAGCAGGACCGCCGTCCTGGCTTTGGCGGAGGATGACCCTTGGGTCGAAGGGTCAGATGTTACGTCCAAGTGTACCGGTCGCTCGACTATTGACGGAGTCTGAGTGTCGGTAGAGGGGTCCGAGTGCCCCGGTGGAGGCCGAGCAGGACTTCCGTCCTGGCTTTGGTGGTGGATGACCCTTGTGTAGTGGGGTCAGAGGTTACGTCCCGGTAGACCAGCGGCCCGACTCTTGGCAGAGTCTGAGCGTAGGTAGAGTGGTCCGAGTGCCCCGGTGGAGTCCGAGCAGGATCTCCGTCTTAGCTTTGGGGGTGTATGACCCTTGTGTGGTGGGTTCAGAGGTTACGTTCAGGTGTACCGGTCGCTTGACTATTGACGGAGTCTGAGCGTCGATATAGGGGTCCGAGTGCCCCGGTGAATGCCGAGCAGGACTACCGTCCTGGATTTTGCGGTGGATAACCCTTGTGAGGTGGGGTCGAGTAGGACCGCCGTTCTAGCTTTGGTGGAGGATGACCTTTGGGTAGTGGGGTCAGAGTTTACGTCAAGGTGGACCGGTTGCTCAACTCTTGACGGAGTCTGAGCTAAAAACTAACCTTCTAAATAAAACCAGCTCAAAATTATTATTTTTCAGTTTAAGCTCGAGACACACAGCATAAAGATTGAAACTAGTAATAATTTCTAAAATAATAGTAACAGTAGATGTTCAGTGGTCACGTGCTTTAATCCTGCTCTCTGATTTCCTCAAGGGGAGTTGGCCGGTTTTGTAATAATGTGTTTTTGGACTTGGACGTTTTTGTAATTTCAAGAACATATTTAACTAACATTTTCACATGTTAACGGCCGTTTTTGAAACAAACCGCATTCAGAATATGATTTATAGCGAAAGATACTTTAAGAATAAATCGTCAACTCTTTTTGCAAAAAAAATGGACTTGACCGAGTTCGTAACTAGGCTATTCATATCAAAAGTAGTATCCAGATCGTACAGTTGGCAACACTGAGGGACATTGACATCTTGCTAAATCTCCGAGGAGATCGTCTGAAGGGATTTCAAGCTACATCGTATGTAGGCTTTTGTAGCATTTTGTAATGCAACCACTGTTCTGTCGGCAGCGGAGCCTTTTCGCTGGACATGGACCAAGGTCCATGAGTGCCATTCCGGATACATAGGCATCCGAAAAATCGGTACCAGCCCTCCCATGCTGGCTCACCTTGGATTACATGGGGAAAAACCCCTCCACTGGGACCGGATGGAGAGAGGAGTTGGCTCCTCCTTGTGATTGCCTAATCACGAGGAAGTCAAGAGCTCAGTCTCCGAACAGCTCTCTTCTCACCCTCTCATATTTATTAACTCCACCTTCGTTCTTCCACACACCTTTTACTTTCTCTCTATCTTACAGGTAGAGAAAGTATGGTGATCGTCAAAAAAATCGAACTCGAGATTTTGATGAATTTTGACGTTTCATGACTCCCTGAATCCGAAAAAGTGGTTTTTGAATTTCCGACTGTATGTCTGTCTGTCTGTCTGTACCTCCAACTAGAGCCTAAACTATTTTACCGATTGAGCTGAAACTTGATATCTAGGGTTTTCATAGGGTTGCCCCGAGGGATTTTTGGAATTGGATATCTAACCCTAAAATTAAGAGTATTTTACTGAAGGGAAAAAAGAGAAAAAGTCGATTTTCTCAAAATCGGCTCTAACGATTTTGATTAAATTTCATTTATGAACATTAATAAATATTCCAAACAAAATGGCTACTCTCAATATTTCGGCAAAATCGCTTTAAGGGCTCCGGTCTGATGCGTCAATTAAATTTTTTTATAATAGCTCCGAAACTATTTGAGATATGAAATTACTTAGCATTACAAATATGTATATATATTTATAATACAAATATTTTATTCGAAACATATTTTTATAAAATCAATAATTTTCAATCTATACGCAATTATGTATATATTTTTAACTTTTTGGACATTAAAGCTTAAGTATTGCGATCGTAAAAAAAACAACAGAAATGTTGATGGATGTCAACGTCTCATGACCCCTCGAACCCTAAAAAATAGTCTTTGCAATGCCGTCTGTCTGTGTGTCTATAAGAACTTAAAATTAAGGGTAGTTTACTGAAGGGCAAAAAAAGAAAAAGTCGATTTTCTCAAAATCGGCTCTAATGATTTTGATTAAATTTCATTTATAAGCATAAATAAATATTCCAAAAAAAATGGCTACCCTCAATAAATCGGCAAAATGGCTTTAAGGGCTCCGGTCTGATGCGTCAATTTACATTTTTTATAATAGCTCCGAAACTATTTGAGATATGAAATTACTTAGCATTACAAATATGTATATATATTTATAATACAGATATTTTATCCGAAACATATTTTTATAAAATCAATAACTTTCAATCTATACGCAATTATTTGAATTTTTAACATTTTGGACACTTGTTTAAGTATTGCGACCGTAAAAAAAAACTAACCTGAAATGTTAATGGATGTCGACGTCTCATGACCCCCCGAACACTAAAAAATAGTCTTTGCAATGCCGTCTGTCTGTGTGTCTATAAAACTTAAAATTAAGGGTAGTTTACTGAAGGGCGAAAAGAGAAAAATATGGTTTTCTCAAAATCTGCTCAAACGATTTTGATTAAAATTCGTATCTAGGAGTTGATTAAGATTATAAATAAACTGGCTATTTTCATTTTCCTATGAAAATTATTTTTAGGGTACTTTACAGAAGCGTTAATTTCCGTATCTCCAAAACTATTTGAGAAACTAAACAACTTATCATTGCAAAATTGTAGGACTATTAGAAATAAAAAACTTTTATTTGACATATATTTTTATAAAAGCAACAGTTTCTGAGATATTTGAAAATATATTAATACAATTTTGTGAGCTTTAGTTGTAAAGATATACTACTTAAGTCTTAACGCAATAATTCTCCAATGCCATAGAGTAATTAAATATAAGTATCTAAAAAAGTATGTTATTTTTCCTTAAAGCTCTTAGGAGAAATGTTTGCATAGCAATGATCTATCTCCATTTTAGACTCAATAGTCAATATTTACATTTTTTATTGTTCAAAATGTATAAATGAATAATTAAATACCAATGCGATGACTTGAAGATCTGCAACACCTTATAAAATATTAAAACTTTAACCAGAAATCAAAATTTTAATACGAAGTGTTGACCCTTGTGGAATACATTAAACTGTTTGAAATTCTCTTAGGTGGACAAAGATGCGCCTCTTTTCTCATTGATTATATATCATTGTATATTATTTTATGCGTGTTCTTATGTGGAGTGGGGATGATACAATGTACATTATTCCGTTCAGAAATCTTACGAGTTTATAGAAAGAGAGAGAAAGTCTGTGCGGTGCGCCGTACCATTTATTTTACTTCCTAACCATCTCTTAAGAACAGCCGTCCGGAGTATCCCAGCGGGGAGCTCGAGGAGGTGCCCTGACCAGCTATCCCCGCTACACGGGTACGCACTACCAACCACTTAGTGCATGTCAAGGAGCCTCGCTCCCCATACACAGATTACCTTATCGGGATCTTAGCTATACCGGACTCCACCGTCCGTCATATTGCCCAGTAGTATTGGCATGTTTTTCTTCCCTTATTCGATCTCTCCCAAACCACCTGCCATTCTTACAGTGTCTCTTCTCTTCTTCTTTTATTTCTTTCCTCACTTTCCACTCCCACTTCTTTGTCCTCCCATGTTCTTATTTTCTCCTTTATTATACTTTCTACAGGAATAATTCCCCCAATTGCTTGGCTGCTTCGTGTGAAATTGTTCTGTATCCCTTTATTACTGCTAGTAGTATCTTTCTTTGTACATTTCTCAGGTAGGATATTCTTTTAACTTTCAGCGCCGCTCTTCCTCAGAATTGATAGCCATAGGTTAGTACACTCTCCGTGATTCTCACGTACACCGTTCGTAGAGCTTCGCAATCCAGTCCCTTATTTGCTCTAGCAACCCTCTTCAAGGCCATGAATGCCCATATTACTATTTCACTGATCTCCTTTATGTGTTTCTCAAACCTTAATCCTGGTCATATCCAAGTTCATAGATATCTTACGTATTCCCCAAACCTGATCATTTCTCCGTTCATATTAACCATCGGTCTCCTCCTCATATCTCCTTTTAGCATCAGGATTACAGATTTATTTGGGGAGAAGTCTATTTTATATTCTCTGCTCCATCTCTCAGCCTTCCTTATTGTTCGTCTCGCTCTTCTCTCCAGTTCCATTCTACCATCCTCCATTGTCAGAATTAATACATCGTCTGCGTACGCATCTTTCTTAAATAGCCCATCCATTTGCACGTTCCAAAGGAGTGGTCGTAATACTGAGCCCTGTGGGCATCCTTTCGACGGTTTATTTACCTTTTTTACTCCTTCCATTTCTAATATTATCTTTCTATTTACAAATAATTTCTTACCACCCTCCACAGGTTGTTAGGTTATTCTGCCTCCCTTAGAGTGTTCAATATTTTCGGCCACCATGCATTGTCGAACATGCCACGTATGTCAAGGAACATTCCCATTACGTACTTCGTTTCTGATGTTTGTACTATTTCTTGAAGTCTCATTAGTGCTATGTAGTACTCCTTCCTTTGACAAATCCATACTGTTCTTTACTCATAAAATTCACCGCATTAAGATATTCGTTAAGTCTCTTCCATCTCATTTTTTCCCCTAACTTCGCCATCACTGGAAGTAGTGTTACTGGTCTATACGACTTTGTGTTCGATTTATCCTTTTACGATCTTTTTATGAAAACCTTTAGTGACCCTACTTTACATATTCTAGAAAAATTCCTTACCTTAACACTTGATTCATCCTCTTGAATATTCTTTATCCACAGTATTTTATGACCTTCTTTACAATTTCTGTCCCTATTCCATTTATTCCCGGAGCTTTCTTATTCTTTAGGCCTTTGCCACCTTCACAAGTTCTTCTATTGTGAATTTCTGTGTATTTTCTCCTTGGCTTTCCCTCCTTGCCGACCTTCTTGTTTCTTTGTGGCTATCTTCATCTCTTCCATCATCTGGCAGTAGTGCATTTAGTATTACTTCCACTGTCTCTTCTATACTATTTGTGAATTCTCTATTTTCCTTTTTAGAGAGCTCAGCAAAGTACTTTCCTTCATTTTCCCAGTCACTATTTTTAAAACTTTGCCCCTTGCTTCTTCTTTTAGTAGTTCCTCCCATTTTTGTCTATTTTCCTGCCCAACTTTATTGACGTAGGCAGTTCTTTTCGTATTGTACCTCATCCTTCTTCTTGTTGTTTCCTCCGGGTCCCCGTTTAATCTTCTTTTGGCTCTCGTACACTCCCTACTCAGCTTGTTTTTTTCTCGATCTTCATTAATGCTAGTTCTGGTGTCCACCAATTTTTTCTCCCTAGGGGGTTTCCGGTTTTAGACATTATTTTGCATACTTACCTAGTGCTGTTTTCCATTATTTCCGTCATTTCATAAATATTTTTATTTCCCTTTGGGATGTTTTCCAATACCCCTTTAAGTGTCACTTCAAATTTCCCCCAATCCCATTTCTCTGGGTCATATTTCATCCTTGTATTTTTCTCATTATTCTTCCGATTCTGATTCCTTCCATCATATAATTCAATATCAAACCTGATCACTCTGTGGTCTGATGTTATTTCCTCTATTTGTATTTTCCAGTTTATTATTTCTTTACTCACATTGATAGTAGCTAGGGTGACGTCAATATTTTATTCGTGTCCTTTCGTGTTACAGAATGTCGTGTCTTTGCTTTCTTTATTTATTATTTCTAAGTTGTTTGCAAATATCATTTCCTCCACGCATTCTCCTCTTGCGTCCGTTATTTTGCTATGCCTAATTCTTGATTTGGACGTTTATATCAGCACATATCACACATTTTCTCCTTGAGTTTTCTTATTGTGTTTTCTAATCCATATATGTGACTGTGAATTTCTTCGTTGTGATTAAAGTAACAGTTTATGATCACTATTTTTCCCTCTCATATTTCACCACAGTTCTGCTTCCACCTGATAAATGTGCAATAATCATGCAACCTTCATTTTTTACCGCTATCGCAATCCAGATTTCTCCCCTATTACCTTTCTTGTATAGCATTTGGCAGCCTTGTATCCTCGTGATCTTTTCATCCCTGTGATTTGGCTCCTGTATGCAGACTAGGTTCAAGTCCTCTTTTCTCATCAATTTCATAGCCACTACTGATTTCCTTCCATTTATTTGTGCCAGTATAAATCCCATAGTCTACCTACGGTCCGCTTCCTCTCACGCCCTTTTGTATATTGGGCATCGTTTGTCTGTTACGTCATGCCTATCATCTCTGTTGACTCTTCTACAGTTTATGTATGTGCTTTCCTCCCTTCTGTTCTTGCAATCTCTAGCCAGGTGCTCTCCTCCTAATCTAGGGCAGCTTTGCTTCTGATTACAGTGTTTTTGCATATGTCTGTAAGCTTGACATCTGTAGCAGCGCATGGTCTGCACATAGTATTTTATTTTAGAGTTTCTCCATTCCACGTATAGTCTGTTCTTTCTTCTCAGCCAGTTCCTTACCTTCGCACTGCATTTTACCAGCCAATGGTTATTACAAGTTTCCCCTTTTGCCTTGTATTTCTGCACACATTTAAATTCACTGTGGAATTCTTCTAATTTCATCCCGCTTCCTCCCATATTTCTCTGATATATTTCCTCTGCCACTACCTCGTCTTCCCTGTCATCCTCCACATCATAGAGCACTATCATCGAGTCTTTCCTTCCTGGTTCTATTAATTTTATCCCCTCAAACTCCTTGTTGTTTTCTAGGGCTATAAATCTCCTCTTCTATTCTTCACTCTCTGTCTCCATTATTATTATTCTCTTATTCTTCTAAGTCTAGTAATGTTTACCCCCAGTTCTCTGAGCCTTATAAGTTCTTTAATCATCAGTTCGATTTCCTTGTCCTCCTTGGGTTCCTTCCTCGATTTGATTACAACCACATTAACTTGCGGATTTACCTTTATTCCTGAACATAGCTTTGGAATTTCTTTCGGGGTTGATCTTAGTTTATTTGCGTATGTTTCCACCGTTTGTACTCGTTCCACCTCTTCTTCACTATCTTTTTTACTCTCCATCCCGCTCCTGATCATGTCTGTTATCTCTCTTTTTTAACTTGCGCCTCCATCCTCAGATTCTCATCCATGATTGTAAAAACCATTTTATGTATCCTACTGAGGATTTCTGTCACCTTTTTTGTCCTGCTGCAGAGAATTTATTATTTTTGATTTGATATCCGGTTACTCCCTCCAGCATTTTCTGATATTCCAAATACCTTATTCTTATATCTCTTTCCTAATTTATTTCTTTAATTTTCTCCTCAAAGTCCTCTCCCAAAGACTCTCTTCTCGATCTCCTTGGTGGGGAGTCATTTTCCGCTGGTTATTTCTCATTCTCTTTTACTCCGTTTGGAGACCTCATGTGCCCTCGCTTGCATCTGTTTTTCCTTCATCTTCCAAAATTGGCTCCTCGCCTTCTTCTCCGCTAGTGTCTATCCCTCTTGCATTGTCCTCCTCGTATTTCTTTGTTTTCCGGCTCGTCTTATCTACTCTTTCTTGTTCCTCACATGTGTTTACTTCACTATTCTTTCTTCTTTGTTCGCCCACTATAGACCATTGCTTTGTATCCACATTAGCCTTTTATAGTACTGCCCTTGCTATCTATACCCTGAGTGGTCTCATTTTTACCCCTTCCACTCTGTCTTTTCTCATCTCTTTACTTTCCTCTCTTTCATTTGGTCCACTTCCATTTTCCTCTCTTTGTTTTCTGTCCTCATCTCTTTCTTCGGTTCCACGGCCTCCTTGCCCGCTTTCCTTTTACACCCTTTTGGGTTCATACTTTTCTCACTTTTCTTACCGCTAACTTTAATTTCTGTCTCAGCATCGCTGTTTGACTCATACTCCTCTTTTCTTAGGGCTGTCTCCAGCCTTTGTTTATTTTTCTTCCATTATTTTTATCTCTTTATCCACTTTCTCCTCTTTCTTCCCATTCATTGTTACTGTTGTTCTTATTACCATGAAGAGTGTACATTTTTCTTTGTGTTTTTCGCCAGCGCATCAGAGCAAGGGGGCGGGCCGAAAACGCCGGGAGCGGGTATACTCTCGAGATTTTTCCCTGCCATAGTTCCGCGGGGCCCGGTCTTCACATTCATGTCCCGGAATTCACGGACGGACAGGACTCGCCCATTTCAGTGCAGGGTCAGATCCCTGCATCCAATGCTCACTTCCTGGTCAGGGTCAAAAGCGGTTGGTCTCCGGCCCCTACCAACAGCAATCGCCTCGGCAGAGCAAGCTCACGTCAGATTCCGAGCCCACCAACGGAAACTTATCGGTGGTACAGTTCAGCACTCCCAGCGCGCCACGTTGGGGCCAACCCGTGTTTGGCTCGCGCCGGCTATTTTATTTAACCGGTACTCTACGCCAGGATCGAGGCAGTGGCGAACCACCACATCGCCCCCAACGTTGAGGGGACGCACCGAGTAGGGGTACACCTCCCCCCGGAGTAGATAGAGACAGAACGTATCCTCTCTACATCCCGTTTCCAGGCATTATTTCCAGCTGCACTATTTCCAGGCTCAGAGGCCTTTTAAAGTGCAATCACCTTTCCCTTGGGACCAGTAACCTGGGGGAAAAACCCACATACGCTAGCACCCGTATGTGAGAGTTGGAGGACCCCCTTGCAGTGGGTGTACACCACTAGGGGGAGGTGGGGTTTAGCCGGGAGACCAGCCCACACCGAGCATTAATCATGCCCGGCACTTCACCGTTCTCCCGTTGCCCAGCGGGGACCGCGAGGAGGTACCCACCCTGGATTTCGAACCACCTCCCTTTTTGGCCCAAGTGCCAGCCTCGTCGCCCTTACACTTCGGGGTCGGAGACCAGCATCGGGCTCTCATTCCGTTTACATAGGCCCAAGTGCCACAACCTTCACAATATGGATTCAGCAGCCACATCGGGCCGTTTTATTTCCGGTTTTCATTTCCATCTGGCCCGATAACTGATCACCGCATCCGGATCACAGCGTCGGGACCTCTCCACTTCTCCTTCCATACCTATTCATCTCCTCCCTTCTATCCCTCTCCTTCCTCCTACCTATCTCCCTAACTATTCTAACGAACGCCGCGAAGACACTTTACTCTCACCATGCTACCACTGTGGTGGGACTCAGCGGCACCTTCTTCCACTCTCTACTCCACCGCTCTTACATTTCTAGAGGCCAACGTTAGATCTATATGTGACCTCATACCCCGCGTGTCTTCTTAGGTCTCTTGACCAACCTCATTTACTATTGTAAGATTACACACTATGATCAAGCCCTCCACAACCTCACCTCTACCATCCAGCAACCAATCGTTCCAGAGTTGGGATCGTGCATTTACATCCGTACATACCACCAACCACTCGTTTCCTATTTCTCTCGCAATCCTATCCACTCTACCCGCATGTATACTAACATCTTCGTTATGCTTAAAATAACTATATACTATTACCAAATATAATGGTGGTTCAACCTTTACGACCGGACACCTGGTGTTTGACCATTGACTTAATCTTAGTACCTCAAGTTCTTACTTTATAACCATCACAGCTGTCCATACCTCCTCTCCTTCCTCATTCGCATTAAACACTCTTCCACTTCCAAATCTTACCACTCCGCCAACACTACACGATTCTTGAATCACCAATACCTCTCTCCTCCACCACTCTATCCAACTTCGCCATAACCACTCTCGATATTCCAGCGTTCACCTGTCCGCACTTAACTACCATAATCAGTCCTCTGAATCGTCATCCTCAACGCATTCACGAGCGATGGACACCTTCTATCTTCCTATCTCGTTCTTCCCAGCATGTCTACAGTTCACGAATGCTCCCTTCTTTCTCTCACACCTGGTGACATCGTGTTTCCCCCGCACTTTTTACATGACTGTTCTCGTTTTCAGTAGCTACCTATGTGCCCGTATTACTGGCACTTAAAACACCTTACCACGTCTATGTGATCTCGCACTCTACAGCTCAACCATCCTATGTAAATCCTGCCTAACCCAATCAATCTATCTCTTACCCTTGGTCTGCATTCCATTACCCAATTGCACCGGTCATAACTCATACCTCTCATTTCCTTAACCCTAACAAACTCCTTCCTCAAGTCCTCAAGCCCTACCTCCAAGTCCACCATATTTATATGGTGGATTTTGCCTACCAGTGCCTCAACTGTTCCCTCCTTTGGAACGTCATACACCCAAACTTTTGGCCGCTTCTGCCCCGGCTTCTCCACCACTAAACTTACATCCTTCAACTCTTTACTTTCCATCAACTTCCTTAGCTGATCCTCATTCTCCGTCGTAACCACACCTTCCCGCACATTCTTTACACTCTTAACATTAACCCCTAAATTTTGGAACCACTGCCTTCTCTAGCTCTTTCCTCACCTTCTCCTGTCTTGGGCTCCCCCGCCGCTCTCACGATAACCATACTCGCCTATTGCTTAACCTTTATTAAGGGCAACGGTGGGGCCCCATTTCCTGTACCCTTCCTAGCAGCCAGAAGGGGCGGGAAGCCCACCAGATCTGCGGTGGACTCCCCTCCCCCACCAAGCCTACTCTCCCATGTCATGGCCTTAATGGACCCAACAACCTCCCCCCCCACGTCGTGGCTTTAGTGGCCCCAGTAACCTCCTTCCTTTCCTCTACCCTACCCTTCAATAAGAGAGTTTCATCCATCGCCGAGAATGATATTCTGCGCATCAAACCATGGCCCCGCTATCTTGTTCACTGCAGGCTTGTACAGCACCCATTTTCTGCCAGCCTGCAGTAGAATCGAATCTATTAAATCTATTAAACCCTGGCACTCTATTAACCTTGCTCTCGGGTCCTCACCTCTCTTAATCCTCTCCATTTTACTTGCTACACCTTCTTCGCTTATTTCCTTCCTCGTCTTATTGACCTTCTTCTCCAACGTCTTCTCCCCGCTATCGCCACCTTTTCGCTTTCCAGACCTCTCCTCCACCATTTCCACCTCTTTCTCATTCTCTGACGTTGAGTGTCCTCCATTCTTACTTGCTGTATCACTCCACTTCTCGCCTTTACTCCTACCCGCTCTGCTCACACCTCCTCCTTCACATTTTTCTACCACAATCTTCCTCATTCTCACCTTTGCCAGCCTCCACTCTTTTCTTACATCCACTTCACCTAACTCACTCCTTTCGCTATATACGTATTTATCATCCTTATCGCCCATATTATACTTGTACCACGTCATCCTTTTTCCTTGTCATTTTTTGTCATCTTCATTACTTTATTGTTCATTCCTACTACCTTGGTTGATGCAGTCTTTTTCATATGAATTGGCCCCCAGACTTCTGTAATTGTTTGATGAAGTATCAATGAGAAAGACAAAGAAACCAGCCATCACTAAAGCCTTAGAATCTGTTTCTCTATTAATAAAAAACCAACAAAAAGACACACAAAATTATAGTGTGTTTGTTGTATATGTTGAGTAACTTCTTCATATCATTGTTTGATCAAGAACTGTGACATACAAAAATATTTGCATGTGATACTCATCTTATATGATGAAACATGTTAAGTGTTTGACGTAGACACCGGCGACTTGCTCTAAGACCAAGGAAATGACCGGTCACGTCAGTCATTGGCCAACTGGTCACCTGCGCCCCGCTAGTTATTTCAGTGGTCGCTACGGCCAGTTGGTCATTGCAGTCAAGTGTGCGCTGACCCACCTACCACAAGCATTCTCACTGGTCGTGGGTAGTGCGGCTGGTTGCCCAGCGCTGTGACCCTTAGTCTAGATATCATGCAGAGGTGCAGACTGTCTTATTGTATTGACCACAGTTGAATTATCAGCCGAGAAACAGATAATAGTCATAGCAACTGATATAGAGAGCCTTACCGTGAAAGATGTGTGTGTGCTTTCTAGCAGTAAGCTCTATCTCCAAATTCCTGGAAAAATTGGCCAACCGAATAGTTCACAATATTGTAGATCTCCAAGAATCTCTAGGTTCAAAAAAACACCTTTTGTCCAGTCATGCAATGATGAGTTGTGTTACGACCTCATTTTTCATAAAAGAAATTGGCTTTTGACCTCTATCTAAATGATAAAAAAACTGTACTGGGAAATTCTAATTTTCAATGATCCTTCTGCAACTACTGATTGAAGTAGTTTCAGCAGAATCTCTCTAAAAGAGACAGCCAGTCCCTGGACTAGCTGTGATTAAATGTACATCCAAACAGTGCCTTGGCAGTCTGTAGCTGTTTCTTGCAACATCGCTGTGCTTCAACCAACCATGGCGCTGCCTGTTGACTCACTGCGAGTGAAAGATATACATCCAGACTGTCCCTTGTTAGTCTGTAGTTACTTCTTGCAACATCGCTGTGCTTCCACCTACCATGGTGCTGCCTGTGAGGACTCACTGCGAGTGAAAGATATACATCCAGACTGTCCCTTGTTAGTCTGTAGCTACTTCTTGCAACATCGCTGTGCTTCCACCTACCATGGTGCTGTCTGTGAGGACTCACTGCGAGTGAAAGATATACATCCAGACTGTCCCTTGTTAGTCTGTAGCTACTTCTTGCAACATCGCTGTGCTTCCACCTACCATGGTGCTGCCTGTGAGGACTCACTGCGAGTGAAAGATATACATCCAGACTGTCCCTTGTTAGTCTGTAGTTACTTCTTGCAACATCGCTGTGCTTCCACCAACCATGGTGCTGCCTGTTGACTCACTGCGAGTGAAAGATATACATCCAGACTGTCCCTTGTTAGTCTGTAGTTACTTCTTGCAACATCGCTGTGCTTCCACCTACCATGGTGCTGCCTGTGAGGACTCACTGCGAGTGAAAGATATACATCCAGACTGTCCCTTGTTAGTCTGTAGCTACTTCTTGCAACATCGCTGTGCTTCCACCTACCATGGTGCTGCCTGTGAGGACTCACTGCGAGTGAAAGAGTAAAGGTGCAAAGATTATTTAAATTAAGCTAATTTTTTTATCTCAATTCAATTTACATTCATTACATTTTTTCTAAGATACTTCCAAATTTAAGATTATTGATGATGACAGTGTAAAAGAATATAATAATATGGTAAATAAACAAACTCTTAGTTTATGTATGTATTTATATTTTATTTAAGGTAGGAAATATTAAAAGCCATCCACTGATTTTACTCAAAAACTAGTGAGGCCATTAAATAAGTAGTCAATAAAATAGATGTGAAAAAAAATAGGTTAGCTCACATCTGTACTCTTTTTACTACCACTGGCACATTTCCCCGATATCCCAAGTACCAATGTGTCTGTGCCAAGAACTGCCCACTCTTGCTATTACGTTACACGAGAACATTTCATTCAGTAAAGAAATAAAAGGCCAGCAACTATATCATATTTCCCTTTTGCTTTATTTTTAGCTCCTTAAGGTCGAGTACACACGGATCCACTTATTTATTATCCTATCTTAACACATTGTCTAGTTCAGCTTTTCTTTCATTTGTTTTTTTCATGCGTCCGTCTCATACCTCAACCTCGACTCCTCTGACCTACACTTCACTACACCACTTCTCAGAGCGAGAGAGGTGCCGTCTAGCAGCACACCCTCCAATCAAATAACCGGGTGTGACGCAAAAGGTACACACTCCCCTCCCCTTTAACAAAGCAAATTTTCAATACACAATCAAAAAATTACAAAATGTACTTAAATCCATATCAATACATAGAATTCAAACATGAACAGAAAACACAAAGAATATTCCATGTGGCCACCTAAATACACAAATTTATAGTCAAAATACATATGAAGACTTACAGACTAAACTTTGAAACTAAATGCATCTCTGACCCGTTTCAACCAACCTCGTCAACGGGTCGGCGTAAACCAAACAAGCCAAAATATGTCGTAGTCACAAGTTATGCAAACTAAGAGGGGGGTTCCTCTGCCCCTCCTTTCAATTCTACCGAGCCATGGTATGGTTTCAATTGGCTGACGTGAGCTTTCCAAGCGAGCCAACCCGACTCCAACTACTTTAATTTCACCGTAACAGGTGTCAAAAAACCGTTCAATAATAGCCGGAGCGGACCACCTAAAGTTAAGTTTAGCGGTAACCCCTTCTCTCGTCTTGCTTATGTTATGCATTTTCCAAATTACCCAATCCCCTACCTTGTATGGGACTGGCTCCCTACCTTTGTTATACCGTCGGTATACCGCTTCATGAGCCTTTTTTAGACGTTCGAGAGCCTCGGCCCAACGGTGTACTGACGGCTGGGCGGGCTTCTCGTCCCAGTCCTTCGGGAATATCGGTTGTAATGGCTCATACCCAAGTAAGAGTTCGAATGGGGTTCTCCTATGGCTCGCATGTTCAGCTGTGTTGAATGCGAGTTGTAGCCATGTCAGGTCCGTATCCCACCTCGTATGATTTGCGTGATGATACGCAATAAGCGCATTTTTCAGATTCAGGTGGAACCTTTCCACCTGAGACGGGTTGGGATAGTAAGGATAAGTAGTAATATGACGAATGCCCCTCACGAAGCACATGTCCCTAAAAGCCCCCAACTGGAACTGACTCCCATTGTCGGATAATAAAGTACAAGGTAGTCCAAAATTTCGAAAGATGTTCTCATCCAGAAGTTTCCCTACCGCCTCCGCCGTCGCTCTTCTAGTAGACATCATCCAAACGTACTTAGTAAATCCATCTATTGCTTTCAAAATATGCGTACATCTTGCTTTCAACCGGGGTAGTGATCCAAATAAATCGATAAACAATCGTTGCATTGGAAACTGGTTACTTCTGAGCACGACGGGCCATACCTTGTCATTTGGGTTGGTTTGGAACGGGTACACTTCCTGCAACTCCTTACACGTTCCCTTATATCTTGGTTCATACTTTCCCAACAGAACATCTTTCCTATCTTCGCAACTGTTTTCGCTATCCCCAAATGTCCCCCCAAGGGGATATTCGTGGTAATACCTTATCACAACGTCAGTATGAATCTCCGGGACAGCGACCTTCCAATCCATATTATCTGAGGGCTTAGCTAACAGGAGTTCTCCCTGCATTTTAAACTTGGCCATTGGTTTTCCTTCAGAAAGATCCTTACAAATCTTTCCCAGAATGGAATCATTTTTCTGAGCTAATCTAATGGACGAAAAAATCTCCAGCATTTGTCCCAATATCCCCAGTGGAACCGGGTCCCGTGTTTCCCCTCTACTGGCGCCGATCTCATCTTCTTCAAACATCCAAGATAGGCCATCCGCAACGCAGTTATTCTTTGCCGGGATATGGACTACTTCAAACCGAAGGGAGGTCAACCTCGCTATCCACCTCCCGATCTTCCCTGTCTGTCTGGGGTGATTCAATAGCCATGAAAGTGCTTTATTGTCGCAATGAAGATCGAACTGGTTATGTTCCAGATACGCCCGGAACTTGTCAGTCCCGAACACCACGGCCAGAGCTTCCAGTTCATACGTAGGGTAATTATTTTCGTGATTGTGTAGTACTCTACTGGCATAGGCTACCGGTCACAAACCTCCCACCTCTCTCTGGACCAATACCGCTCCTAGACCAGTTGACGATGCGTCCGTCTGTAATATAAACTTCTGTTGTAAATCCACCATATTTAGGACCGGTGGTGTTACAAGGTCCTCTTGGAGGCTACGGAAGGTTTCCTTGGTGGTTTCTGACCACCTGAGAGGGTTTACCATCTTCTTGAGTTCGTACAGTGTCCCTGCTTTCGACGAGAGGTTGGGGAGTAACCGTCCATAAAATCCTACCATTCCTAGGAACTAGGCTAATTTGCGTACCGTTTTGGGTAAAGGAAACTCTCGAATTGAACGGGTCCTCTCTGGGCTAGTAGAAAATCCCTCAGATGATATATGGTGTCCCAAAAGGTCAATTTCTGACATCGCGAATCGAATTTTTTCGGGATTTACCGTTAACCTTGACTTTCGGAACCTGGTGATTACTTCTCTCACGTGTTCTTGCCTGTTTTTAGAATACATCACAAGGTCATCTAAATAGTTGAACAAAAAAACGTGCTGTATGTCCCCGAAAATGGTGCTCAAGGGACGTGAAAGTATCTGGGCCCCCGTGGCTAACCCAAACGGGAGGACTTTAAACTCATATAACCCAAACTGCGAAATAAAGGCAGTCAATGGTCTGGTCGCTTCGAATAGTGGTATCTGGTAATATGCCTTTAGGTCGATACTGGTGTACACCGCGGCTCCATCCAATAACTGTAACGCCATATCTATGGCAGGCATTGGTGTTGCCTCATAATTGATCTTCCGGTTCAATTTTCTATAATCTATAACTAACCGTCCTCTTCATTTTCTTTAGAAATCAGAAAGCAAGGAGAAGCGTAGGGAATGCTGGAGCGTCGTATTATACCCTTCTGTTCTAAAGATTTTATGTGGTCTTTTAATATCTGAAACTTTGGCGGTGCATAGTAATAAGGTTTGGATCTCACTTGGGTCGGATCGTCTAGTTCAATCGAGAGTGTCATTATGTCGGTACAACCGACCCTGTTTGTCACTACGTCAAGAAATTCTTCCATTAGGCTCACCAACTCCATCCTTGTTGAGTCACCTTTAATACTGACCGGCCTCTCTCCCAAGTTACCTATTGTCTCTAATGGGACCCCAAATCCTATCGCAAACGGGAACGTCTCTTCCTCTTCGTGAAAGTCCTTCTTCAGTTCCAAATTCTCTATGAATCGCTTTCCTAAGATGGCATCTGTGAGAAACGAGGGAGATATTAAAAACCAGACGGGCCACGTAAATGGTCCTATCCTTATCGATACTTTAGCCTTTTCTTCGATCTTACAGGGTTGTCCATTGGCTAATATACATGTTATGGCAACCTTTCTACCCCCTTTACTAATCCATTCTCTCGGAGTTTGTGGTAGAATGCCCCAGAAAGTACATTATCTTCCGCCCCTGTATCCAATAGAGCGACCGTAGATGTTTTTCCCATACTAACTCTCACGCCACGTAATAGGTTATCTCCCTTTCTCCCAGGAGGCCACTTTGCGCTCCTTGGTTTCCTGAACGCAAACAAATGTGTGTCTTTCCGCCCACTCTTGGCCTCTCGGCTGTTTTCCAATAAGAACAATTTCTTATCAGGTAATCGGTAGATCCACACTGGTAGCATTTCATCGGGTAACCCCTTGTGGATCTACCACCGGTTCCCTTCCTTGTTTGGCTTGTAGTACTTGGAGGTCTCCTCCTACCTTCCACGCCAACCCCTTCTCGGGTAACCGTCCCCAGTTGTGGGCGCTGTTGGAACCCTTCTGGTGGCATCCATGGCTTAGCCGGCCCAATTACCCCATGTTTGTTTGGAGGGACAGGTCCGTTCATACTTATTTGTTCGGGGTGCCTCGCCCTGTACTGGGAAATATCTCTCTGAGCGAGCTCGAAACGTGTTGCCACCTCCTGCAGTTCTTTAATGGAGTCGATCCTAGACCATTCAATGTTTATTTTAATTTCTGGCCTTAAGTTGTTGTAAATTCTGTTTATGCTCTTCGGTAATGAAAACCCTCCATGGGTCTGAATGTCTACCAGATATTCGGCCACACATTCTCGTGGTCCTGGTTGTCGTCCTCTGATATGGTCTTCTAATGTCATTTGGTAATTAGAAGGGAAAAAGTTCAACCTAAAGCCCCCTATGAAATCGTCCCAGGTTTTCCAGGTGTTTGTGTTGTTCCGGACCCAGCTCAGACTTCCCCTGTGAATAGTTCCGGTAACGCTTCCAACCCCTCTTTGTCCGTGAGCTGATACATTTCTTTGAGTTCGGTTATCCGTTCGATAAAGTCGACCGGTTGTATCTGATTCGTAAACTTGACTTTCCAATCACGGACGAGATTGAGAACAAACACCAGTCGACTTCTTGCCTCAGTGGGCATCCTGTGTGCTAAACCCTCCGATACTGGCTCGTCGCAATGGTCAAGTTGTCCTGCTTCCGAACGAGTAGCTCTGAGGGACGCTCCCTCCGCCAGTGAGCTAGTTCCTGGATTGTTGGTCACCGACTCCCCTTTCCTCGTGGTGTCCGTCCTTGGCCCTACTGTGTCTGGTCACCCCAAAGTTTCCTGTCCGCCAAATTCTCTTATATCCGACTTGTTCTCCTCTCCTTTAGGATCCTTTATTAGGGATAGGAGACGTGTATGTAATTGAGAACTTTCTTCTAAGAGTTTGCTCTTTTTCTCTCCAAAGACGGGTCATCTAAACGGGCACACGTTGCTCTGTCTATAAAGTTGCCGACTCGTAGTTAACCATTTCTTCCCTTGGGAATAACTGGGCTTAGGATTCCACTTTGTTTCTTCTCTTAATTTTTCAAGCTTACGTAACATGTGAGGGCCCACTGTTGTAAACCCAGGGACAAGTTCCCTATTGATCAATACCACCTCTTCGTCGTCTTATCGATCTATCAAGTCCAACAATTGGCATCTCATCTCCACCAGAGTTAGCCTGGGTCCCACCCCTTATTGAAATCTCGTAGAACAATTCGTCCTTTACCAGCCGAGTTGGGTCCATCTCGCCGTGACGCTACACGCCAACCAGGTCAGCACTGAGCCCCACCGTGTGGTTAACCAAACCCCAGTATTCTTGGTTTAGGAGACAAAGTCCAGCAAATTACCACGCTTTCAGATTGGGCCGAGACCCTCCGATGTAACATATGACAGAAACCATAACAAAATTATGGCCTTGTTGGAAAAAACTTAACACCCCAGTCTTATACTCTAAATCGCCTAACGTCATAAAATCCATGTATATTACACAACTAGGAAATAAAATTATTGACAAAACATGAAAATATAAAAAAAACATTTGGATATACCACTCCAACTCGACTCCTTAAGGTCAACGAACAATTATAAAGCCTCCCATCATAACCCGTGTTCCACCTTTTGTCATAAAAACTCAGTACGCTTAGTTTGGCAAAAGTGTGCTATCTAAGTCCTTTGAACAGGGCATGAAGCTTCACGCGGCATGCAAAGTAAACATTTACCAAACCATACATTACTGACGTAACATTCATTAACATTCTAATATAATACGTTAACTATCCCAAAGATCAGAAGTTTATATATATATATATATATATATATATATATATCGCACAACGAAGAAATAATATTGACGTAATCTAGGGTATTTAAAACAAATTTTTATTTACTACGCCAACTCGAAAAGATTAATGACCGATAAAAGTTACCCATAATAAACAGAGTCCCACCTGAAGCTAATAACAAAATCCCAATACACGTATTTTGTTAAACAAACGAGCTGAATTTTATTACAAAATCTGATCACACAATGTAAACAATGCCTAAGCTAGATCTTTGTTGACAAAACACAGCCACTAACAACCTAATATTATGCATGAAACTATTTAAGGTATATAATAATATATTATACTACGAGGGGATAATAAAATAGACTTAACATAAAGGAGACCAAAACTTAGTCTAATATGAAGCGTCTATTTTAGACAGATAATGTCCATGAAAATTACAAAGTTCTCCCTGGTAAACAGAGTCCCCACCTAATGTTAATAACCAAACCCCAACCAGCTTAGTTTATATTAAACAAGAGTGTTCAAAATTATTTAATAAAAACTTAAATAAGTCTAGTCGCTCCCCGTGACACACGCTGTAAACAATATGTATACCAGTTCTCCGTAGTCGTAAACAATCCGCCAACAACTAAATATTATATATGAAACAATCCAATTTTAAAAAAATATGTCACTATGGCGAACTAATAATATTGAAGCGACATAAAGGGGACAAAACAAATTTGATTTACGGCACCAACTCAAAAGGTAAATGCCCATATAGAATTATAAAGTCCCCAGAATATTTTCATCATCATTGGATATCCAAGTCCCACATATCCTTACTATTATAAATGCGAATGTGAGTTTGTTTGTTTGTTTGTTTGTTACGCTTTCACGCCTAAACTACTCGACCGATAATCATGAAATTTCGCATACACGTTGTCATAGGTACATAAAAGGACATAGGGTACCTTTCATTCAGAAAAAATGCGAATGTGAGTTAGTTTGTTTGTATGTTATTGTTTGTTACGCTTTCACGCCTAAACTACTCGACCGATCATCATGAAATTTCGCATACACGTTGTCATGGGTACATAAAAGGACATAGGGTACCTTTCATTCAGAAAAAAATGCGAATGTGAGTTTGTTTGTTTGTTTGTTTGTATGTTTGTTATTGTTTGTTACGCTTTCACGCCTAAACTACTCGACCGATCATCATGAAATTTCGCATACACGTTGTCATGGGTACAGAAAAGGACATAGGGTACCTTTCATCCAGAAAAAAAGTACTGTTCCTGACGGATAGAAAAAAATAACTGTTAGACGGTCGTCCAGCTTAACAACTCGGCCTAATGATATGAATAAATTAATTGCAACATGATGCCTGGAGTACAGAAAAAGGGACCTGCGGTATCCCAGAAGAAAATCTGATACCCGAATAAAAATCTGTTCCCAAGTTATTTTAGGCACATCTATCTTAAAATGATTAAAAATGATTATATTCAGCTAATTAAGCTCTGTCTGTTCACCCCGTTATGGTAAATGACAACATTGTCGTAAGAAGTTTGTTATTATTCATTTCAGCAAAAATAGCTTTCGAGGTATGATGCTACGACAATGTAAACTTTTAGTGTGGGGCGAAAGTACGATGTCCCACAAAAAAGCTATAGAGGCGTTAAACCAAAATCTTCAGGACTTGCGAGAGAGGAAGAATGGTAGTTTTACTGGCTGCTGACTTCCGACAAACTCTACCGGTGATCCAGAGGGGCACACATGCAGATGAAATCAAAGCCTGTCTCAAGTCATCAAGATTGTGGGCAAAAGTGAAAATAAATGGTACGGCACACCGCACAGACTTTCTCTCTCTTTCTATAAACTCGTAAGATTTCTGAACGGAATAATGTACATTGTATCATCACCACTCCACATAAGAACACGCATAAAATAATATACAATGATATAGAATCAATGAGAAAAGAGGCGCATTTTTGTCCACCTAAGAGCATTTCAAACAGTTTAATGTCTTCCACAAGGGTCAAACCTTCGTATTAAAATTTTGATTTCTGGTTAAAGTTTTAACATTTTATAAGGTGTTGCAGATCTTCAAGTCATCGCATTGATATTTAATTATTCATTTATACATTTTGACCAATAAAAAATGTAAATATTGACTATTTAGTCTAAAATGGAGATAGGTCATTGCTATGCAAACATTTCTCCTAAGAGATTTAAGGAAAAATAACATACTTTTTTAGATACTTATATTTAATTACTCTATGGCATTGGAGAATTATTGCGTTAAGACTTAAGTAGTATATGTTTACAACTAAAGCTCACAAAATTGTATTAATATATTTGCAAATATCTCAGAAACTGCTGCTTTTATAAAAATATATGTCAAATAAAAGTTTTTTTATTTCTAATAGTCCTACAATTTTGCAATGATAATTTGTTTAGTTTCTCCAATAGTTGTGGAGATACGGAAATTAACGCTTCTGTAATGTACCCTAAAAATCATTTTCATAGGAAAATGAAAATAGCCAGTTTATTTATAATCTTAATCAACGCCTAGATACGTATTTTAATCAAAATCGTTTGAGCAGATTTTGATAAAACCATATTTTTCTCTTTTCACCCTTCAGTAAACTACACTTAATTTTAAGTTTTTATAGACACACAAACAGACGGCATTGCAAAGACTATTTTTTAGGGTTCGGGGGGTCATGAGACGTCGACATCCATCAACATTTTAGGTTAGCTTTTTTTTACGGTCGCAATACTTAAATTTTAATGTCCAAAAAGTTAAAAAATTCATATAATATCGTATAGATTGAAAGTTATTGATTTTATAAAAATATGTTTCGGATAAAATATCTGTATCTTATATATAAAAATAGATGGCTAAATGTGTTGCTAACCGCAAAACTCTAGAACGGCTGGACCAATACGGCTAATTTTTTCCCCTAATATTCGTTGAAGTCCGTGGACGGTTCTTATGAAGAGAAAAATTGGAAAAATTGCACTGAAAAACGTAAAAACCACATTTTTCTTTTTCCCACTCAAATTGATTCTAGCTGTCAATTCTAGGGATGGCGAACTGAGATAGATTAATCGAAGAATCGATTTTTTTGGGTCATGAAGATCGATTTGAGCAATGAATCGATTAAGTAAATCGATCTCAGACACCCTAAAATCGACTTTCAATTCATTTACTTACTGTTTCGTTTTATTCAAATAAAACAAGAGTACCAAACCATAATATAAAGAAGAAACAATTGAAATTTAATTAGTAACTTTAAATGCATCCGTAGATTTGACACTTTCTCTTTTTACGTTCTACAGTTTGACTTTGACAGTTTTTCAGTAGATTCTCAATTAGTGCGTGTTATTTTCTTGGTTGTTTTTAAATCGTGTTATTTTCTTGGTTGTTTTTAAATCTTCGCTTCTCAATCAACACATTTACTTATTGTTTCATTTTATTCAAATAAAATGAAAGAGTACCAAACCATAATATAAAGAAAAACTTTTGAAATTTAATTTGTAACTTTATAATTATAAACTTAACCTTAAAATTAATATAAACTACTTGAATGCATCCGTAGATTTGACACTTTATACAATTTTACTGACAGTTTTTCAGTAGTTCTCAATTAGTGCGTGTTATTTTCTTGGTTGTTTTTAAATCTTCGCTTCTCAATCAACACATTTACTTATTGTTTCATTTTATGCAAATAAAACAAAAGAGTACCAAACCATAATATAAAGAAAAACTTTTGAAATCTAATTAGTAACTTTATAATTATGAACTTAACCTTAAAATTAATATAAACTACTTGAATGCATCCGTAGATTTGATAATTTCTCTTTCTACGATATACAGTTTGACTTTGACAGTTTTTCAGTAGATTCTCAATTAGTGCGTGTTATTTTCTTGGTTGTTTTTAAATCTTTGCTTCTCAATCGACAAACAAGTTCCTCGATTTATCTTTGGTTTATTGGTTTATTTTGTGTGTGTGTTTTCATTTATACTCAGTTCAAGACTTATGTCGCCTATAAGACGTGGGCGGAGCAATTTGGGTCGAGGAACTCTAAATAATAGAAAACAAGCTAGTTTTCAGTCTAATCGGACTACACAGCAACGTGAAGAGCGAAATGAAATTGAAAGGATTCGGATATCACAAACCCGTGCGGCACGTCATTCAGCTAATGATCTTGCAGGTTTAAAACAAGCTGCTTTCAGTTACGATGTTTCAATTGACTACAGTACCCACCAATGCGTTGCTATTGGATCAATGAACTCAGTTTGTCCACATTTTAAGGCATTTAAATACAAAAATGAAGCCGTTGGATTGTGTTGTGCAAATGGCAAAGTGAAATTAGTGCCATTGGTTCCACCACCAGAGCCATTGTACTCATTGGTTTCAGGAACAGGAACGAATTCAATACATTTCCCTACTAATATCCAAAAATATAACAACTGCTTCCAAATGACTTCATTTGGGGCAACAAATGTAGTTCGGGACAACTTCATGCCAACTTTAAAGGTAATATATAACAAACAAACTTATCCCCCGTATTGCTTTGTTTATTTTATTTTATAGTTTTTGTAACAAAAATAATAAACCTGTCTTTTAAATTCACAGATACAAGGACAAATATATCACCGAGCAGGCTCACTGTTGCCGGTGTCAGATGGCGACTACAAATTCCTGCAAATTTATTTCATGGGCAATTCAACACAAGAAATTTATCTGCGTTGTGCATGTAACAGTTCAATGAAGAGGTCTATTGTAGAAGAATTACAAACTTTCTTTCATCAACACAATCAGTTGATTACATTGTTAAAAATTGCACTGGATCTCATGCCATATGATAATCACAAAATTGTAATCAAAGCTGATAAAACTCCTGTGGGCAAACATGCAAGACGTTTCAATGCACCAACAATGGATGAAGTTGCCATTGTTATAGTTGGAGAAAATTTGGAAGCCCGTGATATTGTTTTACATCGCCGGAATGATCAGTTACAGCGTGTGTATGAAACACACCGCTCATATGATGCGCTACAATATCCCATCATGTTTTGGCAAGGTGAAGATGGTTATCACTTTTCAATCAAGATGATAAATCCCCTTACAGGTAATTAAAAATTTGGTTTAGCAATGGAGATTTTGTATCAGCTATTACATGTAACATATGCAAGTTCAATCACTGTCATTAAAACAATAATTTATTTACAGGTGCCGAAATCAACAAAAAAGTCAGTTCAATGAACTATTATTCATACCGTCTGATGGTTTGTGAAAATGAAGACAATCACATATTGAAATGTGTGTGATTATTTCACCAATATGCTGTTGATATGTATGTCAAAATTGAAACAGAGCGATTGACATTCATCGGGTTGAACCAGACCAAACTCCGTTCTGAAGAATATATTCACCTTCGAGATGCGATTAATACTGATGGAAATGCAGAGAATGTCGGCCGGATGACAATTCTTCCAGCAACATACATCGGAAGTCCTCGACATATGCATGAATATGCTCAAGATGCCATGTCGTATGTTCGTCATTGTGGCACAGCAGATTTATTTATCACATTCACGTGCAATCCGCAGTGGATAGAAATCAAACTTGAGTTATTCCCTGGTCAATCACCCATTGATCGCCCTGACATTACGGCAAGAGTCTTCAAACAAAAGTTGAAATCTTTAATGGATTTCATTGTGAAACATAGCCTGTTTGGCGAGGCGCGCTGCTGGATGTATACTGTGGAGTAGCAGAAACGTGGATTGCCTCATGCACATATTCTGATTTGGTTGGTTGAGAAGATAAGACCAAATGAAGTTGATGAAGTGATATCAGCTGAAATCCCTGATGTACAAGTAGATCCAGGCTTGCATGAAGTAGTTATTAAAAACATGATTCATGGTCCCTGTGGAACACTTAATCAAAATTCACCGTGTATGGTGGATGGTAAATGTTCGAAGCGTTATCCACGGGCATTACTAGCAGAAACAATTACCGGAAATGATGGTTATCCACTGTATCGTCGCCGATCGACTGCAGACAACGGAAGATCAACAATTATCAAAGTTAATAAACAAGACATTGAAATTGATAATTGTTGGATTGTTCCATATTCACCGATCCTATCAAAGACTTTCAAGGCGCACATCAATGTTGAATCTTGCCATTCCGTGAAATCTATCAAATATATTTGTAAATATGTAACCAAAGGAAGTGACATGGCTGTGATTGGAGTTGGTGCAGAGAATTACTATGACGAAGTTACCCAATACCAAATGGGCCGGTATGTTAGCAGTAATGAAGCAATTTGGCGCATTTTTTCTTTTCCCATTCATGAAAGACACCCCACTGTTGTTCACTTAGCCATACACTTAGAAAATGGTCAAAGAGTATATTTCACGGCACAGAACGCATTACAACCAGCTGTTCAACCACCATCTACAACCTTGACCTGTTTTTTTGAAATATGTCAGAATGATGATTTCGCCCGAACACTGCTATACTCCGAAATGGCAAAATATTATACTTGGAATCAATCCTCAAAGGAATTTCAACCACGGAAACAAGGAAAACCAGACCCAGGTTACCCAAATGTATATTCCACCAATGCAATAGGTCGAATTTATTCAGTCCATCCAAGCAATGATGAGTGTTTTATATGCGATTGCTATTAGTCAATGTTCGAGGCCCAACATCATTCCAACATTTACGAACTGTTAATGGTGAATTGTGTGGCTCTTACAGAGAGGCCTGTCAACGTTTGCAACTATTAGAAAATGACGCTCAGTGGGATCAAACTCTCAATGATGCTAAAATTTCTTCACAAGCTCATCAAATACGAACATTGTTTTATATAATTATATCAACATGTTTCCCATCAAAACCAATTGATTTTTGGATCAAATACAAAGATGATATATGTGACGACATCTTGCATCAAATGCGCACTAGAACAGGAAATCCAAATTTAAAAGTCAGTGAAGAAATTTACAACGAGGCGTTAATATCAATTGAGGACATGTGCTTGATGATGACAAACAAAGTATTATCTCAATTAGGCATGGCCCCGCCCAATCGCCCGATGCACGACGCTTTTAATCAAGAGTTGAAACGAGAAAAACTGTACGATCTCGATGCTTTAAGAGAATCAGTTCGAATAAATCTTCCGCTGTTGAACCAACAATAAAAGTATGTATTTGATACTCTTATGGAAGTTGTACATGATGGAACTGGAGGGATTTACTTCTTAGACGCTCCCGGTGGTACAGGAAAAACTTTTTTGATTTCTTTGATTTTAGCAACAATTCGCTCACACAATGAAGTTGCACTCGCACTTGCTTCATCAGGCATTGCAGCTACATTGTTGGAAGGCGGTCGAACAGCCCATTCAGCGCTAAAATTGCCGTTGAATATGCAAAGCAACGAAACTCCGATCTGCAACATTTCGAAGAACTCTGCAATGGCAAAGGTTTTGCAGAAATGTAAATTGATAGTGTGTGATGAATGCACGATGGCACATAAAAAGTCTTTGGAGGCATTAGACCGAACCATGCAAGATCTGCGGAACAATCAAAACCGATTCGGTGGTGCGATGATTTTGTTAGCAGGAGATTTTCATCAAACATTGCCAGTGATTCCACGGTCAACGCCAGCTGATGAACTTAATGCATGTTTAAAGTCCTCCGTTTTGTTGAAACACGTAAAAAAACTAAATTTAAGCAAGAATATGCGTGTCGAGTTGCAAAATCATCGATCTAGAGAAATATTTTCAAAACAACTTATTGACATAGGTAATGGCAACTTCGCTTTAGACTTTTTCACTGGCCGCGTTACCTTTCCTGACAATTTTTGTCAGTTTACTGATTCAAAAACCGAACTCATTCAAAAGGTGTTCCCAAACATTGCTAAAAATTACAGAGATCATATTTGGTTGAGCGAACGAGCTATATTGACTCCCAAAAACATGGATGTAAATGAATTAAATTTCAAAATTCAAAATGAAATTGCCGGTGAATTGAGGACATACAAATCAGTTGATTCCTATACTAACCAAGATGTTGTCGTCAACTATCCACCCGAATTTTTGAACTCGCTGGATTTGCCAGTATTGCCGCCTCACAATCTTCAATTAAAGGTCGGATCGGTGATCATAATGTTACGAAATATCAACCAACCGCGTCTTTGTAACGGCACACGGCTAGCGGTGAAAAAATTACTAAACAACGTGATCGAAGCAACCATTCTAAAGGGAAAGTATAAAGGAGAAGACGTTTTGATACCACGCATCCCAATGATTCCGACTGACATACCATTTGAATTTAAACGACTGCAGTTTCCAGTGCGGCTTGCTTTCGCTATGACAATAAATAAATCCCAGGGGCAGTCATTGAGTGTTTGCGGCATTAATCTTGAAAACCCATGTTTCTCGCATGGCCAATTGTATGTTGCCTGTTCCCGTGTTAGAAAACCATCAGATTTGTTTGTTTACGCACCAGGTAATCAAACAAAAAATATCGTGTACCATAAAGCATTACAATGAAAATATCATTTAACACAATATTACTAAAGTATTGCAGTGTACGAAATAGAAAACTGAATTTTGTAAGGAGTTGTTTTTTATGATTATGACATTAAAAATACATAGAAAAGTATATTAACATTATGCAAATTTATGGTTTATTCCACGGTAATTATTTGATAGTAAATAAATAAAGTGATCACTCTGAAATACGTTTATATTCAATTTTTTGTTTAAATTACACATTTGTGACTGTATAGTATGACAAACTTATCTGTCCTGGTGACCATTACTGAAAACTAAAGATGTCATCACGACATGTGCACTTTATAAACGACGCCATCACCAGGACTTGACCAGAAAAGATAAGTTTGTGAGACTGCTACATTCCAATAGCGTTTGACAGAACGACGTCTGTCGGGTTAGCTAGTTATAAATATATATACATATTTGTATTGCTAAGTAATTTCATATCTCAAATAGTTTCGAAGCTACTTTAAAAAATGTTAATTGACGCATCAGACCGGAGCCCTTAAAGCCATTTTGCCGATTTATTGAGGGTAGCCATTTTGTTTGGAATATTTATTAATGTTTATAAATGAAATTTAATCAAAATCGTTTTAGCCGATTTTGAGAAAATCGACTTTTTCTCTTTTTGCCCTTCAGTAAACTACCCTTAATTTTAAGTTTTAATAGACACACAGACAGACGGCATTGCAAAGACTATTTTTTAGGATTCGGGGGGTCATGAGACGTCGAAATCCATCAACATTTCAGGTTAGTTTTTTTACGATCGCAATACTTAAGCTTTAATGTCCAAAAAGCTAAAAACATACATATAATTGCGTATAGATTGAAAATTATTGATTTTATAAAAATATGTTTCGAATAAAATATTTGTATTATAAATATATATACATATTTGTAATGCTAAGTAATTTCATATCTCAAATAGTTTCGGAGCTATTATAAAAAATGTTAATTTATGCATCATACCAGAGCCCTTAAAGCGATTTTGCCGAAATATTGAGAGTAGCCATTTTGTTTGGAATATTTATTAATGTTCATAAATGAAATTTAATCAAAATCGTTAGAGCCGATTTTGAGAAAATCGACTTTTTCTCTTTTTTCCCTTCAGTAAACTACCCTTAATTTTAGGGGTAGATATCCAATTCCAAAAACCCCTCGGGGCAACCCTATGAAAACCCTAGATATCAAGTTTCAGCTCAATCGGTAAAATAGTTTAGGCTCTAGTTGGAGGTACAGACAGACAGACAGACAGACGGAAATTCAAAAACCACTTTTTCGGCTTCAGGAAGTCATGAAACGACAAAATTCATCAAAATCTCGAGTTCGATTTTTTTGACGATCACCATACTTTCTCTACCTGTAAGATAGAAAGTAAAATTCATCCTAACAACGAATATGAGAGTCCACCTTTATAATGACGTAGATTCAGGACATTACGCAGAGACACTATTGAAAATTGGCGATGGACGTTTGGACACGGATGCTGAAGGCTGTATTTTACTTACAGGGGAATTCTGTAATTTGGTGGAAAATGATGTGGAGCTCATTGCTAAAGTTTACCCAGACTTACAACTAAATTTAAATTGTGATCATTGGTTGTGTGCAAGAGCAATTCTTGCACCAAAATATGAAATCGTTAACAAAATCAACACTGACATTTTGAAAGAGGTGCAGGGAGAAATAAAGGAGTATTTGTCAATAGATACAATCATGGACACAGAACAGAGCACTTCATATCCCACTGAGTTTTTAAATTCTCTGGAGCTATCGGGTGTACCCTTGCATAAACTACAATTGAAATTAGGTGTACCAGTTATGCTTATGCGAAATTTAGATGCACCCCATTTATGTAATGGGACGAGGCTTCAATTACACAATTAGGGCAAAATATCTGTGCCACCATTTTAACAGGTGTGGGAAAAGGGGAAAGTGTAATCATACCTCGAATCCCAATAATCCCCACAGACCTACCATTTCAATTCAAAAGACTCCAGTTTCCAATCAAACTTAGTTTTGCTATTACTATTAACAAAGTGCAAGGGCAAACATTGCAGGTAGCAGGGGTACATTTGGAAATGCCATGTTTTTCCCATGGCCAGCTATATGTAGCCTGTTCGCGTGTGTCCAATGCTCAGAATTTGTATGTATCTGTGCCAAATGGAAGGACATACAACATAGTATATAGGAGCGTCCTAAAATAATGATCTATTCTGTGCCCATGATTGTAACGGTTAAGAACTAGCGGAGTAAATAAGGGATTTTAATTAACTGTAAGTAAAATTTAAGATGGAGTAGGATCTTCCAATTTGTGGAAAAGCATAACCTGTGACTCTACTGACACACACTCCGCTACTTCTTTTCTACTCCTATACTTAATCCTGATTTATATTGTGTAGTTTGTTTTTTTCTTTATCTCTACCTCTATTGACTAACAACCTCAATATGTTCATCGTTTTTATTGTAATATTCCCTGTGTCAATCTACAACCTGAATTTATTGATAAAATCTACATTAACGCGAGCGAAGCCGCGGGCAAAAGCTAGTGCTATTATAAAGTTAATGATAAACATAATCAAAACTTATTAACAATAGTATGATATAGTACTGACGTTGGCTCTGAAATGAGACTTGGTATAACATGATTCTTTGCAACTACCAATATGTTCCAACTCGTCTAGTACGTAACGATCACTTCTTAAAGTGCCGAGACTTAGTACAGCTATCTAGTAAATCAATTTTAAGTACTAACAACATAGGTTTAGTTAATCAGAGACAAGTTAAAAGGACTAGCCTAGATAAAATGTAACCTTTGTATTTTGATTAGGGTGGAATCACTCCTACAATTTCCAATAACAAATTTGTTCTCGTTGTTTTCACCAATGTTCCCCTATAACATGTTCCTTTAACCACAGTCGAGCCGTTCGACACTCTCCTAACTGCTTTGTAAACAACGAGTTGTCCTGTCCCTTCTTCAAGAAAGGGCTTCTACACAATATACATTTATGGTCACATCGGCATGATCAAAGTCTCAAAGGGTCAACACGCAACAACCATTTACCATAGTTATGAAAATGTTTTTCCAGTAAATGTTTCTTTGCACACAGTAGTCCAAGAGAGTAGATCAGCCTCACAACCAACTAGCACCGGTCATTATATTATTAGAAATAGTACCTCTCTTTTCCATATTTCTCAAAATAATTACACTAATGATGTTTGGATAAGAGTGTACTTAGCTGTTTCGATATGGGTTGACCTTCCGGCATCCCCAAATACCTAGAAATTTGTTAAAACACTCCCAGACCCTGACGTGACGAGCCGATTCACTGGCCATTACCATTCTCCAGCTGATCGTTGTTCCTTTGAGTGGCCAGCCTGGACGTCATTCGACTCCAACCGTTGGCTCGCTCCTTGTTGACTTTCGGACCGTAGGATATCGGGTGATGTCTTCTCCGTAAGTACCCCATTACCTCACTCGCGTATTTAAATTATTTTTTTTACTAGTTAATTTTATACCCGTGGTTTATTTTCCTATAAACCCCAGGTACGTATACAGGGAATGCATTCAAAATAAGGAGAACAAGCAAAGGCAGAGATATTAAATAGAGATTAACAAACAAACTTTAATGAGACCAGTCATATCGATACATACAGTAAAAATTGGTACAAGCACCATCCAGTTAGTGAAGCTTTAGGTTAAATTTGAATACCTAAACTTGACAACCTCTAAGCGAGTTGTCTAGTGTTCCCACTCTACAGCTATTAAGGCGCCTAGCGCCAACATTAGTACAACACAGGCAAATTCCTGCTTATGCTCGGTATAGGTAGTCCCCCCATTAGATACACTAATGGCGTATTAGTTAATTAACAATTACGTTTACAAGAATAAACTACACAATAAGTTAACCAGTTAACTGGCTAAAACAAACTAGCAGACTTCCTATCGATGAGGAGTACTACCCGTGCTAGTGAGGCTAGCTTAATTTATTTTCATTCAGTTACAATAATTACAAGCTACACAGTGATAATTCCGGCTAAACTGTAGAAAAAATTCCAATACAGGGTTCTAGGCCAAGCACATAATAACCTGGCTAATAACCAATTGGTTCGAGCCAGACTGGAGGTGATCAAACCCGAGACTGTCAACTATCAAACCCAGAAGGGGGCAACACGTCCTCTCTAAGGGACGATATCAAAATATGTAACAAACGCGAGCCAAGCCTGATGGGCAAGGTGCTCCACGAGTTGAACAACAAACATTAAATAGATTCACAAGTTGAACAACTATCATTAAATAGCCTTAGAAGCGCGAGCCCTGCCTGATGGGCAAGGTGCTCCACAAGTTGAACAACAACTATTAAATAGATCTACATCCATGGCGACAAGCGCCACCAAATAACTAAGAGAGCCGACCAACACCTAATAAGGTACACTGCCAGGCCTGGAACAACCTAAACAGCTCCTTTTGTCTGAAGGCACTGCTGACTACGACCGGGCCAGTCCCTCAGCACCATCCTTGTGAAAAGTCTTGGTCGACGATAAGATCAATGTGTTGTTCCCTGGGATAGCGATGTAGTAATAAACTTCACTTGTTGTATCCTGGGATAACGATGTAGTAGTGACATTTCGTCCAGCCAGCCACGGTGTCTTATAGTACCAGAGCTCAGCGCACCATAATAGAGTAGTGGGGGGTGAAACGCCTCTGCTACCCATGAAACGCTTCTCTTATGAAACGCCTCTCTCTCGTTCCTTCGTCAACAACATTGCTCTAGAAGGAGTGGGCCCATGTGATCTTAATGTTACAAAAAATAAACCATTTCTTTCCCAAGTTGATGAACAGTTTTATTCGACATTTTCAAACTAGCGTTATAGAGGTGAGCTTGCTCACTCCGAGCAAGCGGTCGTACGAGTGTCGAGAGTCCGTGTCCCAGTGCCGGACGAGCCAGCCAACCCCAGGCTCAGCACCGCTCTCGCGGCGGGAGATGAAACTACACTCAGAGCTGCGGCAGACCACTGCGCGCGCACCCGATAAAAGTGGTGGGGAGGATAGCTCGTACGTCACTGGCACACACTCCCCCCCCCTCTCTCTCTCGCACAAAAGCGAGTTTACCAGAAACACAATTTTAACAAAACATACGCTGGACAACAGTTTAACGTTACAACATGAAGCGAGCGCATTCCAGCTGGATGCACTTATCTAAACACCAATAACATGAAATAAATAGACAATAATAGAATTATGACGATTCAGCCATGAAAAACACTCAGTGTCAAATAAAGAAAGGTAAAAGTTTTCAGTTTTGTTTTGCAAACACATCGTGTGACTATAGAACAAGACGACACCTTGTTGAAATACTACCTTCCAGCAGTAAAAAAAAATATAAACGTCACCACTTTCTTGCGCACTGACCGTCTGACACTTTTTACACACTTGGCATGATGCCAGTTCACACGTTTGACTTAGTCTTTGAGATGCACCAGAGACACAGATCATTAATTATAAAGAAATAGAATATAAATAACACAAAATTGCACAATACATGTATATACATTGTTGTATCTATTTTTCCCCCAAATCAGAGGTTAAACCAATAGTTTAGTGTGCACCACTCTCAGGAGCACACGGTCAACACAAGAATAACTAAATGTCTCATGACTAAACAAACCAACGAACTTGGTTCGATTCTTCCCTATTCTAAACAACAAAAACTAATTTTACAGATCTACTAAAGTTACTATACAACCAATTGTAAGACAATAAAAACTCACACATTTACATTACGCATATTTCAACAACATCAGAGTGATAAGAATCGCTGGTTCGATTCTCACCTAACTTTTCTATCTATCACCTTGTTAACTTCTTATCTCTACAAAAATTTACATTCTATTCTGCTAGTACGTTTTCTTTTAACAACTTGAATTACAACAAAAGAAGTACACTGAGAATAGTATTACCGAACGTCTTAAAGTTCACTGAAGTTTTCAAACTTATTTAAGGATATTTTCCCTACTTTTACAATATAATAAACACACTCAAAACATTATAACTCAATGTAGTGACGTTCTCTCGTGTTTACTAACCTAATTATGGATCCTTTTAACTTAATTTACAAAAGAATAAAGATAGTGAAAACATACATATTATAAACGAACGTGATGTCGTTGATTCGTGTTTACAAATACGAGAACATGACCAGTCCTGCCCCATATAGCTGCTGTGAAAGTAGACTTCATCGTTAAGGGAATATCTGACGCCGGGAACTCATCTTTCTTACATAAAAATGATGTCAGGAGCTAGCGATAGAAAAGAAAGAGAACCCTGACTGCCAAAACTCCACGAACGGTCAAGCCGACTCCACGCAGAGCAACTAAGCTACTGTGTAAACACCTCAGGTGGACAAACAAAGGACCCCTAAAAAGAAATAACCCCCAAAAAACTTAACAAACCCAAAACTCCCTCCAGGAAAACCGCGACCAACGTAACTATAGTGTCGCAGCCCCGACCTGCTCGGGACATTTTTTAAGCTGTGTCACGTGAGCTCTACGCACCGGGAGCCCGCTCACGGGGTCCACTAATTGGACTGTGACGTCGCTCAAGAATCTGTGTATGGTCACCGGGGTGGACCACCTATAACTCAATTTGCCCGCAATACCACGTGCTTTGTCACTAATTTGGTGTATTTGATACACCACCCTGTCACCTATTTTGAATGGCACGTCATGCCTACCCACATTGAACTTTCTGGCTACCTTCTCGTGTGACCGCTTCAGCTGTCTGAAAGCGTCACTCCACTTGCGTAACACCTACCTAGTGGAGGGTTGCGTCTGTTCAGGCGGGAGTTGCCATTTAACGTCAATAGGAGACAGTAGCTCGTGTCCCATCATCAGCTCGGCTGGGGTAGCCTTGTGGCTAGAGTGAGGGGCGTTATTGAAAGCTACCTGAAGCCAGGATATTTCAGTGTCCCACTGGCGGTGGAACGTGTGGTGGAATGCAATTATGGCTGACTTTAAATTCCTGTGACTACGTTCACACAAATTAGGTGCAGAATAAGGAATTGTGGTTATGTGCCTAATGCCTAGATTAAAACACATATTTCTGAAACTTAGAGAGGTAAATTGACTGCCATTGTCCGAGACAATGCTACACGGAATTCCAAAATTTTTGAACACCTCCCTTTCTAAACCTTTTATGGCCGTTACCGAGGTAGCGTTTCTCAACGGAATGAACCATGTCAACTTTGAAAACCCGTCCACGAACGTTAATACATATTGGTTTCCATTCACTGACCTTGGTAGGGGGCCAAAGAAGTCAACGAAAATCCTCTCCATGGGGAACCTAGCCACACTGGAGGATAGCATGCCAACGGTGTACTTTTGGGCAGGCTTAGCCCTTAAACAATTCTCACACGCTTTAACCTGGTCACTTAAATACCTGTCCATACCCTTCCAAAAAAATCTTTTTCTAACTAAGGCAATAGTTTTGGCAATGCCCAGATGTGCCCCCACTGGGGACATGTGATAATATTCAAATAACACTTGCCTAAAAGAGGCGGGAACGCATATTTTCCACTGAGACTGCCGGGAGGGCTTTACATACAAAATATCTTTTTCTAATTTATAATCAGGGATTTTTTGTTTATTTTTCAAGCGAGCTCGCATGCTCTCCAACGCCGGATCTCCTGCCTGTGCGGATTTAAGAGAAATGAATAGTTCGGGTAATTGAGTCAAGAATAAGACCTTGGGGTGTGAAGCACTGCACACTGAAGTAGCAATAGGAGAAGAAGTTTCCCTGGAAATGGGCTCAAACATTCTTGACAAAGCGTCTGCTACTGAATTATCTTTCCCCTTTATATTTACAATAGTGAACCGAAATGCTTGCAACTGAGTGATCCAACGGGCAATTTTCCCAATTTGCCGTGGGTGGTTCATCAACCAAGCCACGGCGGAGTTATCAGTATGCAATTCAAAAACATTAGACTCAAGATACTGCCTAAACTTTTCGGTGGCGAAGATTATTGCCAATGCTTCTAGTTCATACGTAGGATAGTTTAGCTCATGTTGATGGAGCGTCCGGCTGGCATATTCCACCGGTAGGATCTCCCCTTCTGTTTCCTGAGCCAACATAGCTCCTAGCCCTGACGAGGACGCGTCGGTCTGGAGAATAAACCTTTTTTGGAAGTCGGCCATTTTCAAAATGGGCGCTTCGACTAATGCCTGTTTTAACGTCTGAAACGCCTGCTCGGCATCCTTCGACCATAAGAAAGTGGTTTTTGTCTTTCTAAGTTTATACAGAGGCGCCGCTAAAGACAAGTTTGGTATGAATCGGCCAAAAAAACCTATCATGCCCAAAAACCTAGACAGTTTCTTTTGAGTGTTGGGCACAGGGAATTCTCTAATCGCCCGGGTTTTCTCCGGATTTATTTCAATTCCCTTATGGGAAACAATGTGACCTAAATACTCTATCTGGGAGACCGCTATTTGCATTTTATTGGGGTTTATCGTGAGTTTGGCCTTCCTCAACCTGGTGAACACCTCTCTCAAGTGCTCTGCATGTTCTGTTAAGTTTTCGGAATATATGACGAAGTCGTCAAGATAGTTATAGACAAATTTGAGTTGCACGTCCTCAAAAATGTGATTCAACAATCTAGTCAACGTTTGGGAGCCAACTGAAATTCCAAATGGTAAATAATTATACTCATACAACCCGGTTTGAGTAATGAAAGCCGTACACTCTTTGGACTCCTCATTAAGGGGCACTTGATAATAAGCTTGATTTAGATCAAGTAGGGAATAAACCCTCGCTTTCCCCAAATACTGGAATGCCATCTCTACGGTTTGTAGAGGAGTGGCCTCAAAAACTACTTTCTTGTTCAAATTTCGGTAATCTACCACTAAGCGATGCTTATTGTTGGGCTTTGATACAAAAAATACTGGAGACGCGTAAGGACTGCGCGAATCCCTTATTATTCCTTTCCTCCTGAGCTCCTCTACGTGTCGCTTTAACACTTCTAACTTGGGAGGGGCGAAATAATATGGCCTGGACCTGACCGGCACGTGGTCAGACAACTTTATGTCACACGTCAGAACATTGGTGCACCCTAGTTTTTCTGTTACCACATCTCTATATTCATTAGGGATTTGGATTACCTCCTGTCTTTTTTCCTCTAGTTGACTAATGAAAATACATGAATTTGACTGCGTCAGATCCTCTAGATTAATCGACGTGCCAAACCTATCATACGGGAAATCAATCTTATTTTCGCAAGGAAAAATCCGCATTCTCGACTTGTTCAAAAACTCCCTCCCCAATATGACCTCTACACTCAAATTAGGCGCGACCCAAAACCATGTCGGCCATGAAAAACCTATCTATTTTAACTGATAATTTCACTTTGGAATTGATACACATGATGCCACCATCAGCGGTTTCACACATCATTTCACAAATTTCCCTTTGTTTAATGGATGAGATTGATTCCAGTTCGCTGACAAATTTTTGGGAAATTAAGTTATGTACTGAACCTGTGTCTATCAATTACAGCGTGTCCTTCTGTCCCACTTTGGTCCTAACACCTGATAAATTTGGAGTGCGCCCCCGAAATTTGCGGGATTCTGTGCCTAACCACCGTGGTGCACACACCGAGGCCCTGCTTCGGTTCCCTTGGAATGATTTAGTTTGTTTGTTGCGTACCTCTCTTTCATCCCCCCTTCGGTTTGGACACTGTCCCATTAAATGGTTTGGTGACTCACAAATAAAACATTTCCTCTGTCTAGGAAAACCATCCTGTCTATTCGTTATTCTAGCCCCTGGGGACTCCCTCTGGGCATAATCTCCCCCCCAGTTCCCTTGTTTGACCCGACCTCGATCTGGGTGTGGTCTGTTGGGAAAACGATTGCTGCCTCGGATTATTGTAATAATAATCGGGTTGGTTTTGTTGACGGTACCGCCACACTTCTAAATTAGCCCTTTCATAATGAATCGCTTTTCTCTGTAATTCTTCTACTGACTTTATGAATTCTCGGGGTATTTGTAATTTTATTTCTGGCCTCAAATTTGAAAATAACCTATTAAGTTCCCCTTCTGGAGAATATTCTCCATGACGTCTAATTAGGGTTTGAATTCTTATAAAATAATCAGTGACCGTTTCCCAGGGTTTTTGTCTACCGTTTCTAATCTGATCCTCTAATCCAGAGGTTCCCAATTTTTTTTGGCCACGGAACCCTAATTGATCATACTTTTTTTGGCGGAACCCCATTTTGATAATAACAAAAGTGATTGTACCTTGTAGTGTAGTTTGAATATTTTCATGTTTGACATGAAAAGAAAGAATAATTATAAATAGAAAATAATTATTATAAGTATTATAAAACATTTATCGTACAAAAAAAAGTAACTATTTAATGTGAAGAATGAAATTTTTTCACATATTTACTTATAATAGCACTAATAGCGCTGTCTCGACAGGTGCACCGCCCCGCCACCCCGCTGTTTGATACCAGATATACTTACAGCGGCGCGGCTATGTTATGACTGTTTTCTACGAACGTTTTAGTTAATTCTCAGACAGAACTCAGAACCCCTTTGACCCTTCCACGGAACACCTTTTGGGAAACGCTGCTCTAATCCTTCCAAGTATTCTACTGGGAAAAAACTAAGTTTGAAACTATTTAGGAAAGCACTCCAGTCTGGCCAGACGTTGGCGTGGTTCCTTAACCAGTCCCTACGACTCCCCTCGAACAATTCTGGTAGAGCAGTCAAAATCTCCCGGTCTGTTAATGAATATGCCTTTTTTTGCTCTATTAACCGCTCTAAAAACTCTACAGGATCTGATCGTTCATGGAAATTAAGGTTTCACTTTCTAACTAGATTGAGCGCTAACACGTCTCTGTTGTGGCCCAATTTATTATATTCTTCCAATGGTTCGGCCGCCTGAATGCCTATATTATTTATTTCAGGGCTACACCCCATCCTCACACCTGGTGAAACCTGCGAAGTGGTATGGCGGACCTGAACCTGTGTCTCGGGATAGTCTACCCCTTCCTCCAAATTTTGAAAATCCAAGATCCCTTCCTCAAATTGAGGAGATACGGTACCCTTTTTGTCCTCGATAATCTTGCTTATCCTAGATTCGGCTTGAGAGAGTAACCTTGTACATTTGAGTGCAAGCTCATCACTGTCTGCAGTCTCTGTCCCTATTCGACCTAGTCGTTGTTGTAGGTGTTTTAATTTGGTCTGAAATTTCCTGGTTTGAGAAAAGGACGGAGCTTTGTACTCCCCTACCCATTGCAACAACAAATTAAGTTTCTTTTCTATAGTTGGTAGTTCTGTCTCCCTTGAAGGACACTCGCCGGGGTCGACTAATGACGTTTTTCCCACTCTCTCTCTTTCCCATAGTTTAGAAAGCTGTGGTCTCATACCCTCTACTGTCGACTATGGCACCACCCCCCTTATACGGATTTCATAATCTAGCTCATCCGCTTCTAACCTATTGCTTTCCATGGTTTTATCCGTCATAAGGAACTAATAATAAAATGGACTCAATGTGGCAGGACCCGTCACTCAAATAATTATAGATCCTTAAACCTACAATGATTCCTAGAATATTGTGAATCTAGTTTTACCCAACCAAAAATACTACTTAAGATTATCAAGATTATGGCTACTACACAACGTGTTAAACAGTTAATTTTTCTAGTGCATCTCATGTTTTAGTTTATCACTTAGCTCTCCAATTGATGGCGGCTGTTTGTCTTTTGAAGAATTCCGGTTGTTTGATGTCGTGATGTCCCACGCTGTGATTAAAGGTGTCCCCCTCACGGACTGGGTGGCGATGTTGCCACGCCCTTGTAACGTGTTGTACATCCGCTCTGGCAATGGAATGGAATTGCCCCTGTTGACTGTGGATACAGCCGTCCTTTTTTTTTTGTGTCTTGGCGTCCTCCGTTGTATTTTAAGGTGTCCACCTCGCGGACTGGGTGGCAAGGTTACCACGCCCCTGGAACGTGTTGTCGGGTCTCCACTCTGGTTGTCACTCTGGCTTTTGGTGTCTGAAGTTCTGCGCTGTTAAAGTTGACCCTCTCAAGAACTGGGTTGTTTATAGCCAACTTAGCTATGTCGTTGGAATGTCCGTCCGGACATAGACTGTTGCTGCTCTGATTTTAGGAAATGTAGTCGAATGTGGTTAATTGAAGATTTACTGTCAAAGTTCCTTTTTTTCTCTCGTGCTCCATATTACTGGTGGCCGTGACTCGTAATGCTCTGCTACCATGAAACGCCTCTGCTACCATGAAACGCTTCTCTTATGAAACGCCTCTCTCTCGTTCCTTCGTCAACAACATCGCTCTAGAAGGAGTGGGCCCATGTGATCTTAATGTTACAAAAAATAAACCATTTCTTTCCCAAGTTGATGAACAGTTTTATTCGACATTTTCAAACTAGCGTTATAGAGGTGAGCTTGCTCACTCCGAGCAAGCGGTCGTACGAGTGTCGAGAGTCCGTGTCCCAGTGCCAGACGAGCCAGCCAACCCCAGGCTCAGCACCGCTCTCGCGGCGGGAGACGAAACTACACTCAGAGCCGCGGCAGACCAATGCGCGCGCCCCTGATAAAAGTGGTGGGGAGGATAGCTCGTACGTCACTGGCACAGGGGGAGGTGACGTCCCATGGAGCTTACTTTGGCACGTAAGCCACAATCAGCGAAACCAGCGCGCGGCGTTCCACCCAGCTATTCAGTCAGATGAACTAAAGCACGGCCCGTCGACGCTGGCCAGGAGAATAGCAGGCGCTTCTAACTGAGCTAGTGTTCAGCGAAGTTGTTGTTGTTGTGGCGAGGTATGTAACACAGACATGTATAGTTATGAGCATATTTTCAGCAATTCATGTACTTTTTTATTTTAAGACCTTTATTGGTGGCAGGTGATTTGGGTTGTACGGGACTTAGCTAGTTAACCCGCTACAATTTTGATTTTTCCAGCAATTCTCGTTGTCGTTGTCACTCAAAATCACGCTCTGCTACTATCTTTTGTACCCTTTTTACTACAGCTGGGCACATTTCCCCGATATCCAAAGTACCAATGTGTCGCTGCCGCAAACTGCCCACTCTTGCTATTATGTCACACAAGAACATTTCATTCAGTAAAGAAACAAAAGGCCAGCAACTATATCATATTTCACTTTTGCTTTATTTTTAACTCCTTAAGATTGAGTATATACAGATCCACTTATTTCTTATCCTATCTTAACACACTGTCTAGTCCAGCCTTTCATTTGTTTGTTTTTTTCATGCGGCTGTCTTATACCTCAACCTCGACTCCTGTGACCCACACTTCACTACCCCACTTCTCTCAGAGCAAGCGAGGTGCCGTCTAGCGGCACACCCTCCAATCAAACAACCGGGTGTGACGCAGACAGTACACATCTAAAAGGAACACAATACTTTAGGTTCAAAACAAACATTTACATTTAACAACAACAAAATAATCAAACACCTTAGCTCAGTCGGTAGCGTGTCTGTCTACTGAGTTAAGGGTCCCAAATTTGATTTCTGGCATTGCCAAAAAATTTATCATTGGTGCAATGTGGTAATGAATTAACGGTCCGGGGTCTTGATGTTGTGATTGTTCTAGTCTTAAGTTAGATTATATGGAATATGAAGCTAGGACAGGTCTAGCAAGCTGGTAGTGGAAAATATATTGCTTGAATAAAACATTGGCCCAGGTCATAGGTTGGAAACAGCAATGAATGTAAAAAAAAACTATCTTGGGGTATAACTTAAAAAATATTAATAATACATAAAAACTAACACGAGACTCTCTCAAGACTTTTGGGTAATGTTGGAAAAAATGCCTTAAAAATTGGACTTAGTCAACAATGGACTTACCTTGTGTACAACAATACTAATCTCCAAGGTTGGCATCCCTGTGAACTGCTTGCAGGTGAGACATAGCTAAATATGAGGTTACTCTTTGGAAGATAACAATACAAAATACAATAGTTGGTGTTTAATAATGACACCTAGAAAATAAATGTACACCACAATGAAGGTGAAATGGAGAAAATATGTAATTTCGGTAAAATTTAAGATTCAGATAGTCCTGTCTAATAGACGTCTATTAAAATACAAAGTTAAAATTACATTCCGTATTATATTCTGATCAACGTCAGTATTATTCAGAGTTACAGAATTATTCTTTTCTTGTTTGAATATACAAAAAAAAAAGTATATTTAGAGTCAGATTTAAGTGGATTTATTTAACAAACATATATTTAATAAATAAATTTGAAATCTTTTAATATGTATAGTCCATTTTCTCAATGAGGTTAGTAGATGAATACTAAAACAATAAATATGAAATAATCTCATTGCATTTCATCAAAGTCATGACTCTGGTCAAACATTTCATTTCTAGAGGCAATCGTTGAAACAAAATATTAAGTTTAGTAGAAAAATTATAAGATAGGCAATTAAAGTGTTTAAAAAAATTTAATCGTTGAATTTGGAGCAATAGATGTTAAGAAGTGAAGAAGATCTAGTGTAGTAGATGGCAAAGGATGAATCACAAGTAAAACTCTAAGTTATAACCTCATATTAATGGCATATTGTAGTCTTCAGCGTTGAAAATGTGAACGGTTTAGACAAACTCATTTAAAAGTCAAAATCGTGGTCTAGAAGTTATTACAGTTGTCCCAGGTCATTGTTACATTTTTTATCATTGTTTCAAATACCTTTTATGAATGAAATTTTTACTAACAAAACTTGTCATTCTCCTTTTACTTTATTTTACTTTCAACCCTTAAAACAAGTCTGTCTCATTCAGCATCCAAGATGCTTTCTTACATCTCCTGCCTCCCAGCAGTTTTTGTCGAAGCTCTGGAAATCTTGTGGATGTGGTGGTATTTATATAAGGTCTAAATTTAAAATATGTGAAATTAAAGTAGAAACAGGGAGAAACCGGGACGAAATAAATAATAGGTAAGCTTGATAAAATTGAGAATATTACTAAATGGATGTAAGCTCTGATATCTGACAGTTCTTTGACATGATTCATTGTCTGTAGACAAACTCCATTTATTTTTTTCTCGCTAGACTTTAAAATTAATAATGCATGAGATTGGATGCATCTGTGTCATCAGAGTCTCTGCCTTTCCCTTCTGCAAGTGGAGCTGGGCCTTCCATTTCTCTCTTGTTCAGTAAATTACACCGTGTTTTCAGATGATGGTAAATAATTGGCAAATAAGTGACGGTTGTAATCAAACCTCAACTGATCAATCTTGTAGCAGCGTGGGAAAATTTGTGATTAGAACCAGAAAATATGTCTATTTCTTGTAGATTTGATATCCGATCCGATATCCAATGTCCGTTGAAAATTTAAAGTTTTATAATGAATACAATCATAATTAATTAAATACAAGTGTGGTGTCTGGCCGCATGCCGTGCTAACCGCGTCAAAATAATTAAACACTTAAGAATAAAGTAAAACCAAATAAAATATAAACCTGTTAAGAATTAAAGTTCTTACAACAAGAGCAGAAGCCATGGAAATGAAGTTTTTGAGATGCATGCTAGCTGTCACAAGGATAAACAGGATTAGGAATGAATTTAACTGGGCAAGACATGAAATAGTAAAAGAAGAAAAGGTGAGATGGTATTCTCACATAATTAGATTTAAAAGAAAATAATTCCAAGAAGAATGAGGGAGATGAAGTTTGTAGGAAAAATAACATAACAGCATATGTGCGAGTGAGAGGAGAAGAATGGAAGATAATAAAGTAAGAAGAATGGTAGAAGCAAAAAGAATGATGGAAGCTTTAACTGAAAAGATCTGGCCAAAAGCTGGCAATATTTTTTTATGCTGATATCAATTTTAGAATAAGAACAAAAGCAATTTTGCTAGTTAAATTTATTGGAATTCAAATACAAATAATAAGATCAGAATAAAAGATTTAACTGAAATAATTGTGTGTTGTGGTCGCTGTTGGATATGAACTCCAACCCAAACAGGAGTTAACCTTCTTATTCTATAGGAAGAAAAGAACCCACTTAAACTAGCCATGATCTAATATGACAACTTGATACAAATATTTTTTAAAAACCTGTGAGTATATTTTATTAATAAGTCACAATCATAATTACAAAGTGGTATTACAAATTTAGCACAGAGATATGTTTAGGCCTAAGGTTATTTTTAATGAATTGTACATGTTTATATTTTAAATAAAGAACTAAGAGACTAATTGATACAAATAATGACTAAGTTAGTTAAAATAATAATATTGTAAGTTAAATAAAGTTAAGTATTGAGATGTTCCATGGTCTTAGTTTTCACAAGTTGTTTCTGGCTAGAGAGGTACACAAGCAACAAAACACAATCAACAGAACACTAGCCCTGTCATAATGTTTAGGTACGTACTTTGTTAAGTCTGATGCAAACATTTTGGCATTTAGCTATGTTCCTTATAATGAAATCAATGCTATGAGGGCCTTCACACAAAATGTGGTTGTATTTTATCAAATCAGCAATTTTATGCTACAAACATTTGATTATATTTTATGACAAGAGTCGGCAGGGTTATATAAATGTATGAACAGGCTCATTTTACAATCTCTTGTGTAGTAAATGGTTTCTGTTGTGACTCAAGTGGAGACAGTTGTTTATTTGTGTTTACCACAATAATACTTGGCCCCATTCACAGTGGCTGCTCTAGAGTATTTGGTTAGCAGAGCATTCACATTCATTTTGTCTGTTGCTAGTCGCCTGTAAAAAAAATTAAAATAAGAGATATGTACTTTAAATAGTAGTAACAACAATAAAACAAAAACAATAGATGTGGCAGGTCATTAGAGTATATATTTTGTTGTAAATCAACAATCACATAGTGACAAGATAATAAGCTGTCACTAAAGCTGAATAGTACCACAAATTGCTACAAGAGTGCACTGCAGTAGACACATTAAAACATGGAGTTTCCTGTAGCATCCTAAGAGGAGAGTATAACACATATTTTCAAATTACTTTCTGATGAAGTGATTTTTAATAATAATAAGAATTATTGCGCTCCCCAAGAATATTAACTTTCAGAAATAATACAATTTTGAAGAACATAAGTTACCAAAGAAGGTAATCTACTTTTAAAAATAATCTCTCACACCGATGTAACATGTGAGTGGTGAGAATTAGAAAGAGACTGTGTGAGTGGTGAGAAGTAGAGAGAGACTGTGTGAGTGGTGAGAAGTAGAGAGACTGTGTGAGTGGTGAGAAGTAGAGAGAGACTGTGTGAGTGGTGAGAATTAGAGAGACTGTGTGAGTAGTGAGAAGTAGAGAGAGACTGTGTGAGTAGTGAGAAGTAGAGAGAGACTGTGTGAGTGGTGAGAAGTAGAGAGAGACTGTGTGAGTGGTGAGAAGTAGAGAGAGACTGTGTGAGTGGTGAGAAGTAGAGAGAGACTGTGTGAGTGGTGAGAAGTAGAGAGAGACTGTGTGAGTGGTGAGAAGTAGAGAGAGACTGTGTGAGTGGTGAGAAGTAGAGAGAGACTGTGTGAGTGGTGAGAAGTAGAGAGACTGTGTGAGTGGTGAGAAGTAGAGAGAGACTGTGTGAGTGGTGAGAAGTAGAGAGAGACTGTGTGAGTGGTGAGAAGTAGAGAGAGACTGTGTGAGTGGTGAGAAGTAGAGAGAGACTGTGTGAGTGGTGAGAAGTAGAGAGAGACTGTGTGAGTGGTGAGAAGTAGAGAGACTGTGTGAGTGGTGAGAAGTAGAGAGAGACTGTGTGAGTGGTGAGAAGTAGAGAGAGACTGTGTGAGTGGTGAGAAGTAGAGAGAGACTGTGTGAGTGGTGAGAAGTAGAGAGAGACTGTGTGAGTGGTGAGAAGTATAGAGAGACTGTGTGAGTGGTGAGAAGTATAGAGAGACTGTGTGAGTGGTGGAAGTAGAGAGAGACTGTGTGAGTGGTGAGAAGTAGAGAGAGACTGTGTGAGTGGTGAGAAGTAGAGAAACTGTGTGAGTGGTGAGAAGTAGAGAGAGACTGTGTGAGTGGTGAGAAGTAGAGAGAGACTGTGTGAGTGGTGAGAAGTAGAGAGAGACTGTGTGAGTGGTGAGAAGTAGAGAGAGACTGTGTGAGTGGTGAGAAGTAGAGAGAGACTGTGTGAGTGGTGAGAAGTAGAGAGAGACTGTGTGAGTGGTGAGAAGTAGAGAGAGACTGTGTAAGTGGTGAGAAGTAGAGAGAGAGAGACTGTGTGAGTGGTGAGAAGTAGAGAGAGACTGTGTGAGTGGTGAGAAGTAGAGAGAGACTGTGTGAGTGGTGAGAAGTAGAGAGAGACTGTGTGAGTGGTGAGAAGTAGAGAGAGACTGTGTGAGTGGTGAGAAGTAGAGAGAGACTGTGTGAGTGGTGAGAAGTAGAGAGAGACTGTGTGAGTGGTGAGAAGTAGAGAGACTGTGTGAGTGGTGAGAAGTAGAGAGACTGTCGGTGAGAGTAGTGACCTGCTATAGTTACTCATTCTTGTCCCCCTTCTGGGAAACTTGGCTGATAACATTAGCATTTCAGGGAATGTCCAAGACAATGCTATCAATGGAAAGTTTGAGTGTAAGTTAGCATCGTGGAACTTTTAAACAAAACAGATGATATGGAAGAGATGAAGTAGTATTTTAACACCCCGAGCTGGTATATTAAAAAGAAGGGCATGCTAGAAAGAACCAATAAATAAAATTTGTGTATTTTTATTATTTGGGGAAACTAGCATAGTTTAGTTTTGCTACTGGCACGGTATTGCTTGCTGGGCCTGGCAATATCAGTCAGGTTTTTCTGATACTTCAGATACTTCAGACCCTTCAGTTAAGAGTGAAGAGAAAATGTTAGCAGTTAGTAGTTTCCTACTTCAAAGTTAAGAGGCAACAAAAATATTGAATTCAGTTTCACTCATTTGTCATCAATTATGAAAATGACTTCGGTAAAAAATGTAAAGCCCAAATATTTTGTTTAATAGAAAAATGTATATATAAAAATAAGGTAGGTACTAAAATGAGTTATCTTTACTTATGATGGTGACCATATTTTTTTAATGTGGCTCTTCCAGTATTTTTTGTTTTTAATGTGGCCCTTATGATCAAATGAGTTTGAAACCCCTGTTCTAGATAGTATTCTTACTTTCTTGTTAATCTGTTTTGTATGCATAGTACCAGGGTGTCCATTAAGCGAACTTAGGTGGTCATCTAGGGAGCAATGGTGCTAGGGGCGAAGTCCAACTTTTTTTTTAGGTGTTGAAAAAACTAAGAATATTTTTTTTAAAACAAAATTCTTTGAATACATATTCTTACTTATTGTTTTATGATGTTTGAGGTAACTTTGATTTTTATTAAAAGTTAAATAAAATATTAAGTGAGAAGGAAGAAAAGAAGGGCTAATGTTCCTGAACATAATGGATGAGTTGAGGGAGGGGGGAAGGTGTTGATGGCTGGTATATGGTGACCTGGTACTGGTATCTTGTAGTTAACTAGTGTTTGTGTAATGTTTACACTATATGATTGCTGGTGAATTCAGCGGCCATCATCTATTTGAGTTGTATGTACTAGAAATGTGTTGTTATTATAATATTATTTTCGGTGGTGTGCAAGTAATTTTACGTGTCATAGAATTAGTGATTTTTTTTTTTTACTTTTATTGAAATATTATTGATTTAAGTTATTACTAAAAATTTATCAGGGCCAGTAGTAGTTATAAATCATTTAAATAAAGTACTAAAAATATTTATTCGGCTTTCGTTAACAAGTCAATCAAATGTTAAAACTGTATAAATCTTGTCAACTCGATTTCAGAACATGTAATCTACATTTAAAGTTGTGAGTATATTTTACTATAGGTACCCTCCCATGTCAAGAGTGTCCTTTTCAATCTCTATTGTCCAGCCTTGCATAATGCAGAGTTAACATCACGCTTGTGTCTACGAGTGAATAGGTCTTAAATTAAATTAAAACCCTATAAATAAGTGCCCATGTTTTGATCAAATTGAGTTGATTGGTTCTAAATATAGCCATAAATCTTCCATCTTAAAACATTTAAGATATTTTCTGAATGTAGAAAATATTTTTTTCATCTTATGTTTTATTTATATTTTGTTTTAGTAATTGATACTTTTTTACTGTATGTGTTTGTTTATTACTGTTCTGGATTTTATGCACACTGTAATGTTATTATCACATTTAAAAACCTAGTAGTCTACAGCAGGGAGATAAATTTTAGGCATGGGTCATGAATGGGTGGGAATAGGAACTTTGTCAGTAGGTAGGGTTGTGGATGGTACAGAATATGACTGGGCCACCCCTGCATAGTACCAATGTATTACAACTTAAAAATTAATAAAATGAATAAGTGAGATATTCCAAACACATGTCCCTGGTCTCAAACTAACTTACCAGTCACTCACCCTTGGAGGGAGGAGGGGCCGTGATCACTATATCAATCTAAGCATGTAATTTACGCTACAAAATGACAGTGATTTGGAACCTGGCTTAAAGCACCAACAGCTCTACCAACCGAGTTTAAGGGTCAGTCAAGCCACACTACCGGAGTCCAAATCCCTGCCTGGGTGTTATTTATATAAATATATACAATCATTTCATTATAATGTCTTCTAAAGAGGTTTTTGTTACAGAGTCATTATTACCTATAAGATGATGAGTCAAATCACAATATTTGCCAAATGGTCTCATGATGATAGTACTTTTAATATAATTAGCTATTGTAACAATGTTTAATTTACTTTCAGAACATATGAGTACAGCTTGAAGTTCAAGGAATAAATCCTGCTCAAGCGATAAAAGTTAAAGATTCCAAATTCCAAATTGATAAATAAAATATGGTTCTCATTATCAAAGGAATAACTCAATTTCCACTTTACACTGCTGTTAATGGACAAAGAGAAAACAGTTCATAGTTAACACTGCTGCTACTGGACAAAGTAGGGCATCATGTATATTTATGTGTATCTGTGTATATGCTCACATATACATTACATAATGTGTGTAGCCATCCTGCATAGACATATTATACTACCAAGCCCATGAAAAGGTAAAGGAAGACTTCCAAAACATTAATAAAGACTTAACCCGCGTTGGTGGCATAGTTAGCTAACACACTAGTTTCATGTTGAGCTAGACTGCCGAAGACTGGGAGATCCAGGTTCCAATCTCGGTCGGGTGAACTGGGGGTGGGTTTTCCTAAATGGTTTTCCACTCTCCCACCACACAAATGTGGGTTCACTTCCTCTAAATTAAATATTACCAATTCCCAACACATTAGCATAACTAGTACTTAAGCAAATAACCCGAATGGGTAGTAAGACGCGGTGCTATAATTTTATAAACTCTTAATTAATAATAACTTGCCAAATAGTAACATTTACTAATATAATCTGTTTATTTGATCCCAGTGTGTCTCTTGAATTGTTTTGTAATCAGTGTCGTCCAAGATAGAGAAGACCACGGCAGATAAGATGGTCTGCCTCCTTTGCAATTATACTCCATCCACATCAAGGTCGAAATTATAACACACTTCACAAATCATAACCGTTTCATCCTAAAGTTAGTGCCATATATTAATTTGTTTATGTAGAAGAGTTAAAAATAAAAATATAAGACAATTTATCAGCATGTACACATTTATTCAAATATTTTTTAACTAAGGGTTTACTATAACTAGAGAGATTGCATTTTGCTATAAATTATTTTTAAGAAAAACCTCTTTTAACGTTTTGAAGTATTTTATTATATTTGAAAGAATATAAAAATATGGACATAAAAATATAAAAAGGGCACGGACAGAAAATGGCTTATAATTATAATGAAAAGAACATAGTTTACACTTTACATTGTTGCCACTGAACAAAGAAAGGTGCAATGGCTGCCTCTGGAAGAAAATTGATATTTACCGCCCAACTTCCTTACCTGGGCTTCATTCTATCGGTGGGAGGATGAAATGTGCAACCCAACTTTCTAAAAGAGGAAACCAAAAAACAAGAGAGAAAAAGAAAATTGTTAAGGAATCATAGGGCATTTAGATAGGAACAAATAAAATATAGAGCAAACACAGGTAGACTAAAGCCGAGGTCAGGGTATTAGGCAGTGATGATCGATTTTCTTCAAGAGGCAGCCATTACCTTTTTGTCCAGTGGCAGCAATGTAAAGTGTGAACTGTGTTCTTCTTTTCATTGTAATAGCCATATTGTGTTCGTCCCCCTTATTTATGGGTCTATCCACCTTTCCTGTAACTTCTTCCAAATATAACATATTGTTTAACACTTTAATAATAAATAAAAACCCTCCTTGGTGGCGTAGTTAGCTACTGCACAAATTTCGTCTTGAACTAGAATGCCAAAGATGGGGAGATCGAGGTTAAAATTTCACTCGGGTGAACTGCAGGTGGTTTTTCCTAAATGGTTTTCCACTCTCCCTCCACACAAATGCACGTTTACTTCCTATATATTCAATCTTCCCAATTCCTAACCCATTAAAGTAATTAGTACTTAAGCTTACAGCCCGAGCGGGTAGTAAGATGCGGTGCTAAGTATTTATTTGGAAATAAAATATCTTCACAGTGTTGCCAATATTGGGAACGCCAAATACAGACCTGTTGGTAAGGTTGTTTGTCAGTGTAAGATTCAAAAGAAGTAAGCATAATTACCATTTGTAATTTTTGATAATGAAATGGTCAGGTCATTATTAGGACTAACAGGTTGTCTGTTTAAGCTTATAACAGACAAAGAAGTTCATAATATTAAAATAGATCAAAAGTTAAGATTAATGAGGCAAATAGAGATTTGTTCGTGGGAATGGGGAAGTTTGAAAACCCAGTCAAATTAAATATAACACCAGAGTCGGGACCAGTCACTAGCCCATCAAGCCAAATTTAATACAAATTAAAATTAAGGATTCATGATAAAATAATAAGCTTAGAAAAAGGAAAAATTATAAGTAAAGTGAGTAATCCCAAGGGGTGGGTTAGCAATTTAGTAGTCATTGAAAAACCACATGGTTCAATTTAGATTTGCACAGATCCTCAAGATTTGAATTAAGAAACACTAAAGGACTTGATTGAAATATCAACATTAGAGGAAATCAACCCCAAGCTAGAGAATAAACTAATATTTAATGTATTAGATTCAAAAGAAGGATTTCATCACTTAGCGCTAGATGAGGAGTCTAGAAATCTCTGCACATTTAGTATCTTTGGTGTTATAAATTTAATCAAATGCCCTTTGGCATTAGTAGTTCTCCTGAAATATATTTTCGTAAAGTTAATGTTAATAATTTTGTAGATATACAATAATTTATTAGGAAGAGATCTGCATTGCAGCTGAAAATGAACAAAGTCATGACCAAACTCTGAAATTAAGTCAAGTTTGAATGTTAAATTAAATGAGAATAAACTCAGTATAAAGTAATCAAAGTGAGGTACTTAGGACATTTGTTTTCTAAGGATGGAATAAAACCTGATCCTGATCAGGTTAAAGCCATCATGGCGATAGAGGACCCAAATAACAACTTAGAAATGCAAAAAATATTATGAATGATTAGTTACATACATAAATTTATGCCTATCCTGACTCAAATAACTGCTCCATTAAGAAAAATATGGAATGGTAGTGGCTACTTGCACATTCTGCCACAGTGAATCGTTAAAAGGCCTAGTTAGTTCAATACCTCTGCTAGGAGTATGTGAGCTAAGAAAGGAAATAACTTTACAGTGTAACTCATCCAAAGATGGTTGTATCTTGAAGGAAGGTAGGCCCATAGCTTATTTCATTAGAAGCCTGACAGAAACAGAAAAAGGCTATGCTCAAATGAAAAAAGAATTTTTAAGCATTATTTTTGCAAGTAATAAGTTAAACTATTTTATTTATGGACATCAACACCAATAATTAACAAAGATATTAACAAAATATTGTCAATTAGATGACAGAGAATGAAATTAAAATAGTTAAAATATGACTTAGTCGCCAAGTACCGGCCGAGTAAAAATATGCATGTAGCTGACTTGCTGTCTAGGACATGTAACATGGATGAGGATGCAGACGAACCATTTTTGACCGAAGAAGTTCATTCACTTTCAGGACAATTGCAAGTTAGTGATAGTAGAAAGAGTGAAAGTCAAAACTTCACTAATAATGATGGAAAAGGTATGTTCAGGAGGGTCGGCCTGAGATAATAATCAGTCCCTTTGAATGTAAGAGACTATTTTAAATTTAGAAGTGATATATTTGTTGAAGATGAGTTAGTTTTTTATGAGAATAGGATTACTGTACAAGCCAAACATAAAAAACAAATGTTAAATATCCTACATTGGGGTCACATTGGCCTGAATAAAAAAAAAGGGAGAGTAAGACTTTCTATTGACCAGTGATCAATAATGATATTGAAAATATTGTTAACTAGCTGTTACCCGTCGTGGCTTCGCCCGACGAAAAGTTTAAACATTAGTATTGTAAAATTACTGTAAAATTAAAGGTTGGGAATAGTCCTATATGCTATTCCAGGACATATTCTATCTACGTACCAAGTTTCATTCGAATTCGTTCAGCAGTTTTGGCGTGATTGAGTAACAAACATACAAACACACAAACTTTTGCATATATAATATAACCTGAACGGTTAGTAAGACGCGGTTCTAATAATAATAATAATATAATCACATTCATATTTACTCGTAAAATTAAAATCACAATATATCTCTTATATATGAAAAGTTTAAACATTAATATTGTAAAATTAATGTAAAATCAAAGGTTGGGAATAGTCCTATATGTTATTCCAAGACATACTCTACCTACCCACAATTTCATTCGAATCTGATCAGTAGTTTGACATGATGAACAACAATCCAAACCACAAACTTTCACATTTTTATTATCACTTACCTTATATACGAAAAGTTTAAAATAGTATAACAATTATATAATGTTGTTCCAAGGGATACTCTATCAAAAACTATTTAACTTTTCATAAAAATAGCAAATGACTGCAGCACATCTAACTGCAAAATATTTAACATTAAATTGTAAATTAATGTAAATCAAAGGTGGGAATAGTCCTATGTGTTATTCCAGACAACTCTACCTCCCACAAGTTTCATTCAAATCTGTTCAGTAGTTTTGACGTGATTGAGCACAAACATCCAAACACAAACTTTCGCATTTATAATATTAGTAGATAGTGCTTGTTTGTGAAATTATCAGCTCAAAATGTAAAGGATTCCATGCTATGTCATGAATTCCTGACCTACCATTTAAAAACGTGGGTTTAGACAAATACTGGATTGTTAGAGTATAGGAATACACCAACTTTCGGACAAAATATAACTTCTGCTCAGATTCTGTAATGATATGGAATTATACATCAAAATAATTTATTATTCACATCTATATTCAAAATTACAATATTATAAATGCGAGCGGGTAGTAAGATTTATTTGTGTTAAGTTGCAAGGTATGGTGACATCTTTCTACGTCTCTATTTGAAAATCGAACTCAGTTTTGTAGACAGACACACACCTGGATGACCACACCTTTCTTTTTTTGGGAAGTTTCGAGAAGGAGATGTCACTAGATATACCTACTTCAAAGTACGCATCTCTTCACTTGCAATTCTGACGAGGAACCGTGTGGGTTGGGTCTATGACAAATTTCACGTGCCGGGAATTAACATACACATAATACAATAGTCGGGCTTTTAAATTAATATTTACAACGTGTGAAATATCTAACAAAAACTGTTTATCTACTTAAAAAATAAAAAAAACTATAAAAGACCAGAACTTTTAATTTATAAAATAAGACATCATCCCCTTTTGATTACCATAATACAGAATAGCAAACTTGAACTTAATTAAATAATTATGTAAAAATATCATACTAATTGTGGCGAACGAACATTAATATATCAGGCTAGCTCTTTTATACGTTACAATTCTAATGAGCCTTAACCTTAGAACTAAGTTACCCGTTTGTAAACAGTTATTGTTGCCTAAGGTACATGAAAATTTTAAAGAGCTAGTTGAGAAGAAATAGGTTTACAACAAGATTTATAATGAAAAACCTGAATTCAATCCTAGTGACAAGTGCAGAGTATGGTGTGATGATGTGGCCAGCACAAATAATCAATAAATATTACAGTCTTAGGTCATATATAGTAGGGATGGAAACAATATCATCTTGCCTAGAATTTCAGCACATTTAAGAACATGTGTCAATGCCCCAGTATTTCATAACAATGTACAAGAGGTCTCGAATAAGAACGGGATACAGTGTATTAACATTAAGTTGGCATCATTGTTATACAAGGTCAATGGAGTCATGGCCAACAGTCACATTATATTGTTATATGCTTTACCAGTTGTACACCGAGTTAGCATGTAATACACATGATCTAATTAAAGATGATTGTTTATACACAACGGTACCGTCAAATAAATACAAAAAGAATTATGTTGATTAAAATCCTACACTAATGCTTTTATATACACTACTAAGCGCTAAATTAGTACCACTACAAAAAAGAATGCTGTTTAATATGATTTTTCAAATTTGTCACCATTTGTCTTTCTTGCCATAAATTTGTTTTTGAAAAATCACCTATCATTCTTTCTCTTGCCCACCAATTTTCAAAACTCTTCCAAATAACATAACACTCCTTAGGAACTGAAGAATTCTTCTGATTTAACTATGTCTAACATAAAATCCTAGAGCAGCATTTTTCAAACTGTTATCCCCGGAGCCCATGGTCCCCCCCCCAATAAATATCTCAGGCTTTGAGGCAATTTTACAATATTTTTTATTTGTTTTTCAAACTATAAAATAACATCAATAATAAGAATTGTCAGTTTTTTTCAAATCTTAGTAAAGGATATTTTCCAAGGGTGCAGCCAGAACAAATGATGTTTTCAATTGTTTTTACTTTTCTACTTGTAAAAAGTGTCATTATTGAATGTTCATAATGTTAGTGTAAAAGATGAAATGTTTTACCTAAAGCAAGATCATCTAAAGTGTAGTCACAATACTTTGGTAGTGCATACAAGGAAAACAAAACCATGAACATTGTAGCAATGTCAACAATCACCTCTATTGGTCAGTGATAGGTTATGGCTGAGAAATACTAAATATTGTAAAACAATGTGAAATTTATTGGCATAACTAGCTAACCCGACAGCCGTCATTCTGTCAAACGCTATTGGACTGTGGCAGTCCCACAAACTTATCTTTTCTGGTCAAGTTCTGGTGATGGCGTTGTTTATAAAGTGCACATGTCGTGATGACATCTTTAGTTTTCAGTAATGGTCACCAGGACAGATAAGTTTGTGATACTATACAGTCACAAATGTGTAGTTTAAACAAAAAATTGAATATAAACGTGTTTCAGAGTGATCACTTTATTTATTTACTATCAAATAATTACCGTGGAATAAACCATAAATTTGCATAATGTTAATATACTTTTCTATGTATTTTTAATGTCATAATCATAAACAACAACTACTTACAAAATTCAGTTTTCTATTTCGTACACTGCAATACTTTAGTAATATTGTGTTAAATGATATTTTCATTGTAATGCTTTATGGTACACGATATTTTTTGTTTGATTACCTGGCGCGTAAACAAACAAAGCTGATGGTTTTCCAACATGGGAACAGGCAACATACAATTGGCCATGCTAGAAACTGGGTTTTCAAGATTAATGCCGCAAACACTCTGTTAGCAAAGGTTAAAGTCGGCTACACAAGAGTCAACGTCCGAGACAAAAACACTATCTACAAATACACTTAATGGGCTAATTAACACAAATAAGGTTAGCGTGAGCACAGAACGACGCGGTCTGGTTTGAAGGAGAAAAACAACTGTGAAAGTGAAAGTGCGTGATTGGTTAACTCTTGATACTCGCGCTACTGCAGCGCCTTTCGTGATTGGTGCAGTGGTTAGATCGTGTAGCTTAGTCAGTTACTTCAACACTTCCCCTCGAGATAACAACTGAAAACTCATCGGGTGCCCCGATCAGTCCCAAGAGTTCGACACAGTGCCCATGCTTCGATTTCGTCAAAGCCTTGGTTAACACGTCGGCTGGCATCTCCTCCGATGCCACGTGTCCCAGTACTATTTGACCCGACTCAACAGTCTCCCGTACAAAATGGTGACGAATGTCAATGTGTTTTGTTCGTGCATGGAAGACAGGATTGGTCGCCAGTCTCTGTGCCCCAACATTGTCATTGAGCAGTTTAAGCGGTCCAAATTCCTCCTTTCCAAGCTCGAGCAGGAAACGCTGAAGGTGCACGGCTTCCTTGGCTGCTTCACTCAGGGCCATGTATTCAGCCTCCGTGGTAGATAATGCGACAGTCTGTTGCTTCCTCGAATCCCAGGCAATCGCACCGCCATTCATGATGAAAACGTATCCTGTAAAGGAACGCCGGTCGTCAAGTGATCCTCCACAGTCGGCATCTACGTAGCCCATTAACGAGCTTTCCCCACACTTGTATGAGATTCCCTGGTTAGCAGTGCCCTTGAGGTACTGAAGTACCTTCTTTGCTGCGCCCCAATGAGTACTGTTGAAACAGTCATTAAATTGACTTAACACACTTGTTGCATGAGCTATGTCCGGACGTGTAGCCACTGACAAATACAGTAAGCAACCAACTAGTTCTCGGTATGGGGGTTTCTCACCATCCGAAGTTGACCATGCCCCACCCTTTGCCAACTTCGTTCCAACGTCTAGTGGGGTTGAAACAGGCTTGCAATCTGACATACCGAAGCGTTGAAGGATGTCTTTTATGTATGTCTTTTGACTTACAAATATCCCGTCGCCGTTTCTGGAGAAATCCATCCCCAAACAGCGCTTTAGATCACCCAGATCCTTCATATCAAACATTTTTCCAAGTCTGTCTCCAAAACGGGTGGTTTCTTCGGGGTCACGACATATTATCAGAATGTCGTCGACGTAGATGATGATGATCATGATCTCTTCATTCTAACGCCTTATGTAAACACATGGGTCCCCATTGGTGGGTTCCGCGCCCATGGCACGTAACTCTTCATCTAGACGTCTGTTCCAGGCACGACCAGCTTGTTTTAGGCCGTACAGAGCCTTCTTTACGTAGCAGACCATGTTACCTGTTGCTAACTTGTCGAGTGTGGCCCTCGCCCTGCTGACGGTCTGATCCATGTGTCCTTTCTTTCTCACTATATGCTCTAGGACTTCTTCAAATCGATCTGGTACCTCCATGTATACCTCCTCATCCAGTGTCCCATTCAAATACGCTGTTTCCACATCATACTGTCGTATGTGCATATTGTTCTGGGCTGCAAATTAAATGACCAATCGTATTGAATCTAGGCGTGCAACTGGCGCATACGTCTCATGGAAGTCCCTGCCGTACTGTTGAGCATATCCCTTCGCCACTATCCTGGCTTTGCGCTTCTCCAGAACGCCGTTTGTGCCATACTTATTTCGTAGCACAAAACGACTGCCGATCACCCTTGATGCTTTTGACCTGTCCACCAGATCCCACGTGTCTTTTGCAAGAATTGACTCCGCTTCATTAGCCATAGCCATAATCCATTCGGTTGAGTCCTTACTTGTCAATGCTCGAGCAACTGGAACTTCACTCAGAAAAGCGAAGTCATCCTTGACTACATGATTCGCCATTGCATAGATTCTGGGGGTCTTCCGGGACGTCCGGTCCGCAATACCCTTGGCCTTCCTGGACCTCTTCTTACAGCATTCAATGGTTCATCTGGGGGAAAACCTTGAAAGCCCTCGGCGTCTTCGTACTCGTCGAGACGTGCCTCTGGTAATGGCTCCTTGATCGGATGATGTGATTCTCTACCGTTAGAAAGGTTGATCATGACGTGTTGATCTTCATTCTCTGTTGCATTAACGTCAACTGATGAACTTGACAAATTTGGGGGCTTGTCGTCCTGCGGTAGGAAGTCCTCCCACCTCTTCGTTGACTGGATCGGAGTCCTGTCCATGAAGATCGCGTCTCTGGATACCTCGATCTTCCTCTGCTCCGGTAGCCATACCCTGTACGCCTTTGACTCTGAGCTATACCCCACGAAGATGCCTTTCTTCGATCGTACTTCCAGCTTCCCCTTGCCCGGCGTTCTGTCCATGACGAAGACTTCGCTCCCAAAGATCCTAAAGCTGGACACGTCCGGTGGCTTCCCGAACCAAACCTCGTACGGGGTTCTTCCCTTTAGTTTACTCGTTGGTGACCTATTGTGTATGAAGTTTGCGGTGTTGACGGCCTCCGCCCAAAAATTCGGTGGCAGCCCGGACTGAATTAGAAGGCAGCGTGCCATCTCCATCAGTGTCCTGTTTCTCCTCTCAGCAACTCCATTTTGCTGCGGGTTGTGAGGTACGGTCAAACGCCTCAAGATGCCATGTCTTTGGAGCAGCTCGTCAAACTGTTTGTTGACATATTCGCGTCCATTATCCGACTGTAAGCACTTAACCGCCTTTCCCTGTCGGGTGCTCACAAGTGCCCTGAAACTATCGAATTCGTCCATCACTTGGTTCTTTTGCTCGATGAATCTCACCTCACACCATCCCGAAGAATCATCTATGAAAGTAGCAAAGTAGAGCTTCTTTCCATGTGAGGCTACTCGCATTGGACCACAGATGTCAGAATGTATAAGCTCACCCAGTACTGACACTCTCTTCGAAACCTTTGGAAATGGAGTGCGACACATCTTCCCTTGGAGACAAACACTGCATTGAAAATCATTGTTGATGCCCTCGACATTGATTCCTTGAATTGATCCAGCCTTGATGGCCTCGCGAAGTGATTTGACATTAAGATGTCCCATGCGAGCATGCCAATCCTCAATGGAATTCTTCATTGGAGTAAGTGCGGCGTCATCTGGGCCTGAGATTTTCCTGCATTCCTGGTCTGTCAATTCTGGGAAATAATATAGTCCGTTTTCCCGTTTCGCGATAAGCAGAACGTTGTCATCCTGATCGATGACCTCAGCCTTCGTCTCACTAAAAATCACTTTGTATCCCTTGTCGGTAACCTTCCCGACCGAAACAAGGTTGGCGCGTAGGTCCGGTACAAACAAGGTGTCTTTGAATTCGATCACCTTTTTATTACCACTCGCGCTCGTCCCGATTGACACGGTACCGATTCCTTTGATGTCTGGCAATGTTTCGTTCGCGAGATTTAGCTTTCCGTGATCAAAGTTCCGACTGATCTGTGCAAACGACTCGATATTCCCACACATGTGAGACGTGCACCCGCTGTCGAAACACCAGCTGACGCGATCCGCATTATTTCCGATTCGAAATGCCCCGTTGTTGGACATGTCTGTCGCGGCTAGGCACACGCTTTCGACGTTTTTAACGGATTGTTCGTTCGACTTCCTTGTCTTATGACAGTTTTTCGCCCGGTGTCCGATCGCATTGCACTTAAAACACTTCATTTTCGAGTTCTTTTTCGCACCATAGTCTCTGTCCAATTTCTCCCATCTGTGTTTTTCCCGTTTATTATTTCCGGCCGACTTTCCCGCGTACATCGCGTTTTGTGCTGAATCCCGGCTCGTTTCCTTGCGCGCGTCGAATTCCTCCGCAACTTTGATTCGAAGCGTCTCCAGAGGCGGTAACGCGTCACGTGACGACATGGCGCAACAAAAGTTTTCGTAGCTCTCCGGTAGACTGCGCAAAAACATGACTGCCAACAGCTCTTGATTAATGTCAACCTCCAGTTCTGCCAACCTATCCACCATGTCGAAAAAACATCGAGTGTGTTCATGCATGTCGCCGCCATCTTGTAACTTCAAGGACATCAAATTATTCAACCAGGCAGCCTTCCGTGCCGGCCCTTTGGACTGGTATATTCCCTCTAATTTTTCCCAAATTTCCCGTGAGGTCTCGCAGCCCTTAGTCTGTTTAATTTCCGACGGGTTCATGGCGAGCACTATGTCAGATTGTGCCTTCAGGTCGGCTTCTCTCCACCGTCGTTCGGCTTCAATCATCGCCGGCTCGGCTGTAACCACTTCTGGTTTCACGATTGTTCCACTCACATAGCCCCATGCATCATTCTTTATGAGAACTGCACGCATTTGTATCTTCCATGTTTCATAGTTCTCTTTATTTAAAACTTCGAACTTTACGCCGGTCGCGTTCATCTTCGCGGCGTACTAACGAGTTTTCGAGACTCAATATGGCGCAATGTCCGTTAAAGTTACGTACTTCGCGATCTTCGATTAGTCACACGAAAATTATCGCGACGAGCCTGGGCCCATAACCTGTTAGAAAAGGTTAAAGTCGGCTACACAAGAGTCAACGTCCGAGACAAAAACACTATCTACAAATACACTTAATGGGCTAATTAACACAAATAAGGTTAGCGTGAGCACAGAACGACGCGGTCTGGTTTGAAGGAGAAAAACAACTGTGAAAGTGAAAGTGCGTGATTGGTTAACTCTTGATACTCGCGCTACTGCAGCGCCTTTCGTGATTGGTGCAGTGGTTAGATCATGTAGCTTAATCAGTTACTCCAACACACTCAATGACTGCCCCTGGTATTTATTTATGGTCATAGCGAAAGCAAGCCGTACTGGAAACTGCAGTCGTTTAAATTCAAATGGTATGTCAGTCGGAATCATTGGGATGTGTGGTATCAAAACGTCTTCTCCTTTATACTTTCCCTTTAGAATGGTTGCTTCGATCACGTTGTTTAGTAATTTTTTCACCGCTAGCCGTGTGCCGTTACAAAGACGTGGTTTGTTGATATTTCGTAACATTATGATTACCGATCCGACCCTTAATTGAAGATTGTGAGGCGGCAATCCTGGCAAATCCAGCGAGTTCAAAAATTCGGGTGGATAGTTGACGACATCATCTTGGTTAGTAGAGGAATCAACTGATTTGTATGTCCTCAATTCACCGGCAATTTCATTTTGAATTTTGAAATTTAATTCATTTACATCCTTGTTTTTGGGAGCCAATATAGATCGTTCGTTCAACCAAATATGATCTCTGTAATTTTTAGCAACGTTTGGGAACACCTTTTGAATGAGTTCGGTTTTTGAATCAGTAAACTGACAAAAATTGTCAGGAAAGGTAACGCAGCCAGTGAAAAAGTCTAAAGCGAAGTTGCCATTACCTATGTCAATGAGTTATTTTGAAAATATTTCTCTAGATCGATGATTTTGCAACTCGACACACATATTCTTGCTTAAATTTAATTTTTTTACGTGTTTCCACAAAATGGAGTACTTTAAACATGCATTAAGTTCATCAGCTGGCGTTGATCGTGGAATCACTGGCAATGTTTGACGAAAATCTCCTGCTAACAAAATCATCACACCACCAAATCGGTTTTGATTGTTCTGCAGATCTTGCATGGTTCGGTCTAATGCCTCCAAAGAACTTTTTATGTGCCATCGTGCATTCATCCCACACTATCAATTTAGATTGCTGCAAAACCTTTGCCATTGCAGAGTTCTTCGAAATGTTGCAGATCGGAGTTTCGTTGCTTGGCATATTCAACGGCAATTTTAGCGCTGAATGGGCTGTTCGACCGCCTTCCAAAAATGTAGCTGCAATGCCTGATGAAGCAAGTGCGAGTGCAATTTCATTGTGTGAGCGAATTGTTGCTAAAATCAAAGAAATCAAAAAAGTTTTTCCTGTACCACCGGGAGCGTCTAAGAAGTAAATCCCTCCAGTTCCATCATGTACAACTTCCATAAGAGTATCAAATATATACTTTTGTTGTTGGTTCAACAGCGGAAGATTTATTCGAACTGATTCTCTTAAAGCATCGAGATCGTACAGTACATGCCTAATTGAGATAATACTTTGTTTGTCATCATCAAGCACATGTCCTCAATTGATATTAACGCCTCGTTGTAAATTTCTTCACTGACTTGTAGATTTGGATTTCCTTTTCTAGTGCGCATTTGATGCAAGATATCGGCACACATATTATCTTTGTATTTGATCCATAAATCAATTGGTTTTGATGGGAAACATGTTGATATAATTATATAAAACAATGTTCGTATTTGATGAGCTTGTGAAGAAATTATAGCATAATTGAGAGTTTGATCCCATTGAGCGTCATTTTCTAATAGTTGCAAACATTGACAGGCTTCTATGTAAGAGCCACACAATTCACCATTAACAGTTCGTAAATGTTGGAATGATGTTGGGCCTCGAACATTGACTAATAGCAATCGCATTTAAAAACACTCATCATTGCTTGGATGGACTGAATAAATTCGACCTATTGCATCGGTGGAATATACATTTGGGTAACCTGGAACTGGTTTTCCTTGTTTCCGTGGTTGAAATTTCTTTGAGGATTGATTCCAAGTATAATATTTTGGCATTTCGGAGTATAGCAGTGTTCGGGCGAAATCATCATTCTGACACATTAAAAAAAAACAGGTCAAGGTTGTAGATGGTGGTTGAACAGCTCGTTGTAATGCGTTTTGTGCCGTGAAATATACTCTTTGACCATTTTCTAAGTGTATGGCTAAGTGAACAACAGTGTGATGTCTTTCATGAATGGGAAAAGAAAAAATGCGCCAAATTGCTTCATTACTGCTAACATACCGGCCTATTTGGTATTGGGTAACTTCGTCATAGTAATTCTCTGCACCAACTCCAATCACAGCCATGTCACTTCCTTTGGTTACATATTTACAAATGTATTTAATAAATTTCACGGAATGGCAAGATTCAACATTGATGTGCGCCTTGAAAGTCTTTGATAGGATCGGTGAATATGGAACAATCCAACGATTATCAATTTCAATGTCTTGTTTATTAACTTTGACAATTGTTGATCTTCCGTTGTCTGCAGTCGATCGGCGACGATACAGTGGATAACCATCATTTCCGGTAATTGTTTCTGCTACTAATGCCCGTGGATAACACTTCGAACATTTACCATCCACCATACACGGTGAATTTTGATTAAGTGTTCCACAGGGACCATGAATCATGTTTTTAATAACTACTTCATGCAAGCCTGGATATACTTGTACATCAGGGATTTCAGCTGATATCACTTCATCAACTTCATTTGGTCTTATCTTCTCAACCAACCAAATCAGAATATGTGCATGAGGCAATCCACGTTTCTGCCACTCCACAGTATACATCCAGCAGCGCGCCTCGCCAAACAGGCTATGTTTCACAATGAAATCCATTAAAGATTTCAACTTTTGTTTGAAGACTCTTGCCGTAATGTCAGGGCGATCAATGGGTGATTGACCAGGGAATAACTCAAGTTTGATTTCTATCCACTGCGGATTGCACGTGAATGTGATAAATAAATCTGCTGTGCCACAATGACGAACACACGACATGGCATCTTGAGCATATTCATGCATATGTCGAGGACTTCCGATGTATGTTGCTGGAAGAATTGTCATCCGGCCGACATTCTCTGCATTTCCATCAGTATTAATCGCATCTCGAAGGTGAATATATTCTTCAGAACGGAGTTTGGTCTGGTTCAACCCGATGAATGTCAATCGCTCTGTTTCAATTTTGACATACATATCAACAGCATATTGGTGAAATAATCACACACATTTCAATATGTGATTGTCTTCATTTTCACAAACCATCAGACGGTATGAATAATAGTTCATTGAACTGACTTTTTTGTTGATTTCGGCACCTGTAAATAAATTATTGTTTTAATGACAGTGATTGAACTTGCATATGTTACATGTAATAGCTGATACAAAATCTCCATTGCTAAACCAAATTTTTAATTACCTGTAAGGGGATTTATCATCTTGATTGAAAAGTGATAACCATCTTCACCTTGCCAAAACATGATGGGATATTGTAGCGCATCATATGAGCGGTGTGTTTCATACACACGCTGTAACTGATCATTCCGGCGATGTAAAACAATATCACGGGCTTCCAAATTTTCTCCAACTATAACAATGGCAACTTCATCCATTGTTGGTGCATTGAAACGTCTTGCATGTTTGCCCACAGGAGTTTTATCAGCTTTGATTACAATTTTGTGATTATCATATGGCATGAGATCCAGTGCAATTTTTAACAATGTAATCAACTGATTGTGTTGATGAAAGAAAGTTTGTAATTCTTCTACAATAGACCTCTTCATTGAACTGTTACATGCACAACGCAGATAAATTTCTTGTGTTGAATTGCCCATGAAATAAATTTGCAGGAATTTGTAGTCGCCATCTGACACCGGCAACAGTGAGCCTGCTCGGTGATATATTTGTCCTTGTATCTGTGAATTTAAAAGACAGGTTTATTATTTTTGTTACAAAAACTATAAAATAAAATAAACAAAGCAATACGGGGGATAAGTTTGTTTGTTATATATTACCTTTAAAGTTGGCATGAAGTTGTCCCGAACTACATTTGTTGCCCCAAATGAAGTCATTTGGAAGCAGTTGTTATATTTTTGGATATTAGTAGGGAAATGTATTGAATCCGTTCCTGTTCCTGAAACCAATGAGTACAATGGCTCTGATGGCGGAACCAATGGCACTAATTTCACTTTGCCATTTGCACAACACAATCCAACGGCTTCATTTTTGTATTTCAATGCCTTACAATGTGGGCAAACTGAGCTCATAGATCCAATAGCTACGCATTGGTGGACACTGTAGTCAACTGAAAGCAGCTCGTTTCAAACCTGCAAGATCATTAGCTGAATGACGTGCTGCACGGGTTTGTGATATTCGAATCCTTTCAATTTAATTTCTATCTTCACGTTGCTGTGTAGTCTGATTAGACTGAAAATCAGCTTGTTTTCTAGCATTTAGAGTTCTTCGACCCAAATTGTTCCGCCCGCGTCTTATAGGCGGCATGAGTCTTGAACTGAGTATAAATGGAAACACACACAAAATAAACCAATCAACCAAAGATAAATCGAGGAACTTATTTGTCGATTGAGAAGCGAAGATTTAAAAACAACCAAGAAAATAACACGCACTAATTGAGAATCTACTGAAAAACTGTCGAAGTCAAACTGTATATCATAGAAAGAGAAATTGTCAAATCTACGGATGCATTCTAGTAGTTTATATTAATTTTAAGGTTAAGTTCATAATTATAAAGTTACTAATTAAATTTCAAAAGTTTCTTCTTTATATTATGGTTTGGTACTCTTGTTTTATTTGAATAAAACGAAACAGTAAGTAAATGAATTAAAAGTCGATTTTAGGGTGTCTGAGATCGATTCACTTAATCGATTCATTGCTCAAATCGATCTTCACGACCCAAAAAAATCGATTCTTCGATTAATCTCAGTTCGCCATCCCTAGAATTGACAGCTAGAAACAGTTTGAATGGGAAAAAGAAAAATGTGGTTTTTACGTTTTTCAGTGCAATTTTTCCAATTTTTCTCTTCATAAGAACCTTCCTCGGACTTCAACGAATATTAGAAAAAAAAATTAGCCGAATTGGTCCAGCCGTTCTCGAGTTTTGCGGTTAGCAACACATTTAGCCATCCATTTTTATATATAAGAAGATATTGTCAAACCTTTGACTCTTTGTTGAAATTAGAGGATACATTTTCATGTCACTATTTTCAGTTATTTGAAAGAAAGTATTGTTAGTGCTTATCTCAAAGTTGTTTGGACCAACTGTGAAGACAAGGAAATATAGGCTTTTATAGATAGTCTCTACATTTACCATTGTTGTACAAGTTTTTATTTTGTTTGAATGTATCCTTAATTGTCAAAAATATGTCCCTAATAATTCTGTCAGTTGCACTGCACTGCACTAATTACGTTAATATTTATACTGAGTGATGACAACCTGTGCATGACAAAGGGTAAGGAAGTTTTGTGCACAGATGAAATGTGTTTGCTTAGTACACAATACACTAGGTCATAGATCACGGGGCACTCAGGCATTTTAGCCCTTCAATCAAGTATGACCATTGTATCAAGTCAACATGAAGTGGAAGTCATCTTTATTATATTCAGCTACCTCCCTCCCTCTGATTGTAATGATGAGTATTATTTAGTCTGAACTAGTTTGGAGAAGCGTGCACTATTAGCAGTCAAAAGTAGGCCTACAACACTTTCTAAGATATCAGTTAACTCACTGAACATATGGTCGTATTTCATCAAGTGTCCATTTTTCTCTGGTCTGGAAAAGAACCCTGAACCTCTCCTTTAGATCCTCAGGTAGTTCCATCTCATCAAAATACCAGATCACCTCTGGTTTGCACGTTGTGTCTATGAGAGCTATGCCAGACAAGTGCTGCAGGGATGTCTTCATACCTGAGACAAATATATAACAAAAAATGTCAATCAAGTCAAAGTTCAAGAATTTAAGTCAAAAAGGTAAAAATTAAAATATTCTATTGAATGTAGTTTTTATTTTTAATGATATCAAAATTTCTATCCAAAACTTGTGCTAGGAATTACAGCATTTGATGAGCATTGTGACCTTGTCTTGAAGTTAAGTAGGTATTTGAAAATTCTAGTTTTAAGTTGTCTTCAAAATCATACATCTTAAGTCTTAAATGGCTATATTTTAGATATAGTTTAGAGAAATAAATCAAATATGAAAAAGTTGTCTTGCTAAAAACTTTTGATTGTATATGGATATGTTATGTAAAATAAATTTTAAGAATAGTTCAGATTTATTTTTGAAAATAAACTACCAACTAATAGCACACCTCAATTATGTGTAGTGGTGGCGTTTTGAAGTTGAGGAGTGTTATCTCAATCTACACACTGGCGGTCTTGAAGAGCACAGTACTATTAGATAATTGTGACATTGAAAACTGAAGAGTTATAACATCAGCCCATTCCCATTTAATGTTTAGCCAATGTTGCATTCATAAGGAAAAGGTTGCATCGCTCACCCCCCTGGCCCCAGTTGACTCATCTCAACCCTTCCCGGCACTGTCTAAAACCTGACTGAATTGAGGCACATGGTTCATTTCTTGTCTTGAGTACCGAGCCACCCCCAGAAAAGAAAGAAGAACGACATGCACGAGCATCACTGCGCTCTATCGGCTGTGTTCGGCAAGCTCATAGTCCAGTTCATTTCACACATGCCTGGAGAGACATGTTCTAGACATAGGCTACCCTCTCCCCCTCCTATTATTCTTGCCCCTTGGGAACACATGGTAGATTCATGGGCTATATAATGGTAGGATTTTTTAATGTAGTCACTGGCTTCGAGGTGAGCGATGTTGTTTTGGCTTAAATTATATTTAACATATTCAAAATTATCATTTCAGGATCTAAATATATTCAACTTATTAATTTTTCTCATGGAATTGATGTTAAATGGATTTAGTATTTTTGGACTCTTAAAGTCATGATAAAAGTTCAAATCTGTGCATCGTTAGGGCAAACTGTATTTTCAATTTTGATATTATGCTTTCTTTTGGGAACATTTGGTCCCTTTGTTTTCCAGTAATTTCTGCTTATCCGCCTCACTGATGTTTTTAAAACTCTTTTGGTGCCAGCTGTTTGGTTGTTTATTAACAGATAGCGTTGGCCACTTATTTTAGAATCATGTAGAGTTATAATCACCTTGTTATTTGTTGATAGTTTATTTAATATTGGTGATACTCTTTAAAGTTTATCACCTGTTAGTTAGAGATAGGGCCCAAGACAGCGAGATTCCTCTGTAGACATTGCTTAATAAATGTACCTGATTTGCAATGCGTGTCGTTAGGCTCGAGACCGCCAGAAGACGTAAAGTACTATTTAATATTTTATTTATCCTTTGTTTTGTCAGCCGCCTACAGATGAAAAGAAGCGACTTTATATTCTTTATTTTAACTTTAAAGGGTTTAGAAAATTAAATTTTCAGCCGCTTGGCGTAAGTGTTTTGCATCTTTGGATCACAAGTTAATTTCGTGTGCCAGCCGCTTGGCGGCGTGATTATTAAAATTAAGTTTGACATTTTGGTGGATGATTTTAAATATTGTCCTATTCAGATTTAGGAGGCTGATAATTTGATGAAGGTGTATTATTTATTATTTCAACAAATTGAGAGCTGCCAATAAGAGCACTTAGATTGGTGTTATATATTTTTAAGAGTGTATCCTTAATTATTAATTCATATCAAGGATGTTTGATTTTGACAGATTAGAGATTGTTAATAATGTCAATTTAGGATTTATTGTATCATGTATTTTGAGCCACCATTTAAGGGCGAGAGTAGATGTTTTGCAAACTTAATATGTTAGTGGTCTGATGTTGTGACTGATGCGAGGCAGTCCAGGATACTTGCCGCTCTCAAGCTTACTTTTACATTACATCTCTCATATTATATAATGCTGTTTTGGCTATAACTATTTATATGGTTCATAAATAAACCTTTGTATGTCTATTAATTCAGGTCCTTTCTTTGGAATGTTCATTACAAATAAATTTTGGGCTTCGTGAGAACGCTGGTGTCACCTAACACTTTGACCTGTCTCACTCGTCTCATCGAGTTGTATATGTTATGTTGTTTAAATAAAAAAACTCTCTTCTTACTTCCTTCGCTATTGTTTCTGGGTGGGGATGGAGGAAGAAGGGACTATAATATTCTGTAAGCCTCTAAGGAGAGAGAAAAGGGGCTCCAGCCCCATGTCTTCTCCTCAAATGAATGCAGTTCTTCCTTGCCAATGGTCCCCGTTGTCCGTTCTTTGAGAGTGTGGCACTATCTATACAAGTAAGGAGACCGGCTCAAGATCACTCTTGGCGGGACATAGAACCTTGTCGTTTATAAGGAGTATTTACTCAATTTTCTAAATTAAACTTTTTGGTTTATTCTTTGCCCTTTTCTAAATAATGTTTGGCCAGTTAATGGACTTGAAGAAATGGGTAAGGGGGAGAAACTAAAATATGTAGTTTGACAGAAAGGTCATTGGTTTGTTATATTAATTTAAATGTAGAGTTTCCCATACCCTTGTTTAGATGTTAAACTTGGGAAGAGCTTATGGAGAACATATATCTGGCTCAGGTCATCAGCCGCCTAGAATACCAGTGATTGGGTCTGCCAACCAAGATGACAACCAACATGCTACAGTCTTAGCATGGATGTTGAAGAGTTAATACTCATCGCTTGACTATGGAAAAGAGGCAAAAACGTTAGTGAAGCATTCTTTTGATTGCAGATTGTTTGCACACATGTAAGTATTGTTTATTACTTAAGTTATTTGTGTAAATACATAATAATTTTAAACATAAGAATGCAAGGGCAGTCCTTTTATGTTAGTACATATTGCAGTAATAAAAGACATACATTTAAGAAAGCTATTTGGTTTTAAAAATGTTTTTGATTACCTAATAAGTACTAAAGTAAAATTAGTTTCCTTTATTAAGTTAATAAAATTAAAGCAAAAAGGCTTTTAACCTTAAATTAAAAATTTTTTTCAATTGAAAAGTTTAGAGAAAGTATACTTAGAATCATGTGAAGTTTATGTTGAACGAGAGATATTACTTTAGGGTGTCCGTGGAAACGGCTGAGAGTAGCTTCACCAAGAGATGTTCTGGAGCGATGGTCCTCTCGCGCATGCTGGGTGAGAATATGGGACGATTGTAGGTGCTACACTGTCCTCTGTCTCTCAATACTCGTACCTTTAATGACTTCTGTACCTTGAAGGATGTTTGACTTGTGCCTCATTAAGGATGCTCATAAGTTGAATTTTTACCAACATTTTTCTTCCTTTAGGTACTGATCTCAAAGACTGTAGTAAGGAAAGTAGAAAGAATGAAGGCCATGTTTGCTGATGACTTGATGGTATGGGGGAGAAACAGGTGCAAGTACATAAATCGTATGAGGAAGTAAAGGAGTGTGGAATGAAATCTAGCATGGCAAAGTCTGAAGTAATGGTAATAACAAGGAAGAGGATAAGGCCTAATAAAGCTATAAGGTTGGATGGAGTAGAGAGGACAGCAGGGAGAGTTGTTCTATAGGAGGGTAAGAGACCTGTCATGGAGTGTAAGGAAGTGTTGTACAGGGTATATTTTGTACCCATTGTCACATATGCAGCAGAAACATGGATAGTGAATGTAAGAAATAAAAGGAAAATAAAGGCCGTGGGAATGAAGCTTGTGAGGAACATGATATCTTTAACGATGAGTGCATGAGCTAGTAGAGAAATCAATACTTATATGGTATGGGCATGTAATGAGAATGTAAAAGGAGAGGATACAGAGAAAAATAACAACAGGAAATATGTCGGAAAAAGATCATAGAGGAGGCCAAGAAAGAGATGGGAGGAGCAGATAACAGAAAGTGTTCAAGTGAGAGAAGAAGAATGGAAGAAATTAAAGAAGAAAGAGTGGTGGAAGGATAGAGGAAGATGGAGGCATTTTACTAAACTGACCCGGCTACAGGCTGAAAACAGTTGATGATGATGATGATTATGTACGAGACCATTACATTACCATTTTTGGGGGAGTAGCAACTAGAAGAAGTAATTTTTTTTTTTTTTTTAGATGTAAATTATTTTTACTGACTAATGAAAAAATCTATTAGCTTGTTTTCTGGGAGTTTTAATTCAAGTGTGAGGGTTTAATAGAATCATTTGACATCGTTTCTCATCAACATTTAACAGCCTTGACAAAACCCAATTTTTAATTAATTGACAGAATACTGTTGTGTTCAAAGACTCCTTCCTTTGTTTCAAAAGTAGGCTGAACATCAATTAACCGTTTGTTGGTGTCCCCGGCTGCACTTTAAGCTGCTGTTTTATTACCCATTTATCCTTGAAGATTTAAAAATAAACAAGAACTACCACTAGTGCTATTGATGTCGTCGTCATTTTTGTTATTGTTGTTGGTACTGTTGTGGTTATCATCATCTTCATCCATGTCCAAAATCAAAATTTAAATATCTGCTTGCGGAAACACTCATAGTAATATTCTACATTGAACAAAATGCTTCCTTTGACAGCTAAATAGGAACCTAGGGATGAGTATCACGGGTAGCAGGCTACTTGGTGCAGGAGGGGAGTTGAGCACTATAACACCACTTTTCTTTGACACAGTCTACCACCTGTACTACTAGTACAAGATCCGGACTAAGATCGCCCTACCCTCATCTTTTATTTGAATGAGAGGTATTTTTTATAAAGGACAACATATAAACTGATAAATTGCACATAGGTTGTCTAATTATCCCCTGGCCAGGCTACTCTTAGTTAAAACAGTTTCATTAAATCTATATCGATCACTCCCCCCCAATTTGTTATTTCAATAAATTTAGTATCAATCATAAGTACAAGACATAAGAAAAAAGAAAAAAAATAGGTTGCCTATCTTTGCTTAGCCCCACTATCAAGTTGCCAGGTATAAACAGGTGAGTTTGTATAATTAATTTACCCTCATCTGTTATTTAATTAAAATATATATCAAAATAAAGGTAATTTATTTGTCAACACGATGGTATTAGGTTGCCTAAACAAAAGTTGTCCAGACTCACTGTTGTCTCGGTTTTAAATATGAATGATAGAGTAAGAGAGTGGGGTGTGACAGAGAAGCACTGCACGCCACTACTTCATGCAATAGAGAAGGGCGCAGAGTAGCAAGTGTGCATGAGACAGCCGTTGAGTGAATAGTGTGTGCATGAGACAGCCGTTGAGTAAATAGTGTGTGCACATGTTCTTTTCTCCGTGCGAAAGACAAAGACAACTCTACCATCGTTAATATTTCTTAGAGTAAATAATATAAATATGATTTCAGTATATATACTCTGTGTTTGTAAACGTACGTTCTTGTTTATAACCACTATTTGTGTGACTTTTTTGAAAGTTAATTGTTGTAAAAAAATGAAAAAGTGTTTTTTGTGTGGTTTAGAAGATTCTGTAATTGATTGTGATGATGAAACATTTGAAAAATGTTTCTTAAAGTTATTGTTTCGACAAAAAAAAAAGTTTTAAGTATAATGATGTTCAGTTAACTAAGGAGTCAGTTGACTCTTTAGGTTATCATTCATTGTCTTACAAAAAAGTTGCTGTACTAAGCAAAAAGTTTAATGAAGATTTTATAAATTTTAGCAGTCTTAAATTAAGATAACCAAATTTTCAAGACTTTTCTAATTGATTTTTATCCTAAACGTGTAAGATCTCTGAGGCTTACTGTTATGATTATTTGCAGATACAGAGACTTTCGTCTAATCCCAATCAAAAAAGTCCATATACCTAGTCCAAAGACTTGTATGTATATTAACAGTGTTAATTCATAAAAATATTATATTCAACTCTTTTATTTACTTGATTAAATTTACATTTTAAGTACATCCGAGTACATCTACAGCTGACGAGCATCCGAGATGTTTAGAGCCTAATGGACATTCAAGTACCTCCGATGCTAAGAGAGAAGAGTGTGATACTGATGCAATAACTTCACTTTTGATAGATTTGAACAAAGTATTAAAATAATGTTAATTTATTTAATTACTCTAATTTCCATTGTTTTGTTCATAAATTTATACCCCAAAAAAAAGTTTAATTTAACTGTCTTAAATTTTAGCTATTCAAAGCTTATTTAGCTCCTATTGATATGTTCTTAGTGCAATATTTTTTTACCTTTTTAAAATTATTCATTTAACTACATAAATCTTAACAATACAACTTTAGACACATTGTCGTGGTCTATACGCATTGTTTAGTCAATTTTGTTTGAAACTCAAATTTATTTTTAAATTTGTTCAGCAAATTATCTGCTCCAGGTGCCGTCTTTTACTTCAACTCCATGGAATTCGATTGATGATGCGCTTGATTCAGTATCAACAATTCCTGACCCAAAAGCACCAAGTGAATTGTCAATATTGAATAGGAACTCATCAGAATTGCCGCAAACTCTGGATTCTTCAGCTCCGAATCTTCCATCAGTGTCATCGACTTCCTGTAAAAAAACAACCTGCCTATTTTGCAGCAACATATAGAAGAGAATTGTAAAGCGGAAGATTAATCTTATATTCCCTCAGTCAGAAGAAACGGTACAACAAATAAAAGCAACTGCTGAAACTTTGAATGATTCTGAGATATTTTCAAAACTTGAGAATCAAACTATTGCCTATCACACGACCTGTTTCTCTTCATATCAGGTACAAATGGAGCTACAGACCGAGGAACATGTTGATTCCAGTTAGCATGAAAACAGAGAGCTGTATATGTTAGCTTTTGATTCTCTTGTAGATGAGGGTAGGGTGATCTTAGTCCGGATCTTAGAATATACCTCAACATGTCACACTCAATCGATTCTGTAGCAATCTTTGTGACATTTTGGGCTGAGTATATATTTACCAACCTTTCTTTATCATGGACTGGAACTGGGTCGAAAATTAGCATTTTGGAAACATTGCTTTAGTTATTACATAAACTATAAATCAAAACCAAACAACAACATTTTTATGTTATTAAAAGAGGCTGTAGTTGAGTGCGTGAAAGATGAGTTTGTATCAGCAGTGGTGATAAACTTAAAAAGAGATGTATGGTGGAACAGGGTTCCTACACAAAATCAGGAAATTTTTTCCAGGACATTTCAAGGATTTTCTATAATCCCTCTGGGACGAGTGTTTAAAGTAACCATGGCAAAATACACATCAATACATATTTTCTTTTATTTGATGCAGGCTCCCAACTCCCCTGCAACTGTGCTTTTCCACACTTTTTATTATTTTTTAATGTATTCCATGATGCAACGAGTTATTCAAATAAGTAAAACATAAACTCACTTGCAAGTAATCATTGGTGAAATGTGGGTTTCTCCTTTCACAGTGATAAACTAACGGCCGGGGACTGGATGTTGTGTCTGTTCTAGATTTAAGTTGGTTTATAAGTCGTGTGCAAATATAATCAGTCTGTTTAAAAAGTGTACGTTAAATATCCCAATTCTCACCGTTCATTTTGTGCATGGTCATTTATGTTATGTAAATTACAAGACCAAAATAATATTTATAAAAATTACAATATTACAACCTAGTTTTATATTAATAAATGATTCAGTAACTTGATAAAAAATGTAAATGGATTCGGACACCTTATGAATTTCCTCCGATAACTTGGAAAGAGACCCACTTGCAGTTGATAGCTCGTTTACTGGATGGCAGCTCAGTAAGGGTCCAGGTCTAATTTTTCTTTATTGAGTACATCTTTTCTTCAACTGCAGACATCCATTGTTGGGCATCATCTCTACTATGGATGTCCTCAAAGGTTTCTGGCAAGCTGTCAATAAATGACTCAGCACCAAGAGCCCGTGCAACATAGTCATTTAGGTACGCTGGTGCAGTGCGAGGTCTCGTGCTCCTACGCAGAGGTTCAAATTCCTCGTCAAGTACAGGAGTCTCTTCTAGGGTCATAAATTGTCCTGAGGACAGTTCCTCCTGCAATTCCTCAGTAAAAACTTCATTTGAAGTCGAACCGATGACCCCAGTAGCTCGAGAGGGTGTTGAATCAATAACATCACTGGTTATGAACGAATGTTCATCAAAAATGATATCATGCCCATATATGATTTTTCGTTCCTGTGGACACCACAGCTTGTACCCATTTGAGCAGTAACCCACAAAGTAGCACTTTTTCGAACGGCTGTCAAGTTTACTTTAAAAAATTTATTAGGTAATTGAAGATGTGCTACACAGCCAAAAACCTTCAGTTTTAACATATCAGGCTTTACACCATAGCACAGTTCAGCTGGAACCTGGTTTTCAAGAGCTTTAGTAGGTGATCTGTTTATTAAGTAGACTGTAGTCATAGCAGCCTCCGTCCAGAGTGACTTATCAAGAGAAGAATGAAGGAGTAAACAGCGTGTTTTCTCCATGATGCTACGTCCCATTCTTTCTGTGATGCCGTTCTGCTAACTGGTATGCCTGATCATAAACTCTGACTGGATACCCTTCTTTTTTAAATAATCAAGCATTTCCTGCAACACAAATTCACCACTATTATCTGACCTAAAGCAATTTATCTTTAGGTTAAAGTGAGCTGTGGCCATAGCCTTCAAATTGTTTGAAGTAAGATAATACTTCAGACTTTGCCTTTAGAGTGTAAATGACTGTAAAGTGAGTATAATCATCAATGAGGGTAAGCAGATACCTCTTTTGATCATATGATACGGGCTTAATGGGTCCTACAAGATCACTGTGTATGATCTCCAAAGGATGCTTAGCTCTAATGTGTGGCTTTGTGTGAGGAATATGTGTTTGTTTAGCCTGTATGCAAGAATCACATAAATCGGGGATTGATCCTGGATCAAACTTGATTCCATCTACAATCTTACTTAAGTGAACTAAACCAGTTTTGCCAATGTGACCAAGCCTCTTGTGCCATGTATCAGATGATGCTACAATGGAACTAGCAACACCAGCACATGTTTTTTCACGAGGCGAAAGATACATTGTATACACTTTACCAGATCGAGTGGCAGCAGCCACAAAAATATCACCTTTCAGAATGGTAGTGTTCCCCTTTTCAAACACAGCTTTAAGCCCCCTAGCGTTCATTTTACTAACTGAGAGCAAATTAAATTGTAATCCAGGAACAATAAGTACGTTGGAAAGTTTGATAAAGTTTTGATTACCTTTGTGAGTCACAAACGTGTGTATATCTCCGATCTCTTCAGCACACAACATCGATCCTGACTTGGCAATTTTTATTCTGATAGACTTTGATAGGCGTCTCTTATTTGAGACCAAACTAATATTTTTATCACTGATCATATGTTCAATGGCATCAGGGTCAAGCAACCACACAGATCCATCACAACAAGCCACTGATGTTGACCCAGTCAAACTAAATTCATCATCACTAGCTTCAGCTATGTTTGATTTATGTGTTGAATTCTTCTGCTGTTTCTTACCTTTCAATTTTGGGCAGTCCGAACGAAAGTGACCAGCTTTATGACAGAAAAAAACACTTATTACCAGTAACTTAGTTTAAAATGCTTTCTTTACAATTAGGACAACATTCCTGTTGCGAAGATTTCAATTTTGTAGCCTTACTATCAGCAACACCAGAGAAGGATTGGCTGCATCCATCAATACCTTCTGCTTGGCATTTGTTCTGCTAATCAAGTAGGCGCGTTTTTATGAATGCCAGGTTGAGATTATTAGCAGATAGTGTCTCTATGGCAGTGACAATAACTTGATATTTAGATGGCATAGTCAAGAGAGGATAGCAGTCAACATCTAGTTCTTTGAGGTTAGCTCAATTCCCGAATATTATGATCAAAACTAATGAAATGCACTTAAGGGTCTATAAAGAGGGATCAAATTTCATCATTAACAAGGTTTTGTGGAGTAAAAGCTGACTAGCAATACCTTTGCGAGTGTAAGTGTTACAAAGTACTTGCCATATATCATAGGCAGTGTTCTTATCCTTCACACAATCCAAGTGGCTGTCCGAGATTCATTGTATAATCTGTTACTTACCCTTGCGATCGGCTTTCAGAAGCTTGTCCAGCTTTTTTTTCTTTTCCGCCTTAATTTCAGCATTATCACTAGATGCAATTTTCACCAAGTCCCGATAGTCACCTTGAATAAAGGGCAAAAATCAATTTCATCTAGAAGAGTTTCTTCTCGAAACATCCAGTTGTCGAAATTAGTGCCATGAGAAAGCGGAATTCTGTACGTTTTGTCTTCTACTAAAACCATTATGGCGATGGTGATTGGCAACGGCGTCACAAACAACAAGCAAACACATAGAGTTCACATGTATTACTGCGCACACCTGTCCTAAAATCCACAAATCTCAATCCTGGAACCATAACCTGTCAGAGTACGCAGGTTTATAGAAATAATTAACAGTTTTAGACTTGACACTACATGTTATAATAACTAAGACCATGACTCAAAGTGTTACAAAGGTTCATAGGCATATACCCAGATCAGCTAAAAAAAGAATGACACATTTAACAGTGGTACCACCCTAAACTAATATATCCCTGCATAGAATTGCCTATTTTAACAGTTTTCACACCTTGAGTGATAGCGTTTGTTGTTGATTTTGTGCTTGTGTAATTTTTTGGTTTCTGCATGAATATCCATTATTGAGGTAAGAATTAAGAAAATATAAGTTATGATTTACAAGAACGATTGTTTATTTACTAAGTTTGCTTGGTAAGGAGAACCTTTTGTAGGCCTTCAAGTTTGTAGCCACACAGGGTGTCGACCTAACTATAGTTTTGAAACTCCAGTATATTTCCAGTATTTTTTTTTAAAAGAAATCCAGTATTTATGAAAGGTACTCAGAGACAAACAATCCCTATTTCAAAATCATAAAATGATAGAATGTTAGGGTAGGCTTAGGTCTGTCATAGTTAAACATTTTTACATCAAGAATCGAGTGTACTGACGCATATATTGTAGTATATACTAAGGATGGGACCCTAGAACCTACAAGGAATATTCATGGATTCAAGAGTCAAATTATAATCATTTTTTTAAATAGGTACTAAGTTTGAGTTATTTTTTAAAGGTATTAAAATAGTTAAATAGTTTCTTGTGGTTAAAACCAAAATAATGATAGGAAAAACCTAACAACCAGATCCCAGGTCATTAATTTACCATTTAATCTAACAAAATCAGAAGTGAAGGGAAAAATCCTAGTTATTGAGAAAGATAAATACTTATGCTTCCAATATTTTTAAAATTCAAATTTTAATTAGGGATTCGATGTCAAAATGAAGTTTCAGATTTATCTTTAATACACACGCACACACACACACACACACACCACACAACACATTACATCTTTTGAATGACCTATAACACCGTCGACCTCTGTGGTCTTGGGATAAAGTGCTCACCTCAGGACCCGATGTTTGTGGGTTCAAACCCAACTTAGGTCGAAGGCTTTTTCTTGAGTGAGAAAAAATCATAGCTCAACATCCTTCAGAGGGGAAGTAAAGCCGTCGGTTCCATGTGGCATGTAAAAGAACCCTGGAAGGTATGTGAAAATACCTCTCCTGGCAGAATTGGTAGGTCATTTCACCTCATTCGTAGAACTTTAGAGGTACCAGTAATCAGCCTTGGTGGCGCAACTTCAAAGAATGATAACAGCCACAAAAACTAACTAATATCTCCACCACTCCTTGACAGTCGATACTTTCTACAAGTTATATTTGTGATTGTGAATTTGTCTGATGATGATGATGATGATGATGATGATGATGATGATGATGATGCTGATAATAAAGAAACAGAATCTTCAATGAAAAATAACCAACAAATAATATGTTGATAGAAATTACTTGGAAATAAATAATTGCAGTTACACAAAATTATTAAAATCAAGATGATAAAACCAAAAAAAAAAAAAAATTAAAATGTAGACAAAGTTAAATTATTATTATTATTAGCACCGCGTCTTACTACCCGTTCGGGTTATACGCACTTACGCTAATGTGCAATGGTAGGGTGATTGCGAGATGAAATGGAGGACCTACAGTTTAACGTGGAATCCGAACCACGGTGGAGGCCTGGCATTCCTCACATTCACAAGTTGTGATTAATACACATCTTGTCAGAGGTGAAGGAAGGGTTTGGCAATCAGATAAATCCGTGCCGGGACCGAGGATTGAACCCCGGACCCTAGCACAGAAGTCTGACACCTTACCCCTAGACCACCAGGTCACCAAGTTAAAATTAATCCAACCACAAAACTTTTTAAATTATTGCATTAAATCTTCTAACACTTCTGCCTTTTCCTTTGCTTTCTGCAAAACTGTTCTTCTTTTCACTTCTAATTTTCTTATTTCTTCAGATGCTGTTTTTCTTTTTTGACTTATGTCTACTTTAATCTTTTTCTTCTTTTCAAGCGCTTCTTTCCTTATTCCTGATGCATTCCTCACAACATGAATCATATTTTTCTAAATTGTCGTATTTAGAAGTCCCCCGGCTGCAGTGACTGCATCATAAGGTACATGTTGAGCAATAAGGCTGTCCTCATGTAGGTTTTCAACCATTCTTTATTCACAGAAAAACTTCGCTCAACGGCCGCATTGCTATGGAAGAGAACAAGAATTTTATTAGTGAAATATTGTAGTTCCTGGGATGCATTTACTCTAGAAAAAATATTCATGAAGAACTTATCACGCTGGTCACCACTTGAAGTGAATCGTTTAAGGTAGTCAATAACTTCTTGCTTTGATACAAAGTCCAAGTAGTTTATTTTTACAACATCAGCTTGCATGCTATATAGTTGTTTATTGTCTAGTAGCACTTCTAATGCAGGATGCAGGAGTTATCTTATAGGTTCTAAAAGATGGATTTGTAACGAGTTACATGTAACAAGTGCAAACAAATAGGGTGACACTTCCCTCTGACATGTTGAACTCGAACTCTGGCGATCGTATGCACTGACCACCTCTCGCCAACACACAGTTCCATATACTAAGCGGAGCCTTCATCCTACAGTCGTCTCGAGAAGAATGTCACGCCCGAGAGAAAACAACTGAAGGAGATTCAGCGCGCGTAGGCCACTTCCTCCGCCTGGGCCATTCACGAAACTTCTAGTTCTATGGGTGACCGGCAGAGTCCCTGCTCCGTCCCTCCTTCCCCCTCCTACCCTCCCCACACTCTGAACATGGCTGTAGTTTTCACTATATATTGGGATGTTTTGCCAGTATTGTCAGTCATTGCATTGCTGACTTGGAAAAGATAAGAGTGGCGTATTAATTTAAGGGATTATTAAAGTCGTCAAAATTCTCTTTTGGATAAGAGGGGAGGGATCTTTTCTAAATCATCGTTTCGGACTTGTGAATTGAAATTTGTTACTATGGGTAGAGTTGTAGACCATCTTTGGGAATATGCTATTACCATGCATTAATATATTTTACGCTATAGGGAACCTTTGCTTACTGTTCTCGCCGGAACACGATCTCTATTTTTTCTCCAAGTGTCTGACCTTTTGGTTTAATACAGAGTGTCGCTCTGATCGATTTCAGTTGTGTTTTGGGGGAACATTTGCCCTTATGACAGATATGATGTCCTCACTTTAACTTATCACTGTTCAATTTTCTTAATGTCGTACGTCAATCAAGGTAGTTATAAGGTATTGTGTTTGAGTTAAGCCCTGGAGATCGACGTCTTTATTAAAATATTCGCCTTTGGAAGCTCAGTTACAAATTCTAATCTTCTAGTCGATTTCACCATGAGTAAAGTAAAATGTTGAATTATGTTAATATTTTAAATTCTAATCTTCTAGTCAATTTCACCATAAGTGAAGTAAAATGTTGAATTATGTTAATGCTACAAATTCCAATCGTCTAGTCAATTTCACCATAAGTGAAGTAAAATGTTGAATTATGTTAATGCTACAAATTCCAATCGTCTAGCCAATTTCACCATAAGTGAAGTAAAATGGTGAATTATGTCAATATTTCAAATTCTAATCCTCTAGTCAATTTTACCATAAGTGAAGTAAAATGTCGATTTATGAATGTCTCTTATTTAAGTCTTTCTAGTGAAAATTCTATGTCAAATCTTGAAAATGTTTGTAATTGAAGGGTTATGGGCCCATTCATATCACATGAATAGTTATGGCTATTAATAATGTTTGCAATATGGGCAACCTACTCTAGTGATTTGTTATGATACATATTGATGCCTATACCTGTTTACGTCATATCATATGTTATTATTTTGATAATAGATCATTGTACTACTACTATTTTTGAATCGAACAAAATACTGTTATTCCAAGTCCATTATTTTTTTGTTCCCACTAGCAGCTTTCACTCTGTCAAAATGCTTCTTTCCCATGGCAATATAGCATGTCACTCAAGTGAAATGACATCTACAAACCGTAATCTGCACAAAATACTAAACTGAAATAAAGGAATGCAAGAAGAGAATTAAAACTGATATATTCTGCAATAATATCATTTGTGTTCTACTTACATTGAGTGGATATTCCCGGATATAAACTCCATGCTTCGACAAACTATTCTGCAAGTATGGTGGCAGCGAAGGCGTGGCAGTTTTTAACAGACGTCTCAACCCCTGAACACTCGATGTTGAAGCCCACTTGACTATCATTAGTTCGATGTCACGAACTACGAGCACTGCTCACCTAGCGGACTTCCTTGGTAACTCTTTCTCCACCTTTCCTACCTCCCCCCTTCCTTCCTTTCTCCTCATTAAATGCTCATTTTTTGTCTTGTTTAGATTCAGAGAGAAGAGTATATAACGGGTAGCCCCTGGGTTCACAGACTGAAGTTCATCATATTATATCCTCGAAGGAGGAACCTCTGCTGCAGCACCTGAAGGATATACGGATGGTCTTGATGTTTGGGTCGTGGGTCACACCACCTCAACGCCGAGGGAATCTCGTCTGATGCTCCAAGTATTCAACAATGTCTAAGTCCTTCAGACTTGTTGTGGTAGCCGAGGAGACTAATTTAGTTCTTGTTAGTCAAAGCGACTGACATAATTTATATGTCCATCAGACATGTTGTCTTTATTCAGAATGACTAACATATTTTGTATGTCCATCAGACATCTTCTCTTTAGTCAGAATGACTAATATTATTTCTACATCCATCAGACATGTTGTCTTTAGTCAAAATGACTAATATAATTTCTATGTCCATCAGACGCGTTGTTTATAGTCAGAGTGGCTAACTATGTCTTTAAGTCATTCAGACGTTTTGGTTTTGTGTCAAACTGACTTAATTTCTTTAGTCAGATAGTTTGACTACATATTTTCCCTATGTCCAATGTCCATATGACATAGATTAAATACAGGAGCTTTGAGCTCTCTATGTAATAGAACCCAGGCTTTATGTGTCCTCTTCTTCACATGTTCATTATTCAGTATTAAGTCCATATGACTTCACAATATCCCATGACGCTGAGGACGTCATGCTCACATGTTCGATTTTTTGTATGGCTACAAGCAGGTTGTCTACCGCCCTTTTTTGAGGACCTAGTTAGGTCAGTATCTCACAACATTCTAGTTGGCATCTCTTTATTCTGTGTTACTATTTTGGTTGCGCAAAGTACGGAACACGGCTAGTTTTGTATAGTGGCCCACTCAGATAGTATTTTCATTCGCCCCTTGTTGGTACCTCATTTGTCTAGTATTTAATGTTGGTGTGTACTAAATTTAATGTTTACCCCAGGCAGCGGGTAATGACATAAATGTACTATTGAATGCTCTGGCAGTACCCAATGGGAAAGGACCAGCCATAGTATAATTTAGTGTTGACCATCATACTAATGTAATGGACAGAGTACTCTTACCATTTATTTTGTAGGCTGTCTATGAGACCTTTATTAATTTCTAAACAAGCCAAGTTTAGCTTAGTAACTCAAACTATAGGATCTGTTGTCATAGATTTATTTGTATTTAATTCACCATGTTTTCTGTATAGACCTTCTGGTGGAAGTCTGGCGCTAGCCCGGCTGTTTTGGAATCCAATACTCTGTATCTACTTAACTTACTTTTGACTGTTACCGTGTCGTCTTGGACACGTATTCTACCTTGCTTCGGGAAGTTCCTATATGTTTGGAGTTGTTAAACCCTATCTTATTTGTCAGTTTAAAACTTAATGTTGTGTTTCTAAGAGTTACTTGTTTTTCCTAGTCAATTTAACGAACATTTATTACGGTTTATTATTCTTTAATCCCGCATTCAATCTTCTTTATCAATTGTAACCCGATATCACCTGTTTATGTTATTTGTATAATAAATCTATTATTGTCACCTATTAATTTATCTTACTCTTATGAAACATTTCCCTGTCTCTACCTTGTAATAAGATATCAGTACCTCCTCTTTATATTAGAGTAAAGGGGAGGAAACCATATCAGCAATATAACCAGATTGAAGATATTTCCATGTTACTTATATCAAAGTTAGTTTTACACAACTTACTTTACTTTTATCACAATCCACTTTTTGTAGCCACAACCAATCTTTAAACACTGTACTGTCCAACTAACCATCTTTAAAAGAGGTTTTCCTCTGAATTTACTCATTTTTTCTTAAACACAAAGATCAAAAGATAAACAAGTGGGATCTGCAGTATACTCACACCAGGCAGAGATTAGGAATGGTAGTAGAGGAGGGGGGAGTAGGGTGGGAGGAGGAGAGAGGGGGGATGAAGTGAAGAACACAACAAATCCTGTACTGTACCATTGGAATGTCAAGGTCAGGCAGCTACACCAATAGTTTGAAGTGGTGTTTGAACTTGAGTAGTTCCTGCTGGAAAAAAGTTTAGGGGGCGGGTAAGTGGGAGGTTGGCTGATAGTGTAGTCAAAACAGTTAATTATTTATTTCTCTAGTATGTAAGGGAGAGGGGGAAGGAGGGCTTAGTATAGAAACTGAGAATAAAAAAGTCAGTAAGTGAGACAAACATCCCCACTGCAAGGTCAACTAATTGTGTGGTAAACAAGATAGACCAGAGGGGGAGTAATTGAGGGGTGGTCCAAATAAAACTATAAGTAGCCCAAATAATATCAGGGGTCTCAAAATGCTTAATCCAACATTTCACTCAATGTAAAAAGGCTGAATATTTTTCCAGTATCCGATTCAAAAATCCAGTATATTCCAGTATTTCCAGTATCAAAAATAAAATCAAGTATATTTCCAGTATTAGTAGACACCCTGCCACATAACCTTACTGAGATCGTAACACAACTTTACTCCTGGAATAAGTTTTGATCACCTTTTTTCGTTTTTCATTTCTCTGATTAACTTACTGATTCAATGAATCTATATGCATTATTAAGTTATAAATGGGATGTATATCAGCATCCTTCCCTTATTATAATTTAGATATGTAAAGTTGAATTCATTTTATAATGTTGCTTTGAAGGGACTTGTATTCAGCGCTGAAGCCAGTCAGGTTTAGTTGAGGTAATTACAGAAGTGTGATGTCTACCCTCCCTTTTTCCCGAGATGAACCATGTTTGCTCGCAATGGATGTATGTTGAGAAATGATTTGTGCGATAGAAATTTTTGTGTGGCGGTATGCTTGACTGAAATTTATTTCTGGTATTAAAAATGAAGAGGTTATGGTATTTCAGAATTTGATTATTTTTTAGGTGTTATCATGGAGGAAAAGGCTAGGAAAAAATTAAAGTCAAGCCATGATTTAAAAAATAATCAAAAGCGGCTCGGCAGAGAGGAGAGGCTGTCCTGCCATGTAAAAAAAGTCACAAATTTCTGTGTGTCACAGTCAAAAAGCTCCAAAAGCACTGCTATAGCTCCAACATCTTTTGCACAAGATGAACAAATGAGTAGTGAAAGTGTTGGGACCGTGAATGTAGAAGTTAACGTTCAAGGTAAAGTGCAAGAGTTAGATTTGGTTGATTTTTTTTGAGAAGCCCAGACAGAACAGCTTGGACTTTTTCTTTCATTTCATCCAGTCCAACCAGTATAACTGAAGGATGCATCTCCCCTGTCATTTGACGATAAAGTTTTTCATATCATACATGGTGGTGATCAAATTTTCAAGCAAAACTGGCTAAGTTACAATGTAAATAATCAAAAGCTATATTGTAGTGTTTGTCTGATGGTCTTTAGTATTGGGTATTAATCCAGTCACTTTAGTAAAAAAAATAATTGGCGTTAAGGCATTCCGAGCTAGCTGAATTTTGTTATGTACTTTCATTTAGTAGTCATAGATAATATATCAAAAGTCCCCATCAATTCATTATACGGAATTTTTTTATAGCTCATAATAAGTGTCAAATATGAGTTTTAGTTCAATATCTCCCTATCTATTAGTCCTATGACTAAAAGGTTTCTATTCAAATATGTAGATTAGAAAATTTCCTACAAAAAAGGTTCTTAACTTTTCCTTTGTAAATGCAACCGTTTGAAAGATTTTCAAATTCAAGGTGTGTATCCTACAATTTAAAATAATACTCTTATATAATAAAGTTTAAATATTCATTTTTTTTTTAGCACCGCGTCTTACTACCCGTTCGGGTTATACGCTTAAGTACTAATTACACTAATGGATTAGGAATTGGGAAGGTTGAATTTGGAGGAAGTGAACCCGCATTTGCGTGGAGGAAGATTGGAAAACCATTTAGGAAAAACCACCCCAAGTTCACCCGAGCGAGAAATATTCATATAAATCACTCAACATAACATACTGAGTAATTTTACTAGTATCTGTCTTTGATACATTTTTAATACCGCATCTAATGGGTTATGGATGAGATAGGTATAATAGAGAGGAAGTGTGCCAGCATTTGTGTAGAGAGAGCATGGGCAACCATTTAGTAAAAACCACAATCAGTGCACCCGACAGGGATCTAACGCCGATCTTCCCATGCTTCGCAGTCTATTCTAAGAGTAAAGTAGTGTGTAAGACCGTGCGGCCACCAAGGCGGGTCAATTTTGTTACTGTTGAATATTTATTTATTAGCTGGACTGAAAACATGGCACCAACCAATACTTTTTGGAAGGTACCATTAGTTGGTAAGTATTTTCTTCCCTTTTTACGCCCTTCTCTGTTTTCGTATGGCTGCAATATTCCAAGAACTGGCGACCCTTTTCTGGACACCTGCACCAAATATCAGTTCTTTTGATCACCCTTCCCCCTCCGAAACCCCTACGTTTTCTAACCTTTAATTAATGAAACTAGAGTACCATGGCTACAAACTTTATCGCCACATAGCCTCTGCCACCTATAAAGGTGCATTCACACTTACCCCATTTGACCTGGAAACCAGCACCGCACATGGATCCTCCGAGCCCATCTACACTTTGTTCATCAACAACTAAACTGATATATCGCAGTGTTACGTAGTTTAGCTCTGTTTTCCCCGAGAGGCGGACATGGCGCATGCACCAGAATTGAATGAAGGAGCACTCTTGAGTGATCACGTGGTGTTCCCTACCCTCAAATTATTGCCCTCTTGACGCAGTGCACACGTGCCAATGAGGGAAACTGATGCTTACTTGCTGATGGTGACATCATTGAACATGTGTATCCTCCCTCCCACATTTTCCCCGCTGTGCAAATCTGAGTATAAGCGTACACTCGGCAAGCAACGAGCACTCTTTGATGCATATAGCATTTAGGGACACACAAAATCTAAGGACACATTATATTGGAACAATATATTATATAATTTTATTTTATTCGTATTCTGGGGAACTGTTTCATTGAATCTTAGTTATGTAGGGATCGATTGAGATAATGCTTCGGCATATTTAATTGTTAGTATTTGTACTTATTTAATTGTCCTAGGCAATTAGATTTGTTTTGAATTGAGGCTTATTTTGGACAATAGACTTTAAATTTAGACTCGAGGGTAATATTGTCAAGTCAAATTGTGTAGGCTATAATGCAATATATTATGGTTGGCATCCAATCTTACAGAGGTAGACAGTCTAGATGAAACTTATATGCTTACTTATCATACTTTGAATTGTTATGCAAGTAGAAATTAAATAGATGTTTTTCAACCAGTATTATGGACTCAGCTAGTTAGTAAGAAAGATATTAAGCCTTTTTAAAGTGTAGGTTGCCCCGCCTCACGGGTTGTTGGACGAGGCTGATAGCTCTGTTGGTAACTAGTGTAGCCAGGTGTATGGTTATGCGCATAAACCCACTAGTTGATATGTATAAGCTATGAGGTGTGATGACAATAGGCATTCTAATATATTTAATATCTGATAAGTATAGATATCCTTTGAATGGTTCAGCTATGTTGTTTGGGTGACTGGGTGTATCCCAACTTTAATTTTCCTTTTGATAATTGTTTGCTATTATTAACTTTGGCTCTTATAGGAATTAGTTCAGTTATATTATTGTCAATGATCTTTAGATTTGTTTATGCATTAAATACTCTGAAACTTTTATCTAATCTATTGTACATAAGTACCTTTATTCACTACCCGTTGTATATTGTAGCTATGGCGCATTGTCCGCTATCAATCCTATTACATTGTTAACTTTGATAATGATAATGATAATAAAATGGCCTATAGGCCAATGTCAACTTTTATTCAGTTGTTATGAATTTACATCTAGCATATCCTTAATCTCCCATTAATGTGTATAATTAAATATTTTATTTTATTGATAGTTAAACTGCTAGGTTTATGTGCTTGGGCTTTGGCATATTTGAGTGAGGATCAAATAAAGGTCCCTGGTGATCTACCTTATTGTTTCTTTGTAAAACAACACCTTCTCTACAGATAAGGGGTTGACATTGATCCTCTCTATTGCTGTTTCAAAGAATATTTATCACTATAAAATCCGATGAACTCTGTAACTACTTACAGCAGTGATCACTGATCTTTAACCTTTTTCGAATTATGGGCCACTTTTTGCCCAGCTAAAGTGCTGTGGGCCATACTTTACATAAAACATGTCCCACATAACCTAAGATTCCAATTTTATGTTTGTACAGTAATGTATTTTTTCCATACTGTTAACACAACCTAAAATCTAAAACAAATCATAGTAAAAATGTGAAAATTAAAGTTTAAAACTAAGTTTATTTTATAGAAAATAAATTGTTACCCATACAAAAAAGTTTTGTTAAAAATGCTTTTTGGATTTAATTTTAATGAGACGCTTGGCACTGCTTTTTCTTAACTAATGTCTCAATATTGGCTTTAATGCCAGATCCATTAATTCAAAGGGAGTGAGTGTCAGTCAGTTGGTTCCTCAATTTCGACTTCACAACATTCATCCTTGAGAAAAGTTGTTCACAGCTGAAGGTACTGACAAAGAGTGATGCTGTGAGCAGAGCATAAGTTCAAAGGTTTGGAAATTGTTTTTCTTCGACATATTTTGAGTAAAATGTTAAAAGATTCATATATTTCTATTTTAAATCTGTATTACACTGCAACTCAATAAGCTCCATTTGCACATTGCTCGGTGCGATCTCAACATCAACACTAAATGGAGTGGAAAATATGTTGAACAATTTTTCATAGGATTTGAAATCTTGGAGACACGTATCAAAATTGGACCTTAGATTTGCGAGTGTAGTAATGTATGTTTCATTGTTACGAACTTCACTCTGGGATAGTGTTGGTAAGCGTGTTAATTCACCAAACCGTTCTTATCTTGTAGTCGTATGTTCAGGTCATTTAGGTGCTTAAAGATATCAGTAACATATGCAAAATCAGCCATCCATTCAGATTCGTTGAAATGATGGACAGGCTTGCCCTTACTTGCCATCAATTCACAAATTTCTTCTTTCAGGTCAAAAACTCTCTTCAGTACCTTACCTCTATTGAGCCAGCAAACCTATGTGTAGTAGAGTGCATCACCAAACTCCATATCAACGCCAATCAAACACTATTGTTCTGTATTAATGGACACAACTTTGAATGTGTCAAGTTATTACTAGTCTTTTATAATAAGTAGGCATCTGTTGGAAAGGAAGTGAAGGAGAAAGTTGTGTCCATTGCATTACAGGGGAATCTTTGTTCAACACATTGGTGGACATTTTAAATAGTACAGGTCTTGCTGTAGAAAAATGTGTAACAAATGCATTTGATGGGGTTCAAATATGAACGGCGAGTATAGCGGGATCTCACCCAGACTCATGAATATAGTACCAAACTACCTTCGTACATGGTGGTATGCACATATGTTGAACCTTGTGATGTCAGATACATCTCAGTGTTTAACAGCAACTCACACAAGAGATTATGTGTGTATTTATAGCAGACTCCAAGAATAATGGAGCCACCAGGTGGAGGTCAAGGAGTAATGCAACAACCAACATTTTAGTTGCTCCCCTTACTGGTTCCACAGTTAGTGACAAATAACACGTCACATTCAGAAACACTGTTTGTAGAACTGGTTGTGACACTTTGTATGATTGGAAACTTTCAAGAGTTCAACCCAAAGATACGCAATGAGGCTAATACACTTTTCAAGAAGTTTCTTTCATTCTGTTAGTATTCAAAATCACAACACCTCTTTAAGACTACCTCCAAACCAATAATCTGGACTATGCCCAGGCTTTAAGGTTTATTTATGCTGCATAGAATATATTGAGGGATGCCAGGAACCAGTTCGATCAAGTAGTTAATGATATAAAAATATTTGTATCTTTTATGACAGAAAAATTAGAATTGATAGTAGAAGATCCTTTTCTGGAAGTGAAAAGTCTTTGCATTGACTCGGCGCTGCCCTGTAAGAGAGTAATAAAGGTCAAGAAAAGGCCTAGCGAGTTGGCAGAGATGATGAAATAGGCTTCTCCGAAGAGGATATATTTCAAATAAAAGTCTTCAATGCTGTTATTGACAAGCTGAGCCAGAGTATAAGGGCCAGATTTGCTCATCAGAAGAACCAAATCCTAGACTTCACGTGTTTAGATCCACGGAGGTTCCCTGAGCTTAAACAAGGTTCACCAGCAAACACCTTCAACAACATATGTGATTTATTGCCTAATATTGCCAGATGCAAGCTAACTGAAGAGCTACCCTTGTAAGGTTTGCATAAACTGTGTGTATAAAGTTATGTATGGCCACAACATAAACTGTCTCTTGTAAACATAAATTAGTAAAGTTTATAAATATATGCTTTAGCCCAAGTAAGTTGTGAGCAAGCTTTTTCCAAGCTTAAACTTATAAAAACAAGATATCGCTCCAATCCGACAAATAACAACCTGGAAGCATTCCTCATAATGCACTGTGAGAGGGACAAGCTTGTGGCAGTTGACAAAGATATAATTATCAAGAGAGCAAAGAAATGAAGCGACTTTTGGCACTGTAAAATTACAGACTATCTTTCCGAGTCCTTGTGTTAATTTTATCAGAAATACTTTATTTTAAGAATAAGTGCCTTTTTATTGGTGCATAAAGCAGTAATTTTGTTATGTGATGTTTATGTGTCTTTGGATTATCCAAAGTGTCATAAACAAAAGTGAAAATTCTGGGAAAAGGCGTTTTAGGGCAAGGTCCAGGAAAATATTATTTAAATAAAATCATGTACAATTAATTGTTCCTTAAATGATAGATGTTTTTCAAATTTTATGAAAGAAATTCACTTCTACCATGAATTTTTCTCAATACTATTTTTATGAAAAATAATCTACGAAATTCACGATAGACAACATTGCTTTGAGTCCCATGGGGTAGACAAAAATAATGTCAAGTTTTTTAGGAGTCCTTGCAGTAACTACTAATATTTTTTATTAATAAATATTATTGGGTTCTACCAGCACTCCTATAAATAGGGAAACTTTTTTGAGTTTATCAAAATATTTTACACCCTCTGAAAATCCAAGGTCTGCGGCCTTTTGGAGGGCCCAGTCAGACTCTGGCTAAACCATAAGTTAAGATCATAACAGCTCTAAAATATATTCCAATTCAAAATTGGAAGACTAATATTTTTTTAATGTCATAGGTATCTAGATTTTCTTTGAATCCTCCAAAAACTGTATTAAGTATTTAAAAAATGAGCATCACACATTTGCAGGCCATTTCTAAGATTTTTTTATACTGAATTATCATTTTCTGAAAATTGAAAAATGACACCTGGACACGGGAATCGAACCCGGGACCTTTGGCTTAGTACGCCGGGTTTGATTCCCGTGTCTAGGTGTCATTTTTAAATTTTCAGAATATAATATCTAGATGGAGTAATTCCCACTAATAAGCATAAATAATAGCTCTGGCTATTAATTCTGAATTATCATTGTCTTTACAGATATGACACATTTTTAAAATTTGCCCCAAAACTATATATTTATATTTTGTTTGTTTTTACTTTGCAAAGCTATAAACAATTCTGGTATGTTAAACAAGCAAATAAGTTGATAATAAAAGAAGCTTTTGGGACTGTAAGTCAACTAAACGTGGTCTTGTAAGGAATGAGAACGGCCGACCTCTCTGCTCTGTCATGTGTATTGTAATGAGTTTGATTTGTGTCATAAACGTAAGAAAATAATTACATTAAATAAGATATTAAAATAATTATTATGTTGGTGATACATTCAAGAACTTTTTCTTATGTAACTAATACCAGGTTAGAGTTTATGAATAGATATAGGAATAAAATAAATTATTTAATTTTCATCCCTCCCATTCCATTTAATCAAGTATCCCTTTCTTGCTTTACATAAATAATCCCTATAGTTTTAATTTGGGAGTGTTAATGTTAGCTATGGCACTGAAAAATGATATATTAGGCTTCCAAATTGTGAAAGTTACTAGTCGAGTTCATAAATGTAGTAATTCCAGACAGTAGAGCTTTCCCCGAACCTTTCCTCATTCCTAAACTTACATAGCATTGAGTAAATAATTACTAGTTTGGAAATTTGTTACTAAAATAAAATAAAAGATTGTCAGTGTTTGTTCTGGAGGATTGTTTTTAAATATCAGTTACATCCATGTATGTTAAAATCTCTATAGATCAGAGAATGTCAATAAGTTGCTTAATACCTTCAGGTACACTTTGTTGCCAAGACATGAGGAACTCTTCCAAGTTGAACTTACTAGCAGGTTTCAAGAGGACTTCAGCAAAAAATCTACAGATTTTGTGTTCAACTAGAGAATACATTGGTTCACCTAAGGAAAAAGAAAAAACCTTTTTTTAGTTACACAGAACAACACAGTTATTGAAAATAAATAAAATAAAAAATGGCACAGTTAGTATTCATTTGCGAGGACAGTGATTACACCTTCAGAGGGGCCCAGCTACATTTCAGAAGGAAGAAGTCTAACTTAATGTTGAGCACAATGGTTTTGTGGGTTAAGCAATTTCAAGCTTGTTGTATAGGCTATTTCTGAGACGTATTCTGTCTGGTTATGATTCATTGATTAGTCTTCTATTTAATTGTGTCTGGTGATGACTCATTGATTAGTCTTCTATTTAATTGTCTGGTGATGACTCATTGATTAGTCTTCTATTTAATTGTGTCTGGTGATGACTCATTGATTAGTCTTCTATTTAATTGTGTCTGGTGATGACTCATTAATTACTGTTCTATTTAATTGTGTCTGGTGATGACTCATTGATTACTCTTCTATTTAATTGTGTCTGGTGATAACTCATTGATTACTCTTCTATTTAATTGTCTGGTGATGACTCATTAATTACTCTTCTATTTAATTGTGTCTGGTGATGACTCATTGATTAGTCTTCTATTTAATTGTCTGGTGATGACTCATTAATTACTCTTCTATTTAATTGTGTCTGGTGATAGCTCATTGATTACTCTTCTATTTAACTGTCTGGTGATGACTCATTAATTACTCTTCTATTTAATTGTGTCTGGTGATGACTCATTGATTAGTCTTCTATTTAATTGTCTGGTGATGACTCATTAATTACTCTTCTATTTAATTGTGTCTGGTGATGACTCATTGATTAGTCTTCTATTTAATTGTCTGGTGATGACTCATTTTAATTACTCTTCTATTTAATTGTGTCTGGTGATAACTCATTGATTACTCTTCTATTTAATTGTCTGGTGATGACTCATTAATTACTCTTCTATTTAATTGTGTCTGGTGATGACTCATTGATTAGTCTTCTATTTAATTGTCTGGTGATGACTCATTAATTACTCTTCTATTTAATTGTGTCTGGTGATGACTCATTGATTAGTCTTCTATTTAATTGTGTCTGGTGATGACTCATTGATTAGTCTTCTATTTAATTGTCTGGTGATGACTCATTAATTACTCTTCTATTTAATTGTGTCTGGTGATGACTCATTGATTAGTCTTCTATTTAATTGTCTGGTGATGACTCATTAATTACTCTTCTATTTAATTGTGTCTGGTGATGACTCATTGATTAGTCTTCTATTTAATTGTCTGGTGATGACTCATTAATTACTCTTCTATTTAATTGTGTCTGGTGATGACTCATTGATTACTCTTCTATCTACTTGTGTGTGTGTTGGTTTTTAATTTCACAACTTTATAGAGAAATGGGAATGGAAAACCAATAAAAGTTGTTGTGCTTGTAGAACACAAAATTAATGTCATTGTTACCATGCTGAGAGATAGTGAATGGTCAGCACAAATACCACAACACCCGCACTCCAGGGCCTGGAATCATTAACGAGTGCAATTCTGCTCCGGCGCAAGTCAAGAAATGGCACAATTTTGCACCCAAGATACTCCCAAAGATGCACCTTATTATTTGCGCTGTTTCCCTATTCACTAAACAAGGCAGAAACTGGTGGCAAGATTATGGTGACATCAACATAAACATCATCAATTGCACTATTTTAGACTAATCCTTGAGAAGAATTTACTTTCAATGTCAAGGCTACTTTATTTTAAATCTCTAATAAAAATGACAACAAATACAAAGATTTCTAAACATTTTGCTTATAAAACTAGTAATAAAATTAGAAGCGGCCTCTTTCTTGGTGCTTTACCAAAACAATATTAGAACATTATTTAGTATTTCTTTATATTATTAGTTTAAAGCTAAGTTCCATTAATAAAACATTTATAAAAACTTTAAAATTTATTTTAAAGCTATACTTACCGCCATATTAATTAGTGACGAGAAGTCTTTGGACATGGTGGAATACAAACATCTTTGGAACTAGACAAAGATTACATGCTTCATGGTTTTGTTTTGTAATAATGCAAGAAATGCCATTACTTTGTTTGAATTTAAAAGTTCAACAATAAAAGGTGGTTGCTTTGTTACCATTATCTAAATTGAAACAAATATTGTGCTTCACAGAAGTATGTTATATTATTTATCTATTATTAATTGAAGTACAGTTAACTAATTGTATTTTAAGCCATTGTGATAAGATGACGCAATTTAAATTTAATGAAGTGACAATCATGATTTAATAGTTGCGCCTACTCTCGAGGGGTAGCAAATAAAAGGCTCAACTTTGCTCTCAAATAGCTCCTGCTTCTTTTGGTGAGTAGGGATTTGGGCACATCTTTCAAACTTGCGCCAGCGCAACTATTTGCTCCCGTTAGTGAATCCAGGCTCAAATGAGCAAGGAATTGGTGAGTTTTTTATATGCTAAGCCTATAACTACAACACTGAATTCGTGAAAGATATTTTTAATTAGTGATGTTATTGTAATTTTCAAGATAAATTTTATTTTATTTAAAATATGTACAGCTTTTCTTGTTTTAAATGAATGTTTCCCTATCCATTTTTTTAATATGATTAAGTTCTAAGCTTTTGTATAAATTATAGTGAAGCTTGATTTGGCACATGGTATAGTTTTAAGAAAGTAAATTGAATCAAATACGTAAACATAAGCCCCCAGATCGTAACTGACAGTGTATGGGTTGTCAATGTCCTACTTCTACGGCCAATTAAATCAAAGATACAGGATAAGGTTTCTCATGACATCGCTTCTAGACACTATTTCATGGCAATCTTTGAAAAGGATGTATTGGACTCAAGCCCACTGAGAAGTGTCTATATCCTTACATGGCTGACACTTGTGTCATTTGGCCGCATGAACCTGATACTTGTAGTCACATTTACAATGGCAATAGAAGTGAACAACAAGTTCCTGTACATTATTTTCTGATGATTCCCGCTGCGGTGTTGCACTGAGCGGACGTGTCTGGTGGCCGCTTCGCGTTTTTAATTATTAATAAATTGAAAAGTGGTAATAAATGAACAATTTCTAAAACAACGTGTGAAGGGTAGTAGTGGCTACAAGAAGAAGAAAATCCTGTTGGAGTTCGAGCGCAGCTGGAGGCGCAGCAGTGTTCTGCGGTTTGAGGAGCTGCCTGGTGGGTCTGGGGAACCGGATTAGGTGAGAAAAATCCGCGATAAAACTACGAACATTTTGTTGTGGAAATGATATTAATTGGACCAGGACCACAGAAGTTATTAATAAAATAGTGAAATTACTGTAACAAGGCCAGGGCATGAGAGGTCATCCCTGGCGCTTCCGGTGCATTCTTAGTGCAAGTGAATAGTTGGTAACCGTCTAGTGACTAGTTCTGGTGAGATTTCTGGTAATATTGATTAGTAACTTTCTAGTTATTTTCCTGGTGACTTTTTAGTAACTTTCTGGGACTATCACGGAACTGAAAGACGGGCTGCCAGCATCTGAAAGGAGGGCTCAAAAGAGTCAAAGGTGGACGTATGAGGAGCAGTGTATGACTACTCGGAAATGAGTATGGAGAGGAAAGGGGGAGGCTCAGGAGAAGTGAGGGAAGTCAGGGAGAGAGGAAGGGAGAAGGAGAAGATGGAGGAGAAGGGCAAAGCAGTGAGTCTACCGAGGGGGGCGGAAGAAGCAAAGAAGAAAGAGGTAACAAGAGAGGAGAAGAAGAAAGAAGAAGAGAAGAGTGGGAGCGATGAGGAGGAAGTTCCTCTGGCAGCACTAAAGAAGATGGAGGAAATGGAGGAATATATAAGGTCTAAGTGTACCAAGGATGGGAAAATAAACAAGGCAGACTTGGGGGAAATAATAGGGAAAATAAGGCTAATAGTCATGGAGTCGGTATACAAAGATGGACAAATTAAGGTGTTGAAGGAGGAAAACTTGAGGATAAGGGGGCAGGGCAGTGTAGCCGGGTGTATCGGGTCTCGGTGGCTGCAAGGGGGCTGGGAAGGGAAATCTTGATGTGGGAAGAGTCATGCAGATGAAGCCCAGCTACAGGTCGGTGTTTGTAACCTCTCGGGATGGGGAGTCAACAGAGAAAATGAAGAGAACTATAATGGGCCAAATTGACCCAATAAAGGACCATATCAAAATAAGAGCTATAAGACCGGCAGGGACTAAGTTATTAGTCGAGACAGAAACAGAGGAGGATGCAAAGAAAATAATGGAGAATAGTGAGCTTGCGAAAACGATAGTCTGTGAGGAACCTAAGAGGAGGCGACCATTGGTGACAATATTTGACGTGGACAGAGACATAAAGACTGAGGACCTAGTACATCTGATGTATGAGCAGAACTTAAGGGGGAAACTGTTGAAGGAGGAGTTTGAGGAGGGGTTTAAACATAAGTTCAAGACTGGTCCAAGGTGGTGAACCATGTGGTTGAGACGTCAGGGAAAGTTAGGACACTTATGCTTGGCAGTAGGATGCATATCTCCTTTGGAGTAGTGGCCGTTAAGGACTATACTGTGGTAACTTGTTGCTACAAATGTAGGTATATGGGGCACGTGATGGCTCTCTGCCCAATTCAGGAGGAAATATGTGGGAGGTGTGGAAGGGGGGGCATAAGATTAGGGAATGTAAAAGTAAGGAGGAGATATGCATCCCGTGTCAGTCAAGGAAGAGGACCGATAAGTGTAAGAAACTAAATTCGAGGGAGTGTCAGACGCACCAAATGCTATTGAGGCGACAGATTGAACGAATCGACCATGGAGAATAAACAACTGACAGAAATTGTTGAACTTCTGAGACAGATACTGACCAGACTTAGCGATACTTGGACAGGCCTGAATTCTGTGAGGACGGGGAGGAGGACAAGGAATTCCCCGTCCAAACGAGCTAGGAATCAGAATAGAGCAGAGGCATATAGGAAGAGGATTGCTGGGAATGAGGTGCAGAGGAGTGAGTGTGCACGAGGGAAGGAAAATGATGGTGAGGAGGGGGGGGGGGGGCGCGATGACCGAGCTAAGACCGGAAGGGAAGGGTGGTACGATAGCTTTGGATTCAGAAGTAGTCAAAGATGGAGTGAATGGCAGAGGCAGGGAGGGGGTTAGTGGAAAGAGTAAAGAATGGGGGGTAATGAGGAGTGGAATGGAAGTCTGACTCTGATGGTTGGAAGAAGTAGGTCGGTCGCAAAGGGAGCAGTAGGCATAGTAGAAGCTCACAGTACAACTGGTAGTGATGCCCCAAATAAGCCTGTAGTGGTGGTGCCCGACATACCGAGGAGGAGGTTGGGCGATAAGTCACAGGTCGAGGCCGAGTGGGTTTCTGAAAATAAGAGTAGCAGACATAAGCAGAGTTGGAAATTTTGGAGGAATGGCCTAGGCTATGGTAGAAGGAAGGAAGAGAGTTGGCTGGATAGAAAGCAAGTGGACAAAGGGAGTCAGACGGTAGAGGATAAGGAGAAGCGGGGGGATGGTTCAGCGGGTGAAGGGGATGTTCTATCTCAAGTGTATGGAACACTGGAGAAACTATGCAGCTATTTAGGCTAGAAGAAAAGAATACCCTACATATCGCGCTAAGACATGTGGTTAGATTGGGCCATTTAAGGGGGGGGGGGGGAGTGTCATGTTCCCGGTGCCAGAATCACTGGATAGGATTCAGTTAAAGTCAGTGAATCTTCCGACAGAGTTAGACGGCTTACTGGATCTTATCAAACTAGTGTTTAAAAGGAGAGATGAAGATTTCAGTCTTGAGGGCACGTATCAGCAATTCGTGGCGGCACACGGTCGCAAAACATTTAATCCGGGATTGGAGTGGCCAGCGTGTTATGCATTGACGCATAACCCATGATGGATAGGAGGTTGATTATGGTTGGCCAAATAAATGCAATGAGGAGTAGGACCCTGTTGCAAGAAATTCGTAAGCTGGCTGAGGAATATAAGCTTGATGTGTATGCATACAGGAACCCTACACTCTAAGAGGTAAAGTTCGTACATGCCTGTGGTTGCCAGAATAGTCACGAGTGGCGACTTACCTATGAGTGCGATTGTAATATTCAACCGGGACATTATGGTGACTAAGATAACCCAACTTAGCAACCAATGGGTTACGTGCGTGGAGCTGGGTACTGGACAAGGCAGGGTTATGGTGGCGAACTTGTATTTTCAATTCAGGCACCCGATTGAACCATATTTAAATCAGTTGGAAGAGGTGTGCAGGTTGTATGCGGGGGAGCCACTTATAGTTACTGCTGATGCCAATGCTAAGTCTCCTATGTGGCATAGTCGGATCACGATTAGAGGAGATCGAAGGAATGATGCTGGAAGACCGTGCAGAAGGAGAAGAGCCCTTGAGGAATTCATCTATGGACACGGACTGGAGGTTGTTAACCAGCCGGACAATCCCCTCACGTATAGGGGGAGGGCTGGAGTGACTACTAACATCGATTTCACGCTATGCAACGCCGAGTCGGTGACCATGGTTGAAGGATGGAGGGTGGTTGAGGTCGCTACGGTAAGTGATCATAATCTGATCGTGTTCGACATTGCCACAGGGAGAGTGGCGGATGGAAATGAGAGAGGGAAATGCATAAGGTATGACATAAGTAGAGCGAATTGGGATAAAATGAGAAGGGAACTGATACTACCTGTCCCAGTTGAGACGGGTGATAATGTCAACATCAAAGCAAAAGAACTGACGATGGCCCTGCAGGATGCGATGAGAAAATCCATCCCAGTGATTAGAGGAGATACCAGGGTTGGGAATAAACCGTGGAATGACAGACTGCAGGGACTCCGGGCAAGGGCAAGAAGAGCTCGAAAGAGGTATCAAAGAGGCCGGGACCCAGTTGCTTGAGTGGTGCTGTTGAACATATATAGGGAAAGGAAAAGGGAGTTTGAGGAGGGATTGGCAGAGGAAAAGTTGGGAGAAGTACGTGAAAGAAGAACTCCAACGTGGACCGTGGGGGATACCCTTTAAGATAGCAGCTGGAAAGATCAGACCGCCTACGATGCTATCAACGTTAAGGAGAGAGGATGGCAGCACCACGAAGAACTGGGAGGAATCTGCATTGCTTTTGATGGAGACATTGTTACCGGATGATGATGAGGAGGAGGAAGACAATGAGGGTCAAAGGGTACTAAGAGTGACTATGATGCGGGACGAGTATGGGAATGAGGGGCGAGTGGAACCGGTTGGTCAGGACAAAGGTGGTCAGAACCATTACTCGAATGGGGAGGAAGAAGGCACCTGGACCGGACGGGATAAGGGTTGAGGTGCTACAGAAGTTGGCGGATCTCATTGCACCGTACCTTGCAGGCTTATTGAACGAGTGCCTCGCTCAGGGCAGAATCCCGAACGTCTGGAAGCAGAGCGAGGTGGTCATGTTGAGCAATGGGGATGATAAGGACCCGCTTCTTCCTAAGTCATACAGGCCCATTTGTCTGCTAAATGTTTGTGGGAAACTTCAGGAGAAGATACTGTGTGAAAGGCTGTTAGTGCACAGGACAGGGGTGGGCATGCATCAGCAGCAGTATGGCTTTCGAAGAGGTAGGTCAACGGAGGATGCCATCTGTAGAGCAGTGGAGCTATTGACTCGGCTGTGGATAAATATGTAGTGGGAGTATTTGTGGACATCTCGGGGGCGTTTGATAATCTGTGGTGGTCTGCGCTGTTCAATCGGCTACGGGAGTTGCAATGCCCAGGAAATCTGTACAGGAGTTTGAAGGACTACTGTCGGGACAGATACGCTACCCTGAGATGTCCGGGATACAGAGTGCAGAAGAAATTGACCAAAGGATGTCCCCAGGGCTCAGTATGTGGGCCGGTTTTCTGGGATGTGGGACTTGAGCCGGGACTGCAGGAGTTGGAAGCGCTTCCGGAGACGCATGGACTAGTGGCGTTCGCGGACGACCTCCTGATCATAATAGAGGGCAGATCAAGGAGGAGCTTGGAGGAGAGAGCAAGTGTAGTGCTTGAAAGACTTGAGAGATGGTGCAACAGCGTGAAATTGAAGATGGCACCGGCGAAGACCACGTACATGTTGTTCAAGGGGAAATTGGAAAGGGACCCAGCGATAAAGGTGGCAGGTAGGAACCTAAAAAGGAGTCCAACGGTTAGGTACCTGGGAGTCACGGTTGATGAAAATAGGAATTTTAAGCACACATTGAGGAGGTGTCAGGGAGAGCGCAGAGGGTCTTGAATAAAATAGTGAGCATTGGGCAGAGGAGGTTCCATCTGCCCATGCGGGTAATTAAGTCATATCATCAGGCGATCCTGCTCTCCATTGTGGGCTACGCGGCATGCGTTTGGGCTCATAGGCTGAATAACGCTGTGCCGGTCAGGGCTGTAAGGAGCATCCAAAGAAATGTCCTCCTGAGACTGTCCGGGGCTTACCGGACGGTGGCAACCGACGCGTTGTGCGTTACTCTGGGTATCTGGCCGTTGGATCTACTGGTAAGGAAAAGAGCAGTCGGTTACTGGATGAGAAAGAACAAGCTGGATAGGGTGAGGATACTCACCTCACCGGAGGTGGAAACATCCGTTGATGCAGACATCTCAATGTGGAAGGAATGGCAAGGTCGATGGGAGGCCAGTGAAACTGGTAGAAGAACTTATCAACTTTTTCCAAATGTGGTTGAAAGGGTTGATAATGAACATCTGGAACCCTCCCCTGGGCTGGTCCAGTTTATCACAGGGAAAGGACCATACCCTGAATCTTTGTGGAGGATGGGGCTGGTCGAGTCTGAGTTATGTGAGTGTGGTGAGGTGGGTACTCCGGAACATGTGGTCCTAGAGTGTGCTTGAACGTTGGAGATTAGGAGGCCAAACCAGCAAGAAGTGCAAGGTTGCTTGGTGAGAGGAATAATAAGAGATCCCACCAAATGGAGGTTCCTAGACAAGCTAGCTGCGGAAGCAACAGAAAGGGCCAGGACTGACTATATTAGGGCTTTAAGGGAAAGAAGGGGACTAAGGCAAAGAGACAACAGGAGGTGGGATAGAGAAGGGGGGAGGGGGAGACTAATGACAGTGACAGCGATGGAAATAGTGACAGGATACTGATAGTGATGAGGAGATGGAATGAAGATAGAACTGGGGAAACGGGGAGCGGGACTGGGACGGACGATGGTGCGGTCTCAGTGGCAGGTGTTTAAAGCTGACAGGTTGCTCGTGAGGGGACGAATAAAGGCAACCTTCAAGGGGGAATAAGGCAGGATTCCGGGAGGTTGCAAATACGGAGCAATGGGACTGGCATGCCAGGTTAGCTGATGAGTCTGGAGGGATACCGTGGTAACCATGGTATCCTGAAGGATCAGCATTCCAGCTGAGTAACTGATAGTAGCGAAGGATATCCTAGGCGACGCAGAGGGGTATTCCCGTGACTGGAGGTCCATCCTCTTGGTAACAAGAGGAGTGGGACCAGGTCTAGAAGGGGTCCTCTGCATCGGGATGGAGATAGGCGGCTACCACGTAGCCCCCTTGTACCATCGGGGAGGATGGTTTTACCCTGGAGGAGCTATTGAAGTACGTAATATTAGTTTAGGTTATGAGTAGGCTTAGATTAGGTTAGTTAGGGTAGGGCAGGGAGGGAAAATAAGGGGTAGGTTAGGAGAAATAAATTTACAACGCACAGAATGGGGCAATAAATGTTGATGCTATGAAGTAGACGGAGCACCAACTCCGATAGGGCGCCTCCCCTGGTGGATAGGGGGATGCTCATCGCCGCTGCTCTGTCCCACGACCCTGAAAACATGGTCCCAGGCGGTAGAGGAGCGAAGTAGCGGCGAGGGGTACCGGGGGCGTAAAATACCCGAGGTGGACCAACTGGAAGGAGAGTAAGTTTATTTCTCAAGTAGGTAGTTTAAGAGCTAAACCTGCTAGTTATAAACAAAATGGATAGAACAGATTATATAGGGAGATTTATGAAAATTTTGTGAATAAAACGGCCTGGATTTAAAAATGTGTAAGATGCCAGGCCAACAAATAGCAAAATAAAATAAAAAAAAACATCATTTTCTCGTCTCCAGACATCAAAACAGCATGCTAGGATACATGCTGTACACCACCCTCTTTTACACAAGAGGTCAGCCATATCCACCCTCATTAATAGAGCCAAACTTGTATGAAGCTTGAATAAAGTCACAAGAACTTGCCGACTATTTCAACAAGGACTTCGACAGACTTCTCAGGAGGTTATAAGATTGACAAGAGATGAACAATGCCAAAGCAGACAAAAATACTCCTTAATAGGGCCATAATCTTCATCTCAAATATTAAATTACACATTGGAAATAGGAGAGAAGGGCAAGGCCTACACACTTACTAGAAAAATGTTAACAACTAAAACACATAACTTGGTAACTTTCAGGGTACATCAGCAGAAGATAGTAAAACACTGGACTATGGCTGCACAACTAGAGGTAGGTCATGGTCACTTAAATACTGTTGTTGCCTGTTCAAACTTGTGTAGATGGATAGAATGTTGTATTATAAATATATATATATATATATATTATATATTAATTATTACTGTTAATATTGTTTATATAGACATTACTGACTTATGTGAGTAGGCCTGCTTGAAAGGAAAGGAGATTAAGGTTATCTCGGGTTGAGACCAGGGGGGTGCCTGGATTTGATAACATATTGGTGAGCAAGTTTCCAGCTACGAGTCTGGGAAGCATTACAATTATTGGGGAGGGCTCGTATCAATTTAGTTCTATAGCATGAGTCAAAATCTGACATGCTACTGTTTGTTAGGGTCGTTGTGGTTGGTGTCTAACCGGTTACCACTCGATTCGTTGTCCGAGTGTTTCTGTGGTGAGGTCAGTGTATTCAGCAATGCAGTAGTTGTATTGTAGCTGGTATATAAGAGTCTCTGTAGAACAGTCATAGTGGCCTTTCATGGGTATTTCATTTGTGTGAGTCGACTGTTGAATGAGGTGGAAGGTTGGTGAATTTTGAAGTACTGCATCTCGGTTTGTTGCAAGGGTAGGAACCTTTGGCCTGATGTTGTTTGTTGTTGGGTCGGGCAATTTAGGGTGAACCAGAATGTTGCGGAGATTGGGGGGGGGGCCTTTGAATGTGATTCTTGGAGTATTGTTGAGAAGATTTTGTGTTAGAGGTGATGATGAGGTTAGGATAGTCTAGCCTGTGTTCAGGATAGGTCGAATTTGTCTAGTCCTTCATAATACTGGGTGGTGAGCGGTATGTAATTTGAAGGGTATTTCTTGATAGGTTCTTTATGGGATTTGTTTATTATGTGTTTAGGGTATTCTCATGCTGTGAAAGCCTTGAACAGTTGATCACATTGTTTGTTGAGGTCCTCTTCCTCAGAACACATATGTTTGGCTCTGGTAGCCATGCTATAAGGGGGAGAGCTTTTCACATGAAGAGGAGGGGGTATTAAGTGTACCCATTGACATCCTCGGATTTGAATGTACTGTCTGTCCAGGAAGCAGAAATTGTTTGTTTCAAGTGTGAGACGAGCGGATTCTACTAGAAAGGCGGTGGATGGATCAGAATTGGGTGGTCATTTGTCCAGAAAATGTTTCATAGCAGAAATTCTTTAGTTTGGAGTATGTTGGTATAAAGCGAAAGTGAAATATAATGAGTGCCGCTCAATGTGATTGCATTGGAACTGAAAGGAATTTATAACAATAGCCGAGTGATAATAATTAACGATGCCACATTTAATATAGATGCTTTGTTATAAACAATAACAACAAGAAACTACAGTATTAATTCTATCATGTTTTTTTCTTTAATTTGTGTATGTTAAGACAAATTACATAATGAATATGTACTGTATAAACTTTTACTGTATTCATATTTTTTTTAAATATGAGAAAAATTATATTTAAGTACCCTACATACATTTTTATGTTTAAAAAATACTAAATCTAACAAAGAGCTTTACCTGATAAATTGAGGTTATATTGTAATGCACCGCATTGGTTATAACGCTAAGAATGCACATACGTAATGTTTATCACTTTCAGAAAACACTTTAAGCTAGAACTAAATGAGTAATTTAAAATTATTATCCTAGTATTTTCCTGTACAGATTTTAAAAACAGCCCAAAATTTATTTACAGAAATACCACAAGTGTTTCTTTCCCATAAATACAGTATACAATAAAAGTAACATTGTCAATACATAATACATAGAATAAACAAGATTAGCTTTAAAAAAAAACATGGTAGATTTACAGTAAAAGATGACAAGATAATCATTTTAAAAAACTGTATATTGTAGACTGGTGGCGTTATTTCTTAGTAAATCGTTAATAAAACGCTCGTATTCGTAATGCTTCCTGAAATTGTTGACCTATGCTGCATTCCCTGCCGTAAAACTTCTAAAGCCTGTCTCATTTCTTTGTTTGTAGAAGTTTTACTTCAACACATTCCTCTTCATTTCTGTTTGGCTCAATTTATTCTAAGAGTTGTGCAACAGAAGATACCGTCGAGCAGATTTTGTCTACCGTAAGTTTTTCATCAACTACAATGTGTTCATCAATGGTCATCCAAGATTCAAATTCATCAGCTGCCATATCTGACAGCTCTAAATTTACTGCAGGTTGTTCCTCACTTTTCTCGCCTTCAATTTCACTGGAAAAACCACCGTGTTTAAAACGGTTTGGAATTGTGCTTGCTGAAGGTTGACTCCAAGACATTGCTAAAAGATACAGGGCGCAGGGCAGTCAGCAGTTTGTTGGTGTCCATATTTTCTAATATGCGAGTACTCATTTCTTGATGGTAATGCCTTGACAGTTCGATCACATGGTTGTATCAATGATGTGGTGTTGGGAGTAGGGATGTGATATCGAAAGAAAAGTATTGATACTGTACTCATTAAAAGTGTCGTAAGAAAAATATCAATACCATACTAGTATCAAAAGAAAAGTATTGATAACAGTAAGTATCAGCATCAAAATTTTAATCTGGAAAAATCTTTTTTTGTATCAAGAAATACATTTTCAACTTTTTCATCATAAATGTAGGTTCATATATATTTAAACACTGAAAATAATAATGGTTTTTAATATTTTAAAATAAAATTTTAAAGCTGCTTTTTCGCTACCCAACTTCTTAAAAAAACTTCCATAATTCACTTCCGGGAGGTGCCAATTTTTAACCACATTCGTCGTTCATATAATCCGTCAAGGTAGATTATTAACTACTGACAAACACTAAGGAATGGATGCCCTGCCCTGATTCATCTGCTTAAACAATGTATACAAACTTTTCTGCTTCGATTTCTTGGAGCACCCTTAAGTTGAGTGAGTTCATTGAGCTTCTTTTGTTTAGTTTGTGATGACCGTGCTTATTGATAAAGGAAGGGCTAGTATACTAGTTGCCCCCGGTCAGGCACCAGGCTGTGATGATAAATAAAGGTGAAAGAAAAGCTGTTAAATTTATTATGATGAGCTAAAAGATATTGAATGCTATAGTTGCTTCTTGCTTGTGATGCAGAAAATGAGTGAGAATTGAGAAATAGTGTTGTTTGTTCTCCCTCCACAGTCCACCCTGGTAAACATCTAAGCCCAGCATGAGTGAAGATAGCAAAAAAATAGTTTCTTTCGATATTGATCTGATACTGGAGTGTGAGTACCAATATCAACAAAAGTATCGGGGAAAAGTATCATGTAAAAAACTACTAGTATCGAAAGGAAAATATTGATATTAGTAGAGTATTGATACTTTTTACACATCACTAATTGGGAGGCAAGAAAACAATTTTGATGTGTTTTAATGAGGCATTGACCTTGTGCGCGGCACATAACAGTTATCTAGGTAGAATTATGCAATTCAGTCTTCTGTCCCATTTCATTAACCATTCATTAAAGATTAGAGTTGCCCTCAATGCATTACTGTTCCCAAAATAATCTACAGGCAATTTTTTAGCTCATTTGAAACATCGCGGACTTTTCTTTTGCCTATTATGACAAGATAGTTCTTTTTCTCCAGCCATGCTTTCACAGCATAAAACAGGTAATCGTTCTTTTGACATCTTACATCCTCTAGCATTATTTTTAAACAAGTACATATGCTCTCCAAAGCATGATAATAGAGCTCAGTTTCATCCGCATTGTAGATGTCACACAGTAAGAATCCTGAACAAATGTTCGGCCATTCATATTGAATCCAATTTTGTGCTCCGGAAACATCTGCATCTTTTTGTTCACCGTGTACGCGTTTTTCCAATGCTGGAACCAACCATCAGTAGCTTGGAAATCTTGCTTTACCATTCTATTAGTCAACTCTTCAGCTTTCTGTCACATTAACGCGAGCATCTTGTTGTCAAACATTACTAAACCAAAGTTTTTATGTTGTTTCTACCTGTACATCTTTATCTGAACAATTGCTTTTGCAATGTAAATTATCATTTTGTCATGCGGCCTTCTCGATAATTTCACTGTTTTTTATGATTTTACATAACAGTGGTTGAGAAATTTTCAATTGTGTTGCTGCATTTATTTGACTCATTTTAGGTAATTTAGTCTAAGATCACAAGCTTACCCTTAGCTCTAATATTGTTTCTTTTTTTGTTTGTTTCCACTATTTTGGTCAATTGTAAACCACGTACACTGTAATAATTAATCACTCTTTGAAAGAGAAAGAAAATGTTTAGTGTGTATGTATGGAGTCACTACATACAGTTATAAGAAAGCATTAAACATAAACAGCTATTAAACATTAAACACACTAACTACACACGCACAAGGAAGATGTGTATATATATAAAAGTGAAGGTACAACTACCGAACTGAACACGTAGGTGTGCTATTGTGACGGAAATGAATGTGGCTATGATAGGAAGGGGAGTTGTGTAGACTATGACTCATGCATTCCATTTCTCTGACAGCAAACAACACCGAAAAGGCACATTCCGTTCATCACAATCCCACAGTAACAGCCTATTAACATACATTCAAAAGGCTGCATTTTTGTATCGCAATAGACTATGATAAAACAGTGACGTTATGGAAGTTTTCTAATGCTAAGATTTTATAAATGTTTATGTTGGTGGCCCCAAATTACCAAAAAATGATAACAATAACCGAAGCTTTGATTACAATATATGAAGAATTTCATATGTTTAAACACACAAATGGTTGGGTATACAAGAAACTGATAACAATAACTGATTGATAACATTATCCATGATCACAATATTTACTAAAAATTGTCAATTTCAAGCAGTCAAACAGACTTTCCCATCAGTATTGATTATTGATATGTTGAGCCAATCACAAATAAGATTATCTTTGTTTCAGCTAACTCAAGGTTATACCTTTTGAAATGCAAATTTTAGGACACATTTGTTTACACATTTTGACTATTCACAGTTTTTTGAGTTAAAAAAAATACCTTTGGGAATTCTGTGTTTTAGAAATCCTTTGTGAATAAAACTCCAGTTAGAGTTTACTATGCCAGGTGAGAGTAGCTATTTTCTGGGTTGTTTTGAAATGAAAAACTATAAAACCACTATTCTTAAATTGTTTTGACATAAAACTAGATTTTTAAAGATTACAGCTGTCCTGTGTCCTCGATACAAGAAAGGTGTTTTTTATTATAAGTAATAATTAGAGACATGCAAAAGGTGAGGTTATTTTTAGGGGAAAAGTGGTGTTATTTTTCTCAAAAAGCGATGATATTATAATTATATTATTATATAAGTGTAACATTGTATGGTACTTTAAATAAAGTAATGTTGGCAACGATGACAATATGTTACATCATCCCACCATGTTGAGTCCTGTGGACTAAGCGTGGAGTCAGAAAGTTCAGTTGGGAGGAATAAATTATCGTTACAAATGTGTCAAGTTGTGACAATTTAATAACTAACAAGTATGAAAATACAACAAAATGTATTTATATTCAATATCTAGATGGGTTCTGATTAAATTATATATATAAAGGCTTAAGTGGTTTTGAAACCGGCAAAGAGTTAAGTCTCTTGTGAAATTCTACATTGGATGTCAGCACAGAGGCTCAAACATGGAAACATTCTTTATGCATGAGAATCAGGTCTTCCCACCATAACTATGCTTAATGCTGTGGGAAACTAAGAAAACCTCAAGATCACATCTTCTTCAGTGTTTTAATAAACTCTATGAATGGCGAGATGAGGAGAGACCTCCAGTATCCGCTGTGGTTATTGATGGACCGGCAATGGTCAACATAATAAATCCTGGAGAAGCTAAGACCTTGTAAGACTATGGTGAGAAGTTTGCCAGAATACTTCTTTGAGAATGGACGTTGTGTTCAACAAATATCAATAAGATAGACAGGCCTAAGTCCAAAACAAGGATTACTTGTAGAGCAGGAATACAACTCTGAGTGGCTGCAGACACTCCAATTACTAATAACTGGAAAGTTTTATTATCAAATGAGAGGTCCTCAGTTATCAGATCATCAGAAAGAGAGGAAGTCATTGCCTTAGTTGGAAGTAACATCATCTCCAACCATACTGACAGCACAATGGGTCCAAACAAGGATATACAAGTGTTATTATCACAACTGGTGACACAAGCAATAGCATTTTATGAAGAAATGCAACTGGAGAAGCTATGGAGAGCTTTTGGGACAGGCAAAAAATTCCACTTTTTTTTTGTGGGAAGGAAAAGCCAAAAGCATTGCCATTTTCACGTATGTTTGCAGGTGCTGCTGACAACATATATTTTCAAGTCGTGGGAAGAAATCAGCTTGGGAAATAAACAGATTACCACCATTCATACTAATGTGTCAAGCTTTGTTAAAGACTCCAGTAAACATAGATACAGGAATGAGTACATTACAAATGGTTGTTGTACTCTTTATGGCAAAACCTACTCACATCCAACAATAAATGAATGTCAAAAGAAACTCTTTACCATAAAAGCCCGCCTATTAGATCACCAAAGCTGTTCTTTATCAACAAGCTCTTCATTCGGCTTATCAAGCAGGATACTGTTGGGGACTGTCTACAGTGAAAAATATGATTCTTCCAGGGCCATGGGTGGAACTTCTTTAGGACCAAGCAGAACTTGTGTGCTAGTCCAAGATCTGTGAAAACCAGGGAGAATGTCTAGAGAGCGATAATGTAAAAACACTGTGTGAACAAAAAACAATATTGTTATATTGTAAGTAACAGGAATTATATTGTGGCTAAAATCATGATATTCATGTTAGTAGCATAATGTCTATGTGTAACAATATCGAAAATACAAAAGAGAGAATAATGCATTATATTTTGTTACCCTCAAACACAAAATTTGCTATTGTGTATTATTAAAAGATATAAAATGAAGGATATTTTAATATATATGATATAATAAAGTGAACAGCCTACCATATTTCATTATATCTACCCATTATGGAGGAAACCCATTGAAAGTAGAGAGGGTTAAGGTGGATGTAAAGGGGGGAGATGGTTTAAATACATCCCCATGGGAGACTATAGAGCAAATATCAACTGATTTACTCGAACTCTGTGCACTTGTAAGTTGTCCAACACATTGCTGTTCTCCCATCTATACTGAAACACCACAGAGATGTGTTTAAGAATTTTCTAAACATATTTTTTATGTTTTAATTATTTCTTATACATTCATTTAATTGACATAAATGGTACAGTGCACCACACAGACTTTCTCTCACTATCTTAAAATATGCATTTACTAAAAACTCATATTAAAATTTTACAATTAATTATTTTGTATCTCAAATAGTTGAGGAGTAATTATGAAAATTATAATATATACCCCATGTAAAGTACCCTCAAAGTAATTTTCATGAAAGAATGAGAAGTGCCATCTTGTTCATGATGATAGTGTCTAGATATAAAATTTAATTAAAATCATTAAAATGAATTTTGAGAATTTTTTTTTTTCTTTTTGCTCTTCAGTAAACTTAATTTTGGGGTTAGATATCTAATTCATAAAACCCCTTAGGGGACCTTATAAATACCCAAGATTCCAAGTCCTAGCACAGTTGGTAAAATATTTTCGGCTCTAATTCGAGGTACAAACAGACGAAATTGGGAAAACCACTTTTTTGGTTTCAGGGGATTATGAAACGTCGACATTTATCAAAATCTCGAGGTCGAGTATTTTTTACTATCACAATACTTTCTCTCTGAGGTGTCAAGAGAAAGTAAAAAGGTAAATAGACAAAATGTGTAGATCCACACTTTTTATTTAAAAGATTATTTATTAAAATGTCTATTCAAAATTTAATGTAAAAAAACCATTTTTAGCCACACATTTGAGAACACATTTTAAACCAAAATGGTGGATAGTGGGGCCCTACTTCAAAACACACCTAGTACTAAGTTTGATGCTTTAAAACAAAAGTGCACGATTCAGGTGACTATCCTCATTCAAACAACTTGGTATCATTCACAACAGCAACTATCCTCATTCAAACAACTTGGTATCATTCACAACAGCAACTATCTTCATTCAAACAACTTGGTATCATTCACAACAGCAACTATCCTCATTCAAACAACTTGGTATCATTCACCACATAGACTATCCTCATTCAAACAACTTGGTATTTTCCACCACAGTGGCTATGCCCATTCAAACAACTTGGTAAAATTCACAACAGCAACTATCCTCATTCAAACAACTTGGTATCATTCACCATAGCGGCTAATATCATTCTAACAACATAGTACCATTCATCACAGCAGCTATACTCATTCAAACAGCTCAAAAAATCATCAAAAAGAATTCAAACAATATTAGTAAAATTTATTACCTTGTTGATGTCAAAAAAATAAAAAAAAAAGCTTTAAACAAATAAAATCATTAATGTTAAATCAGATACAGGTAACACTATAGTTTTAATAGATCAGGCTGAATACATTTCTAAAACATTAGATTTCATATACAACAACAATATCATTGAACTTAAAACATATCCCACCAACAACTTTCAAAAGATTATCAAAAGAACATTGAAACAAATACCTCTAATCATTGATCCTAAAGATAACGACAAACTTCTTAACATGAATCCCAAAGCCCCTGATTTCTCATCATTACCCAAATTTCATAAACCAAATATTCCAATAAGACCTTTAGTAAACTTTAAAAATGCACCAGCTTATAAAATATCAAAAAAAGACCCATATATTAACAATATGACCTCCCTCACTAACAAACTCAAAACATACCTCTGAATTTAAAATCCAAATTCATGTCATTAGACATTTCTAATCTCTATACAAATGTTCCCATCAATGAAAGCATCAATATAATCAAATCCACACTCATAGAAAAGAATTTTTCTAAAGAATATGCGGCTCAAATCACTAACAATATCCAAACCATAGCAAATCAGAATTATTTCCAATTCAACAATAAATGTTATTCCCAATAAGATGGTCTAGCCATTGGATCACCACTATCATGTAAATTATCTGAAATTTTCATGCAGAACAATGACCCCAAATCATCAACTACCTCACCAAGTACATAAACATTCAATAGGCCTACTATTGCAGATATGTTGCCGACATATTTATCATTTATGACAATATCCATGACCCCACCATATTTAACAATGTTGACATTCTGAACAACATTCACTCTAAATTAAAATTCACAATAGAACACAAACAAAACAACAACATCAATTACCTAGATCTAAACATTTCTAAGACCAAAAATAATAAATTTGAATATAAAATGTATAGGAAACCAACCCATACTGATGCCATCATACCTAATAATTCCAACCATCCCACAACTCATAAATTGGCAACATTCAATAGCCTAATTCATAGGCTACTCCATTTTCCACTCTCCAAAAAGAATTATATAACAGAACTTAACATCATCAAACAAAGAGCCACTAGTAATGGATATTCGCACTCCATAATACACATAATTCTTCAGAAACAAAAATCCCAAATGGATAAAATATCTAACCTCATAAATATTTCAATAACATAAATGGATAAAATATAATTACACAAGCCATGAAATCAATAAAATCACTAACATTAAAAAAACATATGTAACAAAATAGCATTTGAAACCAACAATACAATCAAAAAATATCTAACCAACTTTAATCTCAACCCAAAAAATGAATACGAGGTTTGGCTACTAAGTAACTGGACTGATGCTCTCAAAAATTGTATTTACAAAATTACTCAATGGACATGTTATCTATCACCTTCAATGTAGTCCCCTCCCCAATCCCTACAACTTACCATACGAATCTTTCATTGTTAGAAGCAATGTTTCAGGTCCTTTTCTGAAAGGCTGTTCATGAACGTCGTCATTTTTTCCTTCACAGCATCAACAGACTCGAAACAGGTTCCTTTTAGTGAAGACTTGATCTCCGGGAACAGAAAAAAGTTACACGGGGCTGGGTCAGGTGAGTAAGGTTGATCTTCCATCACCGGAATCTTGTGCTTTGCCAAAAACCTCTGGATAGACAGCTCTTTATGTGCTGGAGCGTTGTCCTCATGAAGAATCCACAAGCCGTTCTTCTACATTTCAGGTCTTCTTCTTCTTATGTTTTCATGGAGGATTGTCAAAACCTCCTTATAGTAAACCTGGTTAACAGTCTAACCTTCAGGTACCCAATCAATGTGAACAATTCCTCGGATATAAAAAAACTATCATCATTGCTTTGAATTTGGACTTTGCTCATCCGTGCTTTCTTTTGTTTTGGCGAACTGGGACTCTTCCAATGTATGGATTGACGCTTAGTTTCAGGGTCGAACTAAGAAAAAACCAAGATTCGTCACAAGTTATCACATTTTCTAAAAAGTTTGGATAATTTTCGATGCTAAGAAGGAAGTCAGCACAAATGTTCATTCAAGTTTCCTTTTTCTCAGGAATGAGCAGTTTTAGCACCATTTTAGAGCAAACTTTTTTCATGTGTAAATTTTCATTTAAAATTTGTAGAACAGTTTTCTTATTTAAACTAACTAAGTCAGCAATTGCTCAAATGCTTAGGCATCGATTTTTTCGACCGATTTCACTCACTTTTTCAAGATTAACATCTGTTTTTGATGTGCAAGGATGGCCAGGGCGCGAATCGTCTTTGATCTGTTTCCTCCCCTCCTTAGATTTTTTAAACCAATCAAACACTTGAGTATGAGATAAACACTGATCACCATAAACTTCCTTTAACAAATTGTACATTTCTCTAACAGATTTCCTAAGTTTTACAAGAAACTTCATGTTAACACGCTGCTCACCTTTTACACCCAACATAATTCCGAAAGATCTTAGGTACATGATCCACTTCGAAACAAAGGCTATGGCTGAACTGTCGGTCATACGATCTTGAAATTTGGAAGGTAGAGGGATAAAATAACATAAATCAATATCTGACCCTGCTGGTTGTTGCTGAGACCTCTGGTAAGTGGCAAAAAAATGAGTTCGGTTATTAAGTACAACAAAAAGTGGGATTTACAAACTAACTTGTGAATGTAATGCTGCATATATATAAATATATATAGGCCAGAACAGGAAGGGCACTTTCTAAACATTATGCCGAGCACATAAGTGACTTTAACTACAATAGGACCAAATTTAAATTTACTGAACACCTAAAAACCTAAGGTCATCAACCAACAGTCATCAACCAATGCTTCACCCCTCCACCAAAGGTCCAAAAATGAATATTGCTGAAAACCTCCATATTTATAATGCTACTTTTCATCACAATATTATTTTTAATGAACAAACAAAATTCGAGAACTAATCCCTTATCAATACAATCAAGAACCTCCCAGAACATTTCAAAATCAAAAACTCAAATAGTTCCCTTCCTAAAAACCCTGCCCTCTTGCCATCATAGTTAAGACCTGTTCGGGCCAGTGTCAAGAACATTAAAATACATCTTCATTCTAGACTTACACCATTTATTTCATTCTTCATCTATCTATATTCAAAAGCTTTTATACCAACCGACACACTTGCGACATCTCATATATTAACTTCTAACTTTCCCAAAATTTTTAGATTGTTACTTAGTCCATTCTAGAACACTCATCACAAAGGTTATAAAATTAACAATTTCCTGCATGTAAATCTATTGCACTGTGTTAACATCGGGAATAACATCCTTGTCCAAATTCGAAGGTAAGCTTGACAGTTTAGGTGTTTTTCCTGGTATTTAGCTTTGTATGCATCTAATTTTCACTCTCTTATTTTTATTTTTATAACTTAATCAACCTTCATAAGTCAGTTTTTGGTTAATATCTCTTTATATCCTAATATTTGAGTTAGTTTATATTTTATCAGAATCTTTTTAGATTTTTTTTTTCATAACTTAAATATTAACTATTTTTGCACTGGTTTTGTCTCAGACCTGATGATGGCGTAATAGCCGAAACATGTACATGTCGTCACCCAGTCATGATTAGCAACACTAAATAAGGAGAGGAATTAAAACCAAACAGATAAGGAACGTTTCTTTATTACAAACTTTTCAAAATGTCAATTTTTATTTTTCATATTAACCAATTTGTACTTATTTATATTATCCTATATTTGAAATAAATCAAAACGGAGTAAAAGTATAACCTGGATGACACACATCAATTGTTTTTCCATTAAATCTCCTAATTAATCTATTTTCTCGATACTTAACACAGGCAAATTTTATAAACAAATGACTCGACTAACAAGTTTGTACCATTAGATTGTTTATACTTATTTTAGTAATTTTGTGAGAAAAGATAGTTGTTATGTCATAACTTTCATTTTAATATATTTCATGTTGATATTTTATAACAGTAATTGTCTTTTTCACATGTGTAAGGTACATAAATAACAATCTAGTCAAACTAATTAACCTTTCTATTAATCATCTTTATACTGTCACTGCTTAAAATATTTTAACTATTACAGAACATGGTTTCCTTGTTAACTTATTTTCAAACAATTTACTAGCATCTATAATATTACATATAATAAGTTCATTATTGATGGCATACCAATTTACCTATTACTTTTGATAAGTCATACTTTTCATACAGCCTTTAAATATTTTATTTCAAAGTTATTCAAATTTATTCATTTAAATATTTTATTTCAAAGTTATCAATTTATTCATTGTCTTTGTTAACATTTTTAAGGTATTAATAACTCCAATCTAGTAAAATTGTCAATTTTTCCACTAGTCAATTATTTATCAGCCAATCATATAGCCTGCTATTACTTAAAATATTTTAATCATCACAGATTATTATTCTTTCCTTGGTCTCTGCTAAATTAATAATTTCATAACATTATTATTGTAACAATCTCACTGATGATTTTTTTAGAAATTTTATTGTACCTGTTTTAATTGGCTTTATTATTCATGGTAATTAGATTTTTCCTTAAATATATTATCTTGCACGTTATGTTTCTTATTTTTATCTTGATTTAATTGACCAAAGAAGTTATACCCATCAATTTAAGTGTATGAAACATCTAGTATATTCCTTATATTATAAAATTGATATAATTCACCAAATGGCTATCCTGATTCAAACAACATAGTATTGTTCACCACAACACCTAGACTCATTCAAAAAACTTGGTATAATTCACCAACGCCACCTATCCTCGTTCAAACAACTTTCTATCATTCACCACAGTGGCTAACTTCATATAAACAACTTGATATTGTTCACAAGAGTGACCATCCTCATTCAAACCATTTGGTATCATTCACCACATCAACTATCCTCATTTAAACAACTTGGTATCATTCACCACAGCGGATATCATCATTCAAACCACTTGGTATCATTCAACGCAGTGGCTATACTCATTCAAACAACATGTTATCATTCACCACAGTGGCTATCCTCATTCAAACAACTTGGTATAATTCACCATAGTGGCTTTTCATTCAAACAACAAGGTATCGTTCACCAGCCACCTATCCTCATTAAAATAACTTTCTATTGTTATCCCACATTGGCTATCCCCATTCAAACAACTTGGTATTGTTCATCACAGCACCTATCCTCATTCAAAGAACTTGGTATCGTTCACCACGACACCTATCCTTATTCAAACAACTTTCTATCGTTCATCACAATGGCTATCCTCATTCAAACAGCTTGGTATTGTTCACCACAGTGCCTATCATCATTTGAATAACTTGATATCGTTCACCCCAGTAGCTGTCATCATTCAAACAACTTTATATTGTTAACCACAGTGGTTATACTGATTCAAACAGCTTGGTATTGTTCACCACAGTGGCTATCATTATTTTAACAACTTGGTATCATTCACCATGCCACCTATCCTCATTCAAACAACTTGGTATCATAAACCACTGTGGTTATCCTCATTTAAACTACTTGGTATAATTTACCACAGCAGCTATCCTCATTCAAACTTACCATCGTTCACCATGCCACCTATCTTCATTCAAACTACTTGCTACAGTTCACCACAGCGGCTATCATCATTCAAACAACTTGATAATTGGCTATTTTCATCAATAACTTGGATGTTCTATATGACTCCTTCATCCAAATAACTGGTATTGTTCACTATAGTGGCTATCCTCATCCAAATAACTTGGTATTGTTCACTATAGTGGCTATCCTCATCCAAATAACTTGGTATTGTTCACTATAGTGGCTATCCTCATCCAAATAACTTGGTATTGTTCACTATAGTGGCTATCCTCATCCAAATAACTTGGTATTGTTCACTATAGTGGCTATCCTCATCCAAATAACTTGGTATTGTTCACTATAGTGGCTATCCTCATCCAAATAACTTGGTATTGTTCACCACATATGATGAGTGTTTCAGCTACACCCAAAGCGGTAGAAGTTACTATTGCTTCCACATGGCCCAAGTCCAAGAACATTATCATTAATCCAAAGCAACAGCAATTTAGAATAAATTATGTTTGTAGTAAAGCCAAATGATAATAATAGGGACAGAAATTACCCTATTTAATTTATGCTAAGTAGCTAATTGATGAGCATAAACATGTTTTAAAGACAGGCTTTCAGAAACACTATCTCCTTCAGCTACTCATGCATGTGTCCCAGTGCTTTAACGAAGTCATGCCACCCAAAGATTGTGTTGAAAAAGTAACCGAGTTCATCTACAAATTTTCAACACAAAAGCTTGAATATTTGTGAGTTGAGATATATTCGTATATTTTTAACGATCAGAATGGCTTATTAATATCCATATTTATATCTGAATATATATAATATAAAATATATTTTTACCGTTAGGTTAAAAGTCATGGTTTAAACTAGTGAGTACATACCATTAAAATCCAAATTTCCAGTGGGTTCAGTATACCAGTCAAAACACTGTTCTAAAATATCTTGTGTCACTAAATTGGATAGTAACTTTAGTGTTTCTTTCCTGCTGACTTTATTCAGGGGCCATGAGTTTTCCTCCACCAAGTTCAAGATGTATGAAAGAACACGAAAATGGTATTCATGCTCCAAAATCCTCCATGCACCTCCAATCTCACATGCGAGGGACTCATATAGACCGGCCCTCAATTCTTCCTCACTACTTGAACACTCTCCAATAAGTCCTCAAATGAGTAGATTTTAATCTCAGATTGCTTCAAGTCTTCTTCATGTTCTGGACCACGATAATGGCTTTCTTCTAATACTCTCCTGAGCTTCTGTAACCTCGGTTTACAAGGTCGAAGTTCAAAGTATTTGTAAAAGACACCAACCACCTGCAAAAAAGTACACATATACATGTTAGGTTTGTGTTAGCAACTAGAGTGCGTTGCTTTATTATTTTGGGATGATTTTAAATTAAAATGTGTATACAGTAGAGTCTCGGAAACTCGACACTCCGTGTAACTCGACACGTGCACGTGCACACAGTTGTTGGCACCAGTTATCACAATCCAAGGTCATTCAACTGTATAACCTCTCAGTTTGTTTGTGTAACTCAAATGGAACAGTTGTGCTGTGGTGTTTTTACAAGTGCTGTGTTTGTTAGTTTTCTAATTCAGTAACGTGTTATTCAAATCAATACAATATTATATGTACAGTACTTTACTGCATTTATGTATATTAGATGTATGTGTACTTGGTGGTCCATACATTTTTTTTTTTTTTTTTGCTTTGGCCACCCCGTAAATTTGTAACATTATCCATAGCAATAACATTGTATAATTTCAGTTGGCTAGCTTTAGCGGAAGAGGGTGCTCAATCGAGTGCTGTTTTTGAAATTTTTGTGAAAAATGCTTGATCTTGATTTTTTGTTACAGGTCAGTTTGTGTGTTAAATTAATCGAATCTACTTTTAAATACAACTGTTAAAGAGTTTTATAGAAGAACGTAAAAAACTTTGGTACTTATTTACTAAACTGTGAGTGAATCAGTGCATTAAAATGAGTTCATCGACTCGAAAAAAAAGACGACATTTTTCTACTTGGATGTCGGGATCTTGAGCCATTGGTAAGGATTAACCAACTTCCAACTCTTCGGCAAGTTCTACTTCGCTATCACCACACATTAAATGAATCAAAAAATGTGAAAGATTTTGTGCATATGCTCATTCAAGAAGTCAGAGAGATGTGGAGCAAATCTGGTATTCCGACCAGACAACCGAATCACTGCGTTGAAAAACTATAAGATTCATAAGAACTGGCTGCTTTTAAAGAAAAATTAAAACAAGAGATTCGGAAGCACAGAAAAATAGAGAGCATTTGTTTACAGAAGAGCTAGACAAACTTTTTGATATTGCCCATGCAAACACCATGAATTCAATCAAAATTGATCATTTTTCATCATTGATCAAAGAGGTGAGCGTAAGATGATTATTACATCGATTGACAAGAATCTGGAAAAGACCAAAGAAGTTCTCTAAAACAAAAACAAAGAGCTGAAGAATTAAGAGAAAAGGCCACTAAAAGTAATGCTTCAACTTCGGTAGTGTCAAGTTAAGAACTAGACTTGATTTCAGCTTCAGTAGCACTTCTAGTGCCACTAGCACTTAAAGAAAGCAGAAGATGTTTGTGGTTGCTTACCAAAAAGACACAGAGCGCTACAGTCAGTGACGTTGTGGCATCGACTAGTGGTATATTTACATAACATGTTACCAGCACGCTTGATCGTAACAAAATAACTGACCGAGAAGCAGATTATTCCATTGTCTGCCGCACTTGGTTGTAATCCCGCTTCACTCCCAATCTCTCGAAGCACAATTCAACGTGCAATAAAAAAAAGCAAGGACATAATTCAATGCGAATATAAAAGAAACATTCGACCCGACTTATCCACTTGTAATACATTAGGATGGGAAAATCCTGCCTAATATAACAGGTAATAAGAAAGTAGAGCGCCTTCCGATTCTTGTCTCTTGTAATGGTTGCGAAAAACTGTTAGGCGTACCCAAACTTACAGCAGGAACAGGGGAAAAACACGTCCGATGCTGTTTTTGACACAATGGAACAGTGGAATGTCACAAATAAAGTCCGAGCTATGAGTTTTGACACTATTGCCTTCAACACCGGTGCCATAAAAAGGAGCGTGCACTCTCCTAGAAGCAAAGCCGGGCCGTGATCTTTTACGGCTTGCTTGTTGTCATCACGTGTTTGAAATAATGCTTTCAAAAATATTTACACTGTGCTTTGGGCCATCAAGCTCTCCTAAGATTCCATTATTCAAGAGATTCAGCGATGTTTGGGATACATTTCCAAAAGAGCACTACGATTGTCTTGACTCCAATACTAGTGCAGAACAGTTTGCTGAAAACACTCTTGAGAGTCTTACGACTGCTTTAGATGGAGAAAAACAAGTTCGCGATGATTACAATGAGATAATAGAGCTCACAATGATTGTTCTGAACAAACCACCTACGAGGATTCATTGGAGTGCCCTGGGACCAATACATCATGCTCGATTGATGGCAAAACTGCTGTATGCTATGAAGATGTTTCTCTTTAGGAGTAATTTACAAGCATTTAAGCTAACCAACAGAGAAGAAAAACAAATGGTTCGATTTGTTAGTTTCGGTGCACTCATATACACCAAGATTTGGATTGAAGCGCCTTTGGCAGCAGATGCACCGATTAATGACTGGCAGCTTTGGAAGAGATTAAAATCATACGAAGCCATTGATTCCGAAATCGATGCAGCAGCAAGGGGTGTCTTAGACCGTCACTTGTGGTACTTGTCTGATGAGCTAGTTGCCTTTGCCTTATTTTTCGACTAGCTGTCTTATGGCGAGAAAATGGTCATTGTTCAAAGAATGGATGTTGACAGCGGTTTCCGAGGTGACTCTGCTAAACTGTCCACGGAAGCCACATTATAAGTCTTTGTATCGCAAAGAACGCTGAAAACGCTCTCAGTTCTAGACATCAAGGACTCTTTCTTGCAATTACCTCCTGAGACTTGGGGTGGCAATGTTGATTACCTTCAAAGCAAAAGTTGCATAAGAAATTTGCGTGTGGTTAATGACACTGTGGAGAGGGGTGTAAAACTATTTGAAGATTACAATACGATACTCACTAAGAATGAGGAAGAAAAACAATTTTTTACTTTATGTCGGTGAACAGAACAGAAAGATCGGTTCTACTGAAACATGCAAAAAAGTGCTAACGAACTTAGTTTTAGGTTGAGAAAAAATAACTGTAATTAATATTATTTTAAGTATTGCTTTGTTTATAACATTTTGTGTGTGTTTAAATACTATATTTGAATTAAAAAACTTACTTTTGATACATAGTTTATGTTTTTTACTTAAAACCTAACTAATTCTTTTTAAGGATTTTTCATAAAATTCAGATATTTCAAAGTCGATGAGCACCCCCTTGTATATAAGATAGGGGCTGAAATTTTGAACACATAATAGGAATGGTAGGTGTAACATAACAAGTGGGTGGCGTGACTTCCACTTGAAAAATTTTTTTTTTCGTTATTTAAGCATGGACCACTCTAATGTGTATGTATGTATAGTACTGTACTGCATTTATGTATATTACATGTATGTGTACATACATATATTACTTTTACTGTACCATACAATATTACAGTACAGTAAAACTGTACCTATAATATTCAATACTGCACTGTGATTCATCCTTGTTTAGTAAACATGACATAGTAAACATGCATCTTATCCAAGTTCACTTGTAAAACTCGAACTTTCAATAACTCGACACAATCTCAGTCCACATTAGGTTGAGTTTCCGAGACAACACTGTACTAATATTTTATTTCATTAATTACAAGAAGTTAAAACCAAATTATAAATTATGAAAAACACTATCTGCTATTTTTATTTCACTACCTCATCATATTAATTAAAGATAACATGTTGGCCATTTTTTAATGTATGCATCTTTTTTGTTTTTACTGTCTCATATCAAGAGAAAGTATTGTAACCGTGAAAATTTTTGACCTTGATATTATGCTGAATCCTAACATTTTATATGTTTCTCAACCCAAAACAGTCGATTTCACATATTCCGTCTGTCTGGCCATGAATCTAAACTGTTTGGAGGATTTTGCTTAAACTCGATATCTAGATGTTTTAGGCTAATACCTAGAGATTTGTTTTCATGTTGACCTTATCCCTCCAATTAAGAGTATTTTACAAATGAGTAATTTTTTTGAATTCTAATATTATGAAAATGTATTTAACAATTTTGTTAAAATAGATATTATCTAGGGAGTGGTTGATCTCCTAAATAACAATATATACTTGGTTTTTGAATAGAAATACATTAAAGGGTATTTTACTAAGGAGTGATTTTTGAAAATTCAAAATAAATTGAAAAGTCTTCAACAATTTTATTTAAAATGTATATCTGAGGAGTGTTTTACATGACGAAAAAAACTGTATCCTTGGTTTGAGGGGTAAATTCTTTTAGGGATAGTGTAATTTTTTTTATTTGAATATATTTAGAAATGGTTTTAGTGGTTTGGTTTAGAATGGGTTAAGTTTTTTACAGTTGAGTATACATTATTAAATATATTTGTTTTTCTAAAAAAAAAGTATTTATAGTATTTTACTTATGACTGATATCAGTAAAATTAGAATTTTTTTAAAAATAGCTACATCCATTTTGTCCAAAATTGGTATTAAGGTGACTATTTTACATTATCAATAATCATTGATGTATATTTTTTTAAATAAATTAATTTTTGACAAATTATAGAAAATTTGAAATTTTTTAAATTGGTCTTAAAGATTTCATTCAAATTGAGTATCTGCAGAAAAGTTTTTCATGGTTAAAAACAATACTTTTTATTCAACAAAATAAAAATTATTTCAAGGTAGTTTAAAAATAACTTATTTGAAATTTGTCATAAATTTGTATATAAATCATGTTCATTACGATTAACAAAAAGGCGTGTTTGTTTTTATGAGGAAAACTTATTTTAAAATAGTTTACTATAAGCCTATTTTTGAAAATTTTCTTTCAAGTTATAATACACAATATGAGAAAGTTTTTCTGATTGTGTTGTACTATTTATTTTATTTACTATAGTGTAGCATGAGAATCGAAAAGAACTGACACACAGAATGAAAAGAATTTGAAAATAAATGTTTATTTCCTTGTGTAAGAAATCCCATGTACTGTTTTTAACTTTGCAGTATTCAAACAAGAAGTCTAGATAGCTGAAGGGACAGGAGCAAGGGGAGTTTTATATCCAAGACTAGCAGATCAGTTAACACTAACTATAATATAATATTACAGGGGTGGTTTGGAATATAACTTATATTTAGCATTACTGCCATTGACAGTAGTGCAAAGTAACTCTACAAACTATCTAACAGACACATTGTTTACTGTCTATTGTTGGTTCGAGTAATGTAGTTGGTGATTTAAAATTAGTGTTATTATCAATGATGCTTCCAGCTAACAAGTGCATGCAGTTATCAGTTTTATTCATGCAAAAAAAAAAAACTAGTGTTACAGAGATTAATCGTCAACATACAAGGTGTATGGACCAAACATTATGAGTGAAGAAAATGTAGTTTAGGATGTTTAAAGATGATTGAACCAATGTTCATGATGAAGAGCAATCTGTGAGAGATTAGCTTGTGAAGGAAATGGATGCAAAGGTTTGGGAAAGTCTGTGTCACAATAACTGAGATTTAACTTGATTCCACAATAGTTTCATATACTGTTAGGCATGAAATTGTGAAAGACAGATTAGGTTATCACAAGTTTTGTGCTTGGCGGGTCCCAAAGATGACCACAAAACAAAAAGAATGGCCTCAACACTCACTCTCCTGAAGTGATGCCACAATTAGGGTCGTGAATTCCTTCATCACACCATAAGAGATGAAGAAACTGGAGTTTCCTATATCAATAGTGAAACAAAAAGACGGTCTTTGCAGTTAAAGTAAACAGTGAATGCCAGGAAGCTTATGAAGAGTCTCTTGGGACAGAAAGTAATGCTTAATTACGTTATGGTTCCAGGAAACATAATAAATTCCAAAAAGAATTGTATGAAACTATAAAAATTTGGGAGTGCCAATTAAAACCAAAGGCACCGTATGCTGTCTTAGTGCATGACAATTCATCACGCTCTACAGTCCCAACATTTCTACGACAAGCGTAAAAATGTGGCTGTGCTAGCTGGGCTATACAGTCCCAACCTTTCTCCGACAAGCGTACAAATGTTGCTGTGCTAGCTGGGCTATACAGTCCCAACCTTTATCCAACAACCGTACAAATGTGGCTGTGCTAAATGAGCTATACAGTCCCAACCTTTCTCCAACAACCGTACAAATGTTGCTGCGCTAGCTGGGCTATACAGTCCCAACCTTTATCCAACAACCGTACAAATGTGGCTGTGCTAAATGAGCTATACAGTCCCAACCTTTCTCCAACAACCGTACAAATGTTGCTGTGCTAGCTGGGCTATACAGTCCCAACCTTTCTCCAATGAGCGTACAAATGTTGCTGCGCTAGCTGGGCTATACAGTCCCAACCTTTATCCAACAAGCGTACAAATGTTGCTCTGATAGCTGGGCTATACAGTCCCAACCTTTATCCAACAACCGTACAAATGTGGCTGTGCTAGCTGGGTTATACAGTACCAACCTTTCTCCAATGAGCGTGTAACCTTGTTATAACATGTAAAGAAAAGGATTGTTTGGCTCACCAATTTTGCCCCCATTTGGCTCGTCTCGACAAGGCTCCACACAACAAACACATCGCGGCACGACTCGTATCTGACTGAACTGAGAGACCTTGGTTTACTGCCCGCCTCTGATTGTGCCTCGCCCAAGAAAAAAACAAGAGACAGTTGACATGCGCAGATCTGGTGCGTACCGACGAGAGTGTTGTGAAAGTAATGGATCTGTTGTTTTGAATTAAGCCGAGACTGAGTGAGCAAGTTCCAGAACAGTGCTACCCCCTTACCCCTCTTCCCATCCTTTTTTCCCGCGCTTTGAGAGCACGTGACTCCTATCGCGTGTATATAATGGCAGGACTCTGTAGTGCCAGTACACATTTTGCTACAATCTCAAGGTGACTTTGGTCTTTGATATGTTTAGTTTTGTTTATTTCAAAATTCTGTTTGGCTATGTTACGTAAAATTTCAATCTTTGTTTATTATTGTCGGGTCTGCAGGATTTTGGTTAGAGACCATGGTACAACGTAATATCGTTGCACGGTTGGACCCAAAACATTTGTCAGATAGAGTAACTCTTTTTATCCGCTTCACGGATGGGTTTACATTTTAAAGCACCGCCATCTTTAAAGTGAAGTATTATATTGGACTATACCATTTTTATATTTTAGTAAACTCATGTTTAATGATTATGTTGCTTGTTATAAATGAGAATATAATTTACTGGAGGTTTATACTTTGTTGGTTAAACCAGGGGCCGCGAGCCGGCGTGCTTAGTCTGTTAACTTTGTTCATATGTTAGGTTACTCAACTATAGTAAATCTTTCAATAATGATTCTTTGTTGTACATTTTTATTGCGCCCTGTAATGGCTGTTAAGATAAACTTTAATCTGAAACACGTTGTTTATTACTCTAGTAAATTGAGAGTCGCCGATGGCGTCAGGCTAATATCCTTATGATATTACCAGAGTCTGTAGGTTACTATTTCTATCTTTGGTTATTATTATTATCCCTATCAAATTTGTATGAAGGTCAATTTAACTGTAAATTTGTTTGGATTGTTTGAACGGCCATCTTTGTGCTTGGGGTCATGCCCTGGATCTTTTATTGTATTATAATTTTGTTTTGGCAATTGTGTATGAGTTCAGTGTCTAACGCTAGGCATATTTCACTCTCTCTCTCTTCTAGTTTTGTCATTTTTGTTGAATAAAAAATAAAACTCTCTTGTAACCAACCTGACTGTTATTTATGGGTATAAGAGTACACAAAAATGGGGGTTACAAGCATTCAAATGTGGCTGTGCTTTACAATCCCAACCTTTCTTCAACGATTGTAGAAATGTAGCTGTGCTAACTGGGCTATATATTCCCAAACTTTCTCCAACAACCATACAAATGTGGCTGTGCTAGCTGGGCTATACTATCTCAACCTTTCCCCAAAAGCATACAAATGTGCCTGTGCTAACTGAGTTATACAGTCCCAACCTTTCTCCAATGAGCGTACAAATGTGGCTGTGCTAGCTGGGCTATACAATCTCAACCTTTCCCCAAAAGCATACAAATGTGCCTGTGCTAGCTGAGTTATACAGTCCCAACCTTTCTCCAATTAGCATACAAATGTGGCTGTGCTAGCTGGGCTATACAGTACCAACCTTTCTCGAATCAGCATCCAAATGTGGCCGTGCTAACTGAGCTATACAGTCCCAGCCTTTCTCCAATGAGCGTACAAATGTGCCTGTGCTAGCTGAGTTATACAATCCCAACCTTTCTCCAATGAGCGTACAAATGTGGCTGTGCTAGCTGGGCTATACAATCTCAACCTTTCCCCAAAAGCATACAAATGTGCCTGTGCTAGCTGAGTTATACAGTCCCAACCTTTCTCCAATTAGCATACAAATGTGGCTGTGCTAGCTGGGCTATACAGTATCAACCTTTCTCGAATCAGCATCCAAATGTGGCCGTGCTAACTGAGCTATACAGTCCCAACCTTTCTCCAATGAGCGTACAAATGTGCCTGTGCTAGCTGAGTTATACAGTCCCAACCTTTCTCCAATTAGCATACAAATGTGGCTGTGCTAGCTGGGCTATACAGTACCAACCTTTCTCCAACAACCGTACAAATGTGGCTGTGCTAGCTGGGCTATACAATCTCAACCTTTCCCCAAAAGCATACAAATGTGCCTGTGCTAGCTGAGTTATACAGTCCCAACCTTTCTCCAATTAGCATACAAATGTGGCTGTGCTAGCTGGGCTATACAGTACCAACCTTTCTCGAATCAGCATCCAAATGTGGCCGTGCTAACTGAGCTATACAGTCCCAACCTTTCTCCAATGAGCGTACAAATGTGCCTGTGCTAGCTGAGTTATACAGTCCCAACCTTTCTCCAATTAGCATACAAATGTGGCTGTGATAGCTGGGCTATACAGTCCCAACCTTTCTCCAATGAGCGTACAAATGTGCCTGTGCTAGCTGAGTTATACAGTCCCAACCTTTCTCCAATTAGCATACAAATGTGGCTGTGCTAGCTGGGCTATACAGTACCAACCTTTCTCCAACAACCGTACAAATGTGGCTGTGCTAGCTGGGCTATACAGTTCCTGTAGCGTGTCAGTCTTGTAAAGTTTACAGCTACACTATTAGGCTACGTAAAAAACGAAATTATAATAATTATATTGGCAAAATCCAAAGGAGATAATTAATATACTTCAAGGTCCACCTTTCATGACTATATGGGGTTGGATATAATCACGACGTCTCCAAAAGAAAATACTAAGAGTATGTAAAATGGACACGTGGTTGCATAAAAATACTAAATTGTGATAATTATAATAGCAGAACCTGAAGAAGAGAATTAGATTTGAAATATTTAATAATAATATGCTTCAAAACTTACTCACCGTGACTGGATGGGATCGGATACCGCCAACATGCCTTCAAGCAAAATATTCAACAAGTATGGCGACAGGGTGCTTCCAAAACACATATGCTCGCTACAGCACCTGAGATGGAAAAGAACTCAATTGAGTTAGGCTCGCTCCCACGACCCTCGAGCACCACTGTTGTTGCGGCGTTTCTTCGAACATCCCCTTTACCTCACCCCTCAAGCTCTAGTCCCTTCTATCACCATCAGTGCTTTTATGCCTTTTCTATTTATCTTTTTGTTGTTCCATTCTAGTCAGAGAAAGGGTATAAAATAAGTGCCTCTCGGATTCACGACACAGTAATCTGATCACCTCGCATCGTCGAAGAAGGAACCTCTGCTACCTCACTCTATGAAGGAACCGGTGGCCATGGAGTATTGGGCGTGTGATTCACTGCCACACCGCCGAGGAGAATCCTCTTCGATTTTCTAAGTATGGAGGCGACGTTAATAAGTCCATTTGACTTAATGGGTCGAGTGTGAAGACTAGATAATGTTTCCCAAGTCTTTCAGACTTTTTGTTTATCAGAATTGTGTCCTTTAGACGTAGTACAGTCGAGGCGACTATTATGTTTATTTAGATTTCTTGTTTCAGTCAAAGTGACTAGATTTTGGTTTTGTGTTCTGCCGACTTTGTTGGCATAGTCAAAGTAACTCTAATGTTTTCCAAGTCCTTCAGACTTGTTATATTGGTCCAAGTGACTATGTTTTTTCTATGTTCATATGATATAGCTTCGACATAGGAGCCTTAAGCTCCAGATGTAATAAAGACATAGTCCAAATGGTTGCCATTCTCCACTAGCACTATATGTCTCTGTTGAGTCCCTAAGACTACACACCTATTATATTTTTTTATGGCTACAACCAGGTTGTCTATCCTTTTTCCAGGACCCAGTTGGGTCAATGTGTTCAATGTGTTGATTCATTCTTGTTGCCACGCTTGGCGTGTGGTATAATTAGCTTGGGTGGGTAAAGCATGGAACTCTGCTAGTTTCCATATGGGGTCTGCACAGATAATACCCTTTTTTCTCTTTGCCATTTTTAGCATCTATCGTCTGAGAATTAGTATTTAGTACGAATTAAATTAGTGTTGTACCCCAGGGAGCGGGTCACTTAATATATGTACAATTGAATGCTCTGCCAGTACCAATAGGGAAAGGACCGGACATAGTACTATTTTGTGTTGACGCCTGTTTGTTAGCCATCTACCAATGCAAACAACAAACTTTTCTATAGCTATGCATTATACTATGTCTCTTCGCCGATCCTATACCAAGTGGCGTTTGGAGAAAAAATGAAAAAGAGCAACTTGGTTTAAAAAAAATCGCCAATGTATAGGAATTTCGCCTGTTAGCTCTACAGTATGTCTAGGGCAAAGGAAGTGGTCAACTACCGTGAGCTCATCGACTCAGAGGAGTTTGGAGACGAAGAAGAACACGAGGGAGGCCAGGAGGAGGGAGAGGGAGAAGAGTGAGAGGCAAAAGAAGATGCAGAAAGTAACATCTGAGGAATCTGTAGCAGGTGAATCGGATAGTGAAGAAGAAAAGAAGCATAGGAGAGACAAGGACAGGGTGAAAGGAAAAGATGATGCCGGAAGGAAAAAGATAGAAGACCTTGAGATCGAGGATGAAACATTGGAGAGTGGAAAAGTTAAGGGTAAAGAGGCAACTAAGGAAACGGGGGCGTGCAAGGAGATAGGTCAGGCGAGAGTAACTGGAGAGAAGACATGTGCGGAGGAGTGGTTTGAAAAGATGGAGATGTTTTATGAGAAACTGGAAGATGAAGGCAGACTACAGTCGGGGGTATCCTGAAGACAAGAGAGATGGTCACCAAGATCCTGCTGGTGGTGGCCAACCAGGAGGGTAGGATCCATGAGCTGACCAAGGAGAACGCGAGGTTGAGGGAAGAAGATAAGAAGGAGGCGGAAGAGGGGTTGCCTTTGAGGCAGCCTACGATCGCGCAAGAGCCTGCAAGGAGGCCCACCTTTGCCCAGGTCGCAGCAGCGGGGGCTTCGGCGGTCCGGCTGGCCCACCGGCGCAAAGAATATAGTTAGAACAGGTAAATATGGCGTCCAAGCTGTTTATCACATCGAGTAGAGAGGAGGCCACCAAAGAAATACAGTCAAGGGTGATGATGAACCTCAACCCGGCAAAGGACAGGATCCGCATCGGTCCATCAGACCAGCTGGTAAGTCGGCGGTAATCGAGACAGAGAACGATGACGATACTGACAAGGTAAGGAAGGGCGTCCAAGCTCTTGAGGGCCTTAAGTGCGAGGCGCCGAGACGGAGGAAGCCATTAGTAACAATCTATGACGTACAATTGACATGAAAGAGGAGGAACTGAAAGAGGCGATATACTCGCAAAACCTGGATGGTCAAATCACTTGGGAAGATTTCACTGAGGGGTTCGAGCCCCGCTTTAGGACAGGCAAGAGAGAGAGGAGAGTGACAACCATGTGGTTTAGGTTTCTCCAAAGGTCAGGAGCTTGCTCGTTGGGGGAAGAGTTTACTTACGCTTCTCAAGCTACTCAGTGAAGGATTTCCTGGTTGTTACCAGATGCAATTGGTGTATGGATCTGGGGCATAGGGTGAAGTTCTGCCCAAAAAAGGACTCCGTATGTGGCAGTTGTGGCCAGGTTGGCCACGAAAGGAAGGACTGCAAAGAGAAGGTGAAGAAATGCATTCCTTGCCACAGTCGGGGGAAAGAGAAGTGTAAGCACACGAAAGTAGGGAATGCCCCACTTATCAGCTCCTCTTCGACAGACAGATACAAGACACGCAATATGAATAAGGACATAAAAGACTTAATAGGGGTACTGACAAATATTTTGGACAGACTCAAGGGGTACGATAAAGGAGGGGAAGGACATAGATCTGGTAGTAAGGGGGCCCAGGTGGTGAGAAAAAGGAACTGCCCTTCTAGGGTAAGGAGGAACCGAAAGATGGCGGAACTCTTCAATCGAGGAAGAAAGGTAAGTGAGCACCCATCTGATAGTCATGGAGGGGGTGTAAGCTCTTCCTTGATGAATGAGTGGAATAAGGGTGATGGTAAAAAAAGGGACAAAAAGATGGGATTGCGAAGGAGGGAATGAACGTGGAGACCAAGGAGGTGAGTGGGGGCTATGTATCCACCACCCTGATATCGGATAGCATCTGTGCGGACGTGCGAGGACTTGCCTGCTGTAAACCCGAGCGAGGTTCCTCCTTACCTGGAGAGGGAAACGGAACGGACGGTTGAGGAAGAGGAAGTAGAGGTCTCCTCAACCATGGGAAACCTGAGAGAGAGGAGGAAGAAATGGAAATATTCAGCGGATGAAATTCTGGATGAAGAGGCCGGTGATGTTGAATGAAGGGAGGTGAAGAGAAAAGGAAATGAAGGGAGAGTGGAGGGAGAAGATGTGACAAGGAGGAAATTGAAGGATGAACAAGCGAGGCAGGATTCAGAACTGCAAAAGAATGAGGAAGGAGCGGTGGTAAGAATAAGCCGCAAGATCCGTCCGAGATGGTATGGTCTGGGCCAGGGTAGAACAACTTCGAGGAGATCCTTCAACTTTCTAGATTGGAGGAGTACCAAACTCTTCACTTGGCAATGAGGCACATCGTAAGGACGGGTCACGAAAAAGGCATGTCCATCGCGTTTCCGACTCCTGAGGCCCTGGACAGAATTCAGCTGAAATCAGTGAATCTCCCAACGAAAGTGGAACCACTCCTTGAAAAAGTTCAGAAGGTGTTTGATAGGAGGAAAGAGAAGTTAGACACTGAGGAACTGTGCACACACTTTGTTAAAGCTAACGGTCACATAGCGTTTGATTCGAAGGAAGGTTGGCCCAAGTGTTATGTATTCACGCATAACCCCTGATGGATGAGAGAAATAAAAATATCAAAATTGGGCAGTTAAACGCTATGAAAAGTGTGACCGTGATGGATGAAGTCAAGAGAGTGGTGGAAGAGTTGGGCTTGGATATTGTATATCTCCAAGAACCCTACATGACAAGGGGTGGTAAAATCATCGAAGCTCAGTTACCTCCGATGACAAGGCTGGTTTATGGGGGTGAGAGGTCAATGAGCCTTATAATGATAATGAAGGAAGATATTACGGTAACGAGGGTTGATCAATATTGTCACGATATGGTCATTTGCGTCGAAATAAGAGCAGACGCGGGAGAGTTTATCCTAGTCAATATGTACTTCCAGTATAGGGAGGAGATAGAGCCCTATCTGGAACAACTGGAATCAATAGTGGACACTTTCAGAGGAAGGCCGCTTGTGGTTGTCGCGGATGCGAACGCGAGATCACCTCTATGGTTTAGCGATGATCTAAGAAGAGAAGATGGAAGAATAGGAGGTTTTAGGGCCTATAAGAGAGGCGAGAAGCTGGTTGAGACGATCGAAGCTAAGCAATTGGAGGTGATTAACGTGTTCGGGAACCCGCCAACCTATGTGGGAGCTACGGGTGCCAGGTCTAACATAGATGTCACCTTGTGTAGCCAAGAAGCGGCCGGAATGATCCGAAACTGGAAGGTACTGGACGGGATAACAACAAGTGATCACAATATATCACCTTTGAGATAGAAGGGAACATGGGAGTGATAGAAAGAACGACCAGGCTGAGGTATAACTTGAGGAAAGCAAACTGGGACAAGCTCAGAAGGGAGTTGGTATTGCCGGAAAGGATAGAGAGAGGAGGTAATGTAAACGCGAAGGCGAAGGAGCTGACGATGGCAATACAGAGTGCCATGAGTGTTGCCATCCCGGTGATTAAAGAAAGTAGAGCCTCAAATGGCGGGAACAAGTTCTGGAGCGACAGGCTTGGAAGATTAGGGGGAGTAGCGAGGGCAGCTCACCGAAGATATCAGGCAGAGGTAGCCCCAAACGATAGAGAGTACCTGTTGGGTATATATAGGGAGAGGAAAGGTGAATATGAGTCTGCCCTGGCCCTGGCGAAGAGGGAAGACTGGGAGTTTTACGTTCAGGAAGAATTAAGAGAAAATGCCTGGGGATACCTTTTCGGATGGCTACCGGTGAGGTGAGGAGGAAGGTGAGGCCCCCAGCGTGAACTCAACGCTCAGGAAGCCGGGCGGAGGCATGACGTTGGGGTGGGAGGAGTCGGCGAGACTCCTGATGGATACCCTGCTACCGGATGACGAGGGACATGACAATGAGGAACAGATGACGATGAGACACAAATGACGGAACGATACCAGAATGAGGTCAGGACGTTACCGACAACCCAGGCGGGGGTTATCAGGGTCATAGCCGAAATGAAAAGAAGGAAGGCGCCTGGACCCGATGGTATACGGGTCGAGGTCCTTCAGGAAATCAGCGAAGAGATAGCGCCTTTCCTGGCCGAGCTGTTGAATGAGTGCACCGCTTAGGGAAGGGTGCCAAACGTGTGGAAGCAGAGCGAGGTGGTCGTTCTCAGCAAGGGGGATGAGAAAGACCCGCAACTCCCAAAGTCATATAGGCCGATATGTCTATTGAACATATGTGGTACGCTGCAGGAAAAAATAATGTGTAACAGATTGACCGTCCATCGAATGACAGTAGGAATGCATAGGCAGCAGTATGGCTTCAGGAGGGGCAAGGTCGACAGAGGATGTTATCTGTGAGGCTATGAATCTGGTCGATAGGTGTACGGAGAACTATGTAGTAGGCATGTTTGGGATATCTCGGGAGCGTTTGATAATCTGTGGTGGGCGGCCCTATTTAAGAGGCTGAGGGAAATTCAGTGTCCGGGAGATCTCTACGGGGTCTTTAGAGACTACTGTAGGGATAGATATGCGACCCTGAGGTGTCCAGGAACAAGAATAAGTAAGAGATTAACAAAGGGATGTCCCCAGGGGTTGGTCTGTGGGCCGATTTTCTGGGACGTAGGGCTCGAGCCTGGGTTGACGGAGATAGAGGCTCTCCGTGGAGCGGCGGGAGTGGTCGCCTTCGCTGACGACCTGCTAATAATAGTAAAAGCAAAGACAAGACTGGAGCTAGAAACCAAGAGTGGAGCCGTGCTCGAAGGGCTCAGCTCTTGGTGTAGGCGGTTGAAGTTGAGTCTGGCGCCCACGAAGACAACGTGTGTGCTGTTCCGGGGAGTCTTAAAGAGGAACCCAATAAAGATAATAAATATCGGTATGAGAAGGTTCAGCCTGCCCATGAAATGTATCAGGCTTACCACCAAGCATTGCTAGTCTCCATCGTGAGCTATGGAGCCAGTATCTGGACTAACCGGCTAAGGCGGGTGATGCAGAGAGTGAAGCTGAGGAGTCTGCAAAGGAGTATTCTCCTCAGACTCTCCAGCACGTACAAGATGGTGGCGACCGACTCGTTATGTGTGACATTGGGTATTTGGCCCCTGGACTTGGAAGTGAGGAAGAGGGCTGCCATGTACTGGTTGAAGAGGGGGAACTTGGACAAGGTTACAGAACTGACAAGGAGGGGGTGGAAACAGGAAGACAGGTCCGGGAGGCTCTCCTGGATGAATGGAAATCAGATTGGGATGACAGTGACACGGGCAGGAGGACCTACCGGATCATCCCGAGTGTCAGGGAGCGCCTGGACATGATACATCTGGAGCCCTCTGCTGGGATGGTGCACTATTTGACGGGGCATGGACCGTATAGAGCACTCTCTTAAGACTGAGACTGACTGGAAATGATCTGTGTGAGTGTGGAAAGGAGGCAACGCCTGAGCACGTTGTATTGGAGTGCGAGCGCACGCTGGCGGAGAGGGCAGAATTGCAGGTACCTTTGCAAGCGGGGGCGGTGTTCCACATAGTGCGGGATGTTGACAGGTGGGGTCTCCTTGACAAAATAGCAGACGATGCCACTAAGAGAGAAAGGGCTAGATACGTGGAGGACCTACGGACAGGACGAAGTTTTGAACGACGAGACAATGACTTGAATGAGACAATCAGAGAGGTGGACACAACGACCAGCAGTAACGAAGAGACAGACTTGGACGACCTCTTTGAAAGGAACTAGTAAAAGATGATCTAACTTAGCGAGTGGGAAGGTTGGTGTGATAGAACGGGATGAGGCTCCTGGCTATCCGGAGCCCAGCTGAGGCTTTCACTGGATTCCAGCAGTGGATATTGCTGACGTACCAGGGAGAACAGGAATTCCGGCTGGGTAAAGATGAGTAGGAAGATAAATAGACGGTGGGAAACAACCCCTCTGCTCGAGTGATCCCCGCGCTTGGAGACGAGTGTGTTGTGGGCCGGAGCGGTCGGGCTTTCCGGACCGTTGGGGTCCCCCTTCAGCGTCCGGCTGTAGTCGGGTCGAGGGGGAGCCCAAGGACATAGTGCAGCCGAGAAGAAGAGATTTAGTTCTAAGTAGGTTAAGAATATTTTTCATTGTACAAGTAAATAACTCCTTATTTAATTAGTGTTAAGATATAAATAATATTTAATATTAAGTATAGGTTAGGTCCATAAGGTGTGGTTTCGTGGGTAAGTGGGCGGAGCGAGATCTCCGGTAGGGCGCCTCCCCAGGTGGCAGATAGGGGGATGCTCGCCTCCGCTGGGGTTTGCGCCGATCTGAGGAAGTGGAGTTGACCGGTGGGAGATCCAGTGGGGTAGGGTACCGGGGGCATAATATACCCAGGGTGGACCAACTAAATGAATGCAGGATAGAAAGGGAAAATAGGGACATTAGGTTAAGAGCTTTATTATTAATTAGTAATATATATAAAATGGAATAGAGATAGATAGGGGATTAAATTGTAAAGGAAGCAGGCTAGACCGCCCCAAGATATATGCTAGGTATTGGGGTCAATAGATTAGGATAAATGTAAAAAAGTGTAAATGTATTACTTGAGAACTGAAATATACTGAATATACTGTCTCTTAAGGACTTTTAAGTCCCAATCAAGCAAGCTAGCTTAATACTACAAATGTGTTAAAAATACAATAGTTATATGATTTCCTGTTAATGTCCGGTGATAATTACCTCACTGTTTTTCTTTTAGAATCACCTGACTGTAGCCTGGCGCCAGTCCAGCTGTATTGTTATTTAACATTGCTCTTCAAGCCTACAGCATTTTATCTTGTTGCCACAAGACAGTTTCAATTTGGATCTTCTAACTTACGTTCTTGTATATTCTTTGTAATCAAACATTTATTTTATTTCTATGTTATATTAAATATATTATTGTTATTATTTTGTCTTTCTGATTTTAAATATTTTCCTTGTAACCCCTTTGTACAATTCAAGTTGTTTCAAGTGGTGCATCCCAACCTTTCTCCAATGAGCATAGAAATGTGGCTGTGATAGCTGGGTTATACAGTCCCAGCCTTTCTCCAATGAGCGTACAAATGTGCTGTGATAGCTGGGTTATACAGTCCCAACATTTCTCCAATGAGCGTACAAATGTGGCTGTGATAGCTGGGTTATACAGTCCCAGCCTTTCTCCAATGAGCGTACAAATGTGGCTGTGCTAGCTGGGTTATACAGTACCAACTTTCTCCAATGAGCGTACAAATGTGGCTGTGCTAGCTGGGTTATACAGTCCCAACATTTCTCCAATGAGCGTACAAATGTGGCTGTGCTAGCTGGGTTATACAGTCCCAACCTTTCTCCAATGAGCGTACAAATGTGCTGTGCTAGCTGGTATACAGTCCCAACCTTTCTCCAATGAGCGTACAAATGTGCTGTGCTAGCTGGTTATACAGTACCAACCTTTCTCCAATGAGCTTACAAATGTGGCTGTGCTAATTGGTGGCTCATTTCTTTAATGAGGCAATTTAAAAGCTTGTTTCTCTATATGGAGCTGTCCTTAAATAACATAAGGCTTTTATTCATGATTTTCAACCTGCTCTCCCCCTAACCTAAGGGATCATAAAATGTATACATCACTATCCCCTCCCCCTTTTCTCTTTTCTTAAGTATTTTTTTTATAATTTGATAAATTAGAATATTTTAATCATTTAGTTGGTTTTAGAATAAAGGATTGGTAACAAAGGGAGTGATATGAAATTTTAGAATAGGTACTTTAATTGCAGTAAGTAAATGAAATATTAGTGAGATTTTATAATTAATTTAATTATTTTCTCACAAAAATAAATTGATTTTGTTTCACCATAAACATTTAAACAAAAATCTTGGTAAGATGGATCAGAAACCCTCCAGCCCCCTCATAAAAAAAAGTAATAAAATACTGAACAGGCTCCTTCCTACCCCCCTCAGCCCCCAAAAACCCTTACATAATTTAAGGACAGCCCTTTATATAAACTATAAAATAAACCCCCTATTTTCTTACTAAAAATGTTAAACCTTTTATATGCAACAATAGTGTTAATGTTGCAAATATGGTGTTAATTCTGGCCTTTAAATGTTATGCCAAAGCCATTTTTATAGTTGTTTGTAATAATGTGTGTGTCTGTAAGTGCAGATCTCTCGTGTTATAAAACCGCTGTTAACCTTCGAGCAGGTGTGCTGGTATAATTAACACAAGCGGGTGCTTGGGGTACTTTATACCCAGTCAGTTTTCACTAAACTATTAGTAATTAAATGAGGATTTTTTTTTTTACATTTTCTTTTAATTAGAGTAAATTTAAATACATCTCACTCCAAAAAAGATTGATGAAGAATTTGTATTGTTGTGTGAGTTAGCAGGCCTCATAGAATGTTTTGGGTGTCAAAAAGTAGGACTGCCAATTTGATTAAAAAAATAGGACATGTTAAAAACACTATTTTCACCTCATGGTGCCAAAATAAATAATTAAAAACAATGTTTTTATGTTATTGGGCCTGTAGCAAAAATAATAAAAAGTATTTTATAAAAGAAGAAAGGAGGAATGCTCAACCATCATCGACCCCTTGCAATCCTCCTTTTATCTTCCACCCCCTCCCCCTTTTTATATATTTTCTCTTTAGTACAGAATTTATTTTACTTTGTCATTTCATTACAAATACAAATTTGGAAATAATGATAGTGAAAAAAAACTAGTAATAATAATGATAATTATTACAATAATGATGTTCATTAACATCAAAAGATGGCATAGGTTAAAATAAACTGTATTCCACCTAAAAATAAAATATATTTAAAAAATAATCTGTGAAACATCGTAATAAAAATATCTTTGTCTACCCATTAGGGTTAGATCCCAAAAAAAAAAATCACTCTTTCAGTTGTTTTGGGGTTTCTTTGATTCATATTGACTTGCACAAAAGTAGTCCAACATTGTTGTCTTCCTCTTTTGAATTTGATTTAGTTTGTTTCTTATTTTCTCAAAAGCAGAGTCATTTTCTTCCAATTTTTTTCTCAGAGCTTCTAGCATAGTTTGAGCTATTTGCAAACCTTTCCGATCATATTTATTTTCATTGCATTATTAATCCTTTCATTAGCTTCTGCCACTAAAGACTTGTAAGAGTGAACTTCATCTTTAGCTTCTGATTCTTGCTTTTCTAACAGGTTCTCTTTTTGCATTGCCTCTTTAGCTTCCTGCTTTCCTTTTTGCTTGAAACTCTTCACTTTGGTTTTTTATTTTCTCTTTATCTTCTTGCTCTTGTTGAATAAAATTTTTTGACATAAGGGCCACATTAAAAAAAAAAAAGCACTGTAATTATTTTCAGTAATAAATGCCTCATTTCATGTGGAAACTATGTGGAAAAGTATTTTAGATGTCCCCCCCCTTTCCTTACATATTGTTTTTATTTACAGCCCACTGGAAGTTACTCACTCTAGGGGTTCTGTGTGTATCTAATATTTTAGGCTCACTGTCAGGATGACCAACAAACCTTTGAAGTTTGTGTAGTTTTGCTTTGACACTTTCCTCTTTGTTTCTATTTAGACACATAATTCCATATGATTGAAGGACTTAGTATGTCTTATAGCTTTCAGCAGATCAATAGATGAGCACAGAGAACTTTTAGACAATCTTAAAATACAGTCAGATAAATTCAGGTTTGGTATATGACAGGTCATCTTATTCCAGATCAAGGAATCAAACCCATCCCATGTATGTTGAAGACATGCATGACTATCTAACACCATGTAACATCAAGGATGTAAGGGCTATTTTAGGATTATCAGGCTATTATAGAAGCTTTATAGAAGAAGACCCTACTTACTAAACTTACAAAATTTAATTGGTCTTAGGAATGTCTGGAGGCATTTAACATCTTAAGGAATATCTTTTGTAGGATACAGTATTGAGATATTGGGTTTTACACAACCCTTTATAGTATTAGTGATAAGACAGATACAATTGGTGCAGTACTGTACTTGTGTATTTATCACAGCAATTAAACCAAGCTAAATGTATACATAGCATGACCAGAAGAGTTCCTTGCCTCGGTCTGGGCAACTTAATAAGTCAGATGTTATCTTTGATGGAAGAAAATTCAGGATATAACTGATCACACAGTACTTAAGTGGGTGCTTGGTTTAAAATATCTTGCATCACGACTGAACCTATGGGCATTAAGACTAGAAGAGTTTGATTTTACTGTGATACATAAGCCGATACCACATGCTGACTCACAAACTAAGTAGCCAATCAAACAAAATTAAAAATGTGGAATATGTACCTTTACTTAATAAAGAAGTGTTATGATAAGAACAATAATTGGGAGGTTAACAGTTCCAAGGTCAATGATAAGCCGTGTAATTGAACACCATCACGAGATCATGAAGGTATCAAAAGGATCAAGGAAAAGCATTTTACGGTGTGACGCTTGTGCTTGCAGGAAAATGGGGGTAACAAGCTAACGGCACCAATAGGAAAGTATGATATAACAGCGAAGCCATTAGATCAAGTTTTGATGGACATGGTGACCCCCCTCTGAGTATCCAACAATGGAATTAACAAGGTGATGAAAATACTTGTTCTACCTATGATGGAAATGACAAATAATACAAACATGGAGAGCTTGGATTCAATGTTTTCAATGGCAGTGTTGTTTCACAACAGGAGTCAAGGATTGAAAGCTTACGGCATGTATTTTGTAAGTTGTTCTTGTACAAAGGCTTACTTGGATTATATATTTTGAGTTTTTTCAAAGAGTGGTTTAGTGATCATATTTATACTATTTTCATTCTATAACATATGTTTTTCTGATTTAAAATTAAGTTGGAAATAATAAAAATGCTATTTTTGTAGTCTTTACTAATCAGGGTGTCTACCTAACTATAGTTTTGAAACTCCAGTATATTTCCAGTATTTTTTTTAAAAAGAAATCCAGTATTTATGAAAGGTACTCAGAGACAAACAATCCCTATTTCAAAATCATAAAATGATAGAATGTTAGGGTAGGCTTAGGTCTGTCATAGTTAAACATTTTTACATCAAGAATCGAGTGTACTGACGCATATATTGTAGTATATACTAAGGATGGGACCCTAGAACCTACAAGGAATATTCATGGATTCAAGAGTCAAATTATAATCATTTTTTTAAATAGGTACTAAGTTTGAGTTATTTTTAACAGTATTAAAATAGTTAAATAGTTTTTTGTGGTTAAAACCAAAATAATGATAGGAAAAACCTAACAACCAGACCCCAGGTCATTAATTTACCATTTAATCTAACAAAATCAGAAGTGAAGGGAAAAATCCTAGTTATTGAGAAAGATAAATACTTATGCTTCCAATATTTTTAAAATTCAAATTTTAATTAGGGATTCGATGTCAAAATGAAGTTTCAGATTTATCTTTAATACACACACACACACACACACACACACACACACATTACATCTTTTGAATGACCTATAACACCGTCGACCTCTGTGGTCTTGGGATAAAGTGCTCACCTCAGGACCCGATGTTTGTGGGTTCAAACCCAACTTAGGTCGAAGGCTTTTTCTTGAGTGAGAAAAAATCATAGCTCAACATCCTTCAGAGGGGAAGTAAAGCCGTCGGTTCCATGTGGCATGTAAAAGAACCCTGGAAGGTATGTGAAAATACCTCTCCTGGCAGAATTGGTAGGTCATTTCACCTCATTCGTAGAACTTTAGAGGTACCAGTAATCAGCCTTGGTGGCGCAACTTCAAAGAATGATAACAGCCACAAAAACTAACTAATATCTCCACCACTCCTTGACAGTCGATACTTTCTACAAGTTATATTTGTGATTGTGAATTTGTCTGATGATGATGATGATGATGATGATGATGATGATGATGATGCTGATAATAAAGAAACAGAATCTTCAATGAAAAATAACCAACAAATAATATGTTGATAGAAATTACTTGGAAATAAAGATAATTGCAGTTACACAAAATTATTAAAAATCAAGATGATAAAACCCAAAAAAAAAAAAAAAATTAAAATGTAGACAAAAGTTAAAATTATTATTATTATTAGCACCGCGTCTTACTACCCGTTCGGGTTATACGCACTTACGCTAATGTGCAATGGTAGGGTGATTGCGAGATGAAATGGAGGACCTACAGTTTAACGTGGAATCCGAACCACGGTGGAGGCCTGGCATTCCTCACATTCACAAGTTGTGATTAATACACATCTTGTCAGAGGTGAAGGAAGGGTTTGGCAATCAGATAAATCCGTGCCGGGACCGAGGATTGAACCCCGGACCCCTAGCACAGAAGTCTGACACCTTACCCCTAGACCACCAGGTCACCCAAGTTAAAATTAATCCAACCACAAAACTTTTTAAATTATTGCATTAAATCTTCTAACACTTCTGCCTTTTCCTTTGCTTTCTGCAAAACTGTTCTTCTTTTCACTTCTAATTTTCTTATTTCTTCAGATGCTGTTTTTCTTTTTTGACTTATGTCTACTTTAATCTTTTTCTTCTTTTCAAGCGCTTCTTTCCTTATTCCTGATGCATTCCTCACAACATGAATCATATTTTTCTAAATTGTCGTATTTAGAAGTCCCCCGGCTGCAGTGACTGCATCATAAGGTACATGTTGAGCAATAAGGCTGTCCTCATGTAGGTTTTCAACCATTCTTTATTCACAGAAAAACTTCGCTCAACGGCCGCATTGCTATGGAAGAGAACAAGAATTTTATTAGTGAAATATTGTAGTTCCTGGGATGCATTTACTCTAGAAAAAATATTCATGAAGAACTTATCACGCTGGTCACCACTTGAAGTGAATCGTTTAAGGTAGTCAATAACTTCTTGCTTTGATATAAAGTCCAAGTAGTTTATTTTTACAACATCAGCTTGCATGCTATATAGTTGTTTATTGTCTAGTAGGACTTCTAATGCAGGAGTTGTTATATAGGTCCTAACAGATGGATTGAGCATAACTGCGGGAGAGCACCCTTGACAATTTTGTAGGAGAGGACACTTATGTAAAAATTTGTTGCAGAGATCAACTAGGAATTTTTGACAATCTCCTCTGAAATGAAGTATCTTTATGTCTTTTATGTCTTTGATTCCTTTCAAAGCTGTTGATGCTGTGAACCTAATATCTACAGTAGGGAGTGATTTCATGTAGGATTATTGCTTTAAATCAACGGCTAGCAATTTTTGGAAGTATTTGCTGAATTCATTACACCACATTTTACAATTCTGTTCAAGTGCTCAAGTAGTTTATTTAGATCTGCAAACATAAATGGCAATAGAGGTTGATTGCTCTGATATTCAGTAAGAAATTGCTTCAACTCAAGTGAAACTGACAGCATGAATCCCAACTTTGTTGTCAGTAGTTCATCCTTCACAAAATTGCTTAATGTTTGAAAATTTCAGATTTTGGAGAATGCTTGTTAGAATAATAATACTGTTTTAAATAAGGCGGCATAGACATTGCTCTAACACCCTTGAGTTTTCTACCCATCTAATAGAACAAAACTTCATCGGGAAAAGAGATGAGCCTGTTATTCTTTAATAGTTTGCACGTCTTGTTGTTAAAATCTTTAAATAAATAATATAGTGGGCGCAAAAAACTTGTTAATAGTCCAACTAGAGTTAGCATGTGTTGTTTTGTAAGAACCATGGACCATATGTAAAGAACAAGTTCCAAATTCCAGTAGCTCAGGATCTTGTGGAGAATCTTCCTTCAAGTAGCTTTTGATATCACTTAAAAATATGAGGTTACATTTGGTCCATCCATGGAAACTTGAAGCATTTTTTTTAAGATCCAAGCCCTCGTCTTTTAGTGTGGATATAGAGTTCATTAATTTATCTTGAGCTGTTGCACGACCTAAAAAGCAACATGTTAAATATCTTGTATGAATTTCACTCCAGAAGCGATCAACATCCATCTGGGTTTTCTGAGCCACAGTATGTATGCTCTCATCAAATTAAATACAATAAAATGAGCATTGCTTAACCATATTCACAAGCTAGCTTTTGAAAAAAGAACCTAGTTCATACACGATGACATATCCAAGTTTATCTTTATGGATTTGAAATTTCTTGGCAATATCCCTATCAGAAAACATCACTTTAAAAAGATAATTACAAGCAGAAAAACTTCTAGCAGAAGAATGTTTCATTACTTGATTAATAGCAATAACAATATTTCAGCACGAGAAACTTCATCTTTGACAAGGAAGCTCAGAATAGAACAACTAGGTCTAAGTTTCAGGTTTCATGGTCATTAGCACTAAAATGTACATCTTAATGTAGGACTACAAATGACACTGCATTTTGGCCGTAGGGACCAGGTCCAAAATTTTTTTGCTCCCACTAGCAGCTTTTGCTCTGTCAACATGCTTCTTTCCCTTGGCATGATATCGGAGTGAAGATATTCCCATGTTACTTATATCAAAGTTAGTTTTACAAAAAGAACAATGGCCTTTACTTTTATCACAATCCACTTTTTGTAGCCACAACCAATCTTTAAACACTGTACTGTCCAACTAACCATCTTTAAAAGAGGTTTTCCATCCTAATTTACTCATTTTTTCTTAAACACAAAGATCAAAAGATAAACAAGTGGGATCTGCAGTATACTCACACCAGGCAGAGATTAGGAATGGTAGTAGAGGAGGGGGGAGTAGGGTGGGAGGAGGAGAGAGGGGGGATGAAGTGAAGAACACAACAAATCCTGTACTGTGCCATTGGAATGTCAAGGTCAGGCAGCTACACCAATAGTTTGAAGTGGTGTTTGAACTTGAGTAGTTCCTGCTGGAAAAAAGTTTAGGGGGCGGGTAAGTGGGAGGTTGGCTGATAGTGTAGTCAAAACAGTTATTTATTTATTTCTCTAGTATGTAAGGGAGAGGGGGGGAGGGCTTAGTATAGAAACTGAGAATAAAAAGTCAGTAAGTGAGACAAACATCCCCACTGCAAGGTCAACTAATTGTGTGGTAAACAAGATAGACCAGAGGGGGAGTAATTGAGGGGTGGTCCAAATAAAACTATAAGTAGCCCAAATAATATCAGGGGTCTCAAAATGCTTAATCCAACATTTCACTCAATGTAAAAAGGCTGAATATTTTTCCAGTATCTGATTCAAAATTGACACAAGCTCTCATGAATATCGTTGCTTGCTTGGTGTCCTCAGTTTGTTCGGTCTTGCTTAGTTCCTTGTCTGGTGAAATGCTGCTGTTAGTGCATTTTCTTAATACACTTGTGATTACCTATATGTTACATATATATTTATTTATTTATTAGTTTGAAAGATAATAGTATAAAAGCTAACATGTTGAAAGAAGGATGATATCCTATTCAATGATAACAAATTATTTTATGTTTAAATGTCTCCAAAACTAAGGTGATAGTTTTTGATAATGACGAATCAGAAAATGATTGTCAACTTAGTATAAATGGAAAATTGTAAGAACAAGGGAATTATTTTGTGTATCTGGGCAGAATGCTTTGTAAAAATGGAAGGATGGATGGTGAAATCGACAGACAGGTGAATGCATCTCGGAGAGTAGTATCAAAAGAGGCAAATATGGCAGTATATAAAAGTGTGTAAACGCCAACACTGTTTTATGGATGTGAAGCGTGGGTTTGTCAGGAGAAACACAAGAGCAAGGTGAATGCAGTTATAATAAGATATCCTAGAAATGTATGTGGAAAATATCATATGGACAGAGTCAGTAATGAATGGGTGGTGGAGTCCACACTCCTTGAAAGGGGATCCAATATGTTGAAAAACCCCATCTTACTAGACAGTAAAAGAAGGGCGAACTTAAATAAAAACACTAAGGTGGGAGGGCATAAGAGAGTTCTAAAAAAAAGGAAAGTCCATAATTCAACATAGTTTTAAAACAACAGATATTTTATTGTTGAACATGAATAATGTATATATATATATATATACATATTTGTAATGCGAAGTAATTTCATATCTCAAATAGTTTCGGAGCTATTATAAAAAATGTTAATTTACGCATCAGACCGGAGCCCTTAAAGTCATTTTACTGAAATATTGAGAGTAGCCATTTTGTTTGGAATATTTATTAATGTTTATAAATGAAATTTAATCAAAATCGTTAGAGCCGATTTTGAGAAAATCGACTTTGTCTCTTTTTGCGCTTCAGTAAACTACCCTTAATTTTAGGGGTAGATATCAAATTCCAAAAAACCCTCGGGCGAGCCCTATGAAAACCCTAGATATCAAGTTTTAGCTCAATCGGTAAAATAGTTTAGGCTCTAGTAGGAGGTACAGACAGACAGACGGACGGAAATTCAAAAACCACTTTTTCGGATTCAGGAGTCATGAAACATCAAGATTCATCAAAATCTCGAGTTCGATTTTTTTGACGATCACCATACTTTCTCTACCTGTAAGATAGAGAGAAAGTAAAAACACATCCTAGTAAGGTAATGTTTGAGATATCGAGTGTAACATTACTAAGTGTGAAATGTTTTGTGCATATTTATATTTGATTTTAATTAGAATATGTAAATAAATAGTTTAATACAAAATAAGAATTAAAAATGTATACAATCATATTCTAGGTTTTTTAATGAATACTAATTTGACTCATGTTTAAGTATATAATATTGTTTTCAGCATATAATATAATCGCTTTTTAAGAAAATAATACAACTTTTCCCCCAAAAATAACCTCACCTTTTGCATGTCTCGACTTATTACTATCTAACACAACAGGTTTATCTTAATTTTGAGGTATAGGACCTGGCTATCCATTTTGAGTACACAGTTTGAGAGAAAAAATATGTTTGTTTTTATAGTAAAAGTATTGTCCTAATTTTTATAATTTATGTTATTTTAATTAATTGTGCAATTAAAATGTTATGCGTCTAATTAATAGCAAATACTACCGTTTACTTCAAAATGTCATTTGTATGCCAGTGGGAACATAGAATTTGAATCTCAATTCACTTGCTATGAGAAACTTTCATTTTGAAGTTTAACATTTATTGCTTAGGGACATTGGTCCATGACTGACCCAATTGTTTATATTTTATGTATGTTCTAAAATGAAACCCCACACAACCTAATAATATTGGTTTATCTTATTATTGTCTAGTATTATCAACACCAGAGATTTAATTATTTAATATTAGAGGCAATCAAGAGTGTCTGGCTACAGATCCAGAGGTCTCGGGTTCGATCCCCGGCGCTTCCAGACTTTCTGGGAAGCAGTGTGTTTCTCAAGAGGTCGACTCAGACTTTTAAGTATAACTGAGAAGTTTAACGGCCGGAGGGATCATTGTGCTGACCAAATGACACCCTTTGTCAGAAAAAGTTGACATTTTTTCATTGCCAACAGTCTGTGGCTGCTCCACATTCGGGTTATACACTTTCACTTTTTTTTTTTAGCACCGCATCTTACTACCTGTTCGGGTTATACGCTTAAGTACTAATTACACTAATGGACTAGAAATTGGGAAGGTTGAATATAGAGGAAGTGAACCTGCATTTGCCTGGAGGTAGAGTGGAAAACCAATTAGGAAAAACCACCCCCAGTTCACCCGACCGAGATTCGAACCTCGACAGTCTAGCTAAACATGACTAGCACGTTAGCCGATTATGCCACTGAGCCTGGTATTATTCACATTAGGGGCAATAATGTTAGTCCACAATAAATTCACTCACATGGGTGTAGAGAGAAAATGGGAAGACTATTTGAAAATTATGTTAGGGTAACCACGTCCTATGCACTTGTATAGTTCGAACATTAACCTATGGGTTCAAGCGAGTTTAGTTCAGTAGTTTCCAACCTTTTGCCAGGTTTGAAATCAATTTTTATCTTTGAGACCATCGAGACCCCTGATAGCCTACAAGCATTAATATCCTGGTTTTAAATTATATTTTCTATTCATCTTACTAATCTGGGCTATTCATATTTTAGCACTGCATCTTACTTATAAACATGTGTACTAATTATGCTAATGTGTTAGGGATGAAGAAGGTTGGATTTAAATTAAGTGTACCCTAATTTGAAAGGAGGGATAGTGGAAAGTTATTTAGGGAAAATCAATCCCAGAAACCTCAGTCAGAATAGGACTCCTGACCTCGACAGTTAAACCAAACTAGCATGACGTTAAGCCCACGTGTTTGAGTTAATTCTTATTAACTACTTATATATTATTTATATGAATGCGACTAAGATGTCTCAAAAGATAATCAACAAGCCCAGTGGGTGTTTAGAAAGCTACAATAGCATCGCCACTCGCCTAAACACAAGACTCCAACAGCAAACTAACTCAACAAGCAACTGTCTGAATTATGTTTCAACTAAAAGTAGCCTAATTACTAACTAAACAGTTTTTGTAATTTTAACCACTTACATTTCTACTGTACTTGAATGTTGCACTTCCCTATAACAATAATCAATTTAAAAAGTAAACATAATGATATAACCTCAACCAGCAAGACCATCCTACAACCCCACTTGAAATATACCAAGACCTTGAATGGGGTCGCGACTACCAGGTTGTAAACCACTGGTCTTGAAATGATTTTGTACACAAATAAAATAGTTACTATACATAGGTAATTTACATTTTTTGTCCAGAGATCACTCACTACCATTGTAGTGTTATTAACCAAGTTGACTTTGAGAGTAAAAAATACCTTTACTCCCGAGGGCTTTATATAGTGCCCAAATCCCAGGAGAGGTCGGCAATATAAGAGGGGGATGACGTGGAAAAAGGAAACGGAGTCTCCGTCTCCGTCTAACACACTGGCAGTAGAATATTCTAATCTTTGAAAGATTATTCTTTCTTCAACATGGAAGCTTTTCTGAACATGTTCCATCTGGCTGTGACATCACTCGGGCATAAAAGTTCCCGTGGCTTAGTTATCGATGCCCCGGCTCAGTCCGTCTGCATTGACTACATGTGGTAGAAGTAAAAGTATGGTTCCGGCTGTAGCTCGTGGCAACAGGGGTAAATCTATTTATTTATAGTGCTTAGAAATCATATATTTAGGAAGTGTACAGTAGCCCCATGGCTTCTTTGGTGCTGGCTGACAGCTCACAGCTGACGGCTTTGAAAAGCTACCAGACCAAATTATGTATCCCTACGCCGAACCATATGATCTGCAAAAAACATGTGTTTAGCAGCTGTCACTGCTGACAGTCAACATTTAGGTATATACCTAGATGTTGACTGTCAGAAGTCAGCTTTGAACTGTCAGTCAGCACCAAAGAAGCCATGGGGCTACTGTATATATGTTTGTAAATATTTATGGATATTATATTAGGAGAGAAATGATCTTAGATCTCATGTAGATTAGCAAATGCTACAAGGTTAATGTAAAGAAGTGTTTTTACAGTGGTTTGGGCATGTTGAGAGGATGAGTTTGGATCAAGTGACAGGTATAGTGAGTGTATGGACCAAAAAGAAGGGGTAGGCCATGTAGGATGTGGCTAAATGTTGTAGATACATGTGTGAAAAGGAGAAATATAAAGAGTTTTAAGAATAAAAGCGCATGTATGACTCGGTTGTTGAAGTGAAGGAAGTGTGCTAAGATAGGGAAGTAGTCACCCGAAAATGGAAGTGTTCTATCTCCAAAAGTATTAAATTTGAGATATTTGGTGTTTACATCTATTTAGAATGCACATGGTTCACCTGCAGTGAAATTGAGACTACTATATAATGACTTCTTAAGAGGGTACAAGCTCAAGTTGTCATCTAGTAACATTGGTTTTATACTCATAGTCAAACTCAATGCACAAAAGGGTACATTTGGACATAGTGTTATAACCACTGTAATAAGTGTCAATACATATCAAGTTGAATTGTGTGCTCACCTTGTTGTGATAAAGAGCTCTGTTAGTTTGGTGCCATGAAGACACCTCCGGAAGAAACAATAGGTCTGGGATCAATAGCAGGGAGTTTGATGTTTCAGCCTCCTTCACTTCATAGGTCCTATCCTTGGTACACAACACAGCATTGTCCTCCATGTCACCTCGGAACACTAGACTGGAGACACACAAGTTTCGTGGAACAATCAGTGAAGTAACCGGTGAGGGAGGGGGGGGGGGGTGTTAGAGGTTCTATCCCTCCACATTCACCTAGCCGAAACATAAAATAAGCTTGGTCATACTTCAAATTAATATTTTATCACAAATTATGGTTTAAAATACTAATATTATATAGTATCTAGATAAATAAATGTACTATCTATCTAACAAATTAAAAGTAGCTTTATTAAATTAGTTAATACCAGAAATCTTATATGGAAGAACAAAAAATAACCAATCAGTCCACTGTTTATAGGTCTAAGGCTACTAATGCTCTCTTTGGCAGGAGCAAAAAAGCACCAGTTCTCTTTTATATATTTTTATTGGGGGTTTTTATTGAGCACTTTCTGAGCATAGTGACTTTATCAGCACACAACTTACTGTCAAACAAACGAACACAACGCCCAGATTTCATCTGCCAATTCATGGCATCACCAGGAATAAAGCCCAGATCCAAGACACTTATACCAGATCCAATGGATGCTTAAATCATCTTATTCATTTCCTGCGCGTGGACGTAATCTCAAATACCAACACAATGGTTAAATAGTTGAAAGTGGTTACAATACTCTAAGGTAAAGGATGGTTCATTTTGCAAGTACCTACTGCTATGGAGTAGTAAGGAGACTTAATACTCTAGGGCAGTGCTCTCAAACTCAAATTAATCAAAGGGCCAGATTCACAAAAAAAAGGAAAACTGGTATCGGAAATTAAAGGGTTATGGTTTCTTGCCCTAATCAAGTATACCAAATTCATGGGTGGTGTTGACAGGGTCAATCAGATAAGAAGCTACTATTCTTTGGGTAGAAAAACAAAAAATGGATTAAATATTTGTTTGGATTTGTAATGAACCGCCAATGTTAACAGTTTCATAATCTATAATGAAACAAATCAACCAGCATTATCAAGACATGGATTTACCCAAATATCATTCAGACTTGCACTTTACAAGCAAATGATAGGAAACTTTTCCTCGCGCAAAAGAGTTAGGAGGAAAAGTTTCTGTAACCTCACCAAAAAATCTACATAAAATAAAAAAATTGAAGGCAAAAACGAAGTTTGTGCAAACTGCACCACTAAAAAGAAAAGAACTCCTTCTGGTCGAGGCATCCAGACTTGATAAAAGTATAAGAAGTGTGACCAGCCCCTCTGCAGAATTGACTATTTTCTTGAATACCACCAGGAAAGTGTAGTTGGGCTTGAAAACTAATTGTAAATATTAATTAAATAGATTGTAAGACTATAATAAGTAGTTCCTAGTAATGTCAATGTGATCCCTAATATTATAAGTTGTTTCTAAAATTTCAACGTAATATGTTAATTACATCCCAATTTACTGCTTAGGCCTATAGCATAGACTCATGTGCAAATTTTCATATTATCAAAAAAAGGGGATAGTGGTGGGGAATTGGGCTATTATTATAGGGCCGGAAAAGGGTTAAGAAGATTGTTTCAATGGTGAATTCCATCAAAGTACTTTCCAGTACTTGCTGATGAAACCACTGACATTTCGACCATCGAACAGTTCAGTATTGGTGTCTGTTACCTTAATGCTGAAAAAATTAGAGAAAATTTTATCCAATTTGAGTCACTTATTGATGTCACTGGGAAGAACTTATTAATTCTCTCAAAAATGGGTATAAAGACCAAATATCAGAGAGGGCAGGGCTACAGTAGAGCTTCATCAATAAGTGGAGAATTAAATGATGTGCAAGCTTTTGTAGGCGAAAAACATCCATTGGTCCTAAATGTGCATTGTGCAGCACATAGTTTGAATTTGGCAGTAAGTGAAGTGAGTAACATATCTCCTTTAAGAAATTTACATGAAACGGCTAGTAAACTTTGAACTTTTTTCAACACCTCTAAGCGCTCTAATGTTTTAAAGAGCACCCTTCGGAAAAAAATGTCAAGATCTAAGGCTCTAAGATTGAAACAGATGTGTGTGTCACGCGCTGGATAGAGAGGCATGATGTCGTAATTTTGCTAATGGACATGCTGGTTGCTGTGCATGAAATCACAAACTGGTCTGATGCAAACTCATCATTAAGAGCTCTACAACTTAGTTGTGCCACTGAGCAGTCAGCGTTTCTGATCTGCCTTCACATGTTGGCCAAAGTGTTTTCTATCATTCTGCCTCTCTGTCGCTTCCTGCAACTGGAGAACATAAACCTTGCGATAGCAATGAGCATGTTAGCTTACGTTCACCAGGAAATATAATCAATGAAAGGAAGAGCAGACAGTGAATTTAGTCAGATATTCAAATCTGCATCTACATCTGCATCTGCTAAAGGATTGGGAACTGTAATGACATTGCCACTCAAAGCTGGCCATCAGACACAAAGGTGTAACATTGAGGGTGAGACAAAGTCTCCTGATGAGCACTTCAGACTTTCAGTTTTTGTATATCTTTTAGATTCTTTCAGTAATGAAAGCTTCCTGAAACACAATAAATTCCAGAGTTTTCTGTGTATTTTGCCTGGTGAGGAAATTATTTCTCTAGCTCCAGGGCAAGAGTACAGCATGAAAAAGCCAGCAGCAACTTTTTATGAAGATGACCTAGAGTGTGATTTGACTATGGTAAATATCACCACATAGAACAGCCTTTAAGGAAACTTAAAAATTAATTCGGATCTTATTTGGAGTGCAGCCGAAATATTTTTCCAGTCATAAACAGATTGCTATAGATTTTTGCTAAGCTTCCAGTTTTCACATGTACAAATGAGTGGTCTTTCTCGACATTGTGTCGGCTAAAACTTATGTTGAAAACACTACATGGGAGCAAAGACTGATTTGTTTGGCTATGTTAAACATTCATCGAGATATAAGGTGTTAGTTGGGAACAAGTCATGGATATTTTGGATGAATCCCCATGGTGATTGGACTTTTGACTAAAGTAATTACGTAACTGAACTTTTCAACTATAATTGTTTATTCATATTTGATTATAGTTTCTGCATTGTGCATTCATAGTTAATTTTGTTGTATTGTTTTAAAGTCAAATTGTGTTAATTATGCTTGTATTATTATACTTTTAGTTATGTTTGTAAAATATTTTTATTTTTTATTTTATGAGTTTAAATAAATCCATGTTGAAAAATATGAGGTAATTAAGATACTCGCTGTTAAATTCCAACATAAATTTTTATCCATGAAATTTAGAGTAGGGTTAAAATATTAAGACTTAAGCCCTCCCCATAAAAGGTTTCTAGTTACGCCAATGGAAACCATATTAGCACTGAGTTTGCTATCATTATTTTATAGAGATGTGCATCAAAGTAACTGTATGTGGATGGCACACACGCTTGAAAGTGGCACTTTCTATTCGAGTTTAGGTGTCGTCCTGTATTTAGCATAGCGCTGTACTAAGTCTGACTATAAAACATCAGAGTGCACTTGATAGTTTTTTCAAAGTATTAATGTATATCTTTTGCTTGACCCAGTCATAATTTAGGCTGTATCTTAATTTTAGATATGTACATTATAGGTTTGTTTGTGTTCATCTTTAGTTATTTCTTAAATAAATGTTTGTACCAATGTAAATTAAATGAATTGTGCTTTATTTAAATGCCACATTACTTTTATTCTTACCCTTTATGCTCTGTTAGAATGTGTTTTTTGACTTTGGGATTAAAATTTTGCTAAATTGAGGCAGTCGCTTAATTGGGCCAAAATGATCTAGTCCTCACATGTTGCAATTATCAGGTATATTGTGTGTGTGAATGTGCGTGTGTGTGTGTGTACACACTTCACTACTTTATAACCCTCAAACATTTAACTTTATACTTATTCTTAAATGTGTTTTGAACACACAGTTCTTAAATAAGTGAATGTATCAACATCCATCCCAACTGTAAATGTGTGATGGATTCATATAATAAACCTGAATATAAATTTTAATGAGATTCATTGTAAAGTGTAGTGAGGAGGTAAATTTTAATTTTAATATAAGGAAAAACCATAATGTTACATTCAAACCACTTACTACTATGTAAACACCTTTACGTCAAATAGGTCTAGGTTAGTGAAATTAATAATGTTAACAAGAAATAATTTTATTATGAATAAGAAAATAGAAATGTGGATATTAGTACATAATGGAACTATAAAGTCATAAATGGGTTAGTTCTTGTTAAGAGCAATTAACTAATAGTTACAAAATTATTATATTTGAGATTATAAAATGATGAATATATTAAGATTGAGAGTGATTAATGTTAACAAATGCAATGTTTCTTAGTAGCGAAATTGTACAAAACATAAGACGAGAACATGATGAAGAAAATGTAACGTTAACTTACAGTTAGTTACAATTGGATCCATCCCATTATAATGTTAATACGTAACTATCAAGAATTCATACCACCCGCTCAATAATTCCGACCCAAATAGAATCCCTACAATGGTACTATTCTCTGTTGTAGTCCCTGTAGGCTAATACGGAAAGATAATACGACACAGTATATTTCATACAGTACAATCTTCTGTAATATTACACTCATAATTGTTCAGGAACTTACCTTTGAAATCTTCTATCACTAGCCGCCACCAAAGCTGACCTACTCCGTGCAGCCATGTGGAGAATGGGCCGAGCTAACGCAAGTCTACTGTCAACACGTGATTGCTCTCAGTCTGGTCAGATAGAAACTGAGGCGTAACGACATGGAGTCCGATAGAAGACAACAATCCACCCGCCCCCTGATGGCTGTTTGAAGAACTACCCCAAACATCGAATGATCATCGACTTGTTCTAATATTCTGATGGAACAACCCTACAAAGTGCCTACGTGACCGAAGACAGCTAGCAACTACGTGCTAGAATTACCTCCCCTCCTTTCCGTGTAACGAAACTCACTATATAACAGGCTGTATGTGTCTGCAAAAATGACTATCTATCAATCCGCGAACGAGGGTGGATGACTATCTATCATTCCGCGAACGAGGATGGAGGACTATCTATCAATCCGCGAACGAGGGCGGATGACTATCTAACAATCCACGAACGAGGACGGATCATTGTCATGGACAATGATCGGATACACATTCATATATACTAATTGGAAAGTAACTATGGCGTCTACTTTTCATAGACTCTATTTATTTTCGGCTTATAAATTTGTTGTATTAGAATCATTATTTTGTTTTTCGTGTAATATTTAACTTTTCTCTTTATCTCAGTCGCTTAAATTTAACTATTATGTCGCCACTTAGGCGCGGTAGCATGTTGGTTAGTTTAGTTTGATTTCCATCATTGGTAATTTTGTATTGAGTAAATTTAAATGTAAAATGTTAAAATGTGTGGACTTTTGTATTTTGCTATTTCACGCGACTGTAGATATAAAATCATGCTTGTTATTTTTTTATATAATTTAAATTTGTTCTAAATTTCAATCTTTAGTTTTTTTTATAAGAGATTGTTAGTCCCGGAAGGTTTTGACTTGAGTCTGGAAGTCAAACTCTCACGTTATGTTTTGTAAATTTCGTATTGTAACTTGTAATTGTTTGAGGAGCCCATCAGGCAAGAATATTTAATGTTTGTTTCATTTTGTGGATATCTTACTTCACTTCACTTTTGGTAGTTTAACTTCTCTGTTGATGTTAAAAATCTACGTAATTTTGTGTCTCTTATAGCCGACCTTTAATAAATGTAAACATGGGATGTTTACATTCTGCGCTTCACGTTATTATTTTTAGCATTATTCAGAATGATATAATGAGACCACTGTACTTTGCTTTATCTACGTTTATACTGAATAAACCATATTTTTGTTATATTTTTAATTCTGCTTATATTTTCCCTTATGTAGATTCACCTTTTCCCTTTTATTTAATTGTGGTCGTTAAGTAGAAGGCAATGGAGACGGTGTAACAAAAAGACAAATGAATAAAGTTGATAATTAAAATTAATAACATATAACACTTTAAAATATATAGCAACAATAATAATGATGTGTTGTAAATTTTTCTAAGTTATTAAACTTACAAATGCATGGCATGTGCCTTATCTAGAACAATATATTTATGAGAAGATTATTTTTAAGAGTATATATTTAAGTTAATGATAGTAAATTTGATATGCCGAAAGATGTTTAGTTAGCATAATATAGTTTTAGTATAGTTATCTGGTTTAATTTGTGGTCCCGTCTTGTTATTTTTGGATGACAAGAGTCACCATTAGACGACTACATCATCAGGTCTAAGAATGTTCCAGATTGATACACAGTGCAAGAGCTCTTATTTATGATATTTGTTAAAGAGTGGTGGCCAAATGATCCAAGGCATCACATTCGTAATAGAATTACTGGTTTGAATAAAAATTCCTCTAAATTCAACCTTCCTCATCCCAGTATATCTGCATGCAACCCGAACAAGTAGTGTGACACACGTCTAAAAAGAAAGTTTGACTTTTATAATGAGATATTTTCTATAAAAACTCTTGGAACATTAGAAAGTTATTTCTAGCGGGTGGGGGTACACTATAAAATGTTGCTATACCCTCAACCAATAAAAGTCTGTGTACATATATCTGGACCTCCCACCCAAACTGTCGGTTTCACCCTACCTCCTACCCCCCACCCCTCTTCCACTTGTAGGTCATGTTTTATGTCCAAACACACTTCCTTATATGAAAATAGACTGAGTTTAAATTAAATGTTTGTGGTATAAATAATATTAATAATGCTCTTAAGGTACCGTAAATTCACCTACAATGGTATAACTTTTGTACATTTCTATTCATATTTTTTATACTATTATTATTATTATTTAGCACCGCGTCTTACTACCCGTTCGGGTTATACGCTTAAGTACTAATTACGCTAATGGATTAGGAATTGGGAAGGTTGAATAGAGGAAGTGAACCCGCATTTGCGTGGAGGGAGAGTGGAAAACCATTTAGGAAAAACCACCCCCAGTTCACCCGACCGAGATTCGAACCTCGATCTCCCCGTCCTCGGCAGTCGGGCTCAACACGACTAGCGCGTTAGCCAACTACGCCACCGAGGCAGGTTTTTATACTACTAAATTTTAAACGAAATAATAATATTAATAATAATATTTAGCACCGCGTCTTACTACCCGTTCGGGTTATACGCTTAAGTACTAATTACGCTAATGGATTAGGAATTGGGAGGGTTGAATTTAGAGGAAGTGAACCCGCATTTGCGTGGAGGGAGAGTGGAAAACCATTTAGGAAAAACCACTCCCAGTTCACCCGACCGAGATTCGAACCTCGATCTCCCCGTCCTCGGCAGGTCATTTAAACGAAATAGATTTGTTTTTGATGACATATATTTCTTCTAAGTAAAATGCCGCCAAATTTTTTTTTTTTTGTATTTATATATAATCTGATATTTAAAAAAATAGACCTTTTGGTACATAGTTGTGTTCTAAATTGTCCAACTATGGTCCATCCATGTTTTACCAGCTAAAATCTGTATTAGACTATAGTTATGTATATGAAATATGACACAGACATTAACATAACATTTCAAAACTTCTCTCAATAACAAACATAAGTTTGACCACTTTTCTCACAATATAAACAAACTGTCCTTTTACAATCTAATTTATCAAAAATTAATGTCCTCAATGGCTATCCAACTCTTTAACTTTGAAAATGTGTCTTGTTTTTGAAAACTCTAGAGGATCAAATATTTTTCTTAAAATGTTTTCCAACTTGTAAAACAAAATGTCTTCCCTTTGAGGCCACTTCCAAAAATGTCCACACTTTTCCATACAGGCTACAACTGCACCACTTTTTTTTACTTCTATGACTTTACCAGGCCATATTCTTCTTCATATGACACAATTCCATGATTTGATGGTTCCAACATTTTAACTTTAAAATCACTTAAATCATTAACACAGCTTTCACTCATTTCTTCTGAAAAGTGGTTATCAGATTCTGAATGTAATGTGACATCATCAGGGTCTATGTCACATTCAGAGGATGAAAGCAGAATTTTCTCTTTTTGTTTAGTTTTTTTAGATTTATTCAGCAAAACACTACAACTAGGCTCCTGACACGCTACACCTTTTGTAAATGCGTTCTTCTTAGTCATTTTATCTGTAGTTGAAGATTTTGGATAAAATTTCTTCAGCAGAAATACTTTTTCCTGGCTCAATGTTAACTAGCTTTTTGCTTTTATGAAGTGCAGGAATTGTATCATTTGATCTTATTTGCTCCAAATGTTGAATAAATGGATCACCAATTCTGCTTTCTTCCAAGTGATCAATGGATGGCAGTCTATCTAAAACTTATCATTCATTCAGTGGAAATATTCCAGTTTTTCGGAATCTCGACTTCATATTTTCTGCTGCATTGCTTTCTGATTATTTCAATAGATTATTCAAAAGAGAAGGAAACACCATCTTTGGAATAGTTGGTTGTCGTCTTCCTTCTCCAGTTAATTTCCAATTGTATAAACATTTTCTCCATTGAGATTTCATGGGACGAAAGTAGGGTACATCAAGCGGCTGTGTAAGATACGTAGAGTTAGGTGGTAGTGAAATAAATTATATGTTATAGTTTTTACCTACTTGAAGTACACAGATATTGATGTTTGAACTGAGATTACCAGACAAAACAACTTTCTTGCCATCCAAAGGCTTGAGACGTGGGAGTAGCTTAGAAAAGAACCAATCCTCAAAAACCACAAAATCGAACCACCCACTTTTAGTATAATTGTACCTTGTCCCAGGTGGCCCACCTTCTGTCCGCTGATCATAAATTATTTCTGATTTGTATGTGACATACAGTGGGCACATGTCACCAGATGCATTTCCGCACATAATTGTCACTGTAGCTTTGGATGTGTTTTTTATTGTCTCAGGATGCTTGCACCCTCGGTTTGTGATAACACGTATTTTTCTTGGGTCATTGACCAAACTTGTCTCATCAAAATTCCAAAGATGCGTTGAAGGCACATCTTTTACTATATTTTTTAAATTATCAAAAAAGTTGTTGATGACTTCATTATTGACCGCAGCACGATTGTGTTTGATGTTACTGCTAAAACGTACAGATAAATCTTCGTTGTGGTGTTCTATAAAACCCTCTGCCCAACGCTTCCCAGGAAAATTGGTATTAAATCGAATCTCTTTTCTACCAATACTGTCCAAATATGCCTTGACAATGCAAGGCAAGCCAAAAGTTGTCATTGGAAAACCAAATTCACACATAGCAATGATGTGGTCTACAAATATTTGTTCCTCTTCTGAAGTGAAAACAGATGAACGTCCTACAACAATGCTGTCACATCTTGTTTGCATTTTCAATCTCTGGATGATAGTACTACAAGGTATTTTGTAGAAGCTTGCAGCTTCACGCTGGGACTTTTTTTTGTTTGAACAAATTTCAAACATTCTGCCATTTGATTTGGCGAATAAGACGCATAAGGTCGACCACCGATTTTTACGTATATTGTTCTTTCTTTTGGCCATATATTCACCTAAAAAATTATGTAGATAGAATTAAAATGACAAAAAAAAAATTTTTTAATATTGTTTTGAACACCTTTCAAATATATTTTATGAATGAAAATAAAAAATATTTAAGTTTCAAAAGATAGCCCAACTATAGTTCACCCTAATAGCATGCACATTTATACTCTCATAATATTAGATATTTTAATTTAGTAGGCCTACTCACATTTATGAACTCACCTTCAAAAATGTATTAACAGACCAATGATTAAATATACTAGCAATAGCAATACTGACCTTAATTTAAGCACAAACTAGATGTCCCGTGTTTACACCAAAAAGATCAAGGCTTAACAACAAGACTTGGAACATATTGAAGCTATAAGTCATGGTTACTAGGTATCAGCACAATCTTAAGAAATCTCTCTGCACAGTAATGACATCTGTCAGACAATGAAGTTCGCAAATATGCCACTTGGACTACAGATAGACCAGTGTTAGGGGAATTTACGATATGTGAACAGGTTTGTGCACCTGAACATTTACTGGGAAGGAGGAACGATGAGGAGGGCATAAAACCAGGGTCATAGTCAGAATAGAATTTATCCGCAGAAGCCCAAAAAATGGTATAAATATTAATTTCTTTGTGTGGTTATTTGAAGTTATTTTTATAGTAACTTAGGACATCTAATTAACTTATGTAAATGTTGTAAGTGAGCTATTTTAGTTTATAGTAGATAGCCATAATAAAAAAAAATAACTCAAATGTGCTAAATTGCTACACTATCTTTGGTTCATGAATAAAGGCTGGGTGTGACACCTTAGCACAGTCGGTACCATGTCTATCTGCTGAGCTGTGGGTCCTGAGTTTAATTCTTGGCATGGCTGAAGAATGTATAATTGGTGAAATTTGGGTTTCCTCTTTTACAATGATGAATGAACGGCTGAGTGTTGTGTCTGTTCTAGATTTTTATTAATTTGTGTGCTCATTTAATCTGTCGGTTTAGAAAGTGCATGTTAAATACTTCATATAATTAAAAATTTAAATTAAATTAATAAAAGCAGGGAATAAATTACAGCACATTTAAAAAGTTAGTTTTATTCCTTATTTTAGAACTATTTTGAAAATGTTTGCCCTTTATAAATGAGCAAATCACAGTTTTCAAATGTATAAACCTATGATATTTTCTATATTTCACAGAAGTTAAAGTTTGTAGGATTTTTTTTATCCTACTAGAAGATATTATTACCATTTGAAATAAATTTTAACTTATAATCAGCTCCATACTGTGACCAAGACCTCGATAACGTTATGCACGAGGTGGAGGGGAGGCAACATTAGCGGGGCGCTTCCCCCCCATCCCCAGCTTAGCCCCTTCACATACCAATAAGAGCTACAGTAGCCCCATGGGTTCTTTGGTGCCGACTGACAGTTCACAGCTGACTTCTGACAGCTGCTAAACGCATGTTTTTTTGCAGATCATATGGTTCGGCATAAGGATACATAATTTGGTCTGGTAGCTTTTCAAAGCCATCAGCTGTCTGTCAGCACCAAAGAAGCCATGGGGCTACTGTAGTGACGACTATGGCACTCTGCCTCAATGAGTTGACAGACCAGCTCTGGTAGTTTTTAGTTCATATCCCAGTAAGGTTGATGGTAATTTATGTGAAATTGGGTGTAGTACAAGGTGTTCTCAAGTCTCTCCACATGCTGTTCCACGTGTTACAACCTTAAAATTGTTCATGCACTTAAACATGAGAATGGTTGCTATTATGAAGTTATTTTCTTGTACCTTTATTTTTACATGTCTAAACAATGAAATTTGATTTGTCTATGACCATGTGTAGGCCTACATTGTATCAAAGATATATTTATTTATTTTTATTGGGAATTTTAGAGGTAGGCCTACTTTTAATATGCATTGCAATATACCTTTTGAATATCAAGTCGTGAGCCCGGCCTTTAAAATGTAGCCAGTGTTAAAACCTATACTATGCTCTTTTCAGGGTATAAAGTATACAAAGTATATTTTTAAATTCCCTGACTTTTCCAGGTTTTCCAGAGCCAATTTCCAAATTTTTCCAGTCACTATATATTAATCTTTTTACTAAACCCTTTTGCTGCATTAATCGGATATATCCGATCTCAGCATTATAGCCATTGACTGCGGAAATCGACTCTACCCCACGACATGTAAACTTTATCTACCCTTGCTGCAACAGTCGGAAATAGCCAAAGAGTGTTAGAACGCTGAATTTTTCATACTAGCATGCACGTGTGCCTCTGACATCTGGTTTTTAATTTCGAGAACGGTCAGTTACCGGCTGCTAAATCATAACAGTAGTAGAACTTGTTTACTTCCGCATTTAATTACTTGTAGCACACGTGCAGTATTTATGTGATGGAAAATATTGTTGAGGGATTAATGGATTGCTATTTTATTTTTGTTCTTGACCTATTTCATATTTTAAAATCATGCCCAAGACAAATATATGATTTTATAGATTACACTACACTGAGAAAAGCACCAATGTAGCACAAAATTTATCATGTTGTGTTGATGTAACCTAATTTTCAAAAATTTCTTTTTATTACATTTGGCCCATAGTAGGCCTGTAAAATCCTTCTTTATCAATTAGTTTGACACTATTGTGGGTTACAAGTAAAATAAAGAATTGTTCTGATAGCAGAATAACATTACATTTGGATAAAATGTGGCATAAATAATATGTGACGTATAAAATTGTATTGCTACAAAATATATATTATTATGCGATTTATAGACAACGTGGTGCTAAATTTCATATTTAAAATGCATTACTAGTTGAAAATCACATTATTTAATTATAATCATGATCATAATGCAGATTTTTATGATTTTGAATTTTTGACCTATAATTAAGGTTAATTGGAATAGAGCACTGGGCTAAATCATGGTTTAAATTAGAGGGATATCCAGCACACTTACCTTGGTTATACTGGAGTAGAAATTGTTTAGATAGAACACTAAAAAACACACAAACACATTCTTAAGGACAAGCTTTCACGGTCACACACAGCTTCATCATGCCAAGAGAGTAGACTGATGCTTGGTTGAACTGCAAGGTTGACTGTCCACAGCTGACTATTTTTCAGTTATGATATCACTGTATAGATGGTAGCACTATGAGTAACTAGATAGAAAAACTAAAAAATTGTTTTATATACTGTGTTATTATTGTTGTGACATTGAATATAATAATAAGTGTGCTGGTAGAAGAAAAGGAATTATCTGAGGTTGAGGTTAGGGGCTTGTCTGGATTTTATGATATATTGATGGGCCAGTTCCCATATACTTAGTTGTGAAGGGTTGCATATTTCTTTGTTCAGGGATTTAACCACCTTGGTTGTGTAACAGTGATTAAAGTCCAAATTATGGGTTTCGGCATGTGCTGCTACAGGCTTATCTTTATTTTCCATTTTTGTGTCATGTTGATGACCATTCATTCTCCTTCTTAGTGTTTCTGTTGTGAGACCAATGTATTGTGCTTGGCACTGGTTGCATTCCAGTTGGTAGATGAGGTTATCAGAATCACAAGTATGGTGGCTTTTTATAGGATAATTTATTTTAGTTATGTTGCTGGAGAACGAATTAGTTGGTTTATATATTGTGCAGGTTTCGCAGGGAAATGAACCTGATATTTGTTTGGGTTGGGTTGAATAGTGGGGTCCGGCAGTTTGGGTTTTACAAGTAAGTTGCGCAGATTGACTGATTGTTTATAGGTTACTTTTGGAGGCTCCTTGAAGATATGTTGTGTAGTGGTGGAGGATTGCAGTATGGGGAAACCTGTTTTCAAGAGATTGTTGAGTTTGTGGAGTCCAGGGTGGTATATAGTGACCAGAGGGATGGTGTTGTTTGTTACAGTTGATGTTGTGGAGTCCAGGGTGGTATGTAGTGACCAGAGGGATGGTGTTGTTTGTTCCTGTTGAGTTTGTGGAGTCCAGGGTGGTATGTAGTGACCAGAGGGATGGTGTTGTTTGTTACAGTTGATGTTGTGGAGTCTAGGGTGGAATGTAGTGACCAGAGGGATGTGTTGTTTGTTACAGTTGAGTTGTGGAGTCCAGGGTGGTATGTAGTGACCAGAGGGATGGTGTTGTTTGTTACAGTTGATGTTGTGTAGTCCAGGGTGGTATGTAGTGACCAGAGGGATGGTGTTGTTTGTTACAGTTGATGTTGTGTAGTCCAGGGTGGTATGTAGTGACCAGAGGGATGGTGTTGTTTGTTACAGTTGATGTTGTGGAGTCCAAGGTGGTATGTAGTGACCAGAGGGATGGTGTTGTTTGTTACAGTTGAGTTTGTGGAGTCCAGGGTGGTATGTAGTGACCAGAGGGATGGTGTTGTTTGTTACAGTTGATGTTGTGTAGTCCAGGGTGGTATGTAGTGACCAGAGGGATGGTGTTGTTTGTTACAGTTGATGTTGTGTAGTCCAGGGTGGTATGTAGTGACCACAGGGATGGTGTTGTTTGTTACAGTTGATGTTGTGGAGTCTAGGGTGGTATGTAGTGACCAGAGGGATGGTGTTGTTTGTTACAGTTGAGTTTGTGGAGTCCAGGGTGGTATGTAGTGACCAGAGGGATGGTGTTGTTTGTTACAGTTGATGTTGTGGAGTTTAGGGTGGTATGTAGTGACCAGAGGGATGGTGTTGTTTGTTACAGTTGAGTTTGTGGAGTCCAGGGTGGTATGTAGTGACCAGAGGGATGGTGTTGTTTGTTACAGTTGATGTTGTGGAGTCCAGGGTGGTATGTAGTGACCAGAGGGATGGTGTTGTTTGTTACAGTTGATGTTGTGTAGTCCAGGGTGGTATGTAGTGACCAGAGGGATGGTGTTGTTTGTTACAGTTGAGTTTGTGGAGTCCAGGGTGGTATGTAGTGACCAGAGGGATGGTGTTGTTTGTTACAGTTGATGTTGTGTAGTCCAGGGTGGTATGTAGTGACCAGAGGGATGGTGTTGTTTGTTACAGTTGATGTTGTGGAGTTTAGGGTGGTATGTAGTGACCAGAGGGATGGTGTTGTTTGTTACAGTTGATGTTGTGGGGCCACTATTTTGAGTTCTCTCTATTTGACTACACACCAGTGCTTTGGGGTAGCCTCTGTTCACAAAAGTATGTTACAGTTTTTATTGTATTGTAAAAGGTAATTGTGGTCAGAGAAAATTCTTTTGGCTCTACTGGTTCGGCTATGTGCGAGTGATCTCTTTGTGCTCATAGGGTGGCAGCTGTCGCTATGAAGGTATTGTTGGTTTCCTTGGTGTGCACAGTTGTCCCTGATGGAGTGTGATATCTACATACAGAAAAGTAACGCTGGATGTGGATATTTTCCAGGTAAATCTTAGCAATGAAAATTTGTTGAGGTCTGCCAGGAAGGATTCGAGTTGCTGAGTGGTTTTGGTCCAGATCATAAAGATGCCATCGATGTATCTGAACCAACAAATGGGTTGTAGCGGTTGTCTGTCCAGGAACATACGTTCATACAAGTTTGCATATGAGGGGGCCATGCGTGTTCCATGGCAGTACTTTAATTTGTAGGTAGATTTTGTCCAGAAATCTGAAGTAATTTTTCTCCAAAATGAAATTTGACAGTTTTATCAGGAATGCGGTAGTGGGTCTGGTACCAGAAGGACGTGTGTTGCTGCGAGTCCGTGGATATGGGGGATATTGGTGTAGAGTGATGTAACATCGATTGAGACCAAGATGGCATGCTGTGGAAGAGGAGTGGCCAGTCTGTGGAGTTGTTCTAGAAAATGATTTGTGTCTTTGATGTAAGATGGTAGATTCTTGACCAGAGGCTGAAGGTGTGAATCCACTAGTGCTGATATGTGTTCTGTGGGTGAGCCACATCCTGATACAATTGGAGGAGGGAATGTTCCCTTGTGGATCTTCGGAAGTTGATTAAACTGTGGTGTGACAGGTTTCTGGGGGGTTAAGTTTCGTACAGTCTTTTCATTAAGATCTTGATGTTGCGATTCTTGGTGGATAATCTGTTGTAGTTGTTTGTTATAATTATTGGTAGGGTCTTGATTTAAATAAAGATAAGCCTGTAGCAGCACATGCCGAAACCCATAATTTGGACTTTAATCACTGTTACACAACCAAGGTGGTTAAGTCCCTGAACAAAGAAATATGCAACCCTTCACAACTAAGGATATGGGAACTGGCCCATCAATATATCATAAAATCCAGACAAGCCCCTAACCTCAACCTCAGATAATTCCTCTCCTTCCTACCAGCACACTTATTATTACATTCAATGTCACAACAATAATAACACAGTATATAAAACAATTTTTTAGTTTTTCTATTCTAATTACTCATAGTGCTACCATCTATACAGTGATATCATAACTGAAAAACAGTCAGCTGTGGACAGTCAACCTTGCAGTTCAACCAAGCATCAGTCTACTCTCTTGGCCTGATGAAGCTGTCTGTGACAGTGAAAGCTTGTCCTTAAAAATGTATATGTGTGTTTTAGAGTGTTCTATCTAAACAATTTCTACTCCAGTATCACCAAGGTAAGTGTGCTGGCTATCCCTCCTAATTTAAACCATGACCTATAATTAGCATTTCTGAAGATAAGAAGTAAAAATTAAATACGCAGCAAAAGGGTTAAGAGTGCAATTTAATGTAATATTATTTTTTGACGAGACGGCCTGACAAACATTGTGATCTAAGTTAGATTTCAGTGTGAGAGATTAAAAGATAGCCTTACACCAATACACCTTGATAATTGCTATGAGACACATTATTTTTAAGTTTCTTCTTCCTACAATGTAATCAATTCTTGTGTATGCACATAGCCATGACCCAGCTTTGTCTAAAGACATGCAGTAGAGGGGTGAAAAGACAACTTGAAAGTCACATGATGACCTTGAGAAGTGAGATTGGCATGTTCTACTGGGACAACAGAGATTCGCGGTGAATAGTAACTGGATGAAATATGTTAGTTCTATTACTGTCAGTAAAAGTTGTATATTTTTAGTGGTTATGTAAGAACGCTCTGACTTTTCCCTGATCAAGCAAATTCCCTCACTTTTCCTTGTTTTCCAGGTTTTCTATGTTGCTGGACATGGGAAACCCTGTTTATACTTTAGTTTTACTTCATATGATTTATATTTTTACTAATGTTATTTATAGTCTAGAGAGGAGGGGGCCAGATCCCCCTCGATAGTCACTACTGGGTTTGTTGTAAATACCAACAATACCAACAAACAACATTCATAGTATAAATTAGGTAATTTTCTGAACTAAAGTATCTTATTTATTTTTGTTCAATCAAGATGCTTTTTGTCATTATTGTTTTGGTTAACAGAAACAAATAAATTAAATATGTCAAACCAATCCTGAATAATTTTAAAATGCTTGCAGTTGGAAGTAAATCTATGGTAAATTTGTTTCTATAAAGGCATAAGCCAGTGAAGTGCATTAGCTATAAGCTATACTCTGACATCATCCCCTCAGCTAAACCTTGAGGTTACACATCTACCTAACTTGTATATTAGTAGTACCATGTAGGTACCATGTAGACAAAAGTGGAAGATCCGTCCAACTAGCAACAAGACTTCATCAAGCATCTCCTTCCCCATCTTTCAAGATGTTCTCTACTACATAATAATTATGTATAGAATTATTCTATAAAACTGAGATTCAGGCCTGCAAACCACGCTCTTACTATTATTTTCATAGATGAGTGAAGTCGTTGCGAGGATTTAGTGGACATGAGAGCTGCATATTATAGTGTGTTAATAATGTCCTTGTTCTGGTCAGTAAGGGAGATTTACACAAACCAGCCAGCATTTATCATACTCTATTTGTATTATGCTAGTCTTATCTTGTGGAGAGACATGAGATGGAACCTGTTGTATTTGGCATCAGAATTAAGCGAGTAGGTTTATAAAAATGACCGTAGGGGGAAGCCATTTTGGTTGTGAATGGTTTGGGACTCTTCAAGTTAAGTTGTGTTTGTGTGTTAAGATACTTTTGACTCGTAAAGTTAAAGTTAAAATATTTTGGGAACTATTCCAGTCTTGAGTGAAATTTGTTTTCTCTTGTTTTGCTAATGATAGTATATTTTCCTCTTAATTTTAAAATCTGGTTGTAGATACATTTGGAACTGACCACCCACACATGATTCAAATTCCCTAACCACTTTGAATTGACTATGTTGTATGTATCAACATAGTTCATGTCAGACGCTTAAGGATGTTCTTCGTAGCTTTCTCGTAAAGAATGTCTTTCAATTATAGTCCCTGTTAGACCTATATGTAACTTCACAGCTATTTTGGGTAACTGTATTGATTGTATAAACACAGATTCTGTAAGACCCTTCGGGTATGTTCATGCTATTAAAGTGTTTTAACATGTTATCCAAGTTGGGTTTAATTATAGCTCAAGTCATGACTTTGTTAGTGGCATCATATGTTGGACACTTAAGGGTGTCAGTGTGTTTGTCTACAAATTGACTTGTGATTTCTCTATCAGTTGAATTCAGAGTCATTGATTGTAATGAATGAACAAAACATTCGGCCACCAGGCCTGCTCTGTTAAACATTCATTTGGTTTAATCGATTGTCATTTATTTTATTATATTTGCTTCTTAATCTTTTGTTTCATATTTTTTATGTACATGTAGTTAACATAATTTAGGCCTTTTGGATTTAGATAGGCTGTATAATCTTAATATTTCATTGGTTTCATTGCCCAGGCTGTATTCATATATCAAAGATGGCTGTGAAAATAAAATGGTTTGAAAATCTTCAATGGAAAAAATTATTTTTTCTTTATAGTATAAGAATAAATGGTAGGTAGGTAATATCTTAGTATTTATCTGATTAATGTGTTCATTCCAGTTCAAGCAATTATTAAAGGGCACCCCTAATATTTTAGTAATTTCTACTTAAATCAATTTGATGTCATTTGATAAAAGAATGGCATAAGTCCGAGAATTTTTGGAATTGTAGATAATATTAATAAAGGGTGTCTGTTTAGGGCTGCAAATTAATTTATTATTTGAAATATGGGTTCAAATGAGAAAAGGCTCCCTTTGGTTACCTAACTCTGCCGGTTGCTTGCTGACTCAGTTTACTGTAAAAGTCTCGTGTTTTGAGTGAGGGGCGCTTTTATTATTTATGTATTTATTACACTTATGGCTTAGGAACGAGGGAGTGTGTATGCATGTGTATGGAGGGAGGATGAAAAAAACCCTTGCAGTACACCCGACTGGGATTCAAGCCCTGATCTCCCTTTAATCTAGCCCAGCACGAAAGTGACGCCCTCGAAGCAGGTGCTAGCATTGCTTCTAAAATACTCACTGGACCTGTTTATTCTATTATGCAATATCTTAAGTCACATTTGTATGGCCAATGCGTAAGCAATTTATAGAAAAAAAATTGTGAGCATGCTGGCTTTAAAGTCAGACTCGTTTGGTTTGTCGGAAACAGAAAGGTAAGGATTTTAATCCTAGTTGGGTGTATTGGAATTATTTTCCCCCTCTCACAGCTCCTAATTAAGGGTACATGTTCTCTAAATTTTACCTACCCCACTAGTGCTGTAGTAAGATACAATGAAAAACTTGTACTCACACAATTGTAGTTATGAAGGTGGTCTCAATTATAAATATTGGGGTTAGACACTACTTTAATGAGAGTACCTAGTATAAAGGAATGAAAGTTCACTTTTCATAAAATTGACTATTATGAATTTGTGCTATCAGTTTTATGAACAGAATGATTTGACCATAATGGGGAATGTTACATAATTCTTATGCAACGCAATGTTTCAAGGAGAAAATAAAATAAGGGAAAGGGGGTAGGGGGGGATAAGACATGTATTTGAATCAGCGTGCCTTTCATTATGGATTTTCATTATGTCACAACTACAAGCAATATTTAAATGTTTGTTTTAACTTACATAGCTCGATTGGACACACATGCTATTATTGCTGGCTTAGCTTGTATGAAGTAACATACTTGGGAGGTTACCGTAGAGTGCTGACAAATCATAACAATGTGTAAACTAGTGAGGCCGAAAAGTGTCCATATTGTGGTATAAAAGACCTTGACTTTTTGGCCACGAGGCATCACAATTCCATCTATTTTGAGGCCGGTCAATATGTCCAATGCCTTAATGACACAGATGACAGTACTGGTAGTATGAGGGAATTGTTGGAGCCCAGAGTTGAGTTCGGTAGGAGTACCGCGTAGTAATCAGTCAATTTGGACGATGTAAGTACTCACAATTTAAGCCAGTTCTTCATCGAGCACGGTTGTCTATTCTTCTTATTCTTTATTTTACAACCAAAATCACATTTTTGTATCAACTTTTAGCATCTATTATTTGTAACATGTTACAAGTATACAAAGCAGCATTAGTCCTCCGCCCATGAGAAGATACACATGTTTCCTGCTCACATCTTGACATCAGACTGAAGAGGGCAACAATATTTCACTTTGTAGCGGTGGTGTCATGCCCAAGAGAATAAGGTAGAAGGATGGAGGCTAGTCTACGATGTTCCAGTACTACCTGGTTTGTCCTACAAGGTCCTGTACCAGCGTCAAACCCTCCAGTCGGACAACACGTTAAGTCATGATTTACCTCCCTCTTCCCCTCTCTACCTTCTCCTTGCCATCCTTTGGTTCCATCTTTGAGTACACATGATCATGTTTGTGGACTATATATTGCCATGTTTGTTCTATGTCGGTACTCATAACACCACTGACTTCAGAGTAGGTAGTTAACGCTATCTGTAGCAGACGTAATCTGAATTTTTTTCTAAATTCCCTTTTGCCCTAAAATATAATTTAATCATTAAAAATTATCTTTTTAGCATTTAATAATATATTATTTAAAAGTGTGACAAAGCTTAAATCTTTTAAACTTAATTATGGGATTAATTAGGAGTAAATTCGCTTTGGGTTTAAAACCTTTGTTAATATACTTATCATTGAAACTTAAATTTAAATAATTTTGAATGATTCGCCACCTGGCGGTTTGTTGCTTTAATATATATGTTTAATGGACTCTTGTCTTCTTGTTTGTTTGATTGCGTCCAAACAGTGTTGTTTGCCTGCTTAATGCTCATCTTAATAATTTGTATTTACCTGCTAGTATTTTTCTAGCTTGTTACTCGTCAAAGCGCCATGAGAAGGCTAGACCTTTCTCAAACAATTATTTGGTAGTAAATCCTTTCTGATTTGAGATTACTTTAAATATATTCTGATCTATAACATAATTTATATTAATTTGTCATTTGATCAAGATTTGTTTGTATTCTATTTGTTACTCGCTGGAGTTTCCACCATTTTGCCGAGTAAATGGAACTAACAATAGTTGATACAGCTGTCACCATCTAGTGAATTTGTTTCGAGGTTTATTGGGAGACCTCTGTGGTGGGCATTAAACATAACTAATGAATGCAAGCATTTTCATTGCCAATGTATTGTTTTGAAACTAAATGAGAACTAACTTTAACGCTAACGCCAACCAAACTCTACACATGCCTTTTGTACACGACTATTGTTATTGTTATTCTTGCTACCCTCTGTCTATTATTTCCAATGGTGAGATTTAGGGTTGAGGGTTACATATTAAACTAAACCTACATATTATTTCGAACCCACAAAGTTACCTTGCCTGCAAACTTACCCCTCTCATAAGCTATCCTAACAGATCAAGTTCATGAGGGGTAGGGTCGCAACAATTCAAACAAATGCCTAATTATCAAGTTTGCAATTTATTGCTACAAATTTTCAAATATTACAATTTATTTTGGTGATGGTAGTCTGGATATAGATAGTGTCACATGTAAACCAAGGAGGAAGTGTGACAACTGTAGTTTGGATATACCTTGTGTCACATGTAAACCAAGGAGGAAGTGTGACAACTGTAGTTTGTTAGAGGTAGTCTGGATATACCTTGTGTCACATATAAACCAAGGAGGAAGTGTGACAACTGTAGTTTGTTAGAGGTAGTCTGGATATAGATAGTGTCACATGTAAACCAAGGAGGAAGTGTGACAACTGTAGTTTGGATATACCTTGTGTCACATGTAAACCAAGGAGGAAGTGTGACAACTGTAGTTTGTTAGAGGTAGTCTGGATATACCTTGTGTCACATATAAACCAAGGAGGAAGTGTGACAACTGTAGTTTGTTAGAGGTAGTCTGGATATAGATAGTGTCACATGTAAACCAAGGAGGAAGTGTGTCAACTGTAGTTTGGATATACCTTGTGTCACATGTAAATCAAGGAGGAAGTGTGACAACTGTAGTTTGTTAGAGGTAGTCTGGATATAGATAGTGTCACATGTAAACCAAGGAGGAAGTGTGACAACTGTAGTTTGGATATACCTTGTGTCACATATAAACCAAGGAGGAAGTGTGACAACTGTAGTTTGTTAGAGGTAGTCTGGATATAGATAGTGTCACATGTAAACCAAGGAGGAAGTGTGACAACTGTAGTTTGGATATACCTTGTGTCACATGTAAATCAAGGAGGAAGTGTGACAACTGTAGTTTGGATATACCTTGTATCACATGTAAACCAAGGAGGAAGTGTGACAACTGTAGTTTGGATATACCTTGTGTCACATATAAACCAAGGAGGAAGTGTGACAACTGTAGTTTGTTAGAGGTAGTCTGGATATAGATAGTGTCACATGTAAACCAAGGAGGAAGTGTGACAACTGTAGTTTGGATATACCTTGTGTCACATGTAAATCAAGGAGGAAGTGTGACAACTGTAGTTTGGATATACCTTGTATCACATGTAAACCAAGGAGGAAGTGTGACAACTGTAGTTTGTTAGAGGTAGTCTGGATATACCTTGTGTCACATGTAAATCAAGGAGGAAGTGTGACAACTGTAGTTTGGATATACCTTGTATCACATGTAAACCAAGGAGGAAGTGTGACAACTGTAGTTTGTTAGAGGTAGTCTGGATATACCTTGTGTCACATGTAAATCAAGGAGGAAGTGTGACAACTGTAGTTTGGATATACCTTGTATCACATGTAAACCAAGGAGGAAGTGTGACAACTGTAGTTTGTTAGAGGTAGTCTGGATATACCTTGTGTCACATGTAAACCAAGGAGGAAGTGTGACAACTGGGGCTTCATCTAAAACTGATTCTGTTCAATAGTGCTATTTAGCAGGGGTAGGGTAGTAAGATGATACATGGGGTGGTAAGAAACATAAAAAATAGAAATCATTACACAAGACAGTTTTGAACATGGAGCACAAGGTTTTTTTTCTGATACACCTTTCACTTGATGGTCCTCTTGGGAAAAAAAAAGTTATCCAAAATACTAAGACAGTTACACTAAACATAAGTAAACCATAAAAATGAAACCTATAAATTTTGTATTGTTACATTACCTGCCACCCTTTCGAACTATGAAAATTCTAAGCTTAACTCTTTAATAAAATAATGTTATTTTGTTTTTCATTCTTATAGGTAGTTAGTTATTCCCTCCTTGAAAAAGTTTCAAGTCCATCTGCCACCTGTCGTTTAAATCTTGTAATTTATTACTTCTCGTCTAAGCCTTAACTGGGCTAACGCCCACCCCGTAGAGCTACATCCCCCTTTTATTGTATTTTGTACATTTAAATTGTTTTTATCATATTTAATCAATATTAAATCCTTGTTACCTGTTGCGTTATTATTAATTTGGAATATTTCAGAATAGATGTAAAGGCCACTTCATTCTGAGAAGGGCGGCAGTTTCAGGCAATGGTGTTGTTGGTCCCTACAACAACTGTAACTGCTAGAATATACAGAGAACAAATCATGTATGATTTCATGGAGATTTACAAACATTTTGTGATCTGAATAATCTGGATTTTGAGAAACAAGCGTTTCTGCAGGATATAGTCCTTGGAAACACAGAAATATTAAAAGACCTGTTTTTACATCGGCTTTTGTCAAGAGGGACAATGTTTCCTATCCGTCTCAAAGTCCAGACCTCGTGTTATGTGATGCATTTCTGTGGGTATAAATAAAAAGAAAATTGTTTCACAACTATTCCAAGATCATTAAATAAAATCAGAAATGTTACACCCAAACAAGGTTTCCCAAATAATTGATACAATGGAATGTGTCGTTGGAAATGAAGGAAGACATGTACAACATGCAATCATATGATGATGTTAGCTGGTATTGTCTGAGTATTTTGGCTAACTTTATTTTGCCTCACCCTGTACCGTCTCATCCTTATCAAAAAGCAGGAGTGAAACAAAACACTAAAAAGAGTTGTATCTTATTCCCCAGGGGAGGTCTGTACCTTTTCCATGCTAAACTTGAAAGTCAAATGGGGTATTAAGATACAGCAATGATGTGTATGTCCCAAAGGGTAGTTTTTGTTTTACACTGCAATAAAAAAAGGAGCTAATGGCAGTCCACCTTGAAAGTCTTAACAAAAAAAATATTACAAATAAAAATTCAACAATCATCATTTCAACACACGTTGGATATGTTAAGTAAAAAAATACACCAACCTTTTTAGGAACAAAACAGAAAAAAAACTTAACTTTAGCTAAAAACTAAATTAACAACACATTTAGTTAATTTTAATTGGTTAAGCAAAAAAGTAAAGAGCCTATTTGTAACTCTTAGAAATAAGTTCATTTTTCTTTGCAAAAAGTCCTGAAGATCTTTTAAGAGTAAAAGGTCCATATTAAGAATTGAGTTCTGAACCCCTGAAGATACGTTCTTTATATACTTCCTGTGTCTCATCATGAGATAGCCAGTTGAACTTGACAATATCCACACAAGTTATGATATGATTCTTACTACTGTACCAAAATGTAAAATTGGGCTGATAAACATCCAGCTCCTCTGTTTATATGAGGAATCTAAAAAGAGTCAGCACAAACCCTTTCTAATTTTCCCCTAGATTTTATAAAAGGAACTAGAAAAAAATCTTATCAACGTTTGGGGGAAAAAAATTATATTCTGTAAATTTAAAAATTACACCTGGAACTAGGAATCGAACCCAGGACCTTTGGCTTAGTACACCAAAGCTCTAACCACTGATCTATCCAGGAGTAGTCCCGTGCCCAGGGTCATTCTTCACTCATATTTTAAGTCAGAGTCTGTGATGGACATGCGGAAATCGTCAGCTATAAATATGTGATCAATTAAGATGACAAGCTATGAAATAACACAGCCATCTTAGAGTCGAGAGGGCTTTATGCTGCCTACACTGATGCACATAACTTGATGGATTAAATAGACAATCTATTATATTTGTCCAGGCAACTCCTGGATAGATCGGTGGTTAGAGTATTGGCGTACTAAGCCAAAGGTCCCGGGTTCAAGTCTTGTGACCAATGTCATTTTTCCACTCATAAACAAAGAAACAACAACCAAAAATTCTTACTACCTCATCCTCCTCTAAAAGTACATGTTCATGATTACTAGAGGCAAAATAGTGAGAATGTGAGGAATGCCAGGCCTCCACCGTGGTTCGGATTCCACGTTAAACTGTAGGTCCTCCATTTCATCTCACAATCACCCTACCATTACACATTAGTGTAAGTGCGTATAACCCGAATGGATAGTAAGACGCGATGCTAATAATAATAATAATAATAATAATAATAATAAAAAAACAATAATTCAAAATGTTTCAAAATTGGCTTTGACAATTTTGTTAAAAATTGATATAATGGAAGTATTTTAAATTAGAAATAATACTGTATACTTGTTTTAAAAGGAAAAATTCATTTTTATTTCTGAGCTATAATAAACTATTTGATAAGAATATACAGTACAATTGTTTTGTATCTTTTTTTTAAATTAATATACCATTCTTTATTAACATGAAGGTAATGGTACCAACATTAGTGCGCCTCAGTCCATCAAACCTCAACCTCTTATCTTTTAAAATAAAGAGAATGAATTAAACCCACCCAGAGCTTCCCTAGCTGTGTCAAATAATCTCCCAAACTACTGCATCCAAGGTCAAAGTCCCAAGAATATTGACTTGCTTTGTGTGTAGGTTGTCTAATGTAATCTTGTGTAATTGTGTAGTGATGATGGTGAGTCATAATATTTATATATGAAGGTTTCATAGTGACTAATGTATGTGTCCACAATTACCTAAATGGAGATGACAACCACCAAGATGTGCTTGGTTTGCATGTTACTCTACAAAGTAAGAAGAGCAATGGCTGGGGATGTGTGTCTACAGTTGTCTCGCACTGTCTACTCTCTCAACTGTGATACCAAGGAAAGGAAGGAAGAGCAATGGCTGGGGATGTGTGTCTACAGTTGTCTCGCACTGTCTACTCTCTCAACTGTGATACCAAGGAAAGGAAGGAAGAGCAATGGCTGGGGATGTGTGTCTACAGTTGTCTCGCACTGTCTACTCTCTCAACTGTGATACCAAGGAAAGGAAGGAAGAGCAATGGCTGGGGATGTGTGTCTACAGTTGTCTCGCACTGTCTACTCTCTCAACTGTGATACCAAGGAAAGGAAGGAAGAGCAATGGCTGGGGATGTGTGTCTACAGTTGTCTCGCACTGTCTACTCTCTCTCAACAGTGATACCAAGGAAAGGACAGAAGAGCAATGGCTGGGGATGTGTGTCTACAGTTGTCTCGCACTGTTTACTCTCTCAACTGTGATACCAAGGAAAGGTAAGAAGAGCAATGGCTGGGGATGTGTGTCTACAGTTGTCTCGCACTGTCTACTCTCTCAACTGTGATACCAAGGAAAGGTAAGAAGAGCAATGGCTGGGGATGTGTGTCTACAGTTGTCTCGCACTGTCTACTCTCTCAACTGTGATACCAAGGAAAGGTAAGAAGAGCAATGGCTGGGGATGTGTGTCTACAGTTGTCTCGCACTGTCTACTCTCTCAACTGTGATACCAAGGAAAGGTAAGAAGAGCAATGGCTGGGGATGTGTGTCTACAGTTGTCTCGCACTGTCTACTCTCTCTCTCAACTGTGATACCAAGGAAAGGAGAACAATGGCTGGGGATGTGCGTCTACAGTTGTCTCGCACTGTCTACTCTCCCTCAACTGTGATACCAAGGAAAGGTAAGAAGAGCAATGGCTGGGGATGTGTGACTAATGTTGTCTCGCACTGTCTACTCTCTCAACTGTGATACCAAGGAAAGGTAAGAAGAGCAATGGCTGGGGATGTGTGTCTACAGTTGTCTCGCACTGTCTACTCTCTCAACTGTGATACCAAGGAAAGGTAAGAAGAGCAATGGCTGGGGATGTGTGTCTACAGTTGTCTCGCACTGTCTACTCTCTCAACTGTGATACCAAGGAAAGGTAAGAAGAGCAATGGCTGGGGATGTGTGTCTACAGTTGTCTCGCACTGTCTACTCTCTCTCAACTGTGATACCAAGGAAAGGTAAGAAGAGCAATGGCTGGGGATGTGTGTCTACAGTTGTCTCGCACTGTCTACTCTCTCAACTGTGATACCAAGGAAAGGTAAGAAGAGCAATGGCTGGGGATGTGTGTCTACAGTTGTCTCGCACTGTCTACTCTCTCAACTGTGATACCAAGGAAAGGTAAGAAGAGCAATGGCTGGGGATGTGTGTCTACAGTTGTCTCACACTGTCTACTCTCCCTCAACTGTGATACCAAGGAAAGGTAAGAAGAGCAATGGCTGGGGATGTGTGTCTACAGTTGTCTCGCACTGTCTACTCTCTCTCAACTGTGATACCAAGGAAAGGTAAAAAGAGCAATGGCTGGGGATGTGTGTCTACAGTTGTCTCGCACTGTCTACTCTCTCTCAACAGTGATACCAAGGAAAGGACAGAAGAGCAATGGCTGGGGATGTGTGTCTACAGTTGTCTCGCACTGTCTACTCTCTCTCAACAGTGATACCAAGGAAAGGACAGAAGAGCAATGGCTGGGGATGTGTGTCTACAGTTGTCTCGCACTGTCTACTCTCTCTCAACAGTGATACCAAGGAAAGGAAAGGAGAGCAATGGCTGGGGATGTGTGTCTACAGTTGTCTCGCACTGTCTACTCTCTCTCAACAGTGATACCAAGGAAAGGACAGAAGAGCAATGGCTGGAGATGTGTGTCTACAGTTGTCTCGCACTGTCTACTCTCTCTCAACAGTGATACCAAGGAAAGGACAGAAGAGCAATGGCTGGGGATGTGTGTCTACAGTTGTCTCGCACTGTCTACTCTCTCTCAACAGTGATACCAAGGAAAGGAAAGGAGAGCAATGGCTGGGGATGTGTGTCTACAGTTGTCTCGCACTGTCTACTCTCTCTCAACAGTGATACCAAGGAAAGGACAGAAGAGCAATGGCTGGGGATGTGTGTCTACAGTTGTTTCGCACTGTCTACTCTCTCAACTGTGATACCAAGGAAAGGTAAGAAGAGCAATGGCTGGGGATGTGTGTCTACAGTTGTCTCGCACTGTCTACTCTCTCAACTGTGATACCAAGGAAAGGTAAGAAGAGCAATGGCTGGGGATGTGTGTCTACAGTTGTCTCGCACTGTCTACTCTCTCAACTGTGATACCAAGGAAAGGTAAGAAGAGCAATGGCTGGGGATGTGTGTCTACAGTTGTCTCGCACTGTCTACTCTCTCAAATGTGATACCAAGGAAAGGTAAGAAGAGCAATGGCTGGGGATGTGTGTCTACAGTTGTCTCGCACTGTCTACTCTCTCAACTGTGATACCAAGGAAGGAAGAGCAATGGCTGGGGATGTGTGTCTACAGTTGTCTCGCACTGTCTACTCTCTTTCTCAACTGTGATACCAAGGAAAGGTAAGAAGAGCAATGGCTGGGTATGTGTGTCTACAGTTGTCTCGCACTGTCTACTCTCTCTCAACAGTGATACCAAGGAAAGGTAAGAAGAGCAATGGCTGGGGATGTGTGTCTACAGTTGTCTCGCACTGTCTACTCTCAACTGTGATACCAAGGAAAGGTAAGAAGAGCAATGGCTGGGGATGTGTGTCTACAGTTGTCTCGCACTGTCTACTCTCTCTCAACAGTGATACCAAGGAAAGGTAAGAAGAGCAATGGCTGGGGATGTGTGTCTACAGTTGTCTCGCACTGTCTACTCTCTCAACTGTGATACCAAGGAAAGGTAAGAAGAGCAATGTCTGGGGATGTGTGTCTACAGTTGTCTCGCACTGTCTACTCTCTCTCAACAGTGATACCAAGGAAAGGAAAGGAGAGCAATGGCTGGGGATGTGTGTCTACAGTTGTCTCGCACTGTCTACTCTCTCTCAACTGTGATACCAAGGAAAGGAGAGCAATGGCTGGGGATGTGTGTCTACAGTTGTCTCACACTGTCTACTCTCTCAACTGTGATACCAAGTAAAGGTAAGAAGAGCAATGGCTGGGGATGTGTGTCTACAGTTGTCTCGCACTGTCTACTCTCAACTGTGATACCAAGGAAAGGTAAGAAGAGCAATGGCTGGGGATGTGTGTCTACAGTTGTCTCGCACTGTCTACTCTCTCTCAACTGTGATACCAAGGAAAGGAGAGCAATGGCTGGGGATGTGTGTCTACAGTTGTCTCACACTGTCTACTCTCTCAACTGTGATACCAAGTAAAGGTAAGAAGAGCAATGGCTGGGGATGTGTGTCTACAGTTGTCTTGCACTGTCTACTCTCTCTCTCATCTGTGATACCAAGGTAAGAAGAGCAATGGCTGGGGATGTGTGTCTACAGTTGTCTCGCACTGTCTACTCTCTCTCTCAACTGTGATACCAAGGAAAGGAAGGAAGAGCAATGGCTGGGGATGTGTGTCTACAGTTGTCTCGCACAGTTTACTCTCTCAACTGTGATACCAAGGAAAGGAAGGAAGAGCAATGGCTGGGGATGTGTGTCTACAGTTGTCTCGCACTGTTTACTCTCTCAACTGTGATACCAAGGAAAGGAAGGAAGAGCAATGGCTGGGGATGTGTGTCTACAGTTGTCTCGCACTGTCTACTCTCTCAACTGTGATACCAAGGAAAGGAAGGAAGAGCAATGGCTGGGGATGTGCGTCTACAGTTGTCTCGCACTCTCTATTCTCTCAACTGTGATACCATGTTGCGCTGGATGCAAGTCTGTATCTGATGGTGAGGTAACACTGGTAGCTAGTTGGACAAACATCTTTGAAATTATTATGTTTTTATTAAATTTGTTAATATTTAACCTTTCCATTGCATCTAAATTTATTATCAGAGTCAACCACCATATTTTAGGCCTATATATATGAAAGAAAATTTTTAGTTTTTGTTAAAAAACATATTTTGAAGAGTGCAACGTGTAAGTAAATTATTAAAATTAAAAACACGATGCTTTAAGTTTATACACTTATAAGTGGACCTCAGCCTTTTTGGCTAATTAAAACCAGGGGGTTGGGAGGGCAGCAATTTCTAGAAGGGTCCAGACCATCCTAACACACAACTTTCTACGCCCATGTTTATCACTTTGTTACTTTTGAAATAACTTGTTTGTCAGTTGAGCCACTCTTAACTGGATTCATCTCGATGTTTGTCGAGCAATTAGTCCTCTCGTGTCGGCCACTGTTGTCTATCACTTTGTCCTCTCGTGTCGGCCACTTTGTTGTCTACCACTTTGTTGTCTATCACTTTGTCCTCTCGTGTCGGCCACTTTGTTGTCTACCACTTTGTCCTCTCGTGTCGGCCACTTTGTTGTCTACCACTTTGTTGTCTATCACTTTGTCCTCTCGTGTCGGCCACTTTGTTGTCTATCACTTTGTCTGCTCCCCTGGGATTGTGAATGTTTCTAATGATTGGAAGAATGTAGTTATTGCTCTTTTGTATAGAGGCAAAGAGAGTAAGAGTGAATGTAGGAATTATAGGAACATTAGTTTGTTGAGAATTTCAGGCAAAGTTTTTGGGAGAGTCTTAAATGAGAGGGTTTATGAAAAAACTGTGGATAATATTTGGGGTGTGCAATGTGGTTTCATGGCAGGTAGAGGTTGCATGGACCAGATATTTACATTGCAACAAGTGATTGAGAAATGTATGGTAGTAATGAAGAAAGTTTGTTGTGTATTTGTTGATCTGGAGAAAGCGTTCGATCGTGTGAATATAAGTATGTTATGGAATGTTCTTAGAGAGTATGGTGTGGATACATGGTTAGTAAATGCTATTATGGTGGTGTATGATGGAAGTAAAGCATGTGTTAGGTTGGATGGAGCTTTGAGCTAATGGTTTGACATTAAACAGGGTGTTAGACAAGGTTGTGTTATGTCACCATGGTTGTTTAATGTTTTCATGGATAGGTATAGGAGGGATGCTTGTGAGGACAAGATTGGTGTACAAATAGACAGTGTGAATGTGAGAGTGCTGCTATATGCAGATGATGCATTATTAATGGCTGAGAACAAAAAATGACTTGCAGAATGTAGTAAATTGTTTGAATGTGGTGACAGATAGAATAGAGAATGAATATTTATATGAATGGCTCCAAAACCAAGGTGGTAGTTTTTGATAAGCACGAAACAGGAAATGATCGTCAACTTAGTATTGATGGAAAACTATTAGAAAAGTGAGTGACTTTGTGTATTTGGGCAGAATGTTCTGTAAAAATAGAAGGATGGATGTTGAAATTGATATATGGGTGAATGCAACTTGGAGAGTAGTTGACTGTATGTTGATTATTGCAGATGAAGTATCAAAAGAGGCAAAGTTGGCAGTATATAAACGTGTGTTAACACCAACATTGTTTTATGGATGTGTGAAATGTGGATTTGTCAGAAGAAACATAAGAACAAGCTGAATGTAGTTGGAATGAGAGAGCTAAGAAATGTACCTTTGTGGGAAAACTCATATGGACAGAGTCAATAATGAATGGGTGCTGAAGGTGTGCCGTTTGAAAGGCAATCCAAGAGGTAAATGTGAAAGAAGCGTCTTAAGTTGGTTTGGGCATGTTGAGAGGATGAGAGTGGATCGAATGACGAAGCAAATATACTAGGGTAAAGTGTGTGGTTCAAAAGGAGGGGGTATAGGCCATGTAAGACGTGGCTAAATGGTGTAGACAAATTTGTGAAAAAGAAAAACACTAAGAACCAAAGAGTATGTATGACTCAGTGTATGAATGTTGTTGAAGTGAAGGGGGTATGCAAGGATAGGGAAGTGTGGAGAAAGTTAGTGAGGATGGATTAAGTACAAAGTTGTTGTTTTTGAGCTATAGCCACAGTTTCTTGGCTACCCGGTAAGGTAATGGTGTAATTAGGTAGGTATGTATGTGTAAGTAAATTCTGTATTCACTTGGCAGAATGATGGTGCTTAGAGCTAATAAAAATATGGCGTTCCTTGAAAACTGGGCGTTCCTTGAAAACTGTTCTTTAAAATTTGGCTGAATTATTATATATGTAAGCCTACTCAAATAATAGTTACTCATTATTATACTGGTTTCCATATAATAAAAACAAATACCGGTAAACTTTCAGTGTTAGAAGAAATAAATTTGTATTGATGTTGTAATATTGCTAATAAATTTGGCCCAGGGCATGTGCCAAACCTGCATCACCCTTGCTCCTTTGCTGAGATGTTTATTTTGTAATTGTCACTGGTTTTTATTATATCACATTTCTAGAGAATCTTTTTAGATATTCAATTGTTATAGATCATTAGGTACATGGTTCAAAACATTCTTATATGGGTATCATTGTATTCATATTCTCTTGGGGCTGTGTTGAGTTTTAAACGTATGCTACATGTTCAAAACACAACCTGGTCAATACACACCTGTCACCTGCTTGTATAACATCCAATAGAGATGAATCCACCTCCATGAACTTGAAGTTGTCATGTATGTCTTCTCTTTTAGGAAAACTTAGCACTTGTGTGATTGGATTGAGCTCAGTCTCCTCCAACTTGGCATGTTGGAGCAACGTTTGGACTTCTAACGTCGTGCGCACATATCTGGGAAAACAATAGGGCCTTCCTTACTTCACCAAAAGTCATATTAAAAATCAAATTGGACATTTCTCAATCAATATGGCCTAAATGTTCTAGCAACAAAATAATATTTCCACTTAGTGCTCACTTAGAATTCTAGCCCATGTGTAAAATGTGCATTATTGAGTTTGACAGTGTGCCAATGTCATACTTATGGGTATGTCCACTGTTAGTCTTATGACTTCTAAAAGGTTATGACAGGATAGGCCTATTAAAGGTTGTATTTCAAAATGGAAAAAAATACTTAACTGAAATGAATGAAAACACATCTACAGTGAAGTCACATAACTTATATATTTATTTAGATAAAAATATTTTCATCTACATTGATTTAATCTGTAATGTGTGTAATGTTAGTCTTGTGACAGGAAAACAGGATTTTATCTTATCTTTATTTTAAATTCAAATTTCTCCTCACTACTTTTACCAAGATAAATAATTGTTATATCATTTTGTTAGGGCAAACTATAAGGATTAATAGTATAAGGCAGGGCTTCTCAACCTAGGGGTCGCAGAACATTCGAAGAAAAAATCATAAATAATATGTAACTAATCTTATCCTTCATTTTCAACCACAGTGGCGAGACAGCATGTTGTGACTTTAGGCTGCACTGTTGTCTCAACATGATAGTGTCTCGGCTTGCTTTTTGCTGGCCAGGGAGATTAACAAAAGGTTTTTAAAGTATGTTCTGGCGTGACTCATTCTTGGTAGCTTGTACCTTGCAAGTGAGACAGAGATAGATAGAAATACAAGCAAGTAGATTTCAAATCTCATCATCAGTACTAACTAGTTGAGTTCCACAACAGTTCACCAACCCGTGTCACTAAATAGTTTCACCCAGTGCGGAAGGCCTTGTTAGCAGTTTGTGATCTATCGTGTTCGGAGCTCTTGCTAGTTGTTTACTGTTCAGTGTTAGTTGTACAGTGTGAGTTGTACGTGTTAAGTTGTTCAGTGTTAGTTGTACAGTGTTAAGTTGTTCAGTGTTAAGTTGTTCAGTGTTAGTTGTACAGTGTTAAGTTGTTCAGTGTTAGTTGTACAGTGTTAAGTTGTTCAGTGTTAGTTGCACAGTGTTTAGTTGTTGTTCTAGTATCTCCGGCGTACAAGGATGTACTGGACAAGCAAATAATTAACTGTCACCAGTTATTGGCTGCCAACATTTCAAAGATAAATTGTAATAAAATCAAAATCTTACCCATGAATAAGTGGTTAAATTTGTCAAAGATTAAGACAGCAGATAATACTGAAGCTATAGATCCTAAAGAGTCCCGGATCATCCAGCACTAACAAGAATGTGCATATATATAAAATTGAAGATATTTCTCATTCGCGCGAAAAAAAGAGGTAATAAAATGAAACATTTTGAAATATGGATTTACTTTTATTTCCACAAATATTGAAGGCATGATTTGTAAAGAATGCTTGGCGAGTGAAAGTCTCAAAGCTGATAAATTAAACACATATATACACATCCTATTCCAATAATCCTGTAGTTTTTCGAAAGGCTATTAGAATCATCTACAAAACAAAAACAATTTCTTGAAACTCATGTACTGGTCAATAAAAAGTACTTAATAGCATCTTATGAAGCCTCTTACTTAATTACAAATGCTAAGAAACCCCACACCATTGCCGAAGATCTTGTGTTGCCAGTGGTAATTAGAATGAATGGAATTATCCACTAGCAAAAATATGCAGACGAATTTTTAAAAAATCCACTGTAACATAATACTGTGGGTAGATGAATTTTGTAAATTAGCAATCACCAGTGTGAGCCACTTATTGAAAGAATTAAAGAAAGTTCAAAATTTGCAATTCAGCTGGATGAATTGACTGACATTACAAACTTAGCACAGCTATTGGCATATGTCAGGTATTGTTAGGGTAAGTGTCCACGAAGATCTACTATTTGGTCAGTAGTTAAATGGATGTACAACTGGTGAGGCAATTTTTCAAAAAGTGAATGAATTTTTCAAGGAAGTAGGGTTAGAATGGAATAACTGTGTTGGAGTATGTACCAACAGCGCAGCGGCAATGACAGGAATAAAAACTGGATTTCAGGTAAAAGTTAAATCTGCAAGCGATAGGCCTACTACTTTCATTCATTGCATAATTCATCGAGAGGCATTAGTGGCCAAGGAAATTTCTACAGATCTGAATGTGGTTAAGGTTATCAATTTTATTAAATGTCATGCCCTTAATAGTCGCCTCTTTGCAAATTTATGTGATGAAATTGAATACAATTTCAGAACACTTTTACTGCATACAGAAGTGCGATGACTGTCAAAGAGACGAGCATTGAGACGACTATTAGTGTTAAAAAATGAAATAATACTATTTCTGTCTGACAATAACTCTGAATATGTCAATTTCTTTCACAATGGAAAAATTGGCTGTGCAAATTATGCTGTCAGATTTATTTGAGAAACTCAACGAACTTAATATGTCTCTCCAAGGGGAGAGCACAAATAGTTTTTAAACTGAAATATAAAATTCAAGCTTTCATGAAAAAATTAGACAAATGGAAGAACTAAGTGGAAAATTACTCAATTGAAATGTTTTAATATACAGAGGATTTTATTGTTAATAAAATGCTTGGTTTTGACTTTACTAAGCAGATAATAATTGATCATTTGGTATGCTTGGAAAACAATTTTTAGAAACAGTTTCTACCAGAATTAGATAATAATAAATTAGATTGGATTCAAAGCCCTTTTATCGTGGAGATTAGAAATGTGAAGAATCTCTCTTCGAAAGCCAAAGAAGAATTTGCAGAACTTTCATGTGATTCAAACCTCAAACTTGAATTTTCAAGGAAAAACTTAAACACATTTTGGCATGGTGTTAAAGCAGAATTTCCAATATTGTCGGAATTAGCGATGCCATTTGTTACCACTTATTTATCCGAATTGGCATTTTCGACAATGATAGCAACTAAAACCAAATACCACTCAAGTCTTAAGAACATCGATATCGCTATGAGACCAGCAGTGACAAATATTAAGCCACAATTCTAGTTATTGTGTCAGAATAAGCAATCACAGCCATCCCATTAAAAATAAACATATTATTATCTTTTGTCAGCCTTCAGTAAAACTTTCTTTGGTACATTCAAATTTGATATTACAAATTAATTGATATATTTTTTTTATTTTGCATTTTCTTGCTTATATCTTGCATGTCAATATAGTTTACACACAAATTTTTAATATAATAAATTATTTGAAGAAATTTTCATTTTTTATATATTCATACATTATTTTTTAGTAAACATAAAACTTAATGATATTTCTATACTTATATTTAAGGTACTTTCTTTTTTCACCTGTGTGAATAACGACATAGTTATATTTGAATTATTAGTTCCAAATGTTTCCACCTCTATTTATGTGTGCGATAGGCCTATTACAGTTTGCATCTTTGACTTGTGTTGTTCCACTTCCTGTTTTGTAAAACCATGTGCATACACCGGTCGCTATGTCATAAAACTTGTAACTGTATCATTCAATATACTAATCCATTTATACAGCACACAAAAGATATAGTGATTATTCAATTCCATGAACCTCTGTAATTATAACTGTAACAGGTTATGGGCCCAGTCAGCGCGGATTGAATTATTACGGATATATTGGTAAAGTTTTTTTGTGTAAAACACGGCGTGTTGTTCGTGGTGGTCAAGGTCGTGCGATAGCGTCTTTATATTTAAAAAAAAAAGGTTTGTTACAAGTATGGATAAAATGTATTTAAACACGGGTGCGAAGCTTGAAGGAATGCAAATGGAATGTGTGGAAATTCCAAGTCAAAGTTATACTACAAGCTATGGGGTTATATGGCTTGGTCGATGGGAGTGAACCAAAACCGGAGACAACAGCTGCAAATTACGCCGACTGGATCTCAAAGGACGGGAAAGCTCAAGGAGCCATCGTGACACATCTGAACGAAAAGGTTATAGTCCACATAATTAACACTACATCAGTCGCAGGAAATGTGGACAAAACTGATGCGGTATTTGAGAGGAAGTCTGAAACCAGTTACCTAGCAACAGAAATTATTTTCACTTAAGTGTGAAGAAGAAGACATTTTAAACCTTTTTCAAAAACTTGAAGAAATCCGAGGAAAAACAGCTCAATTGGGCGAAAACATTCCTGACAAAATGTTAATCACGAAGATATTAATGTCATTACCAAATAAATTCAAACATTTTGTTGCAGCCTGGGAATCCGTACCGACGGAGAAACAAAGTATTGATGAGTTGAAAACACGCCTACTCATTGAAGAGGAGCGGCAACATGAGATAGATGTACCAGCAACTGCAGGAATTCTGTGCGCTTGGCGAGCAAGAGTTACCAGAGTGCGGTGAAGTGTTTCAAATGTGGTAAAATAGGCCACTACAAGCGAGACTGTAGATCATCAAAGGGACCTTGTCATTTTTGTAAGAAGGTTGGTCATCACATTAATGAGTGCAAAGTTCGATTAAATAAGCTACAGCATAAGGGAAACAATAATGCAAATACAGTTAATTATGCCAAAGGGACCGCGTTCATGGCCAACTTCAATAATAAACAAAATTGGTTAGTTGACACAGGGGCAAGTGAACATATATGTGCTACATAAAGGAACAATTTGCGACATACAGAGAACTGTCGATGTTAAAAAAGATCGTGATTGGTGATGGAAGTGAACTGGATGCAGTAGGTTATGAACTGTAGAACTTAAAGCGTATGATGGTAGGAAATGGATTCAAACAACATTGAACAATGTAGTGTATGTACTAAAAATGACGGTGAACTTATTTTCAGTGAGGAGTGTCATGGGCAGAGGCTATCATATGACCTTTTACAGTGAGTTGTGTAAAATAATGAAAGATGGTCAAGTGTCTGTAATTGGCCATAGGCATAACAAGATGTACTACATTATGCATTTCAGTTCATCTGAACATGCTGCTATAGGTTATGGTAAGAACAGTTTAAGCGAGTGGCATGAACTTCTAGGTCATCAGAATATGGAATATGTGAAGAAGATATGGGATAAAAATAATATAATGTATGAAGCAGATGGGAAAAGTTGTGAAAGTTGTCTGAAAGCAAAAATACAAAAAATTCCATCTAAGCGGAATGAAACGTCAACAACTCGAACCTGTGAACTGGTACACATGGATGTGTGTGGACCAATGGAAGTTCCATCGCTCGGTGGATCAAAGTATTTTCTACTAATAAAGGACGATTATTCTGGATATAGACATGTGTATTTTATCAAAAATAAAAGTGAAGTGGCATACAATGTGAAACTGTTTTTAAAACCTAGCTGAACAAGACTCGGGTAACCGAGTGAAAATAATACGAACAGATAATGGAACAGAGTTTGTAAACAGAGAACTGCGAGGGATATTTGATGAAAAAGGCATTTTGACACCAGACATCTGTGGCGTATACCCCTGAGCAAAATGGAAAGGTGGAAAGGGATAGTCTACAATTGTGGAAGCATCAAGATCCATGCTAATGGCTAAAAACTTGGATAAAAATCTATGGGCTGAAGCGGTTAACACGGCCACATCTGTGCTAAACCGAACTGGGAGAAGCAGTGTGCCTGATAAAACTCCTTATGAACTTTGGTTTAATCAAACGTATGATGTAAATAAGCTAAACATATTTGGTTCACAAGTGCATGTACATGTTCAAAACAAAAGCGACAGAAATGGGACCCAAAAAGTGTGAATGGACTGTTTGTTGGCTATGGAGAAAATACAAAAGAGTATCGGATCTACCTCCCCAACACAAATACAGTGGAATTGAGACGAGATATAGCTTTGGTAAAAGATAATAAACAATGCCAAACAAATGATGTTCAAGAATAGGAAATAAAATAGGCCTAGTTCCGAAATTGAACACGCCAGAAATCAAAAATAACCAGGAGGTGATTGAGATTCAGGAGTGCAATCCAGATGGCAGTGACTTTGAAGATCGTGACTCAATGAAAGAAGTCAACCCAGCCAGAAGACTCACAAGATAGCTCTGACATTAAAGGAGCGAGAGAACTGGTAAAGGCATAAAGACTTAGAATGACTATGAAATGAGTTTCATAAGCATGTTGCAAGAACCAAATTCATATGAAGAAGCAATAAATAGTGTTCATTCTGAAGAGTGGAAAGATGCTATGGACAAAGAGTTAAGTGTGCTACTTGAAAACAATACGTGGACAAATGTGCCAACCCCAGTAAACAAACGTGTAATAGATAATAGGTGGGTTTACAGAGTGAAACATGATAGTGAAGGAAACCCATCTCAATTTAAAGCATGGCTGGTAGCCAGAGGCTTCCAGCAAAATGAAAATTTTGAAATATATGATGTGTATTCTCCTGTTGCAAAAATTACTACATTTCGTATTCTATTGGCTATTGCAAATAGGTTAGGTTTACCAGTCCACCAAATGGACGTTCGAAGTGCTTTTTTGTATGGTGATATAAATGAAGAAGTGTACATGCGATTACCTAAGGGCTTAAACTGTGATGATAATTCTGTATGTAAACTTAACAAGTCAATATATGGCCTAAAGAAGTCGCCAAAATATTGAATTTGAAATTTGCAATGGAATAACAAAAAAGGGGTTGTGTTTGCTCTCAAAATGATTTTTGTTTGTATATCAAATGTGACGCTGAGAGCAAATGTACTTGTTATTATTTGTAAATGATAGTTTGTTGTTTGGCACAAGCAGGGAAGAAATTGATGATTTAAAGGGTTATTTAAGTAACATTTTTTGTATGAAGGATTTAGGTTTGGCAACTAACTACTTAGGTATATGTATTAACCAAGAGCTAGAAAGAGGTGTGACTGAACTGTGTCAAACAAATTACCTAGAGCAAGTTTTGATTAGATTTGGTATGTTAGAATCTAAGCCTATGTCCACACCTATGGAAAATAAATTTCAATTTATTAGGCCTGAAACAAGTGACGTAAAACTGGAGTCTAAATGTCGACAAATTATAGGCTGTCTTATGTATGCAGCTATAGGGACACGGCCGGATTTGCGTACTAGTATATCTTATTTAAGTATATACCAAAATGATGCAAATGATGTGTTGTACCAAGCTATAAAAAGAGTATTAAGGTATGTCAAAAACACATTACATTTAAAACTTGTCTTTAATAGCAACTCGAGCAATGAAATTTTGTGTGGGTTTGTGGACTCTGACTGGGGAACTAATACAAATGATAGAAAATCCACATCAGGTTTTGTTTTTAAAATGTTTGGGTGCACTGTTACTTGGTCATCATAGAAACAACAAACTGTAAGTCTGTCTTCTACCGAAGCAGAGTGTATTGCATTAAGTTCAGTTGTTGTTGAAGCCTGTTGGCTAAAAAAACCTATTTGATGATTTTAAATTGTTTAATATTACTCATGTTGTAATCCATGTTGACAACCAAGCAGCAATTAATCTAGGAAACAATCCTGAAAACAACAAGCGAGTCAAACATGTGGACATTAAGTTCAATTTTATCAAACAAAAGATAGAAGAAGGTGTGATAATTTTGAAATATATAAATTCTGAAGACCAAATGGCCGACATGTTTACAAAGTCATTGGCAAAGAATAAGTTTATTACTTTATTACTTTTAGAAACATGCTGTATGTTATGTAGTGCTTTACATGAGTATTCATAGTAAAGATTGAGGGGGCGTCAAGATAGGCCTAATTAAATAAATATGTCATTAATCATAAGACTGCTAAAATTAAAACTAAAATGTCAAATAGTAACTTGTTGAGGGGGCGTGTGTGAATAACAACATAGTTATACCTCAGTTTTAGCTTTTGTGGTGCTGACTGACAGCTCACAGCTGACTTCTGACGGCTTTGAAAAGCTACCAGACCAAATTATGTATCCCTACGCCGAACCATATGATCTGCAAAAAACATGTCTTTAGCAGTTGTCACTTCTGACAGTCAAAATTTAGGTATATACCTAAATGTTGACTGTCAGAAGTCAGCTGTGAACTGTCAGTCAGCACCACATAAGCTAAAACTGAGGTTATATTTGAATTATTAGTTCCAAATGTTTCCACCCTTTTTTATGTGTGTGTTAGGCCTATTACAGTTTGCATCTTTGACTTGTGTTGTTCCACTTCCTGTTTTGTAAAACCATGTGCGTACACCGGTCGCTATGTCATAAAACTTGTAACTGTATCATTCAATATACTAATCCATTTATACAGCACACAAAATATATAGTTATTATTCAATTTCATGAACCTCTGTAATTATAACTGTAACATCACCCAAACAAGGTTTATGCAAATCAAGGTTCCATCAAAAGGAGTTCACGCAAAAAACGTATGCACACAAACTGGTAATTCGACTATACTACCAATTGCATTTATGACATTGAGTGAAGGCTGTAATGATCCTGTTTTGATGCATAGCTTTCTGGATTAATTAAATTCAGTTTATGTCAAATTTATTTAATCAGACTGTACTGTTGTTGATACACTTCCGTACACGTGCGGGCAGGCTACGGTTTAGGAACGTTCAGCTTGCTTGTTTCTAGCTCTAGTAATTATTAAATAAAAAAACCTCGCAGTGTGAGTGTGAAAAAGAGAGCAACAGATTTCATTTGTAAATTGTATTTATTTTGATTTCTTTTTAAAAAGTAGTTTTGCTTGTGCTCGCAAGAGCTCAGCAGCTCTTGGTATCAACCAGGAAACTGGTGGGGGGTATTAGTTTTGTCTGGGACTTGCTAGATAGGGGTTCAAAGAGACCGAGCACGATGAAGAAACGCGGATGCTATTGTGGCAATTCCTTGAATATATCATCTTAATTTGTGAAAATAAAAGTTATATAATGTGTTAATATTAACAATATTTAATTACATATATTATCAAGCAGTCGGCAGAATCGTATCGCGACAAGGGTCGTGAAAATATGTGTCTGGTCCAAAGGGGTCACAGATGAAAATAGGTTGAGAGGCCCTGGTATAAGGTAATAAAAACTAATTGTTAATAGCATACTACCATTAAGATATTCATTTATATCACATTGCATGTTAGTCTTGTGACTTTTCCCCTACTTCACAAATACCATTAAAATTCACTCAAAAACAATTATACCTAGAAAACCTAACATGTAAATACATATTTTATAACTTAACAACAAATAGTTTACAAGCTAAATAGCTTTAGTAAAGAGATCTAAGACACACTTATATTCATCAACACTGAATGAATATATTTCCCTTCAAGTGTATGAAATCAATTCCTGATATTCATTGACAATTGTGAGAATTGATGAAAAGTCTATATCATCATCATCATCATATTTATCTGGCCAGACAAATTGGTTTGGCCTAACTAACTTCATAAACTTGATTGTGACTTTCCCAGTTGATGTTTTTTCTATTGTTCCTAGTAGCCAGTGATCATCATAAATCACAGCTACCCATTGACAGGTTTTGTCTTCTGGAAATATTGGTTGCTTGAGGGCCGGACACAATGTAAAAGATTCATTTTCAACTTGTTTGAACTGGAACTGTTCTCCTGTCTCTTGATTTAGATATAACCTCCATTTAACATTGTATGGGACTAAAGCAGATATATATGATGCAATCTTTTTGTCCCCTTTAAAACTTTAATTCCTTCCCAAGCCTAATCTAAATGCCTCTTGGCATTCTGGATTTGTTCATCGGAATGTGAAGGAGACACATTTTCATATTTACACACATGTCTTTAAAAGCTTCAGCGTCCCTAACAGTTGCTTTGTTGGCACGAACATGGTTCCAAACATGTCTCTTTACCACAGCTCCAATGCCATCTACAGCACCCTTTCCATGGGAAGTAACAAAAAATGTCCAAGTAAGTTCATCAAGTTCATAGTCTCTCTTTACTAAGGTGATATTAACAAAATTTTAACCTAACCATTTTAAAATATGTGTAGCTTCTTAAAGTCTTGATTTTTCTGCTTGAAGTCACCCAAGATTTCCTGGAAGAAGACATCTGACAGGATCGATCATGGTTGATGTTTTCTGATCATATCACATAGCTCTTACAATCTTGTTGATCAACACCATTACAAATTACTGTTGTAAACAGACACACTTGGGGGTTTGACTAATGATACTCTGAATTTCCTATTGGTATCTGCATGAATAATTTTCAGCAAAATCGACTTGAAGCGCAATATTGCTGAGTGAAGCCATCTTGCGAACTGTTTCAAAATGGGTCTGTGACTTAATTTTGGTGATGTTACACCCCACTCTACTACCTTTTATTTACGACCACAAATAATATAAAAGGAAGGGGGCGTAAACTAAGGAACACATAATAAGGGAAATCAAAAGCAAGATATAATAACAACAATATGAATGGTTTATTCAAAGTAATAACAGCAAAGCAGAAATCTTTACATGGTCTCAAAAATCAAACTGAGGTATGTTGAAAATCAAAAAATAAGCAATTATTTCACGCAGTTAAACTGAGTTAATGTTCCATCACACGTAACATATCTTACAATCAAATAGGTCAGTCTTAAAGAGACAGAACAACCCATAAAGGTGATTTAAGTACAAACAATTATATCAAATAATATCCACATAAGAGCCTTATGGGCCTTATTAAAATATTACTAAAGTGTCTGATTCACACCAATGAATGCAGACTTTAAAATGTTAATAATAAATATTGAATATTTATTAGATATTTTAAAACACGAGAGTTTGGCTAACAGACTTTAGTCAAACTCCCGCGGAACTATCTTATCTCGACACAAAACTAGGAAACGTCCATTTACTTGTGAATATAAAGAAAATACAATACTAGAAATAAAGCATAGCAAAAGATTTGAAAATATTCTAATGTGAATTAATCATGAAAAAGTTAAATAAATATAGCAGATCTAGGCCCAATGGTGACAGACAAAATATAGTCTCATTTAAAATATATGTTCAGGTAAAAAAAAAAATGATTAAATAAAGAATTACGACCCAACTTGGCTAACACTAAAATTAAATTTAAATCAGATGTCCAAAATATAAACTGCATAGTTGTAAGTCCTAAATATGAAAGTTTATCCTGCATTGTCCAAGTCCAGGACAGTACTCCTCCATCAGGTCGATAATGATATCATTTTGAATACACGAACATCACTCTATATAGGGTTTTCGTTGCTAGGGACGCAAGGTGGGGGAATGAACACTCGGTCGGTGACGTCCTTCTAGAAGCTTTCGATAGCCACATAGCCCATTTTTTGTTAGAGCTCCATCCGTCTTCCAGAACATTTCTTTGATAGCCTGATGTTGTGGATGTAGTTCACGTTCTCTCCCATCAGAGGGAAGTAAGCAGTCTTCCTCTAGTCGAGGCAATTCTGCCGGCCTATTTTAGTGTTGCGTTGTTCAAATCGGTGTGTACATCATCTGTTGGATCATTATAGCTCGCTCTGGTCAACTCCCCGTACTAGATTTATAGGTGTTAGCCCGTCTTGGTGGTTGCTCTACCCAGAAGATACATTCGGTAAGTACATGAACAGTTTTATTTGTAGAGAGAATATTATCCTTATAATATTCTGTTTTTATATTGTTCAGAATTGTTTATTATATTGTACCAAACTACGAGAACTACAATAGAGAAGAGTACTATTGTAGGGATTTTATTAGTTTCGATACTATCTGGAGCGGGTAGTATGAATCAAAAAGGAGAGCTACGTGTGAAGGTTAACATGGGGGCGGGTCCTATTGTAACTCAATGTTACAGTGAAACAGTGATACATAAAGTTCGGCGATTGGAATTTTAAGATATCAAGTGCATTAGCAAGAATGTCTTCCATTTCAACAAGTTCAAGTTTAATATTTATTATCTATCAATGCTTATAATGAAGCAAATTTTCAGGGTTTTCTACTTCAAGACTGCAAAGCACATTTTGTCAACAATTAATAAATGTGTCACAAGAAGAATTCATACGAGTGAAGTTGAATCACATATAATATCATCAATAAAGTCTCTTACGAATGAATATTTGTTTATTGCAATACAAAATTAAAGCCTCGGCCATGTTACATTTAACATTTCTACTGTATTAGCACTGACTGCTACAGAGCATCTAAAATTAAAAAAGTGGTAAATTGATACATTTTGTTTTCCCCTTAAAACCAGGCTAAACACCATATGAAATTTGGAAGTGGTGATCACACTAATAAAGGCTATTTGTAAAAAAAAAAATTACAGATTTTTAACTTTATTTCTTTTTTTAGATATGATAACTGAAAATAACACAAAAATTTTAAAAAATAGCCAAATTTGAGATTTTTTTGGTCCAAAGAATAAATTCAGATCCAACTTTGTAGGGTGTATCATTTACTGCTCTTTATGAGGATATGGCAAAAAAATAATTAGACTGGTGATTTTAAAATTATATTTTGACACAAACACTTTTTCCCCCTATTTTTATCAGTATAGTGGAGGCACTATATTTATAGTCAAGTAGTTACCAATTCATTAAAATGAAGTACAGAAATGGTAAGTTGATATCTCTTATAGAAGCAGAGATATTAAAAATAACGCAAACCCTTGCAACTGCAGTTTTCAGAGCATCTTCTCCCCCTCCAAGCCCTGCGAGTAAATTAATGGTGATGAATAAAAATTCTAAATTAGGTTTTGGTTCCTCAATATATGTAGGAATCATACATTTCAATTTTTTTGGAGATGGTGCCACAACCACTTAAATTCAAATCTGGTCAATTCTACTGGAATGACCCCTTCACAGTGGCCTCTTCCCATTGGGTCTGCCAGTCAATACCCTGAACCAGGTTCTAGAATCACCCATTCACACTGCATGTCTTGTCCATCATTATTCAACTAGACTTTACTATCCTAACAATGTATTTTGATGAGTACAGAGTATGTAACTCCTCATTATGTAACCTTCTCCACTACCCAGTAGGACCAAATATTTCCCTAAACACCTTGTTTTCGAACACCCTAACTTTGTTTTGTCCATTCCGAGTTTTACATTCCTAGACAGCAGGTGAGATGTCAACAACTTACTTACAGAATAATAGCATTCTTTACCTGACTCTGTTATTTTTTTAATTTACAATCTAATATTTATTGCTAGTTAAAATTGTTCCTAAATATTAAAACTCATTAACTATATCAAATGATAAGTCGCTCAGAGTAATCTCTAAATTATCACCCCCATTCTGTGTGATCGTACACAGTCTTTTCATCGTTCACTTTATCATTATTAGGCTCTAATAAAATGTCTGCATTTCTTTCAACAATTTCCTTACTATTTCCTAACAGAGCTAAATCATCTGTGTACCCTAATATCTCCATTATACTATTTAATGTCAACCCTTCCATACTTTCTAGCATTACCCTAATAACATACCATAAGGCTATAAAAATGTACTACCACTTTTTAAGAAATGTAGTTAAATATGAACAGTAAACGTTAAATAGTATTGCATCCAAACAAAATAAAACTTTGATGTGTGACACTCTATGGTGATCAAAGTCACCACAAAGGTTAGTTGGCTTAAAGTTCCTGTGTATTAAAAAACAACGAATGGATTTCAAAATGGGGTGAGATTGACTTTTTTGGTCTTAGTTCCTTTAGTTTTTAAGCCATACCAAGTGGTGTATCAAAGTGACCCCATCCTATGGGGTGACTTTGATATGCCATTTTTTTTTCTGGCCTGTTTGTCAAACTTTTGATAAAATTGATACCGAGTATTTGTGTGCTAACATGACACAATTAATAATCCATTTTTATTTATTTTTATTTCGACTTTGTCTCCAAGACAACTACACTAATGTATTTTTTTATCAAAGTCACCTCACTCTACGGTACTTGTTTGTGAGATGAGGCAGTAATGTATGGGACATTCTTTGGGGTAGTTAAAAGTGTGCTACTTGTTTGTGGGATGAGGCAGTAATGTATGGGACATTCTTTGGGATAGTTAAAAATGTGCTACTTGTTTGTGGGATGAGGCAGTAATGTATGGGACATTCTTTGGGGTAGTTAAAAGTGTGCTACTTGTTTGTGGGATGAGGCAGTAATGTATGGGACATTCTTTGGGATAGTTAAAAGTGTGCTACTTGTTTGTGGGATGAGGCAGTAATGTATGGGACATTCTTTGGGGTAGTTAAAAGTGTGCTACTTGTTTGTGGGATGAGGCAGTAATGTATGGGACATTCTTTGGGATAGTTAAAAATGTGCTACTTGTTTGTGGGATGAGGCAGTAATGTATGGGACATTCTTTGGGGTAGTTAAAAGTGTGCTACTTGTTTGTGGGATGAGGCAGTAATGTATGGGACATTCTTTGGGATAGTTAAAAGTGTGCTACTTGTTTGTGGGATGAGGCAGTAATGTATGGGACATTCTTTGGGGTAGTTAAAAGTGTGCTACTTGTTTGTGGGATGAGGCAGTAATGTATGGGACATTCTTTGGGATAGTTAAAAGTGTGCTACTTGTTTGTGGGATGAGGCAGTAATGTATGGGACATTCTTTGGGATAGTTAAAAGTGTGCTACTTGTTTGTGGGATGAGGCAGTAATGTATGGGACATTCTTTGGGATAGTTAAAAGTGTGCTACTTGTTTGTGGGATGAGGCAGTAATGTATGGGACATTCTTTGGGATAGTTAAAAGTGTGCTACTTGTTTGTGGGATGAGGCAGTAATGTATGGGACATTCTTTGGGATAGTTAAAAGTGTGCTACTTGTTTGTGGGATGAGGCAGTAATGTATGGGACATTTTTTGGGATAGTTAAAAGTGTGCTACTTGTTTGTGGGATGAGGCAGTAATGTATGGGACATTCTTTGGGGTAGTTAAAAGTGTGCTACTTGTTTGTGGGATGAGGCAGTAATGTATGGGACATTCTTTGAGATAGTTAAAAATGTGCTACTTGTTTGTGGGATGAGGCAGTAATGTATGGGACATTCTTTGGGGTAGTTAAAAGTGTGCTACTTGTTTGTGAAATGAGTCAGTATTGTACAGGACATTTTTTGGGATAGGCCTAGTTAAAAGTGTGCTACTTGTTTGTGGGATGAGGCAGTAATGTATGGGACATTCTTTGGGGTAGTTAAAAGTGTGCTACTTGTTTGTGGGATGAGGCAGTAATGTATGGGACATTCTTTGGGATAGTTAAAAATGTGCTACTTGTTTGTGGGATGAGGCAGTAATGTATGGGACATTCTTTGGGGTAGTTAAAAGTGTGCTACTTGTTTGTGAAATGAGTCAGTATTGTACAGGACATTTTTTGGGATAGGCCTAGTTAAAAGTGTGCTACTTGTTTGTGGGATGAGGCAGTATTGTATGGGACATTTTTTGTTTTAGTTCTTAGAGGCCCTTATATTGTAGATTTGCTACTAACAAGGTAATGAGCTGTACGGTAAATCAATTATATAATATACGTAGACCTACAGGTTCGGTCTTTCCATTTTACCGATTTCTTAGCAATCTTTGTTCTCGGAAGTTACTTCAGAATATGGCCAACCAGTATCCTGTGACTTTGTTAAGTCCCCCCTCTCCCTCCAACATTCCCTTCCCCTCGTTTATAATTGATGCACCATCATTTTTCACTAATAGAATATAATTGCTTTTGTTGTTTGTTTAGATGGTCAAACATATTAAACTTTTCATAATATAAAATCATTATTAGGTGATAATCTTGTGATTGGTTTACTGCAGCTCTCCACTTTTCCCTATCCTGGTCCAAGCTTTGTACCTCTTTGTACCTCTTTGTACCTTCTTCTGCCAACATTGTTCACTATCTGATTCAAGTACTAGTCTTGATTTCCCTCACGGTAGTACCAAATTTCAAATGTTTCTAATAGCTTCCTTCTAGTTGCGCCAATAGTCCTTGTTTCACATCAGTAAAGTACAATGCTCCAAATATATAACTTTAGGAACCTTTTTCTGATTTCCAAATTTATTCTAGTGGATGGTGTAAATAATGTCATCTTGATATGAAAAACTTTCTTTGGGTCACAATTCTACTTATAATAGCTTACCTTTCTTGTTTCTGTATCTTTGGTTAATTTACTTCATAGGTGGCAGAACTCCATTACTTATGTTGCCACAATTCTTCTAATTCTATTATCATTTGACTGATTTATCTCTTAGGTACTGCACATCAGGATTTTTATTTGATTTTTGTTGATCCTCATATTGTCTAATTTATCCAAGACCATATTTCATCCATTCTTTTCAGTAGGGCCTACCTAGATCTTGAAGACCCTCTTCACTATCAGCACAAACAGCTAAGATGTCATCAGCAAAACAAAGTACATATGTTAATAAGTTCTCCCTCCAGCATAAAGCATTTAACACATGGTGCTAAATAAAATAAAAAAGATTTTAAATAAAGTTGTGTTTAGGGACCTATAGGCCTTGTTAAAATCTTATCCAGTCAAACTTAACCTAAGCACCCAGTCAGTTAAAATTAATTTACAATAAAATTTTGTGTGGATTTAGATACATTTTGACACTAGTTATTTATATGCAAAGTTATCGTGTCCGTGTAGCCATGTGGCCACCGAAGCGGGCTACATTTTAGTAAGTAAAAAATATGTTGTTATAATATGTTTTTAAAAGGAACCATATACTTATATAATCTAGTTGTGTATTTTTATAATAACACAATATAACATTAAAATAAATTGCAAATATTTCACTCACGGATTCTTTTCAACCATTTTGATTAATTTCCGAAAATGATCTGATTATATTTTTTATTATTTAATATTTACGCATTACAGGAACTAATCGGATTTTAATTTCACTTTAAAATTATTTTCGAAATCACTCACAGTACTTTGTAGTTGGTAGCAATGTAAAGAGAATAGAAGATAGCGCTAGTTGGAGAAGGACATCCGACCGACCGGCTGAGTGTGTGACGTCACTCAGTACACTATCTAGCGCCTAAAGCCATGTTCTCACGTGTCATTTTCAGTAAATAATTTCAAGTGATTCATTTTTAATGAAAATAGAAATTAAAGAAATTTGTTAACACGTGTTATTTATCATAGTTATCATGTTGCGAATGATCAACTACTGTTTCATTTATTAAAATGGCACCACTTGCTGTTTTATTTTACACAAATCACTACTCGACAGACATTCAAAAATGTTATGTAACAGTCCAAAAATTGGTCGGTTTGTTCGTCTTGCCACTTAAATACAATTTTTGAGAAATCTTAGAACAGCACAATGTCTGTAAATATTTAAATAAATCTTTACATTTAAATAAAAATGAATTCATTAGTATTCCTGTACGTGTTCACATGGATCATTTTGTTTTCATCTTTATAATAATGATAATTAACAATGAATAAAAGTATAACTCCCTTTCACTTTTAATGAAAGCTTGAAATAATAATTCAGTAATGAAATGCGTGTATGGACGTTCATTTTGTATTAATTGTCAGCGAATCACTGAAAATAACACGTGAGAACACGGCTTAACATTCACAAAGCTTTATGGAAGACAAATTAAGTGATTTCTGTAAAATTATTGTTATAAATCATAATATCACGTTTGGTAACATTAAACATAATAATACATATTTAAAATCAACACCAATAAATGAAAAACTTAATAAATTACACTTGACATATCAAAATATATTCATAATTACTTACATGTTGGAACTATTGTATTAACACTGGCAACATTCAATTGTGTTTTGAAGTTCTTGACATTTTAGTTAACTTTCCATTTAGCAGCACAAATAATATCAAAGTCACTATCGGCAAAATGAATGAAACATATTCGAGCAAAATTTGTATTAATTGTCTCTTTCCTTTTACATTTGAGCTCCCATGTACGGTAAATTTCTGGATCCATAGGAAAGGAATAAAAAGAAATATTACTAGTTTTATTGCCCGGTTTTATTACACGGTTTGATTCCTGTGTCCAGGTGTCATTTATCAACTTTCAGAATATGATTTTTTTATGTCTGTTTGAAAAACATATAATTAAAATTGAAGAACGTACGCAATTAAATTATTAAAAAGTCTGATTGTTCAACAATGACTTATATAGAAATAATAATAATAATTTCAAAGCTCTCCAAGTATTTTTTTTTCCGTCTTCCTAAAAGTCCAAGTTTTTGCTCCAAACAATGTTATGCTCCAAATTTAGCATGTCATCAATTTCTTCATCAGTTCTAAGCTCACCTTACTGGTCAGCAGTAACCTTTTTATGTCGAAAGCTTCCTTGATCTAATTTTAATGTTGCAGTAGGCATCCTTTTGTTAACAGATTTCCCAGGTACTTAAACCATTTTATGTTTTCCAACTCCTGGTTTACAGTTTTGATTTTAATTAGCTCTTCATTTTATGAAATCAAAATAATTTTTTACTTCTCTATGTTGATCTCCATGCCATATCTTCTTTCTAACTCCATTAGCTAGTCCATCATTTCCTGCAATCTTATTTATTTTTTCCCAGAAATGCTAGGTCATCTGCGTATTGTTGAGTAGATGACGCGTCCTCCTCCTATTCTGGAACTGCCATGTCCCTCTAGGGCTTCGCTGATCATCTACTCTCCACACAAGTTGAACAGACTGGGTGACAAACAGCAACCCTGCCTCACTCCTCTTCCTATCTCTACGTTGTTTATCTCTCTATCATTCAGCTTCACCCTCACTCGCTTTCCCTGGTACAGGTTTGCAATCAGCCTTTTGTCCTTCTATTTAATGTCGATCTTCTTGTATATTTCCATAAGTTTATTCTATTTACTGTATTGAACGCCTTTTGCCAGTCGATGAAATCAATGTAAATTTCTTCTTTTAGTTACAGTATTCTCTCTGAAATTTATTCTCAACATCCTGATGCCATATTTAGTTGTTTTTTTTTAAGTCCAAATTGGTCTTCTTCCTATACTAAATCTTTATGTTTAATTTATAATTTTATAGCTACAAGATAATAATCAATAACGCAGGGATCCATCATATATATATATATATATATTAATATATCAAACTATTAGGAGAAACAGAATAATCTTGTTTAATAGAAACACAACGACTTCAATACATGTTAACGAACAGCTGTTAAGAACTGTGAAACAAAAAGCCGTAATAGTGATAAAGGTAACATGACCTATATAACAGTGTTGCCTCCAGATAATCCATCCAAATTACCCCTTAACTTAATCTTCAAAATGCCAACAAAATCTAGGCTAGGTTAGGTTAGGAATAAATATATATTAGGCTTGTGTATTTTATATTACTGTGCCACCATTTAATACTCTACCTATAATTAAGAGCATTCATCGTAGCTGGCCCAACTCAGCTCTCGGCTTGTGTGTGTGTGTGTAATCTTTCTAACCTTACTGCTAAATAAAAAAGATTGTTTACCTCCCAAAAATGTATAGTAAAATATACACACATGCACGTGAACAAACACGCACACACACATTTATATATATAATATATATATGTTTTGTGTGTGTTCTTGTGTATATATATATATGCATATTTTTATCAATCAAATAAATATAAAGTAATATGCAATCATGACCTTTTAAATAAAAACTATTTCACATCTGCCACAAAGTATTTTCCTTTAATTTTCCTCCAGGATGGGTGCTGTGAGAGCAACATTTTTAGTGAGAAACTGGAATGAGTATTTGGACTGCCGGCCGCCATTTTGTCCACACTGGCCTAGGCCTATCAATTCAAATTTAAGTTTTAAAAAATAATTTAAAGATCACTGCATGAAACAAACTGGGCTTGTCATTGAAATGTGGGAAGACTTAGGCTAAAACTGTTTTCATTGTATTACAATAAACACATTTCTCTATCATTAGTATAATTTAACGCCAGTTAAAAGTTTAATATTTGTAAGCAGCTTTGTTTAAATAATTTTTGCATGATCGTATTTTATTGGTTTAGTGTTGTTTTAAAAAAATCTACAGACAAAGTATAAACCGAGTTAATATGATTGAGAATAATTATCATTTCATTTTTCAGCATACATATTGTTCTAAACTAAAATAAAGTGGTACAGTTTTATTTTGATTCAAAAAAGTGTTGTGGTGCAGTATCCTGTGACCTAGCGGTGTAAGGTTGAACAAAATGAACCTCTCGAGAAAACTAAGGCAGTGATGCCAAGCGTTGCACTGTGACCAGCAGATGTTCTCAGGAAAAATATCAACTCGTCTGCGTTCATTTATTAAATCAGTTGTGTGAATACCACGTGTTTTGCAATGGAAGCTGTTTCTGTAAAAAGAGATCGAAAAAATAAAATAAAAAAACTACTTTATCTCTCAACCAGATGAAAGAAAAATAAATGTTTTACTCTTGTGAATTGGATAAAAAAAAGTATCATGAATTTATTATCATTTCTGCTTGAAAAATACAATTTTAATACTGTAGTTTAAAATTCATCCATTAATTTCAAATCATGTGTGTAGAATACCTAATTAATATAATTACAAGACCCGCTTTGGTGACCTCATGATTTAAGGCACTACTCTTGCAAAAAACTTGACTGCCGAGGACGGGGATTGGTGTTCGATCCCAGTTGGTGCTATGGGTTATTATCCTAAAATGTTTTCCACTTACCCTCCACGCAAATGTGAATGTAAGTCATCTAAAAGCAACCTTACCCTTCTCTGACACATTAGCTTAATTAGTACATTGGCGTAAAACCCACACGGGCTCGGTTCACTTTGGTGTACCAATCAAACACTTTGGCCCTACCTTTGGTAATCTGATCTGTAAACAGAGTCAATAATTTGGTATTGATAATACGGGGCTAACTAAATCATTTTGGACTATTGGTAATTTGAACAAGAAATACACTTGTCACAATAGATAAATGTCTTGAAACTATTTTGCTATTGGGACTATTGAACATGCCTTGACCACACTCTTTTAAAATTAATAACATTAACACAGATACAAATTTAATTTTGACAATTATTATTTAACAAAATAATTTCATCACAAATATCATTTTTACTTTCTCGCACCCCTCGCGTGCCATAGTCAAAGATTTGGAAATAACGTAAGATTTAGAGAGGAAGGTAAGGGGGGAACACAAATACTAAGAGGAGGATGTTACTCAACACATATAAGAGTGTGCAGTGTTAAGATTATTTCCATGTCTTTTTTTTTATTCTTGTGATATTAGAAATGCTTCACTTCTTAATATTCTTCGATGTTATCCGTAAATTTACAATAATAAAGTAGGGTAGATAATAAATACGGTAGTTAAGAGAAAGTGTTCCCACATTTGCGTGGAGGAAATGAGCAATCACGAGGAAAAACACCTCAATTCACGTGGTAGGGATTCAACCAATAATTGTAGCACAGGTCCCTAATAAAATTAAAATTAAAAACGTAATAATAAGTGTGTTCATTGCAGAAGTTTTGATGAAGGACTTTGAATGTATAAAGTTGTAGAATGGATGTATTATTATATACTGTGTGTAGCAAAAATTATAAAATAGCTAGTGATGTGTATATATATTATGAACGTCCCTGACACAAAAGTGATTGATAAGGGAGAAATAGATTATAAAATGATCATGCTTCAATGTAAAACTTGTGTTTAAGGCTATCAAATTTGGTCAAAATCGATATGATAGATATTTTCTATACAATTGGGTGAAAAACCTTTTCTTGCAGTATATTTCTTTATGTTTTATTGTAATTTCAAATACTTATTTTTAAAGTTAGTGTTTATAATTTTTGAAGTAGAGGCAATAAGTGTAATATTTATTCTATAAACAAATATACATTTTTAAAAATAAAATATTTCTTTTTGCAGAAAATTGTTCTATATGCTATCTTCAAATTTGAATATATATTTATATATATAAATATATTAATATTTATTTAATTATATTATATTATATTTTTATTTACATTATAATATAATATTATATTATATTTTGATTTATATTATATTATATATAAATATATATGTACATCCCGAACGGTTGTAAGACACGGCGATATAAATAAATAATAGTAGCGTGTTTAGGAACCGTTTTAAAAAAACACCCTCAGTATACGCTACTGAGATGTGAACCCAAAATATTTTCTTTCAGTTCCTGAAGTAAATGGTCAGATTATTTTTTTTTTTCAAATAAACAGAGAATTTGTGAATAGATTTTGTTTTTCAAAAATTGCTTTAGTGGTTTTAGGGATCAGGAAGGTTATATTCATTAGAAAGTGTACCCGCATTTACGTGGAGGGAGCGTGGAATACCAGTTTGGAGAAACTAACTTTAGTACACCCGACCGAGATTAGAACCTTGATTTCCCCATCATTGGCAGTCTAGTCTACTGCAAGATTAGCGCGTTAGACCATGAGGCCACCGTGTTAAAATATGTATAAACGTATAAAGCTATATTTGACTATCGAATATAATTAATAAAAAATAGGTTAATAGAGTTTGAAATTCTTGATAGTTACAAGTTCATTGGTGTAACTATAGGGTGGGGGCAAAATTCCACAGGGCCACGCCCAAAATAGTGCCCACCAGGCAGGTCCACCCACCCAAAATTAATTTGGTAATAGATGAAAGCGTTGTCTTTCAGGCCTATCATTGTTTCGTAAAGATCTCATTAATCAATCGAAAAATTACTCGTCATTTTATTGCGCATAATTTATGCTGTACAAAAATTTATGTACTTATTTTTCTGTAAAATCAATAGAAACAGCTGACAGGTCATTTTCAAAACTTTATTAAAAATTATTTAAGACGCACATGAATCAATAAAGGCTAAAGGGATTATCTATGTTGTCTGTTGAGCTACTACTCGCAGCTTGTCCTTGGAGGAAATTGTAGACAATTTCACAGAAATCAATGTTTGTTTAGCCTCTATAAGTGTTAATATTGATGATTGACTATTGATTTGTGTTTTAATATCTATTAATATTGTTTTATTCAATTCAGATTAAGTTTTTTACATTTATTGAAATTTTTCAGTAACAATTTTATCAAATATTATGGCTGTATGGTAATGCACTTAGAGTGGTTTTTCCTCAATGGGTTTACACTCTTATCTTTCCACGCAAATGTGGGTACACTTCCTCTAAATTTAACCTATCTACTCTATATTAATACGTATTATAAAATAATTTCAATAATAAATGTCTAAATTTTTTTTATAATCTACAATTATTCATAAGATTTAGGGACGGTGGTGTATTTTTTCCTTGGGGCACCCACCGTGGGTCCATCACTGCAGAGTTAGCCTTTGTACATGTTACAAGCTAATGTAGGTCAAGCTAGTTTTACAATAGGAAATTTTAGTGCATCTTTAATTTTGTATTAAAATAATAATTAATTATTTGTATCTGGGTGATGTAATATAAGAAACTAAAGTAAATAATAAAGTAAAAAACACAATTTCTTATTTATGTTTTATACGTATATGTGTGTGTCCCCACCCCCTTCCTTTTAAGGGTTCTAACACTTTTCAAGGGGGGTACATCTCTGACCCCCAATTTTCTGCGTCCAAGAAAAAATGTTTAAAAATAAAAACTTTTTATGTTAATTGATAAGATATTTCTATCACCATTATTATTATTATTATTTTGATATTTTCCATCAAAAGTGATTGCATGACTTGACGTATGAATCTTTTAAATAAAATTAAGTAACCATTGTGAAGCTCAAACACTGTCCTCACCCCTCATAACTTGGGTTATGTCAGATGCTGAGGAAATGATCTACATTCTACGATGTGTCTGTCGATAGTTGTATATCCAATGTTACTCATTGAGGGTGGACTGGTAAGGTGGGAGGTTTGATAGGGTGGGGTATTACCACCAATGTCTTCTCCACCCTTCCCCCCATCAAAATGTGTCTTCCTCCAGTTTGTTTGGTTCCCTCTGATATACTCTAGTTTGAAGATGAAAGATGGTTTGCATCAAATTTCAAATAGGTTCTATAACAATCTATTATTATTTTTAAATGCTTAAGGGCCACCCCTAATAGCTTTTAGTGGCATTCCATTTTCAAACATTTCCCATTGGCTTGGAGTCATTCCCCTAAAAACTCCTCAAAAATATATATTTTTTCATTGCGACTTACTTCCAGTTTGAGTTATACACACGCATGAACTAGGAACGAAGAAGGTAACATTTTAGATTTAATGTACCCACATTTGCGTAGAGTGAGAGTGGGGAACCATTTTAGGGAAAATACCCTTATTGCACACAACTGGGATTTGAATTTCAATCTCCCCACCACCAGCAATCCAGTCCAATAGGGTGTGCTATCCACCGTGTTCAACTGACATGCTGAATACGGGGAGATCACGGTTCAATTCCGGTTGGGTGCACTTAGGTGGATTTTCCTAAATAGTTTTCTGCTCTCACTCCACGAAAATATGGATGCATCTCCTCTTAATTTAACCTTCCTGATGCCTAACACATTAGAGTAATTAGTACATAAGTGTACAGCCCGAACGGGTAGTAAGACGCGGTGATATAAATAAATAATAGTAGAGTGTTTGAAACCGTTTTAAAAAACACCCTCAATATACACTACTGGGATGTGAACCCCAAACTCGTCACCAGCAAACCAGTCTAATACGAGAAAGTAAAATGAAAAATGTTTTCTTCCTCTAGGTAAGAAATATTAAGAAAAACCATACTACTGATTATATTAGTTCAAGCTAAAATTAAAGCAGCAGATTTCTGCATAGTGTGGTCTTTGATAAAAGCACACTCTTGCCTGCCTTTCCCTTCCAAGAAACTTGACCCATGTAAACAACAGATTAGCTCGCTCCCCCTTCACTCTTTCAGGCAAAGCTTGAGAGATATGACAACATCGCAACTCTAGTTCGGTGTCGGCTAGACAGTCCAAATAGTTCAATATATGGACGTTTCTTAGGAGTTGCGCTGATAGCGCTTCTTTAAATTTTACAAGGTAGTCCTTCCACTTAAACCTATTATTTATTCTATATTTAATTATCATATGATAGCCAATCACAAAAATATTAAGTAGCCTAAAAACTAAATGTTTAGTTTAGACTTAAAGTGTTATTTATAAGATATTTATCACTTCCAATTATACTATTGACAGACTAGTGCTAGTTGATTTTCTTTGTTTGGATGTAATTTTTTTAGCTATAACAAAAAAATATTAATTTAGTCTCAGACCAAGCATGTGGATCGACTTTATGCAAAATCCACATTTAATTGTTCACAGAGATAAGTTTTCCCATGTGTACATGTGTGGAAATCACTCCTCTGACTCACAGTTTTGCATACCCCTGAGGAAAAAACTGGTGCCCAAAGCAGCCCTTCAATTCCCCCACTTGGACGACTCCTTCCTCCCTTATCAAATTCAGATTTTCCTTCTTCTCGTCTACCAACAACCAGTGTGTTAGATCCTTCTCTCCCCTCCATATCAGCAGCTGGTCTCCCGGAGTTACCTATGTTCTCTACCAACAACCAGTGTGTTGGATCCTTCTCTCCCTCCATATCAGCAGCCGATCAGCCGGAGTTACCTATGTTCTCTACCAACAACCAGTGTGTTGGATCCTTCTCTCCCCTCCATATCAGCAGCCGATCTGCCGGAGTTACCTATGTTCTCTACCAACAACCAGTGTGTTGGATCCTTCTCTCCCCTCCATATCAGCAGCCGATCTGCCGGAGTTACCTATGTTCTCTACCAACAACCAGTGTGTTGGATCTTTCTCTCCCCTCCATATCAGCAGCCGATCTGCCGGAGTTACCTATGTTCTCTACCAACAACCAGTGTGTTGGATCCTTCTCTCCCCTCCATATCAGCAGCTGGTCTCCCGGAGTTACCTATGTTCTCTACCAACAACCAGTGTGTTGGATCATTCTCTCCCCTCTATATCAGCAGCCGGTCTGCCGGAGTTACCTATGTTCTCTACCAACAACCAGTGTGTTGGATCCTTCTCTCCCCTCCATATCAGCAGCCGGTCTGCCGGAGTTACCTATGTTCTCTACCAACAACCAGTGTGTTGGATCCTTCTCTCCCCTCCATATCAGCAGCCGGTCTCCCGGAGTTACCTATGTTCTCTACCAACAACCAGTGTGTTGGATCCTTCTATCCCCTCCATATCAGCAGCCGATCTCCCGGAGTTACCTATGTTCTCTACCAACAACCAGTGTGTAGGATCCTTCTCTCCCCTCCATATCAGCAGCCAATCTGCCGGAGTTACCTATGTTCTCTACCAACAACCAGTGTGTTGGATACTTCTTTCCCCTCCATATCAGCAGCTGGTCTGCCGGAGTTACCTATGTTCTCTACCAACAACCAGTGTGTTGGATCCTTCTCTCCCCTCCATATCAGCAGCTGGTCTCCCGGAGTTACCTATATTCTCTACCAACAACCAGTGTGTTGGATCCTTCTCTCCCCTCCATATCAGCAGCTGGTCTGCCGGAGTTACCTATGTTCTCTACCAACAACCAGTGTGTTGGATCCTTCTCTCCCCTCCATATCAGCAGCCGGTCTGCCGGAGTCACCTATGTTTTTCCAAAATTATGTACCTTTATCTCCCATTAGGAAAAGCAATAACTGCTCTAATGTTAATGCCACTTCCTTAAATTCTTTGTACGATCACAATTACTCTAAAACTATTATGTCAGAGTGTAAAGTTTAATCCCATTTTTCCATTACAACCTGACCAATCTTCTTCTTCAACTCCTAAGTCCTCCCAACATGATGCAAATCAATTTCTAAATAGTCTGCCTTTATTTTTATTTTCCCCAAGCACACCTTTATCTAATGTACAATCTGTTATTGAGACAAGCATTTTGGTAAGCAATGATGTGCTAACAACTCCTTCCTCAAATGGTAGTTGTATTCCTCTCGTCTACCCTCAAAAAATAGAAAATCACTTTTGGCAGAAATCAATGCAGCTAGGTACAAAAATCTAATTTATAGAAAATTAAAGTTGGTACAATTTATTAAGAAAAAGGAATGTGCATTTAAGAAATAAAGAAAGAACACAAGCACAGTAAGTCGCAGTTGAATAAGATTGATATAAGTACTCCGGCAAGGAGTACCAAACCACATGTCTTTGTATTCTGCAACATTTTTGGCATCACAAGATTATTGCTAAAATACTTTCTGTTGTAAATACACATTATAATGCTTAAAACAAGATTATTACTAATATACTTGCTGTTGTAAATACACACTATGGTACTCCACTACTCCAACACACACTATGTTATGTAAATACCTAAGGCTACGGCCATACTTATGATATATATACATATATGTGTATGTATATATATATATATATATATACATATATATGTGTATGTCTGTGTGTGTGCTTGTGTGTGTGTCTTTAATGGAAGGATACAGGAACAAGTCTGGGGCAGATAAATTGAGGAGAAAAGAAGCGTGTGATGATGATTCACAGAGTGAAGAAGGAATAAAATGGTAAGGGAGAGAGAGATTATTTGGTGAAAATGTTCTTTAATGTATTGAAACTGTCAAAATAGAGCCTAGGTCAAGCCTTTTTCTATGAGTCTTAGATTTTTAAATAAGGGAGACTCAAATAGTCTAGTAAACCTAGTTGTTCCTAATATAACCCAGTTAAATTATAAGTTTGTAGATTTAAACAATAGAGCAGCAATGTGTGTAATGTTTGGAATAGTACATTTCAGTGCCACGCATACTTACTTTATACAATAATCCTTGGCAACATTAAATAAGATTTTTGTATTCATACTGAACATTATACATATTCATGTTGGCTACAAACAGGGAAAACAGAAAAAACCTGGAAAAGTCAGGCCTTCTATGTAATTATATATATATCAGTGGCGTATTCTTCGGGTATGCTAGTCCTGCACCACATAATCATAATGATATGGACTAGTTTTTTTAAAATTCAATGCTGTTTTTGGAAACTGTGTAAATACTAATGTTTAAATTGTTAATAAATATACTTGTAATGAATTATTAACTTTAAAACTAATATTGGTTCATATTCCAAGAATAATGTGTTTTAAGTAATTCTTCTTCCAAAAGGCTCTACTTAACACAATAGGAAAACCAGGGCCTGCTGCTTGAAAACCGCAAAGCAAGCTAGGGAGGCTCTAATGACCTTGCCCAATGTCTAGGGGTTTGCAACACATTCCTTTACGCTCACACACGATTCATTGGCTCGGGTTTTTTACACACCAGGTCATGCTGTTCATGTGAAGAAACTATGGAAACAAATTCAAGATCACAATGTTTATTTATTAAACTAATTTAGTATAGTTTAAGTAAAATTACATAAAATTTATATATATAATATTATATATGTAACTAGCTTTAAATTATACACTAATTGAATATATGTTATATATTATATATATTCTCCATTTCGTAGTACATGGCAAACTTGATTTTCTTTAATAATTCCATCCTCGCCATTTAGATCTTAGATATATTTTATTTCTACTATCTCAAAATGGAGATCATTTGCAAATCTTACCTAAGCAAAAATTTTACGAAGACAGAAATAAACTTTTATATAGCAATAGCGTACGCGTTTGAAATCTCAAGACAAAAGATCGTTGATTTTGAGATTGAGAAATTCATAATGGTTAAGGCGTAGGGATGTTCGATCTTGGATCGATCTTTTCGAAAATCGATTCTTTGCCCTCGATTAATCCATTTTTTGGATCAATTCAAAGGACTCGGTCTGATTCACGTATCGATTCTTTTTCTAGCGATTTCTAAAGATCGAATCGAAAGATCGAAAGAAATCAAAACTACGAATCAATTCAGGGAATGTTTGCTTTAGGAAATGTTTTTGTTGACTATTCGACTAGTCGAAACCAAGTCTTGCAATCTTGGGCTCCTAATTCGTTATTATATGTCTTTAGTTAGTAAAGTGAAGAGAATAATCACTTATTCTGCTGTTTTCACGTCTAGGTTCAGTAAATGATCCCATCACGTTTTTATTCTGTAATATATTTATGGTGACGTGTTGGCCAACAAGTCAATAGTGTGGAATTATTTGGTAAAAACCTCATTTGCCCCATGGAGTTTTAGTTGTTATAGAATGCTTACATCTACAATCTACACTACCACTAAGCTAGTGATTCTCAAGTTTTGGGACGCATCCTCCCACAAAAAGCAGTGAGGTTTCCTCAAGACGGATGCCAACAAGTGTGTTTAGTTTTAGTACAATCGCTAGTTCTCGATCAATTAATTCAAACAAATAAAGTGTAATGATTTCACAGTTTCTGAAAGATTAATTCGCTGTGACTGAGGAAAGAAAATAAATGCGTCACTCTCTGGGGTCTAGTGGTTAAGGTTCTGGTTTGTCTCCAATATCTAGCCTGATTTTCTTAAGAATCTTCTGGAAGCTCCTGAATCCCCAATATCCCTTTTGATTTGGAGGGCAAAACACTTTTTAAAAAAATACATCATTTTACTAACTGCCTCCTTCCCCTTACATAAATATAGTTTTCCACCACCACTGATTCTTCTCTTCGAGTAAAACATTTAAAGGACTCCTCAATGTGAAAAATGATTAAAGTAAGCCTACCACTACACACAAGTGCCCCTAAATTTACAAATGGGATAACAAAACAAAAACAAAGTGTACATTGTATGTAAGGCCACACACATTAATTAAATCACTGACCTCTGTGGTTACCACAAAAAGAAATATAATTATCTTCCAGAGCCATTTAATAAGTCATACATTTTTGCTGCCTCACCCCTCTCAAAACATTTATGCCCCCACACCTCCCTTCAATGCATTTTTGACGCCTTCCCCACCCTCAGTACATTTTGACGCCTCCCCCCTCACCTCGATACAGTTTTGACGCCTCCCCCACTCCTCCCCTCGATACATTTTTGCTGCCCCCCTCCTAATGAAACATTTTGACGCCTCCCCCCACTCCCCCCCGTCGATCTAAATTTTTAGGTGCGCCACTTTTGGTAAGTGTAGTCAGATAGAGCAAACTTTATATACATGAATCGTTAGATCGATCTTTAGAAGATCGATTCAATGCACTCGATCTTTTGCATGAATCGATACTACGCCTCTTGATCTAGATCGATCTAGAGAATCGATTCAAAGCCCATGAATCGAACATCCCTATTGAGGCGTCAACTTTTGAGGAAACAGTCATACCAACATCACTGCGAAAATGTAATCCAAAATTGTTTTTTTTCAACTCGCATTTAATAATATATTTTTTAATATTTTTATCTCACCTACATTAATGTAAAGTTGAATATAAAGTAATAACTAAATTACTCAATAATATTAATTTTGTTTTGTGTTCCCTCCTTTCATGGTTGTACTTCATTTTTATGTTTTGTTTGAGCTTTAATCATATTGGCTGTGTACTTGGCACGATTATTTTCATTTTCTACTTTCGCGTACTTTCTTAATCTTAAATTTGATTCATTGAAGCTTGGACACGTTTATTAATATCTATAGCTTTTCATGAGTGATGTTTATTCTGAATGTTGTAGTAGGGTATCACGTTCATCCAATAACCGCGCATCAAAATATTTATCTATTATTGAGATATCTCTTAAAAGAAAGCAATATTTGGAACTAAATTATAGACCAGGCAAGGCTATTTCAAGGACTACTAAATAGAGGTTAACACCTTGGGAAACATGTTTTGAAAATGAAGACATATTAAGACGTTTAATTAAGAATAAAAAAGTATTTTTTATTTTTGTTGTCACCTTTAGTATCAATATGACGTAATAAACGTGGTTGTCTAGTGTCAGACAAGCAATACACACAATTATGTGGGTAGGCCTATGTAGGCAACAGTTCTCTTCTTAAGTCCCTGTGAAATTAATTAAAAAACAAACCAGCCTTCACTCCTTTCAATATTAAAGGCACGAATATATTAGTCTGGTTCGTATTGGTTTGGCCCGCCCCAGAGAAAACCAGAAAAAAATTACAGTTCCAGAGGTTTCTAGACAAAGCTTGGCTCGTGTTGGTTTGGGCTGTCCCAGAGAGAACCAGAACAAACCAAAGCCACAGAGTTTTCAGGAAAGAGTCTCTTTCGCATTGGTTTAGATCGTCCCAGAGAGAACCAGACTAAACCGCAAACCCAGAGTGTTCCAAACCAAGTTTGATTCGTATTGGTTTGGCCCATCTCAGAGAAAACCTGAAAAAACTACAATTCCAGACAAATCATACTCTGTATAAATTGTGTGGCCAGTCCCAGAGAAAACCAGAAAATACTACAGTTCCAGAGTTTACCAGATAAAGTCTGGTTCGTATTTGTTTGGCCTGTCGCAGAGAGAACCCGTAAAACTACAGTCCCAGAGTGTTGCAGATAAATTTTTGTCTCCATTGTGTAGTTTGTTACCACCCACTTCACTACCTCTTAGCTACGGCCAAACAAGACTAAAAGGAGAATGGGGGCAAGCTAACATTAGATATGTGACAAAGAAAGCAAGACATTAGCAACAATTAAATAACAATATGAATATTTTATTCAATTATAACAACAGTTTAAACAATAAATTACATGGCCTCAAAAATCCATCGGAGGTATGTTGAAAATCATATCAAAATTAAAGCGCAGTTTCATCATGTGAATGTTTTCACATATCAAATATATCATTAAATCAACTAGGTCAGTCTGGAAGAGACAACAACTCGACCAAACTACACAGTCAGTTTCACAACAGTGAATATTGACAAAACAACCTTAAACGTTTGACTATTCGAACCGATCATTACTTTCAAAATATCTGGACAGATATTTATTTGAATACAAAAAAGAGCCTAATGGGCATCTTTGAAATGGTTACCAAAGTGTCTGCTTCACTACATTGAATACAGACAGAGTTAATGATATAGTTAAATATAATATCACACATATATTTATATGAACACGAGAGTTTGGCTTACCGGCATTAAGTCAAACTCCCGTGGGACTATTAAATGTAGACACAAAGAACTTCGTTAACAAGATCTCTACTTGTTAATAAAAAATATGACATACAAAATGATTAGTTAAACCACAAGTTATTTCAATCAAAAAATTTGGAAAATTATTAAGTCTAATTCGATCAATCAGCAAAACTTTACGTTAATTCAAACAACAATTAAATATGAAAACATTATTAAAAAAAAGGAGGAATTTAGATTTACTTAGTGTGCAAATCTCTGTCAATTTAAATTAAAGACTTATAACAAAATAAGTTAATAAATGGGGCAATCTAATATTTACGGGATTTCACTAACACTAACGCCCAAGTGGTGGCAAAAAAAATTAACTGTCTCATAATTAAATTTGGTTTGAATAAAAAACTTTTAGTAAATAATTTACGTTGCTTATTTTGGCTTATCCCCAAAAAATTACATTACATTAATTCAAAAGGGAATTAGCCATAATTCAAGCCTAGTAAATTAACTTCGATAAGGTAATATAAAACCATACGTCAACATCCTGTAAATTGTCCAAGTCCAGGACAGGACTTCTCCAGACGGCGATGAATATAAATGTTTAAGACATGACTTCTCCTGAAGTTTCGTACAAACAAAGGTCCAACCATGACTTCTCTTGAAGGCGTCGAGTAATTAATAGTTACTGTTTTTAAGAACGGCAAGGTTTAAATAGGGTTTCTAGTTGCTTAGGGCTGGAAGGGGGGAATGTTCACATTGGTCGGTGGCTTCCAACGGTGATTTTTGAAGCATGCAGACGAGCATGTAGTCTTTGATCAAGCTAGGATTGGCGGGCTGTCTCCAACACGCACTGCAGTGGGGATAGAGATCTGTTTGATTGGTGTATGTGACGTACATACATCACGCGATGAGTTGGTGGTTGGTTTCGTATTGCACGCTGGACCCCAGGATAGTTTCAGTTAGTTGTTGTTCTCGGCTAGTTCCGAAAGGATCGATTTGACTTGTTCACTCCGAACCTCAGCTGTTGGCGCACGATGGCTTGATCTACCCGCTCTTCGATTTAGGACGCGAGGTGCGTAATCCAGTCTCAAAGGTTGTTCTAGCTAGAAGATACAATTGGTAAGTACATGAAGAGTTTGTGATTGTGGGGAGTTTATTCTTGTTTGATATCGTTCTTAATATAGACTGAGTCTACATAGGACTACAATAGAGAAGCTTACTATTGCAGGAAGTTGATTAATATTGAGGTTTCATACGGAGTGGATAGTATGATTCTTAAGGAAAACCTTATTGTGACGCTTAATTTGGGGGGAGGGGGTAGTACGATGTAACATGTGACAAATGTTACAAGCTCAGTACATAAGAGACCCAGAGTGTTCCAGACAAAGTCCGGTCCGTATTAGTTCCGTCGTCCCAAAGAGAACCAGACTAATCCTTAGTACCAGAATGTTTCAGACAAAATCTGGTCTGCATTGGTCTGTTCGGTCCCAAAGGAACCAGACCAAATCATAGTCCCAGGGTTTTCCAGAGCAAGTCTGGTTTGTATTGGTTTGGCCCGTCCCAGAGCAAACAAGAAAAAAAAAACATAATCCCAATGTGTTCCAAGCAAAGTAAGGTTTGCACTGGTTTGTTCCGTCCAAGTGATAGCCAGGAAAAAACACAATCCCAGAGTGTTCAAGACAAAGTCTGGTTTGCATTGATTTGTTCAGTCCCAGATCAAACCAGAAAAAAACCCAGAGTGTTCCAAGCAAAGTCAGGTTTGTACTGGTTTGTTTCGTCTCAGTGATAACCAGAAAAAAAATCACAGTCCCAGGGTGTTCCAGACAAAGTCTGATTTACAATTGTTTGTTCCGTCCCAGAGAGAACCAGTAAAAACCACAGTCACAGAGTTTTCCAGACAATGTCTGGTTTGCATTAGTTTGGCCCATATTAAAAAGAACCAGACCAAACCAAAGCCTCGGGGTGTGCCAGGCTAAGTCTGGTTTGCATTGGTTTGGCCCATCTTAAAGAGAACCATACCAAACCCCATACCCGGAGTATTCCAGACAAATACTTTTTTGTTCTGTCGTAAAAAGAAACCGGAAAAAATCACAGACCTGGAGCATTCCAGGCTAAGTCTAGTTCTCATTGGTTTGGCCCATCCCAGAGAGAACCATGCAAAACCACATACCTGGAGTGTTCAGGACAAAATCTGGTTTGCGTTGGTTAATCCAGTCCCAAAGTAAAACAGACCAAACCACATAGCTGGAGTGTTCCAGACAAAGTTTGGTTTATATTTGTTTGCTCTGTGCCATAAGAAACCAGACTAAATCACAGATCAAGGCTGTTTCAGACAAAATCTGGTTTGCACTGGTTTGTTCTGTCCCAAAGAAAACTAGACCAAGCCACAGATCAAGAGTGTTCCAAATAAAGTCTGGTTTGCATTGTGTGTTCTCTCCCAAAGAAACCCAGACCAAACCATAGATCAAGAGTGTTCCAGACAAAGTCTTGTTTGTATTGGTTTGTTCTGTCCCAAAGAAACCCAGACCAAGCCACAGATCAAGAGTGTTCAAAACAAAGTCTGGTTTGCATTGGTTTGTTCTGTCCCAAAGAAACCCAGACCAAGCCACAGATCAAGAGTGTTCAAAACAAAGTCTGGTTTGCATTGGTTTGTTCTGTCTCAAAAAAACCCAGACAAAATCACAGATCAAGAGTGTTCCAGATAAAGTCTGGTTTGCATTCGTTTCTTCTGTCCCAAAGAAACCCAGACTAAACCCCAGATCATGAGTGTTTCAGACAAAGTCTGGTTTGTACTGGTGTGTTCTTTCCCAAAGAAACCCAGACCAACCCATAGATCAAGAGTGTTCCAGACAAATTCTGGTTTACACTGGTGTGTTCTGTCCCAAACAAAACGAGATATAACAATATACACGAAGGGTTCCAGACCAGGTCTGGATTGCAATGATTTGGCACATACCACCAGGGTATACCTCATTTGAATGTTCTTGTAAAGACTCTTACACCTAATACCAAACCTATTCCGGCTGTGTATCATGACATGCCATGTATATTTATGTATTGTGTAATTTTATAGTGAAAATATTTTGTTTCCCCCCACCAGCCACATTTTAAATAATCTTTTGAAATAAATATTTGGTTACTTGTGCAAGCAAATATTCTCACTTTGATATTTTATTAATCTCTTTCCATCAATTAACACAATCCATCCATCAATGACGAGAGAAATGGATTTGTTTAGTTACGTAGGACTGAAAATTATTATTTAATCAAAATTGTCAAAGTGATTCAGCTTGTGCAAGCAGCTATATATATATATATATATATATATATAAAATATTTATAGATAATTTGGTAACCTCTATTCTACTGAGCCATCGAAGTTGAATGGTAAATGTTACCGGACAATCTGCAAGCAGCACCTTCGCGAGGAAAAAGATCATTCAAAATATTTAACACATAGTTTTAAAATCTTTATTAGGTAATTGATCCATGTAGGGATGGGAAAAACTGCTCCTTTAGTGGAGCAGGAGCAATCTGTTACTGCTCCATCACTGGACCTGTTCCTTTTACCTGCTCCTTTTTGTCACAGTTACTATATTTGTACCTACTCACAGCCTAGTTTTTTTTAGCACCACGTCTACTTCCCGTTCGGGTTATACGCATTTATGCCAATTACGTCAATGTGTTAGGGATGAAGATGGTTGATTCTAGAGGAAGTGCACCCACATTTGTTTGGAATGAGAGTTGAAAACGTTTAGGAAAAATCACCCTCAGTGCATCCAACCGGAATTGAACCTCAATCTCCTTGTCATCGGCAGTCTATTCTAGTGCAAGAGTGAAGCCAAGGACCAGATGCTGGCAACCCTTTTGCTATCACGCGCTTTATGGGTTTAAAAAAAAGTTTGGCTAATTTGAAAAAAGTAAAGAAAAAAAAGTAGAGAAAAAAAAATGTGTGGGCTAGATAAAATCAGTCAGTCAGTAGATTGCTGACCCTTGTCTTAAATAATTTTACCACCAAGTGGGTCCCTTCAATGTTAATCATCAACGTAACAATTTATTGTGCTTGTATTGTGGAAATAATGTTTTTTACTACGAAAGCTTTCCCCTTCAAAACTCATTTGTGACTCCCCACACCATCTCTAAACTAGGCCTATAATAGATAAGTAAGGTTGCGCCGGACCTGATCTCAGCGCTGTGACTAGAACACAAAGCCTCCACTTCCTTTTTACTGTACGACTGCTCCAAATTATCTCCGGAGCATAAAGGAACAAGGTTGCACCGGACCTGTTACAGCACAGCCTGTGACAGAGACGAGGAGCAAGGTTACTTTGGACCAGTTCCAGCGCTGCCTGTGACAGAGAGACGAGGAACAAGTTTACTCCGGACCTGTTACAGCGCGTATTTGATCCGTGGAGCAGTGACAAAAAGGAACAGCTCCTTTCGTCTGTCAGGAACAGGTTGTGAATGTGACGTCAGAGGAGCAGTGACAAAGGAGCAGGTTGTGATTTCACAACCCATCCCTAGATCCATGACTCTACCTACTAATCAAGAAGTTTCAATTTTATACGTGATCCTTGCTACTTTAGTTAATTTAATTTATAACTACTATAGCATTTAAGTTAGCTTAGTAGTAATCGATACGTTGTGTTTGTCATAAAACTTTCTAAGTGGAAGATCAATATTTAACAAGAATCTAGTAGAACAAAAACAATGATATATTGGCATTCTACTAAACGAGCTTTTAAGCATGGTTGAACCTAAAACTAGTGTCAGCTTTGTTTGTCAACGATGTCTCCAACCCTTAAAACTTGACTCTAGTTTTGGAAATCTTGGGGAACATACTTTGGCAGAACTATCTTGTAAGTATATAGCAAATAATTATATTCAATGTAATGGTTCTAGAATGCACCCAGGGCAGGATTCTTTGTCACATCAGAAATTGAAAGTTTTGGGTGTATTAACGGTCCCACAGTTGGCTGCTTTACACTTATATGATGCATAGTGTGGTTATTTTATTTACTCTTAGATGGACTTAAAGATTGTATAATCGTGCGACACAAAAAGTTTAACCTTTCTGCATTTGATTTTTGAACTCTCATTCAGGTAAAGACCTATCATGAATGGATTTTATTTTACCAGTGTTGGTAACATATAACCTAGACACATGATTTTTGAACTGTCATCCAGGTAAAGACCTATCATGAATGGATTATACGTAATTTTTTCTGGTAACTTTTCAAAGCTGTCAGCTTCTGTATCCCTACGCCAAACCATATGATCTGCAAATCATGTGTTTAGCAGCTGTCACTTCTGACAGTCAAAATTTAGGTATATAATTACAAGAAACATATATTACTATTTTATTTATTTTTTATTTATCATTGACTTTGATATGTTGATGTTAGGTCTAGTATTATTAAATCTTTCTACAATATTAAAAATGTTTAAAAATTTAGCATTTAATCCCATATTAGTTTTTATTATTATTAATAAATAGCTCTTAATAATATTTTTTTAATAAATAACTTTTAATAATAATTTTTTATTTTATAAATAATTACTTGTTAATAGTATTAGTAGTACCATTTTAACTGTGAAAAATCTGAATGTGTAGTATTACATAGAGAAAAAAAAACCCACTGTCATAAACCTTTATAACACTATTACAACAAATAAGTCATATTCATTATGAACTGGCTTGTACCTTTTAAGTGTTTTCCAACGGGATCTACATCATCATATTCGTTGTCGTTCTCATCATCTTCAGTCAGGTTAATGATAATAGGTGGGTGGGTCTCACTTGCATCCATTTTGCTTAATCTCACCTTTACAATCTGTTATATTATATTGTTTTAATATGTAGGCCTATTTATGATGACTAAATAATTTAACAAACAAAAATCAATATCCTTGAAAATATTTCGAGGCCTATAAAACAAATGACAAATCAAAAGCTATCCTAACTAACAAAAATCTATTTTAGAAACACTTCTCTTAAACAGTTATAATAAAGTCTCTAATAAAACTACAATAACTTATTATTTGAAGTCTTAGCCTGGTATTTATTTAATCAACACTGGAGAAAGACTCGATAGTATTTTTTATTACACCTCACAGATTTTTTTGGAATACTATAAAAATCCTAAAATTCGAAGTTTAACCTAGAGAACAACACAACACAATCTTGGGGTTAAAAGATATATTTTATAGTCTTGATACACAGACTTAAATTTTCGAATAATGTATATTGATCACTGAGAAACACTCGATATTTTTTTTAATCACACACTTTATTGTTATATTAGATAAATAATTATTCGAATATCACTAAAAAACCATATTTTTCAAGGATAACACACTCGCACACTGAACTAATATTCACAAAGGAACACACTGTAACGTTATTTGCCACCCTACCATTTATTTCCTTATATTTTTCCCAAGCTTTGTAAATAGTTTCAAGTTTATTTTCGTTTGAAACACGCTGTGTCGCCGGTGTGACAAATAATAATATTTACATCCATTTAAATAAATTAAAAGGACAGAATATAGAACATCTAACACTGTTTTAAATAATTTAAACAATTAATTTTGACATAAGGAAGAACACTTACCTTTTATTAAACATATTAATTTCCTTACAAGAGGTCTGTTGACTCTTCTTCTATTTATTTTGAATGTCAGCCATGATTTATTTTAACGCATGCATGCGCAGATATGATGAACAAGTGAGTGGCGAGTCTCGTGCTTGTAAAAGTAGTAAGAAAAAAAAAGAGAAAAAGAAGACGTTCCAAACTAGCGCGCATTTCAATTCTGATAGATTAAAATAAACATTTAATTCTCTTAAGAGACTACAGACATATATTTAAATCTTGATACTAAATTTGTATTTTATTTTATAAACAGTTCATAGCCAACACTTTATCTTTTATTTTAACGTATTAGTTTTCTCTTTAGACTTAGTAGAGAATAGAACGTTTTTAAATTTAAAAGCTAGAACATTTTTTGAAGAGGATGAGGGTTCTTTCTTCCGGAGTGTCATTTAACATGGAGAAAAATTTATATAGCTCCTAATTAAATTTAGTTTTCAAGTGGAACAATGGTTCGAAAGTAAAAGTACAAGTACTCAAATGGAAAGTTAAGTGTCTGGAGACGAACTAGAGTGTTTATTTCTTCAAATTGTGGACGAGTTAGAATAAATAAAAGGAAACAGACTTCAGACATTCTGTTTCAACATGGATGAATTCATTGGTGAGGTCCAGCCAAATCTTCAATTTTAAATATATTTTATTTCTCATTTTTTTTATCAAGCTATGATATATGCAAAAACTTTCAGAAAGGACTAAATACACTCAGACTCTATCTATTCCAGGGAATTGATTAATATTTTATTTTTTATGTAAAAATATTAATTCTATTGATTTTTTTTTCTTGTTCCTCAACAATACCATTTTTTTTGTCTTACTCAAAACTATATATTCTATAAAAGTTTAGCCTATACATATATTATTTTCTTTCACTCTATTATTATATATATATTAAAACTCCTAAATTTAATCCTGTTCAGAGATTGTTCATTTAATTGTTTAACTTTGTTTAAGAATTTATGTAATACCATATATTTTATTTTGTCATATTAGTATTATATTTATTCGGATATCCTTAGGTAGGTTTGGGATATAGTAAAAGGGAAACAATAATGATAATAATAATAACCCACCAAAGTTTCAACAATTTTTTTTTTATTGTAATCTCAATTAGTACATTTTTGTTTTTTTATGATCCATTGTATTTAAATTGCTATTTTATTTTTTTATTTTAAGTACTCTCAACTCTTGTGGAAGCCTACAACACACCATTGGAACATTGACATTGTAATATCTAGGTAAAAGTTCCCGAGCACACCCAGTGGTCTCGAGCATTTAGAGTCGTCGTGCATTTGTTCAAATTAGTCGAGCTAAAGTTTATTTATATTTTTTTTATTATTATTATTTTTTCTCCTAGTTTCCAGGAGTGGCGCCCAACACAAAATTTTTTATTAATCTCGATGTTACCTTTTATGTTGATAAGACACAATCAGGACAGTTTTATATTAGAACACAGATTACTAAGTAACCGAATTAATATTAAAAAAAAATCACCGTATTATTAAAATTTGAAATAAAATTATTAACGGTAGCATATACACGTCTAAATACTCAACTATAAAATATTTTTATTTGCTTCATCTTGTAGACACACGCACGTGGTTTTAAACTGTATTTTATACGATAATTCACTGTTATAATATCTATTTAAAATGGTTAGATTTTGGTTATGAGAATAACTGTTTGGTTGTTTGTATAGTTTTGAAGTTTGCTTTTGCTGTTTAATTCATTTTAATTATTAAAAGCAAGAGAAACTTCAAAGTGGCCCTATATGCTGAAAACAAATAGGACCACTGAATAGAAGCTACGCTGGCAGTTGATGTTGTAGAGTTGATGATAATGATGTTGACGGAGTATAGTATTAATACTCGTGTTTACAAAATTTAAACTTTTTATTATTTCACAAACATTTTGTATGTTTTTTTCCTCTTTATTGTTACAAACCATTTATTTATGTTAAAGATATGCGAGGCCAGTTATAAAAATATAAATAACTGAATATAATACCATTAAATGTAAAATTTCATGCTCTATTTAACCTGTAATTGCCACAAGAGTTAAAAGAAAAACTAGAATGAATTTACTAGACATTTTTTTTCTTAAATTTGATTATGAAAAATAAAATTATACTTTAATCCTTAGGGAAGTATTGTTAAAAGTGATTGATAACATTTTTAGTGATAATAATAGTAATGCTTAGCAAATAATAATTATTTCCAAATATGTTGACAAAAGTTACTTTCAGACAATGTTGGCATTACTGCTAGGTTCTGCTAGCTGTCATGTAAAACCAAAGAAGCGATGGGTGTAGGCCTATGTAAAATAATGATATTGACGCTGAAGTGTTATTTCTCATGTTTCCGTCATCCTGCGCATTATGACACCTTCCCACGATTCTAAGCATTATGACATAGTAACTATAAATAATACTTGCCAACAATGTTTATTTATTAAATTGATTCCTTTATTTTATATAATTAAGAGTTTAATTTAGTCCTACTAACACATGAAAGGTTAGGTAAAGCTCGGTAGAGATATTGTCATAATAATGAAAGGTTATGTTGAGCTCGGTTGGTATTATGTCACAATACAAAATATTTATAATTAGTGGTTTTATTTCCATGTCATCGATTTTTTTTCAGAGGTTTTACTTCACTCTCCCATCATGCTTGCTTTGTCATCATAAATATTTTATTTTATACAATTTTACTTTTCTTTATAGAATTTAGTTTTTATGTATATTATAAAACTTTCTTTTTTAATTTTTGTAATGGATTCAACGGCTCTTTGTGTTTGTGTTTGGGAGGATGTGATGTAGATATTTTCCATAGGCCATAAGTTAGGGTATTTTTTTGAAAGAAAACTCAGAGAATTGGACCGTTAGGCGCTATGAACCCAGAGTGGAATGTTTTCAAGCACTTTTACACACTATAGGCTTATGGTACACTAACTTTACATCATAACAAAACAAATATTGGGAAAAAATTCTAAATTACAAAAAAAAATTTTTTTCCTTGATCACCTTATTAAAAATGTTATGTTTCATAGCACTTATATGGGTCATTCTCAAATTGAGGGACAATTTATGTCTACTGCATGTATAAAAATATTTTGTTATTTTTAAAACAAGCAACAAAAAAATCTTTATTAGTAGAAATTGTATAAAACTTGATAGAAACATTTAAATCTGTTATTATTAAAAATAAATTAGACCAAATAGTTATTAAAAGTCCCTTTCATCACCTCGCTAACTGTCCCCCTCTCTGAAGTTTGAAGTTCTATACAAAAATAAAGAAAAATAGTAAATAATATATAACCACCATAAAATATTACCGTAATACTGTTATTTTCGTTTGAAGAATCCATTTCATTAAATTATTTATGAATTTATACATTTTAATCAATGTTTGTTTGACCCCAAGTAACACACTGGAGAAACACGATATTTTAAATTTGGCAATAAAACTTGCAGTCAACCCCTTCTCTGTAGAGAAGGTGTTGTTTTACAAAGAAACAATAAGGTAGATCACCAGGGACCTTTATTTGATCCTCACTCAAATATGCCAAAGCCCAAGCACATAAACCTAGCAGTTTAACTATCTATAAAATAAAATATTTAATTATACACATTAATGAGAGATTAAGGATATGCTAGATGTAAATTCATAACAACTGAATAAAAGTTGACATTGGCCTATAGGCCATTTTATTATCATTATCATTATCAAAGTTAACAATGTAATAGGATTGATAGCGGACAATGCGCCATAGCTACAATATACAACGGGTAGTGAATAAAGGTACTTGTGTACAATAGATTAGATAAAAGTTTCAGAGTATTTAACGCATAAACAAATCTAAAGATCATTGACAATAATATAACTGAACTAATTCCTATAAGAGCCAAAGTTAATAATAGCAAACAATTATCAAAAGGAAAATTAAAGTTGGGATACACCCAGTCACCCAAACAACATAGCTGAACCATTCAAAGGATATCTATACTTATCAGATATTAAATATATTAGAATGCCTATTGTCATCACACCTCATAGCTTATACATATCAACTAGTGGGTTTATGCGCATAACCATACACCTGGCTACACTAGTTACCAACAGAGCTATCAGCCTCGTCCAACAACCCATGAGGCGGGGCAACCTACACTTTAAAAAGGCTTAATATCTTTTTACTAACTAGCTGAGTCCATAATACTGGTTGAAAAACATCTATTTAATTTCTACTTGCATAACAATTCAAAGTATGATAAGTAAGCATATAAGTTTCATCTAGACTGTCTACCTCTGTAAGATTGGATGCCAACCATAATATATTGCATTATAGCCTACACAATTTGACTTGACAATATTACCCTCGAGTCTAAATTTAAAGTCTATTGTCCAAAATAAGCCTCAATTCAAAACAAATCTAATTGCCTAGGAAAATTAAATAAGTACAAATACTAACAATTAAATATGCCGAAGCATTATCTCAATCGATCCCTACATAACTAAGATTCAATGAAACAGTTCCCCAGAATACGAATAAAATAAAATTATATAATATATTGTTCCAATATAATGTGTCCTTAGATTTTGTGTGTCCCTAAATGCTATATGCATCAAAGAGTGCTCGTTGCTTGCCGAGTATACGCTTATACTCAGATTTGCACAGCGGGGAAAATGTGGGAGGGAGGATACACATGTTCAATGATGTCACCATCAGCAAGTAAGCATCAGTTTCCCTCATTGGCACGTGTGCACTGCGTCAAGAGGGCAATAATTTGAGGGTAGGGAACACCACGTGATCACTCAAGAGTGCTCCTTCATTCAATTCTGGTGCATGCGCCATGTCTGCCTCTCGGGGAAAACAGAGCTAAACTACGTAACACTGCGATATATCAGTTTAGTTGTTGATGAACAAAGTGTAGACGGGCTCGGAGGATCCATGTGCGGTGCTGGTTTCCAGGTCAAATGGGGTAAGTGTGAATGCACCTTTATAGGTGGCAGAGGCTATGTGGCGATAAAGTTTGTAGCCACAGTACACCAGAATGCTCCACTGTTCCTTGTTAGCCATAGTGTGCTTTTGTCCTCTATCTACTAGTTCTTGTTATTTCATTAGTTAAAAAGTTTATTTAATATTATTCGGCCAACATACGAAAATTCATGTAAATAGTATAGAATATGTTAATTGCAAATCACTTCGCTAACATTAATATCATTTGGAGTTTTTGAAATAACTAAGCCAATACCAGTTCAGTTGAACGTAAATGGAGGCAGGAACTAACCTCAATGTTTGTTTGCCGCTTTATACTTATCTTATGGTTATGAAATTCAAAGTTGGTCAAAAACATCACTTTGCTAACATTGCTTGGTAACTAAAATTGTGTTATCACTTTACTAACACTGCTTAGTGACGAAAATGTCATAACCTTACTAACGTCAGTTAGGTGATGAAATTAATGATCATGATCATGTTAGTCAAGTGAAATTTTCATTGTAAATGCTGTTTTCCCAAACATCACTTTGCTAACGCCCGTGTCACTTCACTAACAACAGTAAAATTACATTTCTCATTAAGGTCTTAGTAAAAAAAAATATTATATATTATTAACATTTGAGCTATTAAAACATAAATAAAAAATGGGAAATGTAAAACATGATTTTCTTTGGATTTTGAAAATTTGACATCACTAACACATGAATTTTGTATGATTCTTCACTTACAAAATCCTAATTCCAATAAATTAAGAAAAATGTATAATTTTTTTATATTATGTTAAAAAAATATGGTATACCTAGTAAAAATACAGATTCTATTTGGATTTTAGAGATTATAACATTTATATGTGCATCTGAAACAGCGTTAGGGAAGTGATGGATTATGGGTAACCACTTTGTTAAAACTAAAAAAAAACACTAGAAAATAATCAAGCTCTGCTGGTATTTTTACTTAATTCTTTAATAAATTTTGTGTAATCAGGCAATAAATTAAACCTTTACTGATATTTTATTTTTTTTATTTTTGGATTTCTTATTTTTCCCTAAATTTGAGAATTACCCATACACGCAACAACAATTAAGCAAATTTCCGGTTTTAGTAAAACAAATATTGTGAAAAAATTAACTTAAAATTTTCTTACAAATTCTCCTAATTCACCTGATAATGTTCTGAAAGAACAATATCACATAGCATTACATGGAACGCTTCAGTTTGATTTCTTGTGTAGATGTCTGGCCATGTAAATCTGTCGATCTCTTAGTGATTTAACGTATTATTTAATAATATTCATAATTAGGGACCAGATTCTTAGGCACCATAAATAAATGTTTAAAATAGTAATTAAAAATAAAGGATTTAGGCACCAAAATTGGCACTTAGGAAAAAAATAAGCACACAATAATAAGAAATGTAAAATTTATTTTACTGCAAGTTATTGTTACCTGTTGGATGCAGCGCTAAGAAAAAAAAATCATCTTGTTATTAATTATCTATAATGTTAAGAAAAATCCCAGCAAAGGTTTTGTTTTGAAATGATCCAAAGTTGTATTAATGCAGCATTCTTATTTTCATGGTTTTGTTTTTAACAGAAGGAAGGTTTTGAGAGGAGAAGTGCTTGTTGTGCCAGAAAGTTGTAACTGTGTTTAACTGAATGGTAAACTATATAATATTCCTGAAGATAGGGTGATTGATGGGATGGATTGATTTAGCAGCTTAAGGACAAAATTTATGAAATTGAAAAAGGTGTTATGATTCGACAAATTTTGGAGCCATTTATTCACATATACTCCAGCTGAAAACATCAAATATCCAACTTTATGTAAAGTTGTACTAGCTTCCCTTTCTTTTACCCATGGAAATGCAAATTTAGAAAGAAGGGTTTTCCCCTCAAGTAGAGTCTTAGCAGAAAATCAGGCCCAAATGTCAGAACATACATTAAGTGCATTTCTAACTACAAAAGATGCATCACAAATGTATAGTAATCAACCAGAGCTAGCTCTTGCCCAAGGTGATCACAAAAGTTATCAAAACTACCTGGAAGAAACAAAAAGAAAAATTGTTGTAAAAAGAGGAAAGAAAATTAATGCATTATAAGAAGAAAAGAAGAAAATTTAAGAAACATCACAAAAGGAAAGAAAGAAATTTTGAAACACGAAGAAGAACTAAAGGAGAAGTGGAAGCTTGAAGAAAAACGCAAAATTGCAAATAATTTGTTCACAGAAACACATTAAAGGTTACATAAGGCTTTGAAGAAGAAGGATTTTCAGGAAGCACAATTTGCCCAAGCAATGTTGGCAGCAGGTGTTTGCACAGTACAAAAAGAGGAGGAAATTATCAAAAGAGAAGCAGACCACCTTCAAAAGGAAATTGAAAAATTCAAAACATTTGAATAAATTCATTTTTTAATACAAAACCTAAAAGATGCTTTTGTTGTCTTTTGTAACTCTTTTCAAAATAGGATATTGTCATCTCTTGTTTGTAAGCCATACCCCATCCTTTCTTAAAGTTAAGTTAAACTTTCTGGCCTTTTTGGAAGGGGATAAAGAATATTACACATAAATGATTTATACTGCTGGGATATTCTTGTCACTTTTAATTGCCTTAAGTCACTTTTTAATCACTCTTTTACAGCTTTTTGTCACTTTTATCACTTATTCGAAGACACTTCAGCACTTGCATCCGTGTCTTTCAGAAGGAGAGAAAAAGAGAGTAAGAGAGGACAAAGCCGAAATAGGTGCATTTAAGGCTCCTATTCATAAAATAGGCAAAAACCAACAAAATAGGCAATTATAGACACAATCAAATTAGCAAATTGTAATCGTAATAACATGAAATGAATATATTTACATAAACACCCTATGTTTGACAATATAGGGATAAAAAAGGCAAATAGGCCAAATCCGTTCCTTCTCATAAAGCCCCATCTACAGAGTCCGTAAGTTCCACATTCCAATAGGCCTAGTTCTTAAGTGCCCTTAGAAATGGAAATCACATCTACACAAACCAACTCTGTAGGCTAATCATTCAATTAAACTCTTTGAAATTTATTTTTCTAGATCTAGGTGAAAGCAGACATAATCTGTGAAGCAGATGATGTCTCAGCTGAACCATTAAAACAAAAGTAACCACACAACATATTTTGTTAAAACCTCCAAGTATTTGAAAGGCAGGTGAAGTACAGTCACAAACAATATATTTAAAACATGAGCTAGTTAGAGTAATTGCTATGAAAATGCCATTGGTGCTTTCATTTTGATGCGCTCACACTTACTTTGTTGTGATTGTTAGTCCTTAGCAGTTTATATCGACTAGCTATAAAATTTAAAGTTGAGTCAACTCCTACAGAGTGGTAAGGACTAAGATACTAAGGATAAAGGCCTTGTAGACAGACCAATCTGTTAGTGTGGAGTTGGTCTCTGATGGAGTGCTACACACCTTATGGATACAGTGCAATCTGTTAGTGTGGAGTTGGTCTCTGATGGAGTGCTACGCACCTTATGGATACAGAGTGTAGACAATCTGTTAGTGTGGAGTTGGTCTCTGATGGAGTGCTACACACCTTATTGATACAGTGCAATCTGTTAGTGTGGAGTTGGTCTCTGATGGAGTGCTACGCACCTTATGGATACAGAGTGTAGACAATCTGTTAGTGTGGAGTTGGTCTCTGATGGAGTGCTACACACCTTATGGATACAGAGACTGTAGACAATCTGTTAGTGTGGAGTTGGTCTCTGATGGAGTGCTACACACCTTATGGATACAGTGCAATCTGTTAGTGTGGAGTTGGTCTCTGATGGAGTGCTACGCACCTTATGGATACAGAGTCTGAAGACAATCTGTTAGTGTGGAGTTGGTCTCTGATGGAGTGCTACGCACCTTATGGATACAGAGTCTGTAGAAAATCTGTTGGAGTGGAGTTGGTCTCTGATGGAGTGCTACACACCTTATGGATACAGTGCAATCTGTGAGTGTGGAGTTGGTCTCTATTGGAGTGCTATGCACCTTATGGATACAGTGCAATCTGTTAGTGTGGAGTTGGTCTCTGATGGAGTGCTATGCACCTTATGGATACAGAGTCTGTAGACAGTGCAATCTGTTATTGTGGAGTTGGTTGGTCTCTGATGGAGTGCTATGCACCTTATGGATACAGAGTCTGTAGACAATCTGTTAGTGTGGAGTTGGTCTATGATGGAGTGCTATGCACCTTATGGATACAGAGTCTGTAGACAGGGCTTTAACTGTTTACAAGTACCTTAGGCCTACAATATTTTTCTTTTTTTAATTAACAATTAACCTAATTCTTGTAAATGAGTAATTATTGTTTTATTATCCTGATTAATAAAACTTTGAATGTCTTTTAATGAAACAACCATGAGACAATCATCACACATCTCAACTTTGCATGATCAGATCTTAAAAAACACTTAAACAGTGTTGGAAATAGCTTTGCACTTGATAATTGTTGTTGCACACACTATTTATGTGTTAAACAGTGTTGGAAATAGCTTTGCACTTGATAATTGTTGTTGCACACACTATTTATGTGTTAAACAGTGTTGGAAATAGCTTTGCACTTGATAATTGTTGTTGCACACACTATTTATGTGTTAAACAGTGTTGGAAATAGCTTTGCACTTGATAATGTTTATTGTTGCACACACTATTTATGTGTTAAACAGTGTTGGAAATAGCTTTGCACTTGATAATGTTTGTTGTTGCACACACTATTTATGTGTTAAACAGTGTTGGAAATAGCTTTGCACTTGATAATTGTTGTTGCACACACTATTTATGTGTTAAACAGTGTTGGAAATAGCTTTGCACTTGATAATTGTTGTTGCACACACTATTTATGTGTTAAACAGTGTTGGAAATAGCTTTGCACTTGATAATTGTTGTTGCACACACTATTTATGTGTTAAACAGTGTTGGAAATAGCTTTGCACTTGATAATGTTTGTTGTTGCACACACTATTTATGTGTTAAACAGTGTTGGAAATAGCTTTGCACTTGATAATTGTTGTTGCACACACTATTTATGTGTTAAACAGTGTTGGAAATAGCTTTGCACTTGATAATGTTTGTTGTTGCACACACTATTTATGTGTTAAACAGTGTTGGAAATAGCTTTGCACTTGATAATGTTTGTTGTTGCACACACTATTTATGTGTTAAACAGTGTTGGAAATAGCTTTGCACTTGATAATGTTTGTTGTTGCACACACTATTTATGTGTTAAACAGTGTTGGAAATAGCTTTGCACTTGATAATTGTTGTTGCACACACTATTTATGTGTTAAACAGTGTTGGAAATAGCTTTGCACTTGATAATTGTTGTTGCACACACTATTTATGTGTTAAACAGTGTTGGAAATAGCTTTGCACTTGATAATGTTTGTTGTTGCACACACTATTTATGCGTTAAACAAAAAAACCTAAGCAAGCTTAATCTAACCTTTGATGTGTGAATATATTTTTTTTATTAACTTAACAGTTATTGTTTTTTGAATATTTTTGTTAGAAGGAATTTAAGAGGACATCCTCTACAGCAGGGCCACCTCAAGGGGCGGGTGAGGCGGGTGGCTGCCCGAGCCCCAGGATCTAGGGGGCGCCACACCACCGATGTCGTCTTTAAAAGCTACAAATAATAATCTTTTAAAAAAATTCCTACATTGCTCTGATGTATTTGATATTGTACTAGTTTTCTTTTCCGTTTATCACGACTCGTGTTCCTGTTAGAACCAGTGGGCATGAACATAGGAAATTCATCCATCTTGTAATGAGTTCCTTTCAAATGTATAGGACATTAAAGAGGAAGGGGCGTTTAAATCAAAGTTCGCCCGGGCTCAAAATTATGCTCGAGGCGGCCCTGCTCTACAGTAGGCCTCTAAAGGACTGCACAGCAATTCGGTCAGCTTTCTAAAAAATGTTTTAACAAATTTAGAATTTTTTCACATTAATCTTGTTTTAATTCATAAATTTGATTATATTATTGTGTGTCTAAGTGCCAGAAAACATACGATTTAGGCATTTCATAATTTGACAGAGGAAAAAAAAATCCTCCCCCCTCTCCCCCCTTGGCACCAATGTTATTAAGGCTCTAACAGTTTAATAATATAAAGTGTGGGGTGCTCATAGCACCCCAATCCCCCCCCTTCATGCCATGGATGATATGGGAAGCAGATGTCTATGGGTACTGAAACAAAAGGGCTGTGTATGCATCGTCTTCGCCCCACACACTTTAAACCAACACTCTTCTTTCTATAGAGTGCATATTACTTTTCAGGCAACACACTGAGCAACAATACCTGGTGTTCATTTGAAAACTTTCCACCTAAATATCTCGAAAACAACACTTTGTGTAAAAAAAAAGTTGAAGCAAAAGTTGTTTGGTTTTGAGGGGGAAGTAAGTTGTGATGTTATTATGACCTTGTCTGATGTTGCTAAGGTCACGTTAAGGTCACTTTGATTCTTTTAAATGTGACAAACATTTTTTTATTACATATTCTTGTAGCTCTAGTCGTAGCATTTTCAAAATGGTGGTGTCAAGCTTTTTCAAGTAAATTTATAAAGGGATAAGAGCCTCACAAGTTTCAGCATCGCCGGCGCTGCTGCGGCATTAAAATGGTTCATACATACTGCGGGGAGGTAGAAGTGTTTGTATGAGTGCACGTGATAATTTACACATGCACATATTTATGCAAGTTTATTTGTATTTGTAAAAGAGTAAACAAAATAATTATTGACAAAACCTTTGTTTTTTATTTTAATTTTAAAGTAGGTTTTCAAAATGCTCCCCATTTTGAGCTAAGCAATGATATAGTCTATGTTCGAATTCATTTCTGACTTTTCGTAATGTTGCTTTTGTAATACTTCTACATGCTCTTGTTATTCTATTTTTTAACTCTTCAATACTTGCAGGTTTTGTCCCATAAATTTGAGACATTAAATATCCTCATAAATAAAAATCTAGTGTTGTTAAATCAGGGGACCTTGTTGGCCACTCTATTGGTCCTTTTCTGCCAATCCATTGTCTACGAAATCTGTTGTCCAGCCACTGGCCAACGAGTAGTGTATGGTGAGGGGGTGGCTCCATCTTGCTGAAAATATAGAAAATCTTCGTCAAGCTCCATGTTTCCTTGTTGATCTTCTAGGTTGTGCACTATGAGAGAATGAATAGATTCTTCGAGCATTTCCAAGTATTTTTCGCCTGTAAAATTTCCGTCAATAAACATCGGACAGATAATCGTGTCACCTAATTTATCTTTCCAAACATTTATTTTTTCTGGCCATTGAGTATGTCATTAAAAATACGTGGATTTTGATCACTCCAATAACGACATTTGGGTTTATTGACAAAACCATTTAAGAAAAAGGTGCACTTGTCAGAAAAGCAGATACATTCTAATAACAATGGATTCACATTCAATAATTTAATCATTTCTTTTCAAAACTGAACTCCTTTTCAGGATCATCTTCACCAAATGTTTAATATACTTGCATTTTATACGGATGAAATTTATTCAATTTTAACGTCTTATGAACCAAACCAATTGATACACCGGTAGCACTAGACACTTCACGCACTGAGCTGCTTGGAATTGCCACATAATGACCCAAAATTCCCACTTGAGCTACTTAATTCAACACTGCATGCCCTGTCAATTTTTTGTTTGCGACAGATTCAGTTTCTTTAAATTTTGAAACAATATCCAAAAGATAAATATGCAATACGTTTTTATCTGGATGTTGGTGACCTGGTGGTCTAGGGGTAAGGTGTCGGACTTCTGTCTGAGGGTCCGGGGTTCAATCCTCGGTCCCGGTTCTGATTGCCAAACCCTTCCTTCACCTCCGACAAGATGTGCATTAATCACAACTTGTGAATGCAAGGAATACCAGGCCTCCACTGTGGTTTGGATTCCACGTTAAACTGTAGGTTCCTCCATTTCATCTCGCAATCACCCTACCATTATACATTAGCGTAAGTGCATACAACCCGAACGGGTAGTAAGATGCGGTGCTAATAATAATAATAATAATAATAATAATAATTTATCTGGATGTCTTTGGTTGAAGGCTGTAGCGGTTCTTCGAGCACATTGATTCTCACTTCATACAGAATAATTAATTCCTTTCTCTCTTCCAGACTGTAAACCATTTTTAAAAATCGGTAGAGCCTGCTTCAGATGTTCACAATAGAAAGTAAATGAGACAACTACGGTACTTTATTTGTAACTGGCATTGCTATTAAATACGATGCTTTGTTTGGTTCTTGAGCAACCAATGTCCTCTGTGAATACAGCTAAACACACATACAAACACTTCTACCTCCCCACGGTACGTATGAACCATTTTAATGCCGCAGCAGCGCCGGCGATGCTGAAACTTGAGGCTCTTATCCCTTTATAAATTTACTTGAAAAAGCTTGACACCACCATTTTGAAAATGCTACGACTAGAGCTACAAGAATATACAATAAAAAATAGTATGTCCCATTTAAATTTTTTTTAAGTGACCTTAACATGACCTTAGAAACATCAGACAAGGTCATACTAACATCACAACTTACTACCCCCTCAAAACCAAACAACTTTTGCTTCAAACATTTTTTTTTCACAAAGCATTGTTTTCGAGATATTTAGGTGGACAATTTTCAAATGAACACCACCAGGTATACTAGCTGGCAAGGCAGTCTCTATAGTAGGGGTACAGTTGTACTAACAGTATGTTGGCTAAAATGGGCAGACACTAATCAGTACACCATCCTAAACGTAAGCAGCAAATACTGTAATGGATGCGGGTACAATCAAGGCTAGTAACTTGGTCTACTCTAAGCTAATTACTAAAAGAAATGTCAATATTAGCCTGGGATGACCAAAGCTATGGTGGGTTAAAACTGTCTGTTGACAATCTGGGAGAGGAGTGGTGGTAAAAAGACTGATAATATGCGTGTGAGTGAAACCAAACAAACCTGTGCTCAGCTGTGTATCAATGGGTGAGGGGAAGTCAGGAAGTAGGTTTAATTGTAAGCCCATCAGCTAAGCTGTTTGTGAGAAGATATGAGAGACTTCTATAGGTACACATTAAAATAGGCATTTATAGAATTATAAATCATATAGCCAAAGCTATTATATTTGTTTTAGTGAGGACTTACTCGCAAAACAGGGCCTGTGCCAAGGGTCATTTTTCAATTTTCAGAATATTTATGGAATTATGGTTGCTGGTGGAAGGTGAAGACGAGAATATGAGAGTGGAGTTTTGGAATGAGCTCAATGAAGTCTTTAATGCATGTGAACCGTTTAAGAAGTAACTTGTTAGAATATATGAATGTATGGGGAAGGGGGAGGGGGTAGAATTCAGAGTGAGTGTTAGGAAGGTAAACAAGAATAACACTGAGTTAGTGAGTCTTTGTTTAGAAAAATGTTTATTTGTGTGAAACACGTGGTTTAAGCAAAAAGATGTTCATTTGTATGCATGTCAAAAGGGTGATTTGAGAATGATGATTGATTGTGTGGTGTATGATGAGAGACTTAAAAGTCTAGTAATGTAGAACAGAGAAATGTGTGATGCTGAATGTGTAATAGATAATGTCATAGTGATATCACTAGTTGAATTGTGTGAAGTTGATTTGGAAAATTATAAATACTGCTGGAATCAGGTAAAATACTTTAAGGAAAAGTAAGATGTGTTATTTCACTAACCTAGGTAGCAGAAACACATTCTAATAATTCTAGGAAACTTTGGATTAATCTAAAAAAGTTCAATGTGATTTTTAGCAATGAAAAGTGCGGTTCTGGGTTGTCGGCTGCCTGTATGCCACAGACATTTTGCCGACCGAGTACAAATAGGGCAAGTCAGGGTGAATCAAACCACAGAATAAATTGGGCCATGTTTTTATTTCTCATCAGTAGAGGACAGAAGCTTGACATATCATGCCTGTCGACACTCTCTTGGCCAAATAGTGAACCTGTTATATAAACACATTGTATAAATGCAAAAACAGTTGCTACTTAGTTTGTGTAAACAGCCATTTCTTTATAAAAAATATTATATAAAAATATTATATAAAAATATTGTTTGATGTATTTATTCGACTTGGATATTTGATCTATTTATTTCATTTTTTATTCAAAACAAAACTGTACAAAAATATCAAACAGAAGTAACAAAATGTAGGCTACCAATAAATTTAAAACAGCACTCCTGGCTTTCTTCTTTGCCAGCTCGTCAATAACATCTGATAATTCTAAACTTTCACACAATTCCCTATCTATAGCTAACAGTCCTAGATCACTAAACCTCTCTTGAGTCATTGACGTTCTTAAATATGTTTTTATAAGTTTAAGTTTCGAAACTCCTTTTGCTTGAGGCTATACTAACTGGTAATGCCAGAAGAATTCTCAAAGCTATAAATAGATTAGGAAATGATGTCATTAAGTTATTTTTTGTAATATATGTTAAGTTTTGAATGGATCTGCAATTTCCCAGCTCAAAACTCTATATATTATCAGCTCATTGAATAACTCCATTCCATCACTATCCGTAAAACTTGAGCCTCATTTATTTATTTGAAGGGAAACATCTTAATCAAAACAAGACTTTTTAATTTCCTCTTCACTAATTTCTCAAAATTCACAAAGAAATTTAAATACATTATTACATTCATTTAGATTTTCAAACCTTTCCTGAATGGAATTTAAGGCTGTATCAACAATGGTTGGATAAAATTGTATTCTGAGAAATTCTTTTGGATTTGTGATTTGTTTATCATGAATTTCATAGGGGGGAAAAAAAAGGTGAACTTTTGTTTAACTCCTTACAGCTGGAAATTCTTTCTCTACGTTTAGGCCTAATTCTGCAACTAAAGCTTCTGCATCCCTAATATATTTACTATAAGCTTCGTCAGATATTAGAAATTTAACAAGCTCACTCAAAAAATTAAGATATGCATTTAGGTTGGATTGAGGGCACTGCAACATTTTACTTACATCAATTTTTGGCAGACTATCTTTCCATATAGCGACTGAGCAAATGAACACAACCTGATCTAACAAACATACAGCTCAATGTTTGGTTTTCCTGACTCTGGAATTGTCGGCATTTAAGCTTTTCATGACTTCACCTAAGTGCACGCTCCCACCTTGTCTCACAGATTTCAGTGTTAATATTAAGCTCTTACACTTTATTATGTCACCCACCTAGAAAGGGCTGCAGAAAAAAATCTGTACAGTTCATTGATAATGTTAAAAAAATTAACTGTATGAAATGTTACTTTGGCACCATCATTTACAACTAAATTTAATGTACAAGGTACAAAAAAAGCTCTAGGATTTATATCCCTACTTTTCTTTTTTGGAGTTAGCAACTGTGTTTTGGAAAACACTCTTCATGCAGCAAATAAATAATAAATAGGCCTAAATAGTGACTTTCATGTGTAAATTCACTATCATTATCAATAGTAATTATCAAAATACTTAAAATATCAGTCATCTAACTTAGAACTTGGACCCGCCATTGCCTAGTTATATAAAAAAATGTACTAACACATAGGCCTATAATATAACTTATAATAAAAACTATTATGAATAAAACAAGAATAAAACAAAAAATATATACACTTATGTAAGAAAACCATTTAGCTACTACAAACACTTGAATCAAAATAAAATAAAGAAAAATATGGGAGTCAAAAACATAGTCATGCTAGGGTGTAAACAACTGGAAATAACATAATTCAATTGGGGAAAAAACCAACTTTTTGCTAACAATACAATGCTTTCTATTGAGGAAAATATGAACTAAAGCTTAATATTTAGTATAAAGGCTTATGGTGCCATCTAGTAACATTTATTATACTAACAGACAAGATTTAGCTGGCGCTGATGGATCGGCTGCAAGAGTGCTTTAGCAATTACTTGGCATCCCAATGGATCGGCGTGCTGGTCGTTTAAGGGTTAATGATCGAGGCCAGCTAAAGGGATCCCCTATATCATAGTCAGTCGTCAATTCAACACAACTATTATTATTTACCAAATTATCCTCAACACAACTTTATTCAGTCAGTGATATTTCTTGACACAATTTCAAACAAACTTCGGACTTGTCATTTGATTTTTCACCAACAACTTTGCCCTTTCTGTCTGATATAAATTTTGAAGAGATCGATGTTGATGCTGTCATGTCACACTTGTCAAACTTAAATTTCAACAAGGATCCTCGTAGTTTTTCTTATTCCTTGTCACTTTCATTCTTAAGCTTGCGATAAAAAGCACCAGACTGACTTATTTTTCCTATCAGACATATTTATGAACCTGAAATCATAATAGTAACAACAAGGAATAAGTACCAGTTTACTTTTTTGCTGATAGGTGTGAAACAATTTTTTTCTCTTTACCGATTATTCTATTTTTATTCTATATTAGCAAAAGCTCACATTTTACACGGGCTTAAACAGTGTTAATTTGGTTGAATATTTAACCTGCCAATGTGACTTCATCTGTTAATAGTTGAACCTTCCGGAGCATGGCTTTCATCCACCATTACAATACAGCTCATACGAGAACACTCGCAGAAACTATTTCAAATAGCTTAGATAATGGCACGATGTTTCAGAACTAGACAAACAAACTTTCAAAGACTTGGCCTTGCCTGCTATCTACTGGTCAGTGATCAAACTATTAGAATGAAAAAAATATAATATTGTTGATTAACAATGGCACGTTTGCTATTTCCTTGCCAATCACTTTAAAAGAAAATTAAAATATTGTTCAATATATATAATTATTGAACAATATTTTAATTTTATTCCTTAATATAAAAGTGCACAATAAAAAGGTGGCTTTGGCCGCCTGCATGCATACACTGCACACCTGCCGGAAGGCTTTGTCTCAAAACTTTCAAAAACCTGATGACATAATTATTTTCTATCTGTATGCAATAGTAATAATCATAAAAACAGAAATATGAGTAAACATATCAGTAGTTGTGACAGAAATGATTATAGTAATAACTGTAATAATAATATGAGTTCTCCTAGCCTAGCCTAGCCGAGCCTAGCTACATCAAACAAAATTTACAAACTAGTAGATTCCATTAGGTCTTCAGCCATTGGAAAAGACAATATTAACATAAAAATTATAAAGTGCTTGCCATATTGCCTATGTACGAAAACTAGTATTCTCCCTGCAATGTCCAAAATTATCGAAAATGTGGTACTCAAGCAGATGTTCAAGCAATTTCTTATTCACAAAACAATCAGGTTTTAGAAAAAAGCACACCACCACCACCACCACCCACCACCACCACCACCACCACCACACCACCACCACCACCACCACCACCACCACCACCACCACCACCACCACCACCACCACCACCACCACCACCACCACCACCACCACCACCACCACCACCACCACCACCACCACCACCACCACCCACCACCACCACCACCACCACCACCACCACCACCACCACCACCACCACCACCACCACCACCACCACCACCACCACCACCACCACCACCACCACCACCACCACCACCACCACCAACCACCACCACCACCACCACCACCACCACCACCACACCACCACCACCACCACCACCACCACCACTTCAGAGTGTAACAAACAACCATTACAATGCCATGGACAGTTAGAAACTAAGTATTCTGCTATTTTTAGACTTTGATACCATAAATCATGTTTTTTTTTGTCTAAGCTATGACAACAATACATGTTCTTGGATAGTGTTATTCTATGGATCCACATCTATTTACTTGAATGGCAGCAAAAGGTAACATTGAACCAGTCTCTTCACTCTTGAAACCAGTAACTGCAGGAATCCCACAAGTCCTCTTCTATTTTCCCTAAATGTTTTAAATCTCTCTGTTCTCACCAGTATGTGGATGACACTCAACTTTACGTTTCATTTGCACCAGAAGTAGTGAAAGGAACTAAGCACTTTGCCAGATTGGTGCAATGTAAACATAATGTTAGTGACTGTATTTACATGTTAATGGTTAGTGATACTCTGCTCATAAGAATGTGTGTCGATCCAAACATACAGATTGATAGTGTGACGTTACCCAGGGTAAAGCACTATAATAACTTAGGAGTAGTAATTGATGAAAATCCAACCTGGGGAAAACATGTCTCATCTTGTGTATTGTTTAAAGCATCTCTATAAATTCAAGCACATTCTACCAAATGGCATGAAATCAAGCTCATGTGAAACAGTGGTCCTGTCAAACCTTGACTACTACTCACAACTTCTTCTTGGCATGAATAAAAACTTAAAACAGAAAATCCAGAACTCCTGTCTAAGATTTATTTTTAACCTAAAAAAATGGATCATTTTAGTAATTACCTAAAAAAATGAGAGCGGCTCAATATGGAAAACATATTTCTTTCGAGTTATAGTTCGCGGCTTTATAAAATTATAGAAACGAAATGCTTGTCTTATCTATACTCAGAAATGACCAAAATATCTTCCATACATAAATATAAAACAAGAAATAGAGCTGCTATACAAGTAGCCAAACATCAGACTAAAAACTTTGAAAAATCATTTACCTTCCAAGCGGCTAGGGTTTGGAATGCTATACCATCGGAATTTAAAGATTTAAAATCTATTAATATTTTTTATTTTCTGAAAAAGGTGGAAGAATCATTTCCTGGGCAGAAATTTTTTTTAAAATTGACCATACATTGTTTCTAAAAAACTGTAACAAAACTATTAGGCTATTAGAAATAAATTTTAACATTAAGTCCCAATATTTTTTCTCAACCTCTTGTAATATCTAGAGTAATATTAGCATCAATAACTCTCAAATTGTAAGACCGGCCATGAGCTAAAATTTGTAGAGTAGGCCCCCTATAAATATATAAATTAGGAATTTTGTGTGGAGGCAACACAAGAGTATTAAGCAAGTAAGAGTGAAAGTGGAAAAATTGCAGGATAAAAGTGTGAGAACACAATATAAAAGATATCTAGGTGAAAAATTAATTTTACAAGAGCATGAATGGAATGTCGAAATAAATGTAGGGTGGCCAGCGAGCCTGGAAACCTTGAAAATCGGGAATTTGAGAAGTCCTGGAGAAACTGGGGGGAAACCTTGAATTTGTGTCAAACCGGGAATTTTTATTATAATAATTCATTTTAATTAGTATTTTATTATACGGCAAAAAGTATCTCAACTGCGCCAGAGAGGCCTGGATACCTCTACATTATAGTTAACTAAACCTCACAGCAAAAGCGCTGTTCCAACCCTAAAATATCACTGGTCTGTTCATGATAGGTTTTTACCTGGATGACAGTTCAAAAATCATATGTTTAGGTTTTGGGTTGCCAACACTTGTAGAAGATCACTGTTTTGTTATAAATGTTTTTTAATTACCTGTTATATTTTACATTTAAAATAATGTAAACTTAAGCTTTCTCATACTATTTCATTACTTTTAATAATATATTTTTATCCAACTCGAAATAATATTTTAAACTTAATTAAAAGTAATTATTCTTCGTTTTGGAACGTTATTGACTATGTGTAATATAGTGCATCAATCAATACCTTTTAATACAGGCATCGAATTTACTTGGAAAATAGAAAATATGTGTCTTATTTTATGTAGGTATGATAAATTATTTTATAATTACGTTATCATATTTCAAAATTTTTAACTGAATAAAATATTTTTAAGCCACTGCGTGGGTGCATCATTGTAAAAAACTGGTTTTCGTCATGTTCAACCACATGATTTAAATTTGTCGGTTGCCATATTGAACCTATTTTTGTTAAACCTTTTGTGAAAGTACTGTGAATAATAATTTTTTTAAGTGGAATGAAACGATAAATAAGCTTTGTGTCCGACCTCAAATAATATAGGCCAAAATTACTGTGGTTAACTATCAATATCATACATTACCATATGTTTTCATTACAGTTATCCAAAGTGATGTCAGCTGCTGGCGTAGGGATGTATTAGGGACTATTTCTAGTAACTTTTTGAGCTGTCATCCAAGTAAACTAAGGTCGTGAATGAATTATATAGTACTTCTTACTGTTATTTTATCTGTGGTAGTATATTCTTTATATAAAGAGGTGAGAGTGTATCAGTGAGTTGAGGCGCAGACAGAAAGAGAATATTGTTGAAGAGGCGTAAACAACTAGAAATTGAAACATTAGAAGCCAAAAGAGCTAAATATTTAGTTGGAGCAGCTAAAATAACTGGTGACATAAATAATTCAATTGCAAATTTGAATACATACATTTTGAAGTCTTTTTAAAATTTGATTTAATTTTTAATTTTTAATTTTTATTTTTATTTAGTTACTTCAAATAAACATTTTTCACTATTAACAAAAACTAATAATAAAATTTTATATTTCAATTGGAAAAACGCTAAATAAATATATGCATTAAAAATCCTTAAAGAATCAAAAAAATAAAATAATAAAAGATAAAAATAAAATGTATAACTAGATACAGATGTGGACAAAATACAGGTGACCCTAGTTAATCACACTTAAAGTGGCCCTGAATGTTGACCATCAATATTTTAATACAGTCAGTCGTCAATGAAAACCTGTCAACAGTGACTTGGTTGAATAACTAACAATAAAGTATGAAGACTATTTACCAACGTACAAATTAAGATATCCACAACTTTGGTGTTTGGTATTTCATGTCCCTCATTTTATGAAGTGACCCATAGAAGATAATTTTTGAATGAAAAACTACTCTATGGGCCTATTTCTCTTTTATTATTTCTTACCCTAGTTTAAAAAATGTTGTGTTCAAGTTTAATTTGTGTTAGTAAACAAGTCCTATACCCAGCAGTGAGTAAAATCTCAACATCACTATTCACCAATTAACAGGGGAATGTGTGGGATTTAGCCAAGACAAAAACCTGGAAAAACAATATTCTACAATCTGGTGACCTGGAAAAAACCTTGAATTTGAAAAGGCCAGATTGCTGGCCACCCTTGAAATGATAATGATATTGAAAGTGCTTGGGACAGAATAAAAGAGGCTGTAGTTTAATGCACAAAAGATGTGTTTGAATCTAGGGTGGTGAACAAGTGAAATAAGTTGTGAGAGAAAAGAAAGAAGCAGACAAACGAAGGATTGCTGTAGAAAGTGAAACAAAATGTGAGAAGTTGTGAGACATATCCAAAGAGAGAACTTGATGAATGTAAAGAAAATATTAAAGAAAAGAAAGGAGCAAACTTAATTAAAAGAAAGAGAAAGAATACAGAATGATTTTGAAGGAAATAAACTGTTCTGGAAGTGGGTCAAAAGAATGATAGAAGAAGTGCAAGAAAAGAGCTATCACATTCAGAATGAACGATACAAGGAGTGCAAGGAAATACATTTGGCATTCAGAATGAACGATACAAGGAGTGCAAGGAAAGACATTTGGCATTCAGAATGAACAATACAAGGAGTGCAAGGAAAGACATTTGGCATTCAGAATGAACGATACAAGGAGTGCAAGGAAAGACATTTGGCATTCAGAATGAACAATACAAGGAGTGCAAGGAAAGACATTTGGCATTCAGAATGAACAATACAAGGAGTGCAAGGAAAGACATTTGGCATTCAGAATGAACGATACAAGGAGTGCAAGGAAAGACATTTGGCATTCAGAATGAACGATACAAGGAGTGCAAGGGAATACATTTGGCATTCAGAATGAACGATACAAGGAGTGCAAGGGAATACATTTGGCATTCAGAATGAACGATACAAGGAGTGCAAGGAAAGACATTTGGCATTCAGAATGAACGATACAAGGAGTGCAAGGAAAGACATTTGGCATTCAGAATGAACGATACAAGGAGTGCAAGGAAAGACATTTGGCATTCAGAATGAACGATACAAGGAGTGCAAGGAAAGACATTTGGCATTCAGAATGAACGATACAAGGAGTGCAAGGAAAGACATTTGGCATTCAGAATGAACAATACAAGGAGTGCAAGGAAAGACATTTGGCATTCAGAATGAACGTGGTGAGATGATCTGGGATAAAAACACTATAAGAGAGTGATGAAGTATTTGGAGCAATTGTATGCTTATATAAAAATGTAGAGAGAACCAGAAAAAAAGGGAAAATGTTAAGTTGAGTGAAAAAATTAATGATGCTGAGACCACCTTCGGTGGCCACATGGTCTAAGGTGTAACGATTGTGTTAGACTAGACTACTAATGACTGAGAGATCAATCTCTAAATCTTGGTCTAGATTGGTGTGCTGGCTATCCCCCAGAGACAGCTTCGTCAGGTCAAGAGAGTAGATAAGTGTGCTGGTTATCCCCCACAGATAGCTTTGTCAGGTCAAGAGAGTAGATAAGTGTGCTGGTTATCCCCCACAGATAGCTTTGTCAGGTCAAGAGAGTAGATAAGTGTGCTGGTTATCCCCCACAGATAGCTTTGTCAGGTCAAGAGAGTAGATAAGTGTGCTGGCTATCCATCCTGATCTAAACCATGAGTTAGCCTAGTATTATTCCAAATAACCTTACTGACTATAGTATTAGCAACTTGAAAGTTCATTGCCCTACTTACAAATAGCCCATCTTTCCCTATCTTGAGCTTGTTTTATCCAGTCTACCTCACTACACCCGTCGCTTTCAGGTCCATTACCGTACATACCTCTCCCTGGTGTGGCTGTGATGCGACGTTTTATTTCAAAAAGATATTTTAATGCCATATATTGTTGAACCATTGTTATTTTACTTGGTCCTAATTGAAGCTGAAAGATGAAGATTTCATTTCACTGCCATACATACTATTACCAAGAATTAAGTAATAAATGAGAACATAAATGAGTTACAAAAATATTTATCAGTTAAGAATATTGGCGTAGAAAAACGGCTACCGGGCCTACGTAGATAGCTTTGCTAGGCGCGCACCAGAAAATGGGCTAATTTTATCCCCACTTCATGAGGTACTGGTAGATATGGATATCTCGGGCTTCTATTTTTATTTGTTGTAATTCCCATCATCAGACGAATAAGGCAGTGAAGTACAAGTCAGATGATCTCTCTGCTTTCCTGAGTACAAACATCATTAATTATCTTATCAATTGATTTTGTTTGACAACAGAGCAAATATGTAAATTAAATTAATCACACCAAACCATTTGGGCATCACCAAACACTTTTAAAGACAAAACCTCTTCCCTGTCCTTCCATACTTCCAGTCAAGAAATAATTAATGAAATTACCTGCTTCAGTGGCCACGTAGTCTCTTGCAGTAGAATAGACTGCCGGCGACAGGTTTGAATCTTGGTCGGGCGTACTCTCCCTACATGCAAATGTGGGTACACTTCCTATAAATATAACCTTCTAATCTCTTAATAAACCATTAGTGTAAATAGTACATAAGTGTATAAACCCGAATGGGTGGAATGGAATTAAGGTCTTTTCTAACTCCGGTTTGGTTGTACCCATGCAATCTGCTTTGCAGTTATGTATGAACTATAGTATATGGTAGGGCTTCAACCAGGAAATTGCTACCTTCAAACCTCAACAAAGTATAATTGATATCAAAACTGGGTTTCCAAATAAAATATTGTTACCGGAATCCCAACCTTTTATGATATTTCTGCACACAAATAATTCCCTCCTATAAAGGCACAAGCCTCGGTACTATATTATTTAACATACCTCTCTCTTGGCTGCAAACTAACTGGATTACAAAAATAAACATAATTCTAATGTTTGATTGTGTTTCAGTGCCAATCCACACAGCACCTGAAGTTGATTTAGAGTCCCAAGCTACCACTTTGGATCATTATATTCCTGCATTTGGATTGACCGAGTCGGGCACTGGGGCCAATGGTTTTATGTTAGTTGGCGACCATGGAGAACAGGACAGTCTGAGTCACAGAATGAGGGTAACAATGTTCTACCTAGGATAATTTATGTTCTTAAGGGGAATGAGGCATCAACATTTTTATTTCTAAATTGTAATTTTGGTTAGTAATATTAATTATAAAATGTAGTACAAATTTTTTTTTTATGGAGGCTATAAGCATTTGAACAACGTTTAATACAAGGATGCCCCACACATAAAATATTCAGCCTAATCTCTTGTAACTTAATATAAAATAGGTTAACATATTGTGTATGATGATGACACTAAATTTACCAAATAATCAACAGTTTTTATTTTATTTTTAATTACAATCTCAAGTTTTATTTTATAAAATAATACATATAGTTTTGATGGAATATATTTTAGGGGTTGGATTGATTGTTTTGTTTAATATGTTAACCAAATGAATAAGGATTATAGTTTATTAATCAGTTTTTTTTTAATATTTAAAGTTAAACCACAGGAGTGGTGTTGTTTTGATTGGCCCCATCTTCAACGCGACCCAGACTGGCCCTCGGGTCATATTGCAGAGCGGCCAAATATGGCCAGTGTGTAGCGATCCTGGCACCAGTCACAACAACTTGGTGGAGCTTCTACCTCCTTATCTTTGTTCCAACCTTTGAGTGGTTTTCTTTCTCAGTTTTATTTCATTTGATAGGCACAAGAAATTGTAGAAGGGCGAGAGTTTAGTTGCAAAAAATGTATAGTAATAAACAACACCTTCACACACTTATGATTTGTGGTGAGATTTCTGAGTTTGAATGAGCCGAGGAAAAGTCACAACTGGAAGTGAAGTGACGTTTTAGTTTGAGTCTTTACTCTGTACGGCAAACTAAACTGGAATTCAAAACTAAAAGAGTTGTTGAGTTTCAAAGTCAATAAGAATAAACTATTGGGTAGTAAAGATAGAGTGAAATATGTTACAAGTTTTCCTTCAAACACTTTTGAAAAATCAACTTAATTATCAAAAGAACATATTAATTACTAACCACTCTACACCTAATTATCCACCTTGGTGGTGTAGTTGGCTTACGCGCTAGATTCTTGTTGAGCTAGACTGCTGAGGACGGGGAGATCAAGGTTCAAATCACAGTCGGGTGAACTGGGGAAGGTTTTTCCTAAATGGTTTTCCACTCTCCCTCCACGAAATTGAAGGTTCACTTCATCTAAATTCAACCTTCCCCATTCCTAATCCACTAGCTTAGTACTTAGGCGTGTAACCCAAACGAGTAGTAAGACATGATGCTAAATAAAAATAAATATATAATACACTTAATTAGGCCTATTTATTACCACAAACTATTTGTCACAACACAATAGTAGCCATCATCAATCCAAGAAGTTAACACGAATACAATCAAATATAGCAGAATGAACAAGTTGGTTGCCATCAAATGCAACAAAGATAAGTTTCATCAATCTGTTGGTTCTTGTGGTATTTTCGTTGATCCTGATCATTACTATCTTGGAGCTAGCCCAGACAGTCTAGTTGGTGACGATACTCTAATATTGAAGTGAAATGTTTGTTCTCACTCAATCAACTAAAAAGAGACAACCCCATCAGTCAACACAATCTGAGATGTAATCAAAATTAAGAAATTAGGTGTGTACTTAAACAATAATGTAGAGTGAGTATTGGATAGAATTTATCCTTATTTTTACCAAATTCAAGGACAGCTAAATATTACAAGTAGATCTTTATCTATTCTGATGTTATGTTATAATTACAATACATATTTTATCAGTTTGGAGAGCACGGGTGCCCGTGCCCGTAGTAATGGACAAGGGGGGACACTTGCCCCTCCCCCCTGGAATTGTTTTATTTGACAAGAAAACATTGTTAAACATTTTTTAATCCTCTAGTTTGTCTTACGGGTCTTACATGTTAAATCAACAAATGGGCTTTGCCACACCATTTTTGATTTTGATGAAATTTGGTAGGTGATTTGTACCAATCTTTTAGACTCCAAAACAATTTTTTTTATATTTAAAAAAATTACACCTTGAGATATAGGCTATTTTTTACACCACGAACAAGCAAAAAATGGCATTTCGGGGTTCTTTTCTAAAATCTGTATTAAGTTTATTTGAACTAGCAGGGATGGCAGCTAGGGCTCATTTGAAAGCTTAAAGAATGAACTTTTTTTTAGTTTAGACGAAATTAGATTTGAGTTAAGGCTAAGCATAGTTTTTTAAGCTTAAATTTTCATTTTTTAAACCGATTTTCTCAGAATTTGGGCTTAAAAAATATAATGAAGGATTTATAGTAACAGGCCAATATTTTTTTCTGTTACACTTATGTATGAGTAGTATTTGTAGAAAAAATTTTTTAACTGTTACTGATAGTCCTTCTACCTAAAATAATTGATAGAATTTGGAAAATTTAAAAAAAATTGCTTTTTCAGAGCCCAAAAAAGTCATGTGGGACATGTGTTAAAAATTTGAAAGTGCCAGAATAGAAAGACCCTATAGTGTACTTTAAAACAAAAAATATTTCATCTTGTTACTTAAAGGGGTTCAGGTGCCACAATCCTTTGAAGTAACAATAAAACAATGCTCAATCACTATTGAAAATGGGGCTAAGCAGAAGGATAATTTGCAATAGGCCTAATATTTAGTTAAAAAGTTTAAATATTTATTAAAATTTTGTGTTGAAAAATTACATAAAATATATAAATAATAGTAGCCTATTATCTATTATAAAGAGTTTAAATTTGATAGGCTATGTTTTAGTAACAATAAATCTAGGTATTATTTTTTATAGACCCATTTTTTTAAATACTTTTTTTTAGGGTTTTAGGAATGTTACAAATTATGTGACGTAGAATATAATAAAAGTATTGATTAAACTGTAGAAAAACATTTACCCTACAAGCTTGTCTGGACAAGCAGTTTTCACAGACAATGTGGCTATTGGTTCAAAACATGTTTCAACAGGCATAGCTCCACTTGCTCTGTTCAGTTGCTGGCTATTGGTTCAAAACATGTTTCAACAGGCATAGCTCCACTTGCTCTGTTCAGTTGCTGGCTATTGTTTCAAAACATGTTTCAACAGGCATAGCTCCACTTGCTCTGTTCAGTTGCTGGCTATTGGTTCAAAACATGTTTCAACAAGCATAGCTCCACTTGCTCTGTTCAGTTGTTGGGTTGACTCAGACCATGTAGGTTGTGTGTTGTACTGTAGTCTCTTCAGCAGTGTGTTTTTGATTTCTTTTTCGTTTAGTGCTCAATAAAAAGTTGTGAAAAACTGTTTATAAATGTAGTTTAAGCTTAAAATGTTTTATTTTATGCTAGTGAAATTATCATTATTATGATGGAGTGTTCTTGTTCTATTGGCATCTTCACAGGAGGGGTATGTCATAAATTATCTTACTCTAGGTTTTCAGTACTACATAATATTTCTGAGTTCACTGAAGAAGAAAAACATTATTTTCAATGAGAACCGGTTTTACTGAAATAAAAAATGTTTGCACTTTTCATAAAGCTGAGTTTTTAGACAGATACTTTCGTATTTATGGCAAGTCTTGCTCAGACCCCAACAATATTCACTCAAAACCTGTTAAAAAATCTCTCCGGGAAATATCAATGACCCTTTCAACCTGCAATCCTGATCTGACTTTAATTCCTGGGAAAGCATTGTGCACAAAATGCCTAAACAAAATTCAAAACCCAAAAAAGACCACAGATAGTGATAATGAAAATGAATATTTAGACATTTATGAACCTGAAACTGTCCTTGTTGAGTCGGTTAATGAAGCTTGTTCAGCACTTGGCATTTCTCCTGTCAAGGTGCAGAAGCTATCAGTTGAAGCCAGACCCTCAGTGATAAAGAAGAAAGTTACAAAAATAGCTAAATCTGTATTAGAAAAGTTAAACAAGTTTTTTGAGTTGAATATTTTGACCGATGAGCGTTTTTCCAATAAAACACATGTTAATCTAGATAATGAGTATGAGCAATTAATTGACAAGCTTAAAGACAAAATGAAAATTGCTTCTTCTACTCAAGAAAAAATTAACATTTTGAGTATAGTTCCTAGCAGATGGAGTATTGCTAAAGTTCAGAGCGAGTTTAATGTCAGCCAATACCTAGTCCGCCAGTCAAGAAGTTTGGTAAAAAAGAATGGGATTTTGCCGCAAATTGGGAAGAATCTGGCTAAAAATAAACTTGATGAAGCTTCAATGAAAACTATACAAGATTTCTATGAAAATGATGAGTATAGTAGAATGATGCCAGGAAAAAAGGATTGTGTGTCTGTTAGAGTACCTGATGGAACGAAGGTTAACATTCAAAAACGATTAATTTTATGTAATCTTAAGGAGCTTTACACATGTTTTAAAAAAAAGTACCCAAACATGAAAATAGAGTTTTCTAAGTTTGCAGAACTGAGACCCAAATTCTGCGTGTTAACTGGTGCATCAGGCACGCATTTCGTCTGTGTGTGTATCATACACCAGAATGTAAAATTGATGCTTGGAGCCATAAAAGTAGGAATGGACTACAAACATCTCCTTACCTATATGGTCTGCAATATTGATAATTAGTTGTACATGTTGTCAAAGTGTAATGATTGTCCAGAAAGTTATGGGCTGCACGCAGTACTGGAAGAAGGGTGGGAAGATTTTGAAAAAGTTGAAACAGAACTTAAATTCAAACAGTGGGTTTCAACAGACCGTTGTGAGCTATCTACTTGTGTTCTTCCATTTGATGAGTACTTGGATAGGCTAGTGGAAAAGGTTTGAGCAACTTAAGGTCCATCATTTTATTGCGAAGAAACAAGCAGAATTCCTCAACACAAAGAAGACAAATCTGCAAGAGGAAGAATGCATACTAATGGGAGACTTCTGAAAAAATTTCTTTCGTAGTACAAGACGAGGTACAATCCTACCATTGGTCGAGTAACCAGGCAACGTTACACCCCTTTGTGTTGTACTTCAAAGAAAATGGAGAGTTAAGAAACCGTTGTTTTTGTGTAATCAGCGATTCATTGGAACACAACACCACAGCTTTCTACACCTTTCAAAAAATACTCATGGACAGTTTAAAATCATCCCTTCCTCAAGTAAAAAAAATGCTCTATTTTTCTGATGGGTCAGCTGCCCAATATAAGAACAAAAAAAAATTCATAAATTTGTGTCACCATGAACAAGATTTTGGAGCTCAAGCCGAGTGGCATTTTTTTGCCACATGCCAAGGCAAGGGACCATGTGATAGAATTGGTGGGACAGTTAAAAGGATTGTAAGAAAGACAAGTCTTCAGAGGACAGTAAAAAGTCACATTATCACACCAATAGATATGTACAAATATTGCGTGGACAATATAAAAAAAATTGAGTTGTTCTTTAGTTCAAGACAAGACATTGAAGAGGTTGGACTGCATCTTCAGACAAGGTACCAACTTGCCATCCCCGTACCACAGACTAGATCATATCATAGTTTTATTCCTATTAGCCAAAGTGTTCTTCACGTCCGCATTACATCCCTGTCGGAAGAATTCAGGTTCAACAACAGACTGACCTACTGCCAAAGCTTAGGGATTACATCTGTTGTGTGTATGATGAGGATTGGTGGTTGGGCGAGGTTCTTGAAATAAAAGTTCTTGATACTGAAGAAGAATATCGAATACACTTTTTCCATCCTCATGGTCCTGGCACATTTTTCAAAAAACCAACCAGTGACTACAACACATGGGTCCAAAAAAATAATATTCTGTGTATTCTCACACCCTGTGAGTTGTTCTTGGCAGCTACTGGAAGAGGTCATAATATCACACCACAGATGAATGAGCACCTGTCGACTCTTCTTAATGAAAAAAAGACATCAACGCGATAAACTTAAAACACTAAGTGTGCCTTAAAAGGTAAGCTTTGTTTTTAGATTGAATTATGTTTTTGTAATTCAGTAGTTATGTCAAATTTGAATTTTGCCAAAAAATTATAGGCATACTGTAATTTTCAGCAAAAATATGTCTATGCCTGCTTAGCCCAGTTTTCAATAGTGATTGAGCGTTGTTTTATTGTTACTTCAAAGGATTGTGGCACCTGAACCCCTTTAAGTAACAAGATGAAATATTTTTTGTTTTAAAGTACTCTATAGGGGCTTTCTATCCTAGCAATTTCAAATTTTTAACACGTCCCACATGACTTTTTTGGGCTCCGAAAAAGCAATTTTTTGAAAATTTTCCAAATTCTAGCAATTTTTTTAGGTTGAAGGACTATCAGTAACAGTTCAATTTTTTTTCTGCACATACTACACATACATAAGTGTAACATGAAAAAATATCAGCCTGTTACTATAAATCCTTCATTATATTTTTCAAGCCCAAATTCCAAATAAATCAATTTAAAAAATGAAAATTTAGGCCTAAAAACTAAGCCTAGCTTTAACTCAAATCTAATTTCGTCTAAACTAAAAAAAAGTTCATTCTTTAAGCTTTAAAATGAGCCCTAGCTGTGATCCCTGCTAGTTCAAATAAACTTAATGCAGATTTTAGAAAATAACCCTAAAATGACACTTTTTGCTTGTTCGTGATGTAAAAAATAGCCTATATCTCAAGGAGTAAATTAAAAAAAAATATAACAAAAATTGTTTTGAAGTCTAAAAGATTGGTGCAAATCTCCTACCAAATTTCATCAAAATCAAAAATGGTGTGGCAAAATTTTTTATTAAAATTTGTTGATTTAGCATGGAATGATCCTTACACCTTTTTTCTTCCAACATTTAACATCGTTGTATATTATCACCACATCCACTAGATGCATTTCCGAATAAAACCTGTCACTACATTTAAACAATTGTCGACATTTCATCATAAATCTTCTCGTCTGAGAACAGAGAAAACGAAGGCTTTCAAGTGCTACTGTATTTTTAGTATCTTTACAGTGAAATTATAGTCCCAGTAACCATTATAAGTTTTTCCAGGTGTGTGTGTGTTTTGGAAACATTTCTGTGGGTGCCCAGGTGGAGAGGAATATAGAACTTTGGCTTCAAGAAATGCGTCCAAAACCAAATAAATTTGACTTTGAATGTATCCTCTCCAGGATTGCAGATCCTATATATACAAGAGGAAAGCCAATCAGAGATCCAAAATACATCAAAGATGTGCAAGCAAGAAGGAAAACAAAGTGATAAACTGAGGACAAAATAAAACTGATTCAAACATGAGAGGGATATTTATATTGAACACTGTAAAACATAGACAATAAAATAAGGAAAAACTATATCAAGAAACACCAAATATAAAAAACAATTGATTCCTTCTTTATTTATGAGCACCCTCCCTTTTCTTTCTAAAACATTTTTCTTTGCAAGTATATTTCAAATAATCTTGCTAGCATAATATTAACTATTCTAACACAAACTTTTATTTATAGCGTTAATATATTGTTGTTGTGCAACATATGATTTTGAAACGTTGAAAAATCTTGAATACAAACATACTTATACAGCTAGCTCAATGACTCCCGAAGAAACAAAATTGGAAATACAAGTTCATTCTTGGTAAGGGCAAAGAATAAAAATGATGAACAAGAATTTAAATTAGGAATGAAATTATTAAATATGAAAGACAAACCCTCCCGGACTTGTAAGCTTCTTATTTGCATCTTTCTAGCAGGACACGTAAGCTCCCCTGTTGGTGATAAAGTCAAGTAACAATGTTTTAATAATTTGTGACCCTATTGGCACCATATAATAGCCATTATAATTCTTTGTGAATTAAAAGCTAACATTACAATACAAAGTGACGCATAAGTTAACAGAGCTAAATATTATCTTTTGTTATTCCTCTGACCATATTTATTTGTATTTTTATAATTTTTTGACAATGGTCCATTACCCTTAAAACATTTGCTTTGTTGTATACTATTACAAGTTTGTCGCACTGACAACTTGTACATAGATCATCTTGCTTTGTTGAAGGTGACTGACAACTTGTACATATATCATCTTGCTATGTTGCAGCTGACTGACAACTTGTAATACATATATCATCTTGCTATGTTGCAGGTGACTGACAACTTGTAGTCCATAGATCAGCTTACTATGTTGCAGGTGACTGACAACTTGTACATAGATCATCTTGCTATGTTGCAGGTGACTGACAACTTGTAGTACATAGATCATCTTGCTATGTTGCAGGTGACTGACAACTTGTAGTACATAGATCAGCTTGCAATGTTGGAGGCGACTTTGATAACTTGTAGTACATAGATCATCTTGCTATGTTGGAGGTGACTGACAACTTGTACAGAGATCATCTTGTTATGTTGGAGGTGACTGACAACTTGTAGTCCATAGATCATCTTGCTATGTTGCAGGTGACTGACAACTTGTAGTCCATAGATCATCTTGCTATGTTGCAGGTAGCTTACAACTTGTAGTACATAGATCAGCTTGCTATGTTGGAGGTGACTTTGACAACTTGTAGTACATAGACCATCTTGCTATGTTGCAGGTGACTGACAACTTGTAGTACATAGATCATCTAGCTATGTTGTAGGTGACTGACAACTTGTAGTACATAGATAATCTTGCTATGTTGCAGGTGACTGACAACTTGTAGTACATATACCATCTTGCTATGTTGCAGGTGACTGACAACTTGTAGTCCATAGATCATCTTGCTATGTTGCAGGTGACTGACAACTTGTAGTACATATATCAGCTTGCTATGTTGCAGGTGACTTACAACTTGTAGTACATAGATCATCTTGCTATGTTGCAGATGACTGACAACTTGTAGTACATATATCAGCTTGCTATGTTGCAGGTGACTGACAACTTGTAGTACATAGATCATCTTGCTATGTTGCAGGTGACTGACAACGTGTAGTACATAGATCATCTTGCTATGTTGCAGGTGACTGACAACTTGTAGTACATATATCATCTTGCTATGTTGCAGGTGACTGACAACTTGTACATAGATCATCTTGCTATGTTGCAGGTGACTGACAACTTGTAGTCCATAGATCATCTTGCTATGTTGCAGTGACTGACAACTTGTAGTCCATAGATCATCTTGCTATGTTGCGGGTGACTGACAACTTGTACATAGATCATCTTGCTATGTTGCAGGTGACTGACAACGTGTAGTACATATATCAGCTTGCTATGTTGCAGGTGACTGACAACGTGTAGTACATAGATCATCTTGCTATGTTGCAGGTGACTGACAATGTGTAGTACATAGATCATCTTGCTATGTTGCAGGTGACTGACAATGTGTAGTACATAGATCATCTTGCTATGTTGCAGGTGACTGACAACTTGTAGTCCATAGATCATCTTGCTATGTTGCAGGTGACTGACAACTTGTAGTACATATATCAGCTTGCTATGTTGCAGGTGACTTATAACTTGTAGTACATAGATAATCTTGCTATGATGCAGGTGACTGACAACGTGTGTAACATAGATCATCTTGCTATGTTGCAGGTGACTGACAACTTGTAGTACATATATCATCTTGCTATGTTGCAGGTGACTGACAACTTGTACATAGATCATCTTGCTATGTTGCAGGTGACTGACAACTTGTAGTCCATAGATCATCTTGCTATGTTGCAGTGACTGACAACTTGTAGTCCATAGATCATCTTGCTATGTTGCGGGTGACTGACAACTTGTACATAGATCATCTTGCTATGTTGCAGGTGACTGACAACGTGTAGTACATATATCAGCTTGCTATGTTGCAGGTGACTGACAACGTGTAGTACATAGATCATCTTGCTATGTTGCAGGTGACTGACAATGTGTAGTACATAGATCATCTTGCTATGTTGCAGGTGACTGACAATGTGTAGTACATAGATCATCTTGCTATGTTGCAGGTGACTGACAACTTGTAGTCCATAGATCATCTTGCTATGTTGCAGGTGACTGACAACTTGTAGTACATATATCAGCTTGCTATGTTGCAGGTGACTTATAACTTGTAGTACATAGATAATCTTGCTATGATGCAGGTGACTGACAACTGTAGTACATAGATCATCTTGTTATGTTGCATGTGACTGACAACTTGTAGTACATAGATCATCTATCTATGTTGTAGGTGACTGAAACTTGTAGTACATAGATCATCTTGCTATATTGCAGGTGACTGACAACTTGTAGTACATAGATCATCTTGCTATGTTGCAGGTGACTGACAACTTGTAGTACATAGATCAGCTTGCTATGTTGGAGGCGACTTTGATAACTTGTAGTACATAGATCATCTTGCTATGTTGGAGGTGACTGACAACTTGTACATAGATCATCTTGTTATGTTGGAGGTGACTGACAACTTGTAATCCATAGATCATCTTGCTATGTTGCAGGTGACTGACAACTTGTAGTCCATAGATCATCTTGCTATGTTGCAGGTGACTGACAACTTGTAGTCCATAGATCATCTTGCTATGTTGAGGTGGCTTACAACTTGTATTACATAGATCAGCTTGCTATGTTGGAGGTGACTTTGACAACTTGTAGTACAAGACCATCTTGCTATGTTGCAGGTGACTGACAACTTGTAGTAAATAGATCATCTAGCTATGTTGTAGGTGACTGACAACTTGTAGTACATAGATAATCTTGTTATGTTGCAGGTGACTGACAACTTGTAGTACTATACCATCTTGCTATGTTGCAGGTGACTGACAACTTATAGTCCATAGATCATCTTGCTATGTTGCAGGTGACTGACAACTTGTAGTACATATATCAGCTTGCTATGTTGCAGGTGACTTACAACTTGTAGTACTTAGATCATCTTGCTATGTTGCAGGTGACTGACAACTTGTAGTACATATATCAGCTTGCTATGTTGCAGGTGACTGACAACTTGTAGTACATAGATAATCTTGCTATGTTGCAGGTGACTGACAACTTGTAGTACATAGATCATCTTGCTATGTTGCAGGTGACTGACAATTGTGTACATATGATCACTTGCTATGTTGCAGGTGACTGACAACGTGTAGTACATAGATCATCTTGCTATGTTGCAGGTGACTGACAACTTGTAGTCATAGATCATCTTGCTATGTTGCAGGTGACTGACAACTTGTAGTCATAGATCATCTTGCTATGTTGCAGGTGACTGACAACTTGTAGTACATAGATCAGCTTGCTATGTTGCAGGTGACTGACAACTTGTAGTACATAGATCATCTTGCTATGTTGCAGGTGACTGACAACTTGTAGTACATAGATCATCTTGCTATGTTGCAGGTGACTGACAACTTGTAGTACATAGATCATCTTGCTATGTTGCAGGTGACTGACAACTTGTAGTACATAGATCATCTTGCTATGTTGCAGGTGACTGACAACTTGTAGTACATAATCATCTTGCTATGTTGCAGGTGACTAAACTTGTAGTACATAGATCATCTTGCTATGTTGCAGGTGACTGACAACTTGTAGTACATAGATCATCTTGCTATGTTGCAGGTGACTGACAACTTGTAGTACATAGATCATCTTCTATGTTGCAGGTGACTGACAACTTGTAGTACATAGATCATCTTGCTATGTTGCAGGTGACTGACAACTTGTGTACATAGATCATCTTGCTATGTTGCAGGTGACTGACAACTGTACATAGACACTTGCTATGTGCAGGGACTGAAACTGTAGTACATAATCATCTTGCTATGTTGCAGGTGACTGACAACTTAGTACATAGATCATCTTGCTATGTTGCAGGTGACTGACAACTTGTATCATAGATCATCTTGCTATGTTGCAGGTGACTGACAACTTAGTACATAGATCATCTTGCTATGTTGCAGTGACTGACAACTGATCATACATTTATGTTGCAGGTGACTGACAACTTGATTACATAGATCATGCTTGTGCTATGTTGGGTGACTAAACTTGTATCAAGACATCGCATGTTGCAGTGACTGACAACTGTAGTACATAGATACTTAGCTATGTTGCAGGTGACTGACAACTTGTGTACATAGATCATCTTGCTATGTTGCAGGTGACTGACAACTTTAGTACATAGACCTTCTTGTGCAGTGACTGACAACTTGCTAATCAGCTTGCTATGTTGCAGGTGACTGACAACTTGTAGTACATATATCAGCTTGCTATGTTGCAGTGACTTAACTTTAACTATCATCTTCTGTTCAGGATACAACTGTAGTATAACACTGCTATGTTGCAGGTGACTGACAACTTGTAGTACATGATATCTTGCTATGTTGCAGGTGACTGACAATTGTTAATGATCATCTGCTAGTGCAGTGATGAATTTGACATTGCATCTGCTTGTTGCAGTGACTGACAACTTGTAGTACATAATCATCTTGCTATGTTGCAGGTGATACAACTTGTAGTCATAGATCATCTTGCTTGTTGCGGTGACTGACACTTTAGTCATGATCATCTTGCTATGTTGAGTGATGACAACTTATAGTACATATCATCTTGCTATGTTCAGGTGACTGACAACTTGTAGTAATATACACTTGCATTATGGAGCGACAACTTGTAGTACATAGATCATCTTGCTATGTTGCAGTGACTTACAACTTGTAGTCATAGATCATCTTGCTATGTTGCAGTGACTGACAACTTGTAGTACATAGATCAGTTTGCTATGTTGGTGACTGACAACTTGTACATAGATCACTTGCTATGTTGCAGTGACTGACAACTTTAACATATAATCTCTATGTTCAGTGACTGACAACTTGTAGTACTAGATCTTGCTATGTTGCAGGTGACTGACAACTTGTACATGTCATTTCTATGTTGCACGTGACTGACACTTGTAGTACATAGATCACTCTATGTTGCAGGTGATGCAGTCTTTGACTATTTGGGATGACATAGTCACCTTTTTGATGTTGCAGACACACTATCTTATGACCTCTTGCTAATTCAGGTGAAAAAATGACTACAGTGTATTTACATAGTACTTGTATTTTGTTCTTAGCTAGTGAAACATTTTACTTTGATGTCAAGTGACTGAAAATTTTGTCAGATCACTTTGTATACTTTGTTTAGTTTGTTCGGAATGTTCAAAAATTCTTGTCTGCACAATATGGAATAACTAAATTTTACTGTGAGTGCAACTTCATAGCATCGCTTTGAAAAATTTGTATATAATTCATGTTTGTTTTGATGCCAACAGTTGCTGTTGAAATCACAAGTTATGTTTACATGTAGTATAATTGATACCTCCTATTTGAAATGAAATTTTATGATTTGATTGTTTTGTTTGTTCGGATTGAATATTTGTTGTACGTTGTTGCATGATGAAATTGTTACATGACATCATGTTCTTCTTCTTTAAAATCTTTTATATACACTGTAAATCATTTTGTTGGTACTACAAATTGTTACTTGATCATGACGCTACGTCTTCTAACTTAATATATGCTATGTTTCGTGTGCCAAATTGTTATGGAAAAATAGTTTGATCTGTTTTATACACCAAATTGTATGTTACATTGCACGGCATGAGTTGACCCCCTCCAACTTTAAAATACATATTTTATGATTGAATCATTTGTTCTTCATTTGTTTGACGGTTTCTCCAAAAAATCGCACATTTAATTTTGGTGGACAACACATGATATATATATATATCAACACACTAGAGGCAGATTGTACCTTTTGGCAACATTCTCCACATGCACATACAACTTTTAAAATTGCTATTTATCTTTGCAATCAATAATTTGTTTGTCATTTAGATATTTTGTTTTGCAAAGATTTCATTTTTTAATAGTATCTCTCATATTTTCAAAAATTGAACACTTTTATTTAAAATTGTTTTATTTTGTTCTGAATTTCTTTTGAAAATGTGTTTGTTTCATGTTGATAGTTTTAAAACTAATATATTTTTATCACTATGCCACACTCCCTTTCCCACCTCAACTATATAAAATATAACAAAATTTGTATTTTTGATTTTATAACTTTTTTTATTATGTTCTAGATTATTGTACATTATATTTTAGTTTGTTAGCTTTTAAATCTCTTACAAACGTTAAACAAACTAGTGTCACTACTGATTATGGCCTTTTGTGATTGCGATCTGTATGGTCACACAGGGCATCAAGTAAAGAATGTCCCACCCTCTGTCTAGAATATGGAAAATGTTGTCTTTGATTCGCTCACAATACACAAAAAAGCAATAAAGAGGCCAAACAAGTCAAAAATACAGAAACTGGGAAGACCCTGGCCATAAAACTCATATGCATAAAACCCGACTGGTTAGTAATAATAATAATAATAAGAAGAAGCTGGCGGCGGCGACGAGGACGACGAAGACAAGTATTCTTATAGGCCTCACTTCCTCCTAAGTTCCAAAATATTGGTTTTGTCTACTTGGGCAGTGTGAAATTATCGAAACATACCCGAGATCTTACCTCCCTCTTACCCCACCCCCTCAAGAGAGCTCAGAACTATGTTATCCTACAGCGTTAAAATCGCACCCTCCTTTTGTTTGCTACCCTTACTGTTATGCTGTAGTAAGTAGTATCTTTGACCACAAGGAGACATGTTTGGAAGGAAATGTCAATTATTACAACTCTGACACGAAGACTAAGAATCTCCTTGACAGTAACAATTATTTTTTTCAAATCAATCAAAGTTTGAAAACAAGACACAGAATAAATTACCAAAAAAGTGATTAAAATACCTATAGAATAGCCTGAAATTCTAAAATATTACTACAAATTTGCCAAAAAATCAAACAGAGAATTTAAATGAAAAATTGAATTGAACGCACAAACATGCACTTTACAAATGGAAACTAAAAATAGCTATGCAATAAAGTCTTTTAACAGCTAAACTCTTGCATTCTGGTAAATATAAAGGTGATTTACAAAAATTTACTTTTAAAAAATCCCATCCCAACGCAACTTTACACTGTTTAATCTCAGTCTCATCTGTTATGTGTATTTTACATACATGACAAACAAATGGATACAAAGTTAATTTTCAACATCATCTTCTCATTCCTTCAAAGCTTGATTAAAAAAATAGGTTTGAGTATCTATGCATTCATAAAAATATATCGTAGCATTAAAAAATATACTAATTTAACGTAAGTACCATAATATTATTCACACCAGAATGGGCTGCCGGGAAGTTGGACCCACTCCCCCCATTATAAACGTATTATTTGTGGGCTTTTAAAAACAGAACATACAAAAATGTTTGTATAACAAGCCGGAACAAGCGAGGATTAAACGATTGCAATCATAAAAACATGAATTTTTAATAGAATGGGGGAAGGGGTTTCCATGAAGTTGGCCCCTCACGAGTAAGCAAAGTGTCACAAATTCATGTCCCATCTGTGCAAGAACAAATAAACAACAAACAACACTTTTTGCGGAATACTCCAGAACAAACGAAGAATGGAATATTGCAATCATTAAAACATGATTTTTTTTAAGAGTGGGAGGGGGGGTGCCCTTACCATGAAGCTAGCCCCTCACGAGTAAACAAAGTATCACAAGTTCACTTCCCATTTGTGCAAGAACAAGTGCAGAACAAACAACACATTTTGCTGAACAACCCAGAACAAACGATCGCAACCATAAAAATGTAAATTTTCCAAAGTGGGGGGCTATCGTGAAGTCCCCCCCCCCCCAATGTAAACAAAACTCTACTAAAGAATGTGATGCTCTTTTTGCAAGCTAATCAACACATCCCAGCCCTTGATACTCTGATGCTTCAACACTATGACCAGCCAACAAAATTATCAAACCTTAAGTCCAAACAGTTGACTCACGGAGTATAAGCTTATGTCTGTGCCGACACAACAAGGCTGCTTGACGTACACTACCATAATAAAGCTGAAGTCATGTATCCATGCCACTGTTAGTAATGCCCTTAAAGCTTTTAACACATGTTAATTAACTTGAACCTCAAAAACTATAATATTATTTTTAAACAACTTTGTGATAAAGCTTTAGGAATATACAATAGTAAGCTCTAAAAAAAAAAAACCAATTATTTTAAGCCAGATTAATAAAAGCTAAAAAGAATACAGATTTAAAAAAACTCTAAATAATGTTGAGTAAGGAGCATCTAATATATAAAAATAAATATATTTAGAAAATAAGTTCTTTGTATAATAATTACAATATATTATTGTCTCAAGTAAAAAAAATCATGATAAATAAATAGTAATAGAATATATAGGCAGATAGATTAGGTTTGTAAAATCTGTCAACTGTCTGATTATATGATCACACAGAGAACACAGCTTGAGGATGATAATTTAGAGATTACTGTGAACAACATATAATTTGACATGATTCATCTCTCAAGCTTGACTTTTATCAGTTTTTTAAAACCTTCCTTAATTTGTGTAGTGTAATAGTTTAAGCCTGTATATTCATTACAAATTACTAATGACCGATGTTGTTGCACACACTACAGCACACTTCATAAGTGTACAACTAAAGCAGTTCTACACGCTAAAGAGGTTAATGAGTTTAAATATTTAGGAACAATTTTAACTAGCAATAACAATATTAAAGTGGAATTTAGGCAAGAATTTGCTGCTCCAATGTTGATGGACTCTGTCATCAAGGATTAGATCAACATCGGACTCATCCGCTTCAACTCGGCCATGACAGACTGTTTTACACTCTTCCTCATTCCCAAATCAGATACAACCATATACAAGGGCTGAATACATCTCAACCCCTAAATTTTCTCTTCTGACAGCGGGGTGATCCCTCACTGAAATCAACGTGGCGGACTGGCTATGTAAGATTGATTTGCTGTCCCGATTTCTTTCATTTCACAGTTTTAGAACTTTCCCAGATATTTTTTGACATCTACTACAAAGGATTGAAATACTCACTCACACATCTCCCAATGGGTAACGCCTTATCACTCGCCATCCTGCAGAAAACAGTTACTGAAGTATACCTGGACAACTTTTTGTTTATTGACTTAACCTGAAAGAGTTGCAGGAAATGCCTCTGCTCTTAGAGTCTCTGGGATTCAAAATTAATGATAGGAAGTCCTCCACAGACCCTGCAAACTGACTCACATAGCTGGGCTTCATGATTGACACCACAACACAGATTCTCTTCCTATCCGAAACAGATCAAGAACGTGCAGCAATGCTCCTACATCATCTCCCCAGGGCCGACAACTAACGATAAACTAAGATTGGTGGCTACTTAGCTTGGATAGAAGTTAATCTGCGGTGGCCAGGTTACGTTTGTCGAATATCTAGAGACTAAGTTCATCCGTCAGTGTCTGAGAGCCTTTCGAGAGAGGTTTCTTGCCGGTGGACTTCCTTCTCCGGCACCCCATCACCCTCTTCTTGGCCGCCACCTTGTGGCTGGATATTCTCCCAAAAAAAACCCACCAATCTTGTCCAGTTCACTTCACCTCTGGATATTAACCTAATTGACACTTTGATTCAGATTAGCAAGCTCATGTTAACTGAGTAATATATTAACAAACCTGGAAGTTAATTTCAAGAAACTTTTAAAAATGAAATCAAAATCAATTGAACCAAATAAAATTCCTTTCACAAATTAGATTTTTCAATAATCTTTTATAAATGTTTTACTTTTTAAAAATAAGCGTCTGTGTGTAAGTGTGTGTGTAAATGTGCATGCATTTAAAAAATAGTATTTATGTGTAACAATCTAGCACAGGCATGTTCAATCTTTCCCCTATTGATGGTCGCATATAAGTCTTTGGGGAATTGACCGGGGACCATAAAGGAAATGTATAGAACCTAGTAACTAAATAGAGTACACACACATACCATACCCACACCCATCCATCCACTAACCCTACACAAGTAACATACCCACACCCATCCATCCACTAGCCCTACACAAGTAACAAACCCACATCCATCCATCCTCCCTTTAGCCCTACACAAGTAACATACCCACACCCATCCATCCACTAGCCCTACACAAGTAACATACCACACCCATCCATCCACTAACCCTACACAAGTAACATACCCAAACCCATCCATCCACTAGCCCTACACAAGTAACAAACCCACATCCATCCATCCTCCCTTTAGCCCTACACAAGTAACATACCCACATCCATCCATCCATCCACAGCCCTACACAAGTAACATACCCACATCCATCCATCCATCCATCCACAGCCCTACACAAGTAACATACCCACACCCATACATCCACTAGCCCTACACAAGTAACATACCCACACCCATACATCCACTAACCCTACACAAGTAACATACCCACACCCATACATCCACTAGCCCTACACAAGTAACATACCCACACCCATCCATCCACTAACCCTACACAAGTAACAAACCCACATCCATCCATCCTCCCTTTAGCCCTACACAAGTAACATACCCACATCCATCCATCCATCCATCCACAGCCCTACACAAGTAACATACCCACACCAATCCATCCACTAACCCTACCCAAGTAACATACCCACACCCATACATCCACTAACCCTACACAAGTAACATACCCACACCCATACATCCACTAGCCCTACACAAGTAACATACCCACACCCATCCATCCACTAGCCCTACACAAGTAACATACCCACACCCATCCATCCACTAACCCTACACAAGTAACATACCCAAACCCATCCATCCACTAGCCCTACACAAGTAACAAACCCACATCCATCCATCCATCCATCCACAGCCCTAAACAAGTAACATACCCAAACCCATACATCCACTAGCCCTACACAAGTAACATACCCACACCCATCCATCCACTAGCCCTACACAAGTAACATACCCAAACCCATCCATCCACTAACCCTACACAAGTAACATACCCACACCCATCCATCCTACCTTTAGCCCTACACAAGTAACATACCCACATCCATCCATCCATCCACTAGCCCTACACAAGTAACATACCCACATCCATCCATCCACTAGCCCTACAAAAGTAACATACCCACATCCATCCATCCATCCACTAGCCCTACACAAGTAACATACCTACATCCATCCATCCACTAGCCCTACACAAGTAACATACCTACATCCATCCATCCTCCCTCTAGCCCTACACAAGTAACATACCCACATCCATACATCCACTAGCCCTACACAAGTACCATCCATCCACTAGCCCTACACAGGTACCATCCATCCACTAGCCCTACACAAGTACCATCCATCCACTAGCCCTACACAGGTACCATCCATCCACTAGCCCTACACAAGTACCATCCATCTACTAGCCCTACACAAGTACCATCCATCCACTAGCCCTACACAAGTACCATCCATCCACTAGCCCTACACAAGTACCATCCATCCACTAGCCCTACACAAGTAACATTCATCGACTATCCCTACACAAGTAACATTCCCACACCAATCCATTCACTAGCCCTACCCAAGTAACATACCCACACCCATACATCCACTAACCCTACACAAGTAACATACCCACACCCATACATCCACTAGCCCTACACAAGTAACATACCCACACCCATCCATCCTCCCTCTAGCCTTACACAAGTAACATACCCACATACATACATCCACTAGCCCTATACAAGTAACATACCCACACCTATACATCCACTAGCCCTACACAAGTAACATACCCACACCCATCCATCCACTAGCCCTACACTTGTAACATACCCACACCCATCCATCCACTAGCCCTACACATGTAACATACCCACACCCATACACTAGCCCTACACAAGTAACATACCCACTAGGGATGGGAAAAACTGCTCCTTTAGTGGAGCAGGAGGAATCTGCTACTGTTCCACCACTGGACCTGTTCCTTTTACCTGCTCCTTTTTGTCACAGTTCCTACATACAAAACTACTCTCAGCCTAATTTTTTTTAAGCATCGTGTCTACTGCCCGTTCGGTTTTTTTAGCACCGCGTCTTACTACCCGTTCGGGTTATACGCTTAAGTACTAATTACACTAATGGATTAGGAATTGGAAGGGTGAATTTAGAGGAAGTGAACCCGCATTTGCGTGGAGGGAGAGTGGTAAACCATTTAAGAAAAACCACCCCAGTTCACCCGACCGAGATTCGAACCTCGATCTCCCCGTCCTCGGTGGTCTGGCTCAACACGACTGGCGCGTTGGCCAACTACGCCATCGAGGCGGGTCCGTTCGGTTTATAGCAATATGCACTAATTGCGCTAATTTTTTAGGGACGGGGATGACTTATTTTAGAGGAAGTGCACCCACATTTGTGTGAAATAAGAGTGGAAAACATTTATGTAAAACCACCCTCATAGCAACCAACCGGGATCGAACCCCAATCTCCCTATATCGGCAGCTCAGTCTATTTCAAGAGTAACACCAGAGACTAAGGGTCTGCAACCTTTTTGATATCGTGGGCCATATGTGTTTAAAAATAATAATTGTTGGACCTATTCGGAAAAAAAAGTTCAACTTTACATTTTTCATGTAGCAATTAGTTATTAATTCTATTGAACACAATTGTTTTCTAAATATTTTGTGGGCTAAATAAAACCAGTCAGTAGGCTATAGATTGCTGAACCTTGCCTTGAATCATTTTATCACCAAGTGGGCCCTTTCAATTTTCAACATTAACGTAACAATTTATTGTGCGAATACATTACATACTGTACTTGTATTGTGGAAATATTGTTTTTTACTACGAAAGCTTTCCTCCTAAAAACTCATTTGTTACTCCCCAAACCAAAACTAAACTAGGTCTATAATAGATAAGTAAGGTTGCGCTGAACCTGATCTCAGCGCTATGACAAGAACACAACGTATCCACTTCGGTTCTACTTTACGACTGCTCCAAAATATCTTAGGAGCATAAAGGAACAAGGTTGCTCCGGACCTGTTACAGCGCAGCCTGTCACAGAGACGAGGAGCAAGGTTACTTTGGACCTGTTCCAGCGCAGCCTGTGAAAGAAAGTAGAGAGACGAGTAGCAATGCCAAGCGTTGATAAACACTTCTAATACGTAGCTGTTTTGTGCTGCCATCTACCGTACAATATTGTAACGATGCAGTGTCGACTGAGAGAAAACAGTAGAAGTTTGGAGAAAACAATTGGGAATACATTAATAGGTTTAACGTTTCAAACTGACCTGTGACAAAAAGGAACAGCTCCTTTCGTCTGTCAGGAACAGGCTGTGAATGTGACGTCGGAGGAGCAGTGACAAAGGAGCAGGTTGTGATTTCACAACCCATCCCTAATACCCACACCCATCCATCCACTAACCCTACACAAGTAACATACCCACACCAATCCATCCACTAGCCCAACACAAGTACCATCCATCCACTAACCTTACACAAGTAACATACCCACATCCATCCATCCACTAGCCCTACACAAGTAACATACCCACACCAATCCATCCACACACTAACCCATTGATTCCCAACCTTTTTTGTTTGGAGGAACCCTTAAAATATTTCGAAAAATCTCAAGGAACCCCCTACCTGGCTGACATAATATATTTGACAGGGTTAAATTAAATAAAGACATGAAAAAATGGGTTAGTAGTTAATAATAATTAAATCATGCTTTAGAATAAAATATTATACAAGTATTTACTACATATTAATATTTAGCTTACTAATATTACTGTTAATAAAATAATTACCAACATTTTCAGTTTACATCTGGCTTACTGGCTATAAACAAACTTGGTGTATATAAGAGGTGTGTTTTTTTAAGTAAGTACTGTTTTTAAATTCGGCTGCTGTGGCTGCCGTTCCGCGCATGCGCGCAGAGTACCTCCATCTGTTGGCTAGCCACAGATGCCATTACGTAATTATTCGACCGTGTTTACGTCTATTTGTGAGTATTTAAAATGGCTCATTCAATAGAAAATCCCGCCGACTGTGAAATATGCTCTGTTTTTCGTTTTCTTCATGCAAAAGATGTGAAAGTGGCTGAAATTCATCGGTAGATCAGTGAAGTGTATGGAGAAAACATTATGAGCGAAGGAATGGTAAGAAAATGGGTTAGAGCATTTAAAGCTGGCCACACGAATGTGCATGATGAGGAACGAAGTGGGTAACCTTCTGTCTATACTGAAGAATTGGGGCAGAAAGTTGATGGAAAAGTTCGAGAGAGCAGACGCTTTATGATTTCATCTTTATCTAATGAGTTTCCTCAAGTTTCAAGAAGTGTTCTTTATGGAATTGTGACAGAACACTTAAATTATCGTAAGTTGTGGTCACGCTGGGTACCGAAAATGTTGACTAAGGTGCACAAAAGCAAACATTTAGCGAGTGCGTTGACTTTCCTTGAACAATACACTGATTTTGGTGATAATTTTTTAAGCCAATATGTCACAGGTGACGAAACATGGGTGGCTCATGTCATGCCGGAATCGAAACAACAATCCATGGAATGGTGGCATTCAACATCACCCAAGAAAGTGAAGTTCAAGCAAACAATTTTAGCCCAAAAAATCATGTGTTGCTTGTGGATTTTTTGCCTCATGGTGACACAATAAATTCTGAGAACTTTTGTGAGACTTTAACTAAACTGCGCGGTGCAATCCAAAACAAAAGGCGTGGCGTGCTGAGTAAGGGGATTGTTTTGCTTCATGTCAATGCCCGTCCACATGTGGCTAATCGTACTCAAGATCTCATTGCATCATTTGGCTGGAAACAAAACAGTCCCGATCTAGTGCCTAGTGACTACCACTTGTTCTTTCATTTAAAAAAGCATCAGTGCCACACCGATGATGATAACCTCAAAAAGGCTGTGTAGCAGTGGTTATCAAATCAGGCGGCAGATTTCTATGAGGATGGAATTCAAAAGCTGGTTGTACGATATGATAAGTACCTTAATATTGGTGGAAATTATGTTGAAAAGTAGATTAAAGTACAGGCTTTCATGTAAAAATAAAATTGATAAAAAATGACACTTGTGTGTTTTTAATTTCAAAGTGGTAATTACTTAAAAATCACGTCTTGTATTTTGCAATAGTTTTGTGTTATTATAATGTTTTTTTATATTATTATTATGTTATTATTATTATTAGTGTTATTATAATGTTTTTTTCTTCAATGAAAAAATAATTTGAATTTTATTGTTTTATTATTAATTCACAACTGAAAATAATACATGTTTAAATAGAATAACAATGATTCCTACTGTCACTTAATTTAATGTGAAACTTGGGCTTGCTTTTTTGTTCATTTATGAACTTTTGGGTTCATTTCTCTTACAATTAGTTTGCTAGTAAAACATAACTTTCCTAGACGATAAGGTGTCTTCTGTAGTTAGGAAGTGATGATTACAGTTAGATCTTGAGGATCTCAATATTCAAACAAAATAACCAAATAACAATTTGTTGTGTGTTGTTATAACCACGATAGGTCACCTGCTACTACTGTATTACTAATAGATGGTGTTGTTTGTTAGACTTGAATCAGAAGATGAAGATGAAGGATTAGATGTCTTGGAGAAGGATCTCATGGAGGTAAAACTTCATTTAATCTTTACTCTTTTATTGTTACTGTACATGTACAAATATTCAACTATTTCTTATATCAATTTCTTAATTATTTCTATTCAAATTTCAAATATTAAATTCAGAAGTTTTGAATGACTGTGCTTTTTCAATAACTTAAAAACAATATTGGTTAATTCAATTTCACCACACATTTTTATATATGATGCAACAATTATTTGAATAAGATGTATATTTATTTCAAGTTCCCTAGTGGAAATATTCAGGCATTGCTCAGTCTAGTAGGCGGTCACACTGTTAGATTGGAGTTCAGGTCATAAGGCCAGATTTATCCTCTTGAGACAGATTCACCATTTTTATACAATACTCTTAACAAGCTTTACAAAGCGTATAAGCTTTGTGGAAATATATTTTATGTTTAGTCATGTCCATAGTTATATATTATTGTGTTTATTGTTTTAACTATTCTAGACCCACTTTAAATAGACATAGCACAAGATTGCCCAAGAAGGGTAGGGTTAGAGTTTTAATTCTGGCATGTTGAATGAAATGGGTGGAATGAAAAACCGACTTTTTTAAAATTAAAATCGTAATAGTGTGGAAAAGTTGCCTTTTGATACAAGTATGTTACCCTTAAAATTTGGAATGTGTAGAACGATTCCTTGTGGTGCCCCAATGCATTAGGAATAAGACCTTATCTCATCAAAATATGCAATTATTTAGACACATTCTTTCAAAGCAGATTCTCTTTCTGTGCTGACTCCCCATTTCTTCCATCATGGTGTGTACAAATTACAATGCACATCACTATGCACAGCTGCAGACTTTATAGCTCACAAGTCACATCTTATCTTTTCGTCAGCTGTGTGCGAGCGCCTGTCTCAACAACATGTGTTTTAAAGAGTGGTTTAAATGATCTATTTATTCGTTTGGGATTCGCAATTCATGTTCTTCGCAAGCTTAAAATATGGCTTCATTGTCATCAGGTACTAGACAACGTGCAAAATATATTGTTTTGGGTGCTCCTAAAGAAACAGGTCACAGAGTTCTACCTACTTATGAAGATGTTACAAAACATTGTCTATATTTGAAACGTGCCGAGGAAAAGAAAACAATACGCAAAATAAGTGAAGTAATCGCTTCAAAGTTAATTGAACTATGGAAGAAAACTTCAATCCTTGCATTATCTTTTAATAGAACTATGAAATTATGCCGAGACTATTATGATAAATATGGAAATGTCCTAAAACCTGTAAAAGGCTGGAAAAAATATAAATCAATATAAATTAAAATTAAAACAATTTCAAGATGATGCAAGAAAACTATTAAAAGTATATTTCATCGTGCGAATACAGGGATTTATTATAATGTTATTGCGAATAGTCCCGCAAAGTACTTAAGAGAGGGCATTTATTTCTCACAGACCAACGGACAGAAAGGAAAATGGTAATGGGCCATATTGATCTTGAAGCAAACAAGAAAATCCAACAGAACAAGAAAAGAAAAGAGAACAAAGTGTAAAAGCTCATGAATTATAATAAAGGAGACAAAACAGAAGCTACTAAGATTCCAGCAAATGAGGGAACAAGCATTGAGAAGGAAAGTGGTGGATCCTCTATAACTCCTGAGCCCTCGACATTAAAAAGAAAGAAGTTGACCCAAGTGAGAGTTATTATGTTCCATGTTTTGGCATGTGAAAGAACGGGTGTGTCCGATAAGAGCGTGGCCATAATTGCTAATTCTGTATTAGAAGATATTGGAAAAGTTTCACAATCTGATACTACAAGCGTTGTAAACAGAATGAAAATTAAAAGACAACGAACAAAACTTTGAAAAAATATTACCAAGTAAGTAAAAGCAAATACTTCATCCATAAACAGACTATTTTCCAAATTTCCTTGCCACAGCCAAGCGGTTAAAAGATGTATTATATCAGTATCGGAAGCTTCTTGAGCAATTAGTGGCCACAAGTCTAGAGATGGCTTCATTCGTTCCCTGTTAAAGTCACATAAAATAATGACAAAATTCAACACAAAAGAACAATATGTAACCACTAAATAAATGGCCTTCGGATTGGAAAGGGTGAAAAGGTGGGGTGTTAGGGGGTGGAGCTTGATATGCAACCACCTCCACGTGGTGAGCTCTGGGTTATTTCATCATTAAAACAGCTATTTAAATGTTTTAAAAATGAAAAAATGAAGAGTTGCGTGGAATTATTAGTTCTAGCTGGTAAAATATTCAAAGGTTGTGGGGCAATGGAAGATATAGTGCTAAATCATCCAGTTTTGCACTCTTATTAAATAGCTTTTTTTTTATTTAGTACCACGTATTACTACCTGTTCGGGTTATATGCTTAAGTACTAATTACGTTAATGGTTTAGGAATTGGGAGAGTTCAATTTAGAGGAATGAAACTAGCATTTGCATGGAGGGAGAGTGGAACACCATTTAGGAAAAACCACCCCCAGTTCACCCGAGCAAGACTCAAACCTTGATCTTCCCGTCCTCGGCGGTTTATCTCAACGCAAATCTAGCACGTTAGCTAACTACACCACCAAAGCGGGTATTATTGAATAGATGAATAGATAACTTTTTTGAGCTATCACAATAATTTTTTGGGGGAATTCTCACTTTTCAGGTCATTTTCGTTCCACCCTTATGTTGAACTGAAGATTTTTTTCTTTTCACAATTCATTTAAAACAAATGTATTCCCCCTCTCTATCCATGCTGATCTGTTAACACTTTCTTAAACATTCAGTCAACTCATCCACACCTTATTAGACTTAATAAGACAGTGTAGAAACACAGTACAATAATGTAAAGTAATTGATAGTGAAGGAAGCCAACCTGAAAGGATAGTTTAAGTTATGCCTGCATAGAAAAATGCACTTCTCTTTTCATTTCTTCTTTTCTCAAACTATTGCACTATATTACACTTCACACAAACAAAGATAGGCTATTGAACTACATGTTTCTAGAATGATGTAACTGAGAAGAAATGAAGAGAGAATTGTGTTTTTCTATCTAGGCCTAACCTAACTATCCTTTCAGGTTGGCTGCCTTCACTATCAAGGTACTAGTGACATTTTAGTAAATATCGAGAGAAGTGCATAAATGCAAACTAGATATGCCCAAATATTTTGTGGCAAAATTCCCATCATGTGCTGCTACCTAACAGCATTTGTTGTAATCACTTTCAAAAACTGTTGTTCTCTTCAGAGGCAGAGGGATATACGCTCACATGTATCTCTCTGCCACTCAGCTGATGAGTAATGTATTTGTGTGGTTACAGCTATTTAACTGATCAAAGTGAGCATTTAAACTATTTTTATTGTAAATGTTACTATAAAAGAAGATAATATGAAGTCTGATCTGGAGCACAGGGAATGTAAGTGTTTACTTCTTTATTTATCACTAGTAATTTGATGTTAATAGCAAAATGTAAAGCCATGAGTTTTTATACGTTAGTTATAGATGAAAGATATTATTTTCAAGAAAGTTTTGAAGCTAAAATTGATTTTATTATATATTAATATATTAATAATTAATAGCGACCCTCGGGGTTTCTTAACATTTTGAACAATGCAAAGCCTAGGCTAGGTTGCACAATGGACATTAGTCTAAACAACATGTACTCCTTAGTTAAAATATATATAGTAAAATTTAAAATGTGAACTGAAAGTAATATCAATATGGCTTCAATAAATGTTATAAAAAATTTAATATTTATTTTTACCATTCCTAGATTAAACTTTAATATAGCAGTAAGCAAATATATAATACATTCACAACCTTAATTAACTTGGAAGACAGCTCAAAAAGTTACTAGAAATATTCCATAATGTATCCCTATGCCAGCAGCTGACACAATGTCACTTTGGATAACTATAATAGAAACATATGCTAATGTAGGAATGTGATGGTTAACCACAGTAATTAGGTCAATATTAATAATATATATATATATTAGTTGAGGTTAGGCACAAAGCCTATTTACTGTTTTATTCCACTTTAAAAAAATATTATTCGCAACACCTTTACAAAAGGTCTAACGAACATAGCTTCAAAATGGCAACCAACTAATTTAAAGAAACCGTGTGATTGAACATGACGGAAACCAGTTCATTACAATGATGCACCCACGCAGTGGATACAAATATTTTATTCGATTAAATATTTGAAATACGATAAAATAATTATAAAATAATTTATTATATATTAAATAAATGACAAGTAGTTTCTCTTTTCCGAGTAAATACTATGCCTGTGTTAAAAAGTATTAATGTATGCACTATATTACACATCATAGATAACATTCCAAAACAGAGAATAAGTACTTTCAATTAGGTTTAAAATATTGTTTCAGATTGAATAAATAGAAATTATTAAAAGTAATGAAATAATGTGAGAAAACTTAATGTTTACATTATTTTAACAGGGTGTCCGGCGACCTGGAAAACCGGGAAATGTCAGGGAATTTGCTTGGTCAGGGAAAATTCAGGGAAAAGTCAGGGAATTTAATTAAATTTCTGGAATTTTTACATGATGCTAACAATTTCACACATTTTGGCTCACAAAAGTAAAAACAACTGTTTTATTTCAGTCAATACACACTGGATCATTTTTAACACATACGGCGTAGACGGCATTTTATTATCAAGGTCAACGTGTGTCTTCTTTCCACCCCTACACACTCTAGCCAAAGCTATGCGCACGTGCCGAGAAGCTTAAATCTCCTCTGTGTGTGTGTGTGTGTTGTGTGTGTGTATACAGCCAAAGTTGAGCTGTGTTTATGCGCATGCGCGAGGACTCATTCCCCATGAAGAAACCTTTTCTGTGTTCCTTTAGGTAAAGTTAAGTTATGTGTGCGCATGCGCGAGAATTCCTTTGAGACGAAGGAAAACGCCTTCAACTGTAGACATCGTGTTACGTTTTGTGTTCGTGTTAAGTTATTTTGATCTAAATTTTAGTGACTCAATATAATCCTAGTTAATAAAAGCTTGAAAACCAAGAATATAGTTATTATGTTTTAGTTTATTTTAGTGTCTAAGTAAACTCCCGCTCATGCGTTCTTTTAATTTTCTGCGGGTTGATTACCGCTTCAAATATTTGGGCATAGCATGTAGGTTATTATTTTAAGTAGACGCTAATTTATTTTTCAATTTAAATAAACTATAGTCGTGTTCAGTTTTTTCTTAAGGGAACAAGTGTTTAAATTACCAGGATGAATATCTAAACTAAAACGTAAGTAACTAGGCCTAGCTTTGATTCAACAATGTATAATACAATGCTATTATTTTTATTAATGTTGAGTTGCTAGTTTTCTAGGATTGTTAGTAAATATATATTTACGAGAAAGGTTTTAGTAGCAATTAAGAGACCGTCCCCACAAGTTTTTAACAAACTAAATAGGACTAGGCTCTAGGCCTATAGCTTTTTTTATATATATAAAGTCTGATGATTTTTTATAGGCCTACAAATTTTATTTTTACAATAATTTTAGGATAAATCAATCTATTTTTTAATAGCAATAATATAATATAGGGCCTAGGCTGATATTTATCGACTTTATCTTCTACTTCAAGGGATAGTGTTACATATAGGCTAGCTTGATTTAGGCAAATAACTTTTATAACTTAGCACATGTTGGTGTTTACTGCATAATATAATAATTGTTCAATGTAGCTCTTAGGAGGGTAAGCCCTATTAAAAGTGGATTTTCCATCCTGCTAAACTAAACGCTAGTAAATTTAACTTAAGCTCCTACTCGTTTTTGTTCCTTCTCCCTTAGATTTTTTTTGTAAAAAAGTAGGCCTGTGTTAGATTTAGGGCCTACTAAGCTGAATATAGGTATAACTAAACAAATAATTTTGCTTAACATATTTTAAATATAGGCCTAGTAAGTAGAAACATTTGATCAATAATGACTCCAAAAAGTTAATGTTTTCTAGATGTTCCTTTTTATAAAAATCAACAGTCTCTATATATTTTCACTATATTTAAACTTCACAGCATTCTAAAGCGTTTAATGCTTTATGCACCAACAGGTTACCCAAGCAGAGTGTGAACTAGGCCTCATTGCAACACAATGTCCAAGTTTAAGAAAACTTCATTCAATCCTCTTTGGTGCTTGGATCCAGCTCTTTCATGGGTTCAAGAGGCACCTGACGACAAGTTTTCTGTCATTTGTTCTCTGTGCAGAACGAAAATATGTTTAAGCAACATGGGAAAACAAGCCCTAACAAGCCACATGGCAGGGAAAAGACATAAAACGTCAGAAAGTAATATAAAGGGTACCCTTTCACTTAAACTATTCTTAAAAAAGAGCCCCCCAGAGTGTAGAAGTGTAGTTGAAACTGCAACAAGTAGCTCATCTATTTCAGAATGTATGCCAAAGCCATTAGTTGGAGGTAATATTTCCCCTAAATCTGCCGTGTGTACAGTATCTAGTGTAGGCGAAAGTAGTGGTAATTTAGTACCAGAAGAGACACAACAAAGGTCACGGACACTACAATCTTTTCTTCTTGGGGAAAGTGTAACAAAGGCAGAAATATTATGGTGTATGCAATGTATAATACATCATAGTTCATTAAGAACAATTGCCAGTGGAATCTCATTATTTAAGCAAATGTTTCCTGACAGTGCCATAGCAAGTAAAGTGCAGCTTCAAAAAACAAAAGTGGCTTATGTGATTGTGCATGGATTAGCACCTTATTTTGAGCGTGAAGTGAAAACATTACTGTCTCACACTAATCATATGGTCGTAGGGTTTGATGAAAGCCTCAATAAAATTTCTCAAAAACAACAAATGGACATTGTAGTGAGGTTTTGGAATAATTCAAAGGGGGAAGTTTCAACTAGATATTTAACATCTGTTTTCTTAGGTCATACTACATCATCTGATTTATTAACAGCATTCAAAAATGGTTTAGCTAACGTGGATCTAAAAAAGGTTGTGCAAGTAGGAATGGATGGCCCAAATGTAAATATTAAATTTTTAAGGGACTTAAAGAGTGAATTGCTTGATGACTGCCCGGAAAACGGTAAACTCCTAGATATGGGTAGTTGTGGACTACATACACTGCATTGTGCATTTAAAGGAGGTATCAAGGCCACCGATTGGAAACTGGTTGAATTTTTGCGGGCACTGTATAATCTGTGGAAAGCTGTGCCTGCTCGAAGAGCAGATTATATCGCCATTACAGGGTCCACACTTTTTCCTTTAAAATTCTGTGCAATACGGTGGTTAGAGAATGCTAAAGTCGCAGAAAGAGCCTTTATAATTCTGCCAAATGTACTGAAGTTTGTTAATGAAATAAAAGGTAAAAATGAGCCTAAATGTAACAGCTTCAAAGTAATTTCAGAAGCTTTGAAAGATAAACTATTAGGCCCGAAACTAGCTTTTTTTCAGAGCCTAGCATCAGACATAGAGCCTTTTTTAAGGGAGTTTCAATCAAATGATCCTCTTGGACCTTTTCTGTACAATGCCCTAACTACTTTGGTTAAGCGTGCAATGGAAAAAATTGTCAAACCTGAAATATTATCAACATCAGTCTCTAAAATAGATATCTTGAAAAAAGAAAACTTCTTGTTTGATAAGGAGATTGATATTGGATACGCCACTAGGGATGCCCTTCGAAAATTGAAATGTGTGCCAGATCGTGACTTATTGCAGTTTCGTATGGAGTGCCGTAAATGTTTGCAAGCATTTGTATCAAAGATTATGATACGGTCACCTCTGAACTACGAATTGACAAAGTCAATTTCATGCTTCGACCCTGCAGTAGCTATTCGAACGGAAATTGCCAATAAACGCTTGTCTGATGCCTTGCAAATGTATTGTTACACCGTCTCCGTGCCTTCTACTTAACGACCACAATTAAATAAAAGGGAGAAGGTATAATCTACATAAGGGAAAATATAAGCAGAATTAAAAAATATAACAATAATATGGTTTATTCAGTATAAACGTAGATAAAGCAAAGTACAGTGGTCTCATTATATCATTCTGAATAATGCTGAAAATAATAACGTGAAGCGCAGAATGTAAACATTCCATGTTTACATTTATTATAAGTCGTCTTTAAGAGACACAAAATTACGTAGATTATAATACCAAAAGTGAAGTGAAGTAAGATATCCACAAAATGAAACATACATTAAATATTCTTGCCTGATGGGCTCCTCAAACAATTACCAGTTACAATACGAAAATTTACAATTACATAAAACATAACGCGAGAGTTTGACTTCCAGACTCAAGTCAAAACCTCCCGGGACTAACTATATCTTAGAAAAAACAGAAGATTGAAATTTAGAACAAAATTAAATTATATAAAAAAAATAACAAGCCTAATTTTATTTCTACAGTCGCGTGAAATAGCAAAATACAAAAGTCCACACATTTTAACAATTTACATTTAAATTCACTCAATACAAAATTACCAATGGTGGATTTCAAACCAAACTAATAAACTAACAAACTAACCAACCGCGCCTAAGTGGCGGCATACAAGTTACATTTAAGCGACTGAGATAATAAAGAGAAAAGTTAAATAATAAGCAAAACACAAAATAAAGATTTTAACACGAAAATATTATAAGTCGAAAATGAATAGAGTTCTTTATAAGTAACAGCCATAGTTACGTTCCAATTTATGATGTATGAATGTTTATCCGATCATTGTCCAGGTCGACGACAATGATCCGTCTTCGTTCGTAGATTTTAGATAGTCAAAGTTTTTTAGACAATGTCAGCCTGTTTTATAGTGATTTTCGTTGCACGGAAAGAGGGGAGGTAATTTCTAGCACGCAGTTGCTAGCTGTCATAGGTCACGTAGGCACTTTGTAGGGTTGTTCCATCGGAAAATTAGAACAAGTCGGCGATCATTGGATGTTTGTGTTGTTTGGGGAAGTTCATCTGACATCCGTCAGAGGGCGGGTGGATTGTTGTCTTCTAGCGTTCTCCATGTTGTCATTCCTCAGATTCAATCTGACTAGACGGAGAATGACCACGCGTTGATTGTAGACCTTCGTTAGCTCGGCCCCATTCTTCACATTGGCTGCACGGTGTAGTTCAGCTTTGGTGGCGGCTAGTGATAGAAGATTTCAAAGGTAAGTTCCTGAACAAATATGAGTGTAATATTACAGAAGATTGTACTGTATGAAATATACTGTGTCGTATTATCTTTCCGTATTAGCCTACAGGGACTACAACAGAGAATAGTACCATTGTAGGGATTCTATTTAGGTCGGAATTATTGAGCGGGTGGTATGAATTCTTGATAGTTACGTATCAACATTATCACGGGATGGATCCAATTGTAACTAACTGTAAGTTAACGTTACAGTATGTGGCATATAATTGGCTCACAGGTATGACAGCTGATAAAGTTGATCGAGAATTTAAACAATTTTGTTCTATACCCGCTGTTAAAGATACTTTCAAAACCTTTAACAGAATTGAAACTCGCCTTGACCACTTATGGATAAAGCTTTTTGAAACACACAGTTTTTCTGAAACTGAACATTTGGAAGCTTTCCTCAAGATTGTTTTAATTATTTCACATGGCAATGCTGCCCTGGAGAGAGGATTTTCTATAAACAAGGAATGTATTGTGGAGAATCAAAAAGCAGAATCTCTAATTGCACAGAGACACATTTTTGATGCAGTAACTGCTGCAGGAGGAGTGGAGGCAGTCGTTATATCTAAAGAAATGATTCATTTTGTGCGTAATGCACATTCCCGCAACAAAGAAGCTCTTCAGAGACAGCAACAGGAAAATGAAGAAACCCAAAAATGTGCCAATGAGAAAAAGAGAGCAGCAAAGGCTCTAAAAGAACTAGAAACAAAAAAAAGAAAATTAATGGAAGAAGCTACTAGAGAAGTTGCATTAATTGAAGATCAGATGCAAGCTTTAAAAAAATAGAAACTGTCTGGTAAACATAAAACTTTTAAATTTGTAGATGATGTGTATGTGCTCATATAGACTGTAGACATTTTAAAAAAGTATCTAATTGGCTGCTTTGCATTGTGTAATATTTCCCAAACAAACTATTCAAAAGTGCCTATTTTACTATGTTTCATTATAAAAACTATTTTTGTTTGTTTTTTTAGACAAGGACTTATTTTAATTTAATCTTTTATATTATTAATGAAACACATATTTTTTCTATCATTATGACTTATTTTACTTATTGCGTCCTAACAATCTTAATTTATATTTACATTTTATGTGCTCAATGATACATTTTTCGGCCTCGTCTGGAATCAAACCCGTGACCTTTAGCTCAGGAAGATGACACGCTACCGCCTGAGCTAAAGGGCCTATCCTGTGTTTTACTAAAGCTCGAAACTCTTTAACAAACATAATTATTCAAAGCTGCACTTGAATAAAACTATATGCAAATTATTAATAGTGTGATTAAGGTAATTTGTTTATCAGTAGTATTTATGTGAAGTGAACCATGGAAGAAGATGCAGTCTTATTTTACATTACAAATAACTTAAATAAAATCAAACTCAATGGCGCCTGCCCACAAGTGAACTATACTGACCGAGCGGCTCCCGCTTACTGTCGAAGAGTAGTGCCAACTTCTGGGGATTGAGGGGGTTTGTCCTTGAGAGGCCGAGTTGACCTCGGTTCTCAGAAAATCCAGCCAGGGATCAATCCTTGGGACCTCTGAATCTATAGCTAGAAACTCTTAACCACTAAACCACCTTAACCTGAGTAAATTCTCTCTCCTTTACATTATGTCAGGTAAGTTTCATTCCTCCTTATTTTATTTAACTTTGGTTTAAATATTATGATTGCGCTGTATGTTTTATACTTTTACTTTCTAGCAGTTTCTTAATATCTAGTTATCTGTAATGTAAACATTAAAATAACTCAATATTTTTACATAGACACGTAAACAATAATGTAAATGACATTTTTTGTATAACCCATGGGCTGGATCGCAAACACTCATTGCCTTAGGCAGACATTCTTTAACCCTTCATATAGGCCTACATGTATATTAGGCTGTATAGTGGTCTGGAAAAAATCTATTGGCTCTGGAAAAGTCAGGGAAAAGTCAGGGAATTTTAAAATGTAGTTTGGCTGGACACCCTGTTTAAATGTAAAATATAACATGTGATTAAAAAACTTAACATCTATAACAAAACTGTGATCTTTTCCAAGTGTTGGCAACCCAAAACCTAAACATATGATTTTTAAACTGTCATTCAGGTAAAAACCTATCATGAACATACTCTATAGTCATGCTGAAGAGTTTAGATTTTGAGATTTATGTTAAAAATCCTTTAAGGCCTTTGTGCCAAAAAAAAAAAAAAAAAAATAAGAAAATTCTGTTTGTCATCGTGCAGCTTGGAAGGTATAATGTTTGACTGGTTTTGTTTCTATTCTTGTCTTATATTTTACATTCATACGTCTACCATTTTTAATGACAGGTAAGTATAAATTGTGTCAATTTTTACATAACGTTGATTTTTACATTTATTTCAGCTGAGGAGCCTGAGGATTCAGACAATGAGTCTACACCCCTGATCAACTTGATTCATCATCTAGTGAGGTGTTTGAAGTAGACACACAAAGGAGAAATGTGCAATCAAAGAAGAGATTGAAGAAAGTAGAAGAGTGGAAAAGGACAAAAGCCAAGAGATTGAGGAACACTGGGAATGAATATGAAGGGAAAAAGGGAGAACTACATAATGGGTCATTCCACCTCAATTCAACCAAAAAAAAATGTTTTGACACCCATGGTCTCAGATTTTGATGAAAATTGGTATGCTCAATCCCTTCATGGTGGTAAGTAGCCACCATTCCCCCCCACCCCCCCTCTAGTTCATCTGGTTTTCATTTTACAGACCTTCAAACTTTCACCGAGTTCTCGATTTTAAACATTTTCAAGGCCTTCTACGCAAGATACACTTCATTACCAAAAAATGTCCATCTCACTCACAAATCAAACTATGTATTTAAAATTTTCCAGCCTTATCAATGAAAGCATGAGGATTTCAGAAAAAAATATGTTCAGACTCTAAATGCCTGGTTTAGACCATTAAAAAATTAATAAAATAATTTTGAACTAGTTTTTTTTACTGAAAACATGGTTTACTAAAAACTCAATTATCAGAGTGAGGGAAAGGTATAACCTGTACGTATATATTTTTTAAATGAGCCTAGAACTATGTTCTATCATACTCAGGAATATAATTGATGGCTTTTTCATTCCTTTCGCAAAATATAAGCTTATGCACTCTTTTTTTAGCTGTTATTTTGAGAAAGTGGCCGACGATGACTATTTTTCAACTTTAAACAAAATCTAAGACTCCTATCATAAAATAGTACTGGAACAAACTTGTAGAGCTTACAATTTTACATTATTTTGGTTCTTGGTGATTTTTTGTTAGAGAGCACCACTTTTTAGTATTTGTCTATTTAAAAGGCGGAAAAAAAGGGCTATTAAAATAGTTCTAGTTTAATGTTGGGTACATGTGAGTAGTGAGTATGCCCCTACTGTTACCAGATATAATAAATTGTTTACTTACACAAGTTATTTTTCTTCCAGTTGATTAAATCTCAGTTTCTTTTGCGTAACATAACCTCCAAATGTGTAATTTTTTCCTCCATTGACCTCATGCAGTTTATTGAGAAGTGGTAGGTTCTTCCAGATGTTGTTTGTGGGGTGTCAACAACAGCTAGCACATGAGGAACTGGTATAGCGCAGTTATCTTCATGCCTTGGCCAGGAGAACGATGGTGAAGGTCCGTTAGGATGAAGAAACTGTACAACAATATCTCCTTCCTCTTTATTCACCGTAGACACCGTTCCAAAATACCAGAAGTGGTCGTATTTACATGCAATGTAACACCCGGAGTACAAATCATCTGCTGCTACAAATTATGGGTGAGAGCTTTTCATGTTGAATGTGAGAGAGGGTTCCTTATCGGCGCTGATCCTTTTAGCCATAATAGTGCCTGCAGAATCTAGAGGCTTGAAGCTGTGGAAACTTCTAGAACAATGAAGTGTTTGTAAGTCTTTGAAACGGTTTTCAAGAGTAGAATGGGTTGAATCTACTGTGTCTTTGTCAATAAAGTGGAAACTGATTTTGGTGATGTTTGTTTTACAAAAATTGAAAAATATTTCTGTTGTTGTGATCTGCTTCTCGAGGGGTCTCTGGAGACTCTCCTTTCGAGCTAAACGTTTAGCTGTCCCACCAATCCCATCACATTCTGATTTACCGTGGCTTGTTGCAAAAAATGACCTTTGTGCCTTCAGCTGGAAGTCTTCCTCATGCAGACACAGGTTGAGAAAGTTGTACTTATTTTTGTACACTGCAGCACACCCATCACTAAAATAATGTATTTCCCTGGTGTGTGGAAAGTTTTCTTTCAGAAAATTCACAACTATTTCTTGTGTTTTATAAACCATGGTCACGTCATGCTTGAGGTCATCTGATATGACACAGTGTGATGAAACAATCTTTTCTCCTTCAGAGTTCCTACAATGTACTACAACAGGATGAATAGTACATGAATCAGAAGTCCAATGATACCCTTGGGCCTCATCCTGGATTGTAAAAGAGTAGTTCTCACTGAAGTCCATCAAAATTATTGCTATTTCTGATGGTGCATTTTCTTTTAAATTCTTTAAGAATGAAGACTGTGACTTGGCTATGAAAGAGTGTGGAATCAGTTTTTCAATCTTGTTGGCTAAATCATCAATAAAATCATCAAGTGTTGATGAACTTTTTATCATCTGTGTCCTGTCAGTCGACACCCATTGAGAGAATTCAATGATATCATTTTCCTCGTAATCTTCAAATCTGGACAGTAAGTAGCTCACTAGATTTGTTTTGGGGGGCATTCACTGCAGTGCCTGAGCATGCATTCCCTCTTTGCTTCCCAACACATTAACAACTTCATAACCTCCTTATAGCTGTCAATTTGTGCAGCATGAAGGAGCAGTATAACATTTTGATGGATTGTGCATACACATACTGAATGGGTGCCACTGGCACCGGCTAAAACACACCACTTTGGTCGCAAAGTGCAAAATTTGTAGAACCCCACCTTAACATCAGGAAACTCTGACTTAAAACTCAAATATAATTCATGAAGGTTACCCAAAACCAATCGCTTTCTCTTGTATTGTTTATTTCCTATGCTCACTACATCTTTCATTCCAGGCATAACCCTAGACTGCTCATCACTCTCATAAAAGTTTCTCACTAAATCGACAGTTTCAGGCTTAAGTTTTTTCCCACATCTAGGATATGGTTCAGCTAAAAATCCCTTTTCCTTAACAAGTCTCTGAGCTTGACGAACAGCATAGTCAGACACACCAAATGTTTCTTGTATTTTTTTCCGTGTCCATGTCATTGAAGCAGGAATGGTTAGTAATTGAATTTGCTTTTTCCTTGAAATGAATTTCAATTGATCTTTCATGATCTCGACAAGCTTGTCCATATTTGCTGCTTTCTCTTCCACAAGCTTCTCTGTTTTGGTTTCTTTTGTTGGAATCTCAACCTCTAGAACTTTTTCAATTTTGCCTCGTACATGTGCCTGACATTTTTCTAACTTTTCCCTCCCATAAGCTGCCTTGCTATGTTCACCAATGGAATGCAATGTTAACCTCAGTCAAAGATGAATTGAGCCTTTCTATTGTTTCTTTCTTCTCAAGACCAGACACTTCTTCAACAGGTAAAAAAATATCCTCTGGTTCAGTGGGGTTATCAGCACTCTCTGCATCACTTTTAGTTTTAAATAATATAGCTCTACATTGTGAACACAGCTTTTGCCCTGGTTTTACTTTGAATCCCTTCATTAATGAGTTTTTATATTGCTGTACAGTCACCAAACGAAGTGACTTTTTCACAGGTCTCTTGTGCTTTCGGAGGGGATCACAACATACTTTTTGAAGATATTCAAACTTTCTCAAAAATACACTTTTATGGTGCAGACAAATAGTCTCCAAGTCTTCAGTAGCTTCTGTTCTAAACTTCAAAAGAATTCTGTTATCTTCAGTTAGATCTGCTACATGTTCAATACCTTTCTTTGATACATAGCTACATTTATGACACACTGTCGATGTTAATTCCCCAACACTACACTTAATATCTTCCATTTTCCCTAAAACAATTACATACACTTAAATCATCACTGTAAATCACTAGATTATAATATAATGAATAAAGATTTGAGTTTAGGCAGCACAACACAGTGGTCACCCTAGGAAGAGCTGAAGCAAACTGAGAGTCTGCCAAGCCATTGCATGATTGTGACCTGTGGACTGGTGGTGACTCGTGCATGAGTCAACAGTGATGATTCATGCATGAGTCAACAGTAATTATTCATTCACACACACATAAAATGGACTGGTAGGTCAAAAATTGTACCTAACTTGTGTATTTAATATTATAATATGGTACCAGTACTCACTACTTGTTTACATGTACACATCATTAAATATAATTATTTTAAGAGCCTGTGTTTTCCGTCTTTTAAATTCCCAAGTTATAAAAAATTGGTGCTCCCTACAAAAAATCACTAAGAACCAAAATAATATAAAATTTTAAGCTCTACAAGTTTGTTCCAGTACTATTTTATGATAGGAGTCTTAGATTTTGGGTAAAGTTGAAAAATAGTCATCGTCAACCATTTTCTCAAAATAGTAGAAAAAAAAGGTACATAAGCTTATATTTTGCGAAAGGAATGAAAAAGCCATCAATTATATTCCTGAGTATGATAGAACATAGTTCTAGGCCCATTAAAAAAAAATATACGTACAGGTTATACCTTTCCCTCACTCTGATAATTGAGTTTTTAGTAAACCATGTTTTCAGTAAAAAAAACTAGTTCAAAATTATTTTATTAATTTTTTAATGGTCTAAAACAGGCATTTAGAGTCTGAACATATTTTTTTCTGAAATCCTCATGCTTTCATTGATAAGGCTGGAAAATTTTAAATACATAGTTTGATTTGGGAGTGAGATGGACATTTTTTGGTAATGAAGTGTATCTTGCGTAGAAGGCTTCGAAAATGTTTAAAATCGAGAACTCGGTGAAAGTTTGAAGGTCTGTAAAATGAAAACCAGATGAAATAGAGGAGGAAAAAAAATGGTGGTTACTTACCACCATGGAGGGATTGAGCATACCAAGTTTCATCAAAATCTGAGACCATGGGTGTCATGGTCTGGTTGAACTGACATGGAATGACCCTAATGCAAGATCATTAAAACATTATTTACATAACTTTACAAATGTAAAGAAAACATTCCTTAACCAGACAGACAAGAAATTTTTGATAAGTACCAGGGGCTAGGATCATGGGATTTACAACCCGCCTTTATAAGTTCCAGTATTGAAAAAATGCCAACCAAATGAACTACTCAAAATGCACAATACAAAAAATCTACAAGCAGTTCCATTATATTGAAAAGCCATCAAGTATGCAAGGAATTTTTTTTGCGAATACTTGATATTAGCAAAAAGCGATATTTGAATGTTCTGAAAAAGAAAACTTATATTTGTATGATTGAAACTGACAAGAGGTAAACATTCTCCATTGAACAAATTGCTTCCATCACAAATTGATTTTGTAAAACATCATATAAAATCATTTCACAAATTAAGAGCCACTACTTAAGGAAAATAATCCTTACAGGTGATACCTAGACTCTTCACTAAGTGTAAACAAATTGTATGAGCTACACTTATAGCTATGTAAAACTGAACTAAAGCTCCAGTCAAGATTCACTCGTACAGATGTATTCTCAACTCCTCCTTAAATAAACATGTAGTGATACTTGCACCACATGTGACAGTCTTAATAATACAATATAACATTCATCTTCTGAAAATGAGAAAAATACTTAAAACTAATGGAGGTACATTTAAGAAAAGTGGAGGCTGTAAGATTGGCTAAGAAAAAGGCTAAGGATCTAGCAATAATTGAGTCATCACAACGCGTAGCATTATCATTTGATTTGCATAAGACCCTGCCAGCCCCTTACTTGACTTGTAGTAAAGTGACAATTGTGGATTTATAATGTGGTCTGAAACTGAGGCATCAAGAGGCTCTCAAGAGATTATCTCTTGCCACTTAAGATTCATCACTGAACTCCCACTAATATTAAACATATAGATGCATTGAGTGATAACGCTGCTGGACAAAATAAGAACAAACACATTGTTAAATTCTGGTCCTTTGTTGTAAGCAACACCTCTATTGAATCTGTTGATCACAAATATTTGGTACCCGCGTCACTCCCTAATGGAATGTGACCAGGACTTTGCCATTAAAGAAAAGGCAAAAAGGAAATCCTCAAATGTGTTTATTCCTAATGACTGGTGTACTGTTGTCTCAAACTCTAGCAGAACATTTATTGTGGTTAAGATTAATCAACCAATGACAGATCTCATGAAAGATAACATTCCTGGAATTCGAAAAATACAGTGTCTACATTTTGAAAAGGCTACACGCTTTTCACTTTTTTTCAAGGAGCCGGTAAATGAAGACATATCATTTTACCAAATGGACTTGAAAAAAAACTGCTAGCAGAATCCCTTGATTAGAACTACCTCCATTGTATGAAGCCGCTGTAAAAATTAAACTTGCCAAGTACAAGAATCTAATAGAGCTCCTTCTATTTACACCACCAATTCACCATCATTTGCAACATGAAGTTAGTCAAAAGAACAAGAAACCACCTGATGAAGGAGGAACAACCGGACTTTGTGAATAGATACAAATAAATAATATTCTAATGTACTTGAAAGTACCATAGGATTGTTTTTAATAAAGTTTGAAAACACTATTCAACAGTAATCTTTTTAAAATTTATAAAACTTTTTTACTTTTACGCATTGTCAATAAATTTAACCATCCTCAGGCGAGGAGGCTCAATCAATACAAAGATAATACAAAAAAAAAGGGAAATAACAAGAGTGAGTGCCCATGAGTTTAAGATCTGGAATGTTCAGTATTTTCGAAACATTACACATCGAAGCTCGCCACTCCCACCCGTTACTGAGAAGGTCAATAAAAAGGGGGCCGTCTATTTCAAGAGAGCCATAAAATGCACCAACCTGCCTAATATTTCATAATTAATATAATTAATAAATAAATGACATTAGGACTAAAACCTAGGACATGAGGTGGCATATAAAAATAAGAAAAGCAGAATAAGTCGTGTTGAGTCAATATTTATTAGGGATCGCACAATCCGATATTTAACAGCACTAATCAGTATCAACATTGTTGTTATGACAATATATATATATAATGTAGAAGTGCTTTAGAACTTAACATGAAAATTAGCCCACAAAAATGGGTCCGGGCAGGAATGATAATCTGCCTAATTAAAAGTTAACATAAGAGTAGTATCTTTATACATGAGAGCTATTGACGGTTATAAAAATGACAAGATGTCCTAATTTACAAAAAACTTTAAGCCGTAATTATTTCAAAAGTCACATAGCATATTATTAATTACCAGTAGATATACCATCTTCAAATTCTAAACCTTTGCTCATAACAATACGTCGCGATCAAGTCGCAAGGAAAATTTAAGCTAGGATACTAATAAGTTAACTAGAAGATCTTCTAATATAAAAACCTGAATAACAGTAAATATGAACAATACCCTTAACCTAATAATCAGTAAACCTGCCAATATTGACTTCGCTCGCCAACACGGGCGAGTTGCAAAATAACAACATGGACTCCAATTTCCTATAAGTAATTGTTCTCAAGATAACCAAGTAAGAATAACAGGTCGCAAATTAACCCCAAGAAATCTAAGTTAAGATACTAAATTGTATACCATAAGACCATTTAATATCAATATAACAGTAAAAGTTAACTGTCCCACTAACATAACAATATGTACAATTTATATATAATGACTTTGCTCATCAGCACTGGCAAGTTGTAAAATAACAACATGGAATCTCAATATGTACAATTTATCTATAATGCCTTTGCTCATCAGCACTGGCGAGTTGTAAAATAACAACATGGACTCTCAATATGTACAATTTATCTATAATGTCTTTGCTCATCAGCACTGGCGAGTTGTAAAATAACAACATGGACTCTAAGTCCAATAATACAATAGTCCTCTAAACAAAAATATTAATAAAATTTTAAAGTTCAGCCGTTATTGATACAATCAAAATAATTATATCTCGATCGGCGACTAGACGCCATTACTAAGTAAAACAGTCAGACTCATATTTAAATTTAGGTTTTTTAAAAAAAAGAGCCGAAATAGAATTTTGAAATATAAAAAAAAAGAAGTTATATTTGCCGAAACTGAATTTTAGTTCTTACATTTAAGTCGCAGGAAGCCGAAGCTTACCCTATCTCTGATCCAGCTCTGTCCCAATTGTGGTGTTCATTGGGTCAGGCACAAATATATATACGGCTAAAACACAGGGGAGAAGAATGACGGGTAATAAAGGGGGGTAACACTCTGGAATACGAAGGAACAATGGTTAGCGCATTTCGACAAGCATCGGGAAGGTCCGTGGCTTTTCGGGAACCTTCTAAAAGAGAATATCTTCACTGCGCAAGTCCAGCCCACACGTGGTCTTGGCTAAACTGCCGTTCAGCCCACAAGGCTAGTGTTCTTTTCTCTTGGGTCAAAGAAGGTGTGTCTAGCTGATCTTACGTCGTTCTTCCATGCAGCCTTCGACCACAGACAAACAGGGTAAGCTTCACCCTGTGCTATTGGTGTTGTGTGTTTAGTGAACCATCCGATGCTACAAAATATGCATAGAACAGTTTGAATTTATTTCTTTTGTTGTCTAAAACCTCTGGTAGCAAAGGGATACAAGTGATTGCAAGCATTTACAGTTTCTTTTAAATACAAAAACTTTTTAAACAACCCTAACAAAAGCCCAAGACATGCAACTTACTATCCATATAGTCACATTAAATCCAAAACTTATTCAGAATTTAGGATAACCAACAAACTTTGAAGTCATTTATCTCAAAATTATAAAAAAGGCACTTGTACCCTTTTCCTTCTCCTCGCCTCTCCTCTCCCCCTCCATTATTACTTTACATTACTGTACAGTGTTTCTACACTGTCTTATTATATACATTTCCAAGCCATTAGGCAACAATTCATTTTATTATATAATAAAATTGTTTATAACCTTAGCTTTGCGTTCAATAGGATTCAAGATTAAATCATCATACACCATGCAGTAGCCCTGAACCAAAATAATGATCAAAACCCAAAACATAGCAGGATAAATTTTTTCCCATATTCTTCTATTTTAAAAAGTTACATTTGAGGAATGGCTATCACTTTCATGTTTGTATTTAATGTTAGTTAATTATCAATTTATTAAAGTTGAATTAACTCAATCAATTTTAATTCCATTAAGTTAATGGGTACCCTAAACTTCAGTTGCTCTTATTTGACAACTACTTATTCAACACAACTAACACATTGCACACCGGCATGAAATTACATGGTGAACTGTTAGATACCAGCAAAATTTATGATGTTTTGTCTTTTTGCTGTGAGAATACTTTTTGACATATGAAACTTTTTTTTGTGTGTTTATTATAGTCATTAATGAGTTTTCAAATTTTGTATGGACTATATTTTATTTTATAGAAAAAAAAATATATTCTTTCTGTGGTAGTTTTTGTAAATAAAACTACTATTTTTTTTTCAAATTCATTTGATAAAAAAATTTTTTAAATAAAAGATTTGTACACATTTTGTTACAAAAGCTAGAAAAAATAAAATAAAAAAGAATTACAAATTAAATTTAAAAAAATATACATTTAGGCCTAACAATAATTAGCCTTAGTGTGGTAGAGAGCAAAACTATTTGGCACACACAATGCTACTTTGCAGTTTTCACAAACCATCTAGTAATTTTTTATGAACTAAGACAGTCTTAGGAAACATTTACAGAACACTATACCCGAGCCATTGTGAAAAAACATTTAAAAGAAGACCCGAGTATAGTTCGGACATGGTAACAACAAATACTTACGATAGCCCGAGTGTAGCTCAGGTGTGGTGTTCAATGTGTTAAATAACATAAACACACTAAATTTATAATTGGTGGTAATATTTATCCCTGAATATATTTAAACCAGGAAAACTTATTTTTAGTGTAAAATAATGACAAAACTGGTTTTTAAATATAAAATTACACATAAAATACACCTTCCCAACACTTATTTACATCAATACACCTTTAGCACATTAATCTTATTATTTGGAATGGCATCCATTTGCCTTTGTTTCATGCAAGCATAGATACTCATAGTGATCCAATCATATTTTTGGAGTTGAACAGCTTATTTTGCTGTAACTTGACATCCTGGCCCATCTGAGAAAGAGTGTTGGTATTTTTTATGAACAGGACTGTGGCTCACTTTTATTTATTCAGATTAATTTAAAAAGGTTGATTATATATTTTGTAATTAGTTATTAAAATTCATGGCATGAATTTTTCATTCAAGAAATTTTTTATTTTTAATCAGTTTTAAAATCTATTATAATTTTCTTATATTCACACTAAAAATACTTAATTTGTAAATTGAAAAATTACACCTGAAAATAGAGATCTAACTCGGGTCCTTTGTTTTAGAACGTCAATGTTCTATCTACTGTGCTATCCAGGAGTTGTCCCGTGCTCAGGGTCATTCTTCATGCTTATTTTAAGGCAGAATCTCTAATCGAAGTGCATAAATCTTCAGTTTATTAGCTATCAATTAATTTCATTTTCGCTTCAGTGGCTACAGGGTCAAGGCTCTACTCACACAATAGACCAGACTACTGAAGACAAGATTGGGTTCGATCCTTTTTGGGTGCACTGAGCATGTTTTTTTACTAAAATAGCTTTTCACCCTCCTTCCATGCAAACATGGGTGCACTTCCTTTAAATTAAACTTTCCTAATTCCTAACACATCAGTGTGGTTAGTATTTAAGTGCATAACCCAAACAGATAGTAAAACACACGGCTAAAAAAAAATTGCGAGCTATCAGATCAGTCACTTTCGACTCTGGAGGACTTTATGCTGCCAATAATACAGTGAAACCTTGATCTACCATTCCCAGTTTTATCATTTCCCTCATCTATCGAGCAGCATTTTTACTGCCTAAGAATGTTAATCCATAATTGATTGTTTTTAAGAAAGAGACTCACACTAATGTTGGTATGATCGGTAGTAGTAACAGCAGTTGATGTTTTTGGATTGTGGTATAGCAAGTTGCAGGTAAATAATTGTCTGAAGGGGAAGGGGGATGTGAGAGTCTTGTCTCACTTGGAAAGCCTGCCAATATTATAATGTGACTCATTTCACTTGATGCTTTCGTCTAGTTGAGTACGCATTTCATCACTCGTGTTTAATCCTCAACTGTGGTTTTTATTATTATAGGGTCTTCATTATCTTTTAATAAAAACATTTTCTCACATGGCTCTTCCTGTGAAACAATTTATGACTTTATAACTATTAGAGAAGAAGATTGAAGTAGCCAAGCGACCAGGCCTTCCACTAGCTACTATAAACCCGACTATTTCAAAGATAAAGGAGATGAAAGAGCAGGCTGATAAGTGTGGTACATCATCAAAGAAGAGGTAGACAGGCAAGGTGGCAAGCTGGACATGGCTGGGGAGAATGCTACTGTGGACACCAACAGACCTCTGGTTTGAGAGGTTTTCAAAGCTGTGGTAGGAGTACGATGCTCAAGACATCTATAATTAATCTGAAACAGGTATATTTTTCAATTGCTTTCCAGACCAAATGTTGTAATTTGAAGGAGAGACCTGCAAAGGAGCGACTGATGGTACTACTGTGCACAAACACTGATTGCTCAAACGAGTGCCCATTGTTATTGAAAAGTTCATAAAACCATGGTGTTTAAAAATGTAAAGAATCAACGTAAAAAAACTTAGATGAAGTTAGAATTTTCAGAGATTTACTGTGTACTCCTGATGCACCATTTAGTGCATAAGGCAGGAAAGTCCTTCTATTTGTAGACACTTGTGCTGCCCATGTTCCAGACTCTTCCTTTTTGAGAAATGTGAAGGTGGCTTTTTACTCCCCTAACTGCACCAATGTCTTGTAGCTTATTGTTCGCTTTGAAAAATAAAGGTTATACTAAACAAATAAAGATGAACACTCTTCAATACCGAGACAAGATAATGTTCCTACCTGCAAAAACCGGGCAATTTTAGGGATTAAAAAAAATAAATATTTCCACAGCCACACATTGAATTTTAAAAGTTAAAAAACCAGTTTGGAGCCACATTCTTCTTTATTATGAATAATTTGGCTCTTGTGTAATATCTTGTAAAGTGCTCTTATTTGGGTTTTTATTAAAAGTAGTGTATAAGGCAAACAAAAGGGTCATACAATTGGCTGGTAAAGTAGATCTAGGTGATAGGCGTTGTGTACAATAAAATATGCATATAATGGCTAATACACATTTTAAATGCTACTTGATTTGTAAATAAATTTATTATATTTTATTGACTATAGGCCTATAGGCCTACCCATGAGATAATATCACAATGCATCATAGTCTACACATTAGAAATTATGATAGCATATATGTAAAGAGTTTATCATTCAAACACACATTACTCATAATTGAAGAGACATTTAGGCCCTGTAATATAAAATAGTAGTTTGCGAGATAGGCCTACTAAAACATAGTATTCACTTTTGTAAAGAGCATTGTATACTATATTTTATCACTAATTCCGCCAATTCTTCTATTCCATCATCATTGCCATCTATATCATGAGCTAAATTCACTATTTATGCTATTTCACTATCAAATTAACCTCTTCTCCTCACAATTAATTGTGTATGCAGCACGAACACAAGAAACAGAAGCGCATGCTCTTATTCGCACTAAGAATCACTGAACTTGAGATACTTGGAGGGTGAAATGCAGGGTAAACTCCACTCAGATGTACATTGAAATGCCATCTATGACTACAACTTGGAACTAACCGTCCAAGGAATGCATAGCACTAACCAAACACGTAGAAAACATGGCCAAATATTTTATGCTGATATAAATTCAAGACCCCGTAGAATTGACGTGTTTGACGAATTTCGTAAGAACGGCCGCCCGTAAATTCGACAGGCATGGTGTCTAGAGTGTTAATGACTTTTTTTTTAAAATAAGTAATGTGAAGTGAAATTGTAAACAATAACCTTAATTATATACTTTTTTGATTTAATAAACCTATATATAAGCAAATCTGATAATTTTTATTTATATTATATAGGCTCTTGCATTTATCGTTTTCCCGTTTCCATCTTCTTTATTTTTTCAGAGCCCCAACGAAAACGATGAATTGAGGTTTCACTGTACGAATATCATGGTGGATTAAATATCTAAACTATTATATTTGCTAGTTTAGCTATAGCCACATCTAAATATCATATTCTATGCATTGAAAAATGTCGACTTGGATGGTCTGGTGGTAAAGTACTCACCTCAGGAGCCGATGTTTGTGGGCTCAAACCCAGCCGAGAAAAATCCCTAGCACACCTTCCTTCAGAGGGGAAGTAAAGCAGTCGGTCTCGTGTGAACTGTGGCATGTAGGAATGTGAAACTACCTCTAATGGCAAAATTAATAGGTTCCTTCTTGCTCACTCATAGAAATTCATCGGCGTATAACCCGTACAGGTAGTAAGATGCTGTGCTAATTAATAAATAATAATAAATAATTTCAAAATGACATGCAGACACGGGAATCTAACCTGGTATCTTTGGCTTAGTACGCCAATGCTCTAACCACTGAGCGATCCAGGAGTTGTACCTTGCCATGGGTTATTCTTCACTCAAATTGTATTATTGACAGCATAATATCCTCCCAAGTAGAAAATGGCTGCGTTTCCTGATAGCTTGTAATATTAATTGATTACGAATTTGTAGCTGACGATTTCCTCACGGACTCTGCCTTAAGAATGAGTTAAGAATGAATGGGCATAGGACGACTCCTGGATAGCTCAGTGGTTAGAGCATTGGCATACTAAGCCAAAGGTCTTGAGTTCGATGCCCATGTCCAGATGTCATTTTTCAAATCAAGAATATGATATATAGATATGTATATAACCGTAACTATTTAATCCATTAAAAATGTTTTATAAAAAATTCATATTTATTATTGTTGTAGTAAGTGTATATTTTTTATTTTACCTTAAGTTAGAACCTCACTCAAGATTTGCCATACAAAATATTTAGTTTTTATTTAAAAAATTAAAATTAAAAAAAAAAAGATACAATTTTTGATACGGTAGTTTATATTTTTTTCCTTTCAACATTTCTTTAAGATGACAAAATTTTAATTCACTATTAGACCCATAATTTGAACCTCTCAAGAGTGATTTTTTTTCCCCTTTCTTAACCCAATCAAACATATTTTTACAACTACCCATACATTTAATGTGTTTGAAACATTAAAATTTGATTATTTTCTGATCAAATTCTCATAAGCTTCTATTCTATGATCAAATTATCTTTTATTGAATTGAATAGGAGGGTTAAGTTTGGACAAAAATTATGAATCTTAAAAACAGGCCCTAGCTGAAAAATTATTAAAAAATTTTTTCCATTTCTTTTTCCACAAGTTATCTTCCATCCAAAAATGTCCTGAAGTCAAAATGTCATCCCTGCACAGGCCTACATTTAAAAAAAAGTTTAACTTGAGATTTGTAAACCTTTATTAACCCTTTGAGTGCCAAGAGAAACAACAAAAAAATGTGCTAAAAGTGCCAAGCTATTTTGCTGAAAATACAGGATTTTGTTTAAATTTTAATAACTTATTAGTCTTTGAACTTCTTGCACTAAATTTTTTACATAAACTTGCTAACATGTTTGCCAAGCCGATTATATAATTATACATCTACTTTTTTAATGTTTAAATATAATAAAAAAGTCACTAGCCAAGATATTAAAAAAAAAAACTGTTTTGTTTAGCATTAATTTTTAAGCTTTGAAAATTTAAATAGCTTGAAATAGAATAAATAACTGGAAAGAACATAAAAAACAGAGTTAATAACATAGTAGCCATGTTTACAAACAAGGCCAAAAATAAAACTCATAAAGTTAGAAAATAATTTTCATGTTTGATATATCGATACTCTCAGTGCAAAGACAAATAAAAGTAGCTTAAACATAAGAGAATGCAGTGGAAATAAAATCTACCCTATCTGCTATCTGTTGACTTAATACTGAACTAAGAGCTCAAAAACATGGGATCGCTGTGAGCGACACTGGCAATTTTAGCAAATATTTCGCCCATTACTCTGAGCGACGTTGGCACTCAAAGGGTTAATATTGATTTTAATACATAATAACCTATTAATTATTTTGCTGGCTGTGCCCTAACATTATGAAGAGGGATTTTTTTTTTTCAATTTAAGTGGGAAAATCTTTCACATGACATAAAAATTTGCTGACCATACTTAAAATATATTTAAAAGGTAAATATACTTAAATTGGATTTACTATTCAAATATATTTCTATCTGATTCTAAATTTTCATTATTCTATTCCAAAATATTCACAATAAAAAAAATCACCATTTGAACACCTCTATTTACTGTAGATACCATAATATGGGTGTCTGCTATTTAAACGGAGTTTGTGTGTGTCAGCTGAAGGCAGAAGAATTGCATCTCATGGCAGAGTTGGCGACCTTGAAGAATCACCAACACATGATAGAGATGGAGATATGTGTACAGGAGGGAGAGAAGGACAGACTTGATGGCGAAGAGGAGCGCTACTGGCGGGAGTATACTCGCTACAGAAAGGAACTTATGCTCTCTGAAGATGAGTTTAAGAGGTTGGTTATCTCACAAACATTATTTTATATTAGTCATATTTTGATAGAACAATTCGTTTCTTTTCTTGATATTCCTATTATTTACTAGCCTTCATACCTACAAGTCACAAACAACACATTAAAACCTTTGATAAGTTAATCCTACACCAACCCATTGATGCTAGAAAGTTATTGGTTAATTCCTGTAACTGTAAGTCTGAGAGATTAGGGAAATACCACAAGCTGCCCTGGGTGAAGTAACCTTAGGAGACTTGGCTTGTGCACTAATCCACAGCGAAATGGAGTACTCACTTCATTTGTACCATAACTACCACATTTTTTGAAGTCTGCCTGAATGTAGAAGGAATTATATACATTTGAACAAAACTTTGAATAATAATGTCAAGTTGAACAGGTATAATATATAATTTATAATATAAGGAACATACTTTGCTAGAACAGCAATTAGATTAATTGGTACAACTTTTTTAGTAATAATTTATTCAAAGAGAAAATATTATATCAAGAAATTAAATCAATCGAAACAGGCATAATAACATTTCTTAAAAAATCATTATAGTGCAGCCCCTTTTCGTCCTCCAGGACAAAGGCAGGCATACAAGGTTATAAAGTTATAAACTAAGGGGAGAATAAATTCAGAGTGAGCAGATAGGACATTAAAAAAAAGAACATATTATTATATAATATATACGCTCATGTTTCCATGGTACCTTGCTATATTATCACTCTTATTTATAAGTCAGGATGACTAAAAAAGGACTTTGAATATTTAATATAATTCTGAAGGACTCTGAATATTTAACATTATTATTAGCACCGAGTCTTACTACCCGTTCGGGTTATACTCGCGCTAATGTATAATGGTAGAGTGATTGTGAGATGAAATGGAAGACTTACAGTTTAACGTGGAATCCGAACCACGGTGGAGGCTTGGCATTCCTCACATTCACAAGTTGTGATTAATACACGTCTTGTCAGAGGTGAAGGAAGGGATCGGCAATCAGATAAATCTGTGCTGGGACCAAGGATTGAACCCTGGACTCCAGCACAGAGGTCTGACACCTTACCCCTAGACCACCAGATCACCCAATATTTAACAAACCTTTCCTTCATTTTAGAAAACATTCTAAATAATAATAAAGTAAGGAGCAGTAATGATTATGGTTAAGACTTAGATAAAAACTTAAGACTCGCAATATAAAGTGAGATACATTTTTAAACTTATCATGACATATTTATGCTTGTTGAAAGCACAGTTTAACCGGTTTTTTTGAACATTAAAGTATATCAATTTCATCCTTTTAATAATTTTTAACATTTTATTAATTCATCAGTGTATTATATCCTCTACATTGCGAGTCTTAAGTTTTATCTAAGTCTTAACCATAAACCTTTCCTTATAAAAGGAGTCTGAATATATAACATATCTTTCCTTATTAAGGACTCTGAATATTTAACATACTATTCTTTATAAAAGGACTCTGAAAACATAACATACCTTTCCTTGTAAAAGGACTCTGAATATGTATTATAAGTCGGAAGGACTCTGAATATTTAACATACTATTCCTTATAAGAGGACTCTGAATATATAACAAACCTGTCCTTGTAAAAAGACTCTGAATATGTATTATAAGTCGGAAGGACTCTGAATATTTAACATACTATTCCTTATAAGAGGACTCTGAATATTTAACATACTATTCCCTATAAAAGGACTCTGAATACATAACAAATCTTTTCTTATAATAAGTATTCAGAGTCATTATACAAGTTGGAAGGACTCTGAATATTTAAAAAACCTTTCCTTGTAAAAGGACTCTGAATATTTACTACAATTTTCATAAGTCTTAACCAAAAGAGAATTTTGCCGACTTTAATAATCCCTTAAATTAATACGCCACTCTTATCTTTTCCAAGTCAGCAATGCAATGACTGACAATACTGGCAAAACATCCCAATATATAGTGAAAACTACAGCCATGTTCAGAGTGTGGTGAGGGTAGGAGGGGGAAGGAGGGACGGAGCAGGGACTCTGCCGGTCACCCATAGAACTAGAAGTTTCGTGAATGGCCCAGGCGGAGGAAGTGGCCTACGCGCGCTGAATCTCCTTCAGTTGTTTTCTCTCGGGCGTGGCTTTCTTCTTGAACCGGCTGTAGGATGACGGCTCCGCCTAGTCTATGGAACTGTGTGTTGGCGAGAGGTGGTCAGTGCATACGATCACCAGAGTTCGAGTCCAACATGTCAGAGGGAAGTGTCACCCTATTTGTTTGCACTTGTTACATGTAATTCATTACAGGAAGGACTCTGAATTTTTAACAAACCTTTCCTTGTAAAGAACTCTGAATATTTAACATACTATTCCTTATAAGAGGACTCTGAATATATAACAAACCCTTCCTTGTAAAAGGACTCAGAATATTTATTATAAGTCAGAAGGACTCTGAATATATAACATACTATTCCTTATAAGAGGACTCTGAATATATAACAAACCTTTCCTTGTAAAAGGACTCTGAATATTTATTATAAGTCAGAAGGACTCTGAATATATAACATATCTTTCCTTATAAAAGAACTCTGAACACATAACATACCTTTCTTTGTAAAAGGACTCTGAATAATTACTACAATTTCCGTAAGTTGGATGGACTCTGAATAGTTAATATAAGTCGGAAGGACACTGAATATTTTACTACAATTTAAAGCCGAAAAAGAATTTAGACTTACAAAGGCCGAAACTTAATTTAGATACTACATTTTGTTTTGGGAACATGTAGGCGTGCCCAAGATAGATATCCTGCTAAGAGTGACTTGTCCTCCGACCTCTTGGCAGTATTTATTTGATATCATTTTGCTCAGAGAGGGGGGAGGTAGGGGTTACACACAAGACATATACACAAAAAATGGGGGCGAAGGGGGTAATGGTGGACGAGGAGCATGTGACGAGAAAGCCTTGGAAGGCTCGAGTACCATCATTCCCAGCGGCCTTAGCGAACACTTGAGGTTGGCCCGGCCCTTCGCGCCTCCAGTCTTGTTCACCATTTCATGTTAGCTGGTTGTGTGGCGCAGGAGATAGTCAACTTGGTATGTACACAGTGGAATGGAGTCAATCTTGTTCACCATTTCATGTTAGCCGGTTGTGTGGCGCAGGAGATAGTCAACTTGGTATGTACACAGTGGAATGGAGTCAATCTTGTTCACCATTTCATGTTAGCCGGTTGTGTGGCGCAGGAGATAGTCAACTTGGTACGTACACAGTGGAATGGAGCTCAGTGAGTTTAGAACATTATATTGTTTAAGTTGTGGTGGGATATGATTGGATATAATTTAGGGTCCTGTTGTAGCTTATGATAAGCCGCTACATTAGAGATTGTTAAAGATAAAAAATTAATTTTCATAAACAGGTAAAAATGTAAATCTGTGCGAAACACTTTTAAGCAGTAGCAGAATAAAGGATTAACTGATAAGCAATAAAAAGTGTGAATTAGCAAATTGACTGGATTAAAGCTATTAATACAACAACTAAAGACTCAACAATGAACCCATCAATTGAATGATCAATTATACTAGTAACGACTTAAAAAATGTTGAAAAAGAATATTTAGGATACCCGCCTCGGTGGCGTAGTTAGCTAAAGCGCCAGTCGTGTTGAGCTAGACCACCGAGGACAGGGAGATTGAGGTTCAAATCTCGGTCGGGTGAACTGGGGTGGTTTTCCCTAAATGGTTTTCCACTCTATCTCTACCTCCACACAAATGCGGGTTCACTTTCTTTAAATTCAACCTTCCCAATTCCTAATCCATTAGTGTAATTAGTACTTAAGCGTATAACCCAAACGGGTAGTAAGACGCGGTGCTAAAATTAAATTATATTAAATATTTAGGATATTTAACCAATGACAGTAAAAAGATGATTGATAGAAAGTTAAATTGTTGACTAGGTTATTATTTGTGAAACTTACACATATAAAAAAAACTAACAGTATAAACTTACACATATAAAAAACAACTGACAGTATAAATTCAACATAAAACATATTAAAATGGAAGTTGAGACATAACAAGCAACATAATTTCACAAAATTTATAAATGAATGTAAGGATTAATGTTAAAATCTTGATATTAGAGTCAAATGGTTTAAAAAATGCTTGTGTCAACTATCGAGACAAGATTAATTGTAGATTTAAGGGGATGAATCACCATGAGAGATGAGCGCGGCCGGTTTCTAAGACGATTTTTCTGTACATGATTACTAAGAAAACTATTATACATATTTTAATCAGATTTTTACTACTGTAAAGATCAATTCATTTACATGGTTTATAGTTTATTCCTATCCACCCAGCCAATTCAAATTTAAGTTTTAAAAAATAATTTAAAGATCACTGCATGAAACAAACTGGGCTTGTCATTGAAATGTGGGAAGACTTATGCTAAAACGGTTTTCATTGTATTACAATAAACACATTTCTCTATCATTTAGTATAATTTAACGCCAGTTAAAAAGTTAAATATTTGTAAGCAGCTTTGTTTAAATAATTTTTGCATGATCGTATTTTCTTGGTTTAGTGTTGTTTTAAAAAAAATCTACAGACAAAGTATAAACCGAGTAAATATGATTGAGAATAATTATCATTTCATTTTTCAGCATACATATTGTTCTAAACTAAAATAAAGTGGTACAGTTTTATTTTGATTCAAAAAAGTGTTGTGGTGCAGTATCCTGTGACCTAGCGGTGTAAGGTTGAACAAAATGAACCTCTCGAGAAAACTCATGGCAGTGATGCCAAGCGTTGCACGGTGACGAGCAGATGTTCTCAGGAAAAATATCAACTCGTCTGTGTTCATTTATTAAATCAGTTGTGTGAATACCACGTGTTTTGCAATGGAAGCCATTTCTGTAAAAAGAGATCAAAGAAAATAAAATAAAAAACTACTTTATCTCTCAACCAGAAAAATACAATTTTAATACTGTAGTTTAAAATTCATCCATTAATTTTAAATCATGTGTGTGGAATACCTAATTAATATAATTACAGGACCTGCTTTGGTGACCTCATGATTTAAGGCACTACTCTTGCAAAAAACTGGACTGCCGAGGACGGGGATTGGTGTTCGATCCCAGTTTGGTGCTATGAGGTTATTATTCCTAAAATGTTTTCCACTTACCCTCCACGCAAATGTGAGTGTAAGTCATCTAAAAGCAACCCTACCCTTCTCTGACACATTAGCTTAATTAGTACATCGGCGTAAAACCCACATGGGCTCGGTTCACTTTGGTGTACCAATCAAACACTTTGGCAATCTGATCTGTAAACAAAGTCAATAATTTGGTATTGATAATACGGGGCTAACTAAATCATTTTGGGCTATTGGTAATTTGAACAAGAAATACACTTGTCACAATAGATAAATGTCTTGAAACTATTTTGCTATTGGGACTATTGAACATGCCTTGACCACCACTCTTTTAAAATTAATAACATTAACACAGATCCATATTTAATTTTGACAATTATTATTTAACAAAATAGTTTCATCACAAATATCATTTTTACTTTTTTGCACCCCTCGCGTGCCATAGTCAAAGATTTGGAAATAACGTAAGATTTAGAGAGGAAGGGAAGGGGGGAACACAAATACTAAGAGGAGGATGTTACTCAACACATATAAGAGTGTGCAGTGTAAAGATTATTTCCATGTCTTTTTTTTTTTTATTCTTGTGATATTAGAAATGCTTCACTTCTTAATATTCTTCGATGTTATCCGTAAATTTACAATAATAAAGTAGGGTAGATAATAAATACGGTAATTAAGTGAAAGTGTTCCCACATTTGCGTGGAGGAAATGAGCAATCACGAGGAAAAACACCTCAATTCACGTGGTAGGGATTCAACCAAAAATTGTAGCACAGGTCCCTAATAAAATTAAAATTAAAAACGTAATATTAAGTGTGTTCATTGCAGAAGTTTTGATGAAGGACTTTGAATGTATAAAGTTGTAGAATGGATGTATTATTATTATTATATACTGTGTGTAGCAAAAATTATAAAATAGCTAGTGATGTGTATATATATTATGAACGTCCCTGACACAAAAGTGATTGATAAGGGAGAAATAGATTATAAAATGATCATACTTCAATGTAAAACTTGTGTTTAAGGCTATCAAATTTGGTCAAAATCGATAGATAGATATTTTCTATACAATTGGGTGAAAAACCTTTTCTTGCAGTATATTTCTTTATGTTTTATTGTAATTTCAAATTTTATTTTTAGAGTTAGTGTTTATAATTTTTGAAGTAGAGGCAATAAGTGTAATATTTATTCTATAAAAAATATACATTTTTAAAAATAAAATATTTCTTTTTGCAGAAAATTGTTCTATATGCTATCTTCAAATTTGAATATATATTTAAATATATATAATATTTATTTAATTATATTATATTATATTTTTATTTACATTATAATATAATATTATATTATTTTTTGATTTACATTATATTATATATAAATATATATGTACAGCCCGAATGGGTAGTAAGACACGGCGATATAAATAAATAATAGTAGCGTGTTTGGAACTGTTTTAAAAAACACCCTCAGTATACACTACTGGGATGTGAATCCCAAAATATTTTCTTTCAGTTCCTGAAGTAAATGGTCAGATTTTTAATTTTTTTTTCAAATAAACAGAGAATTTGTGAATAGATTTTTTTTTTCAAAAATTGCTTTAGTGGTTTTAGGGATCAGGAAGGTTATATTCATAGAAAGTGTACCCGCATTTACGTGGAGGGAGCGTGGAATACCAGTTTGGAGAAACTAACTTTAGTACACCCAACCGAGATTAGAACCTTGATCTCCCCATCATTGGCAGTCTAGTCTACTGCAAGATTAGCGCATTAGACCATGAGGCCACCATGTTAAAATATGTATAAACGTATAAAGCTATATTTGACTATTGAATATAATTAATAAAAAATACGTTAATAGAGTTTGAAATTCTTGATAGTTACAAGTTCATTGGTGTAACTATAGGGTGGGGGCAAAATTCCACAGGGCCACGCCCAAAATAGGCCCACCACGCAGGTCCACCCACCCAAAATTAATTTGGTAATAGATGAAAGCGTTGTCTTTCAGGCCTATCATTGTTTCGTAAAGATCTCGCTAATCAATCAAAAATTACTCAATAGTCATTTTATTGCGCATAATTTATGCTGTACAAAAATGTATGTACATATTTTTCTGTAAAATCAATAGAAACAGCTGACAGATCATTTTCAAAACTTTATTAAAAATTATTTAAGAAGCACATGAATCAATAAAGGCTAAAGGGTTAGCTATGTTGTCTGTTGAGCTACTACCCTACCCGTAACTTGTCCTTGGAGGAAATTGTAGACAATTTCAAAGAGACCTATGTTTGTTTAGCCTCTATAGGTGTTAATATTGATGATTGACTATTGATTTGTTTATAATATTTATTAATATTGTTTTATTCAATTCAGATTAAGTTTTTTACATTATATTGAAATTTTTCAGCAACAATTTTATCAAATATTATGGTTGTATGGTAATGCACTTAAGAGTGGTTTTTCCTCAATGGGTTTATACTCTTATCCTTCCACGCAAATGTGGGTACACTTCCTCTAAATTTAACCTACCTACTCTATATTAATACGTATTATAAAATAATTTCAATAATAAATGTCTAAATATTTTTTTATAATCTACAATTATTCATAAGATTTAGGGACAGTGGTGTATTTTTTCCTTGGGGGCACCCACCGTGGGTCCATTACTACATAGTTACGCCTTTGTACATGTTACAAGCTTATGTAGGTCAAGCTAGTTTTACAATAGGAAATTTTAGTGCATCTTTAAGTTTATATTAAAATAATAATAATTATTTGTATCTGGGTGATGTAATATAAGAAACTAAAGTAAATAATAAAGTAAAAACACAATTTCTTATTTATGTTTTATACGTATATGTGTGTGTCCCCATCCCCTTCCTTTTAAGGGTTCTAACACTTTTCAAGGGGGGTACATCTCTGACCCCCAATTTTCTGCGTCCATGAAAAAAGGTTTAAAAATAAAAACTTTTTATGTTAATTGATAAGATATTTCTATCACCATTATTATTATTATTATTATTATAATTATTATTATTATTATTATTATTATTATTATTATTATTATTATTATTATTATTATTATTATTATTATTATTATTATTATTATTATTATTATTATTATTATTATTATTATTATTATTATTATTATTATTATTATTATTATTATTATTATTATTATTATTATTATTATTATTATTATTATTTATTATTATTATTATTATTATTATTATTATTATTATTATTATTATTATTATTATTATTTTGATATTTTCCATCAAAAGTGATTGCATGACTTGACGTATGAATCTTTTAAATAAAATTAAGTAACCATTGTGAAGCTCAAACACTGTCCTCACCCCTCATAACTTGGGTTATGTCAGATGCTGAGGAAATGATCTACATTCTACGATGTGTCTGTCGATAGTTGTATATCCAATGTTATTCATTGAGGGTGGACTGGTAAGGGGGGAGGTTTGATAGGGTGGGGTATTACCACCAATGTCTTCTCCACCCTTCCCCCCATCAAAATGTGTCTTCCTCCAGTTTGTTTGGTTCTCTCTGATATACTCTAGTTTGAAGATGAAAGATGGTTTGCATCAAATTTCAAATAAGTTCTATAACAATCTATTATTATTTTTAAATGCTTAAGGGCCACCCCTAATAGCTTTTAGTGGCATTCCATTTTCAAACATTTCCCATCGGCTTGGAGTCATTCCCCTAAAAACTCCTCAAAAATATATATTTTTTCATTGCGACTTACTTCCAGTTTGAGTTATACACACGCATGAACTAGGAACGAAGAAGGTAACATTTTAGATTTAATGTACCCACATTTGCGTAGAGTGAGAGTGGGGAACCATTTTAGGGAAAATACCCTTATTGCACACAACTGGGATTTGAATTTCAATCTCCCCACCACCAGCAATCCAGTCCAATAGGGTGTGCTATCCACCGTGTTCAACTGACATACTGAAGACGGGGAGATCACGGTTCAATTCCGGTTGGGTGCACTTAGGTGGATTTTCCTAAATAGTTTTCTGCTCTCACTCCACGAAAATATGGATGCATCTCCTCTTAATTTAACCTTCCTGATGCCTAACACATTAGAGTAATTAGTACATAAGTGTACAGCCCCGAACGGGTAGTAAGACGCGGGTGATATAAATAAATAATAGTAGCGTGTTTGAAACCGTTTTAAAAAACACCCTCAATATACACTACTTGGATGTGAACCCCAAACTCGTCACCAGCAAACCAGTCTAATACGAGAAAGTTGAATGAAAAATGTTTTCTTCCAGTAGTTAAGAAATATAAAGGAAACCACACTACTGATTATATTAGTTCAAGCTAAAAATAAAGCAGCAGATTTCTGCATAGTGTGGTCTTTGATAAAAGCCGCACTCTAGCCTTTCCCTTCCAAGAAACTTGACCCATGTAAACAACAGATTAGCTCGCTCCCCCTTCACTCTTTCAGACCAAATTTGACAGATATGACAACACCGCAACTCTAGTTCGGTGTCGGCTAGACAGTCCAAATAGTTCAATATATGGACGTTTCTTAGGAGTTGCGCTGATAGCGCTTCTTTAAATTTTACAAGGTAGTCCTTCCACTTAATGTAAATAACAGATGTGTCATCCAGGTTATGCTTAGTTAGTTATATGTTATAAATACATTTATGTTGTATACGGAAAGTTATTGACTGTTATAAAAGAAGTGTAGCCAAAAAGGAAAAAAAAATGGTCGATTTGAAAAGTTTGAATTAAAGTGATGTTCCCTATCTGTGTGGTTTGATTCCTTCCTTATAAAATTTGTTGCAACTCATGGCTGGGTGACAACATGTTTCTGCGATTACGCCATACCAGGTCTGAGACAAACCAATGTGAATATATTAAATATTTAAGTTATGATAAAGTCACAACCAAAAGATTCATAGACTCAAACTAGGATTTAAGAATACACTGAAACATTAACAAAAAAAAAAAAAAAAACTGATGTTAGAAATAATCAAGTAGTAAAGATAAAATGGGAGAACAAAAATTTAATATATAAATTAATTATTAGGAAACAACCAAACTATCAAACTTACCTTCAGATTGGGTTTAAGATGTTATCCCCAATGCTAACACAGTGCAATAGATTTGTGTGCAGTAAATTGTTAATTTATAACCTTTGTGAAGATTGTTCTAGAAAAGACCAAATGACCAACTTAATGTTCGAGATGTCGCTAGTGTGTGTCGGTTGGTTAGGTGCTGTTGAATATAGATAGACGAAAATTATGAAAATAAAATAAATGATGTTTGTCTGTAATGAAACATGGAACGACTGTGGAGTTGCTTGTAAAATGGACAGTCATTTTTCTAATTATTTATATAATAGCCTATGTGTATTTTTAATTCAAAATACATATTTGTAAAAATTAAAACCATTTGTTTTGTCGTACTCTATGATTTTAAATTTCTAATTGCTCGTATCATTCCCATTTTTATAGTAAAACTAGTAGTTTAAAAATCAAGATTAAATTAAATATCTGGTGAGTATCCGGAGGAGAAGGGGGGAGGGGGGGGACAGACTCCTCGGTAATGCATTCCTGTACCTAAAATTTTAGAAATCAACCACTGTTCTTATCTATTATTTTTACAATTTTACAACGTAAATTACTTGGTAGGAATAATGTTTCAAGTTTTTTCAAGGTGTTTATGTTTATTTATATCATTTAAATTTGGTATATTATGATTATCTTTATGTAATAATAATTGACCTATAAACAATGTAAATATTTGACATAGAACTTGACTTATTTTGTGGCCCCACTTCAAAATTTTTTACTGAAATAATTTAAACTCTAAGTCTAATATAATGTGTAAGAAAAGTGTTTTTTGTGATTTGTCCTGGTTTTTTATAAAACCATTTTTAAGATGACGTTCTTGTTTATTTGAGAATTTTTATGACTAAATTTAAATTCTTTTATGACAAAATTTCAAATATTTATTTACCATAATATTGGGTTTCTACCTATAACTTAAACCAAATCAAAGTTTTTGTCCCTTTTCCCGACTATTCAAAAATAATTTTGACATTTACCACCACATTTAACTTAATTGAAACTTAAATTTTTCTATTATATTTTTATTGGAATGAATGGGAGGGCTAAGTTTAAACTATAAATCTGAAAGACTTAAGTGGAAAATCACTTTTAAATTATTCTCGTTTCTCGTCCCATTCCTGCAGGAAATGGTTATTTACTGCCAAAATGTTTGTATAGCTAGTGGTGAACACGTAAGACATTGCTGCCATGTAGAAAGGGGAGTGTTACCAAACTGGCAGTTGGTGTGCCTCAGACCAATTTACACACTTTGAATACAACCAACTAAGAGAGAAAATTAAAACATTTTTCAATTAGAAATTGGGATTTATTTCAGAGCTATTTCTTTTTTCTCTCAAGTTTCTAACTTCCCCCCCCCCCCCCAAGATTCAGCTTCAAAACCAGGATTCAGGGTTCGAAGGCAAAATGAAGCTTTGTATTGGTGAAATATTGTATTTGACCCAACACATCCTCGCTGCAATTTGTAACCAAAGTTCACCTACAAGTTTGTGGACAACCAGGGCCCGCAATGGTTACATAGTACATGTCACCTTATTCTCTATTTATAAGAAAACTCACTTTTAACCAAAACTAAAAGTTTTTTTTAATTAAGACTATGTAGCAACTTTAGTTAGAATTTAATGGTAACTTCATACTATTTTTGCTACTTGTATGTGTATGTGTAATGATCACACTATGTGATTCATAAATTCACATTAAGTGGTCACTTTCTGAAACATTTTCACTGTTTTATTCTGATTAAATAACAATTTTCTTCCATATTATTTAACAAAATGTGTCCCAAAAAGATGAGATTTTCTTCAAATATCTATAATGTATTAATAGAAACACTTATTTTAAATTAATGGAAATTGATAAAAATAAAGAAAAAGATAAGTAAAATATTAAGTGTAAATTTAATGAAGAAACGGAAAGAGGGAAAATCTGGAAAGAGTTGTAATTATACCCTTATTAATAATATCAAACATTCTTTCCAAATTTAATTTTTTTTTTTGGGAATGTTTTACTATCTTTCTACCACGATATTTTTATTAGCTTTGGCTTAAAACATTTTATGTCTATTTATCACTCTCACTAGTGCTCTGTCTAAATACTATTCTTATTAGTTTCATATTTAATTTAATTTTGTCATGTTTTGGTGGTGCAATATCTAAGACCCAAATATATAAAGTGCCGGAACATTGAGAATAACTGAGCTAGAACAAAGGTTTTCACTGAATCTTCAGTGAAGTTGGGTTCTTCTAATTTGTGTCTGTAGGTTTTACTTTGGGAGGCGAGTCACACAGAGTAGCAGTCGGGCACATTCTGCTCTGACTTCGGAAAGAGCTCAGGCGTAGTTCGACAATATCACTCTTAAGTTTTGTAATTATATTAAAATATCATAGTACTACAACGCAAATTTACCATTTGAATATTCCTTCTTTTAAGTATCAATAAATAATTTAACTAAAACTCATGTATCATTTATATTAATTGATATTTAGATAATGAGGAGATTACGGATGGTGTGGGTGATAATTAAGACACAAACAAGGGATTCAACGCAAGCTATTCAGATGGTGTTTGGATCATAAATTGATACCCATTTGTAGAAACATCATGAAATTAGCCAGTTCATTATAGAATATAATACACAAAGGTGATTGTCCTTTCATATGGAGTAGAAATAGTCAAACACACATTTAAACAAAAATTGAGTAAGATTTTAGCATTGTTGCCTTTATCAAACAGAAAGAGAATAGGATATATACTTTACACAAACACTGAATTATTCCAATTTGGATTCAAAAAGAAACTGTTAAAAAACACTGTACCAACTGTTGTAGGGATGAAGATAAATTTCTCAAAGCCTTGGCTATGGCTATCATGTATAAATAATACAAGTTAAATTTAAATACTTAATTGGAAAAAAGAAATGTATATCATATTAAAAAATTGAATATTTTTATACATATATCAAAAATAACAATGAAAAATAATAATAATTATCATTATTACAAAAATAACATTATAATAAAAAATAATAATTCAATAAAATAAATCTTTTAGAAAGATAGTTTATATCCTCTATTGAGGCCTTGGTAAGCCATCGGTGAGCCAATTCCCACTGTCTGAGTTGAGAACTATTCCATCGGTGGGCCAATAGCCACTGTCTGAGTTGAGAACTATTCCATCGGTGGGCCAATAGCCACTGTCTGAGTTGAGAACTATTCCATCGGTGGGCCAATAGCCACTGTCTGAGTTGAGAACTATTCCATCGGTGGGCCAATTCCCACTGTCTGAGTTGAGAACTATTCCATCGGTGGGCCAATAGCCACTGTCTGAGTTGAGAACTATTCCATCGGTGGGCCAATAGCCACTGTCTGAGTTGAGAACTATTTCAATGCACCAAACAGATGGTTTCTTTCTTTATGATTTAACTTTTTAAATTATTATTTTTATTACTATTGTTATAATATTATTTTTCATTATTTTTTATTATATATATAATATTCCTTTTGTTTAATATGATATATATACATACATATATACAGTCAGACCAACATATATCAACATCGATGGTTGTATAAAAAAAATTCTATATATAGAAATGTCGATGTATATAAACTATATTTTTATATAATTTTATATTATATTATATATATTTTATTTTATATTATATTATATTATATTATATATATATATTTTATATTATATATATATTTTATATTATATTATATATATATATTTTATATTATATTATATATATATATTTTATATTATTTATATATATATAAAAAATGTTATCCACTCATTCCAGTGTCAACGTTCAACAACTCAACCTTTTCCACAACACTGAGAGATTTTCTTTTTGACATCGCAAACAAGCACTGTCCATTATAGAGAGTGAAACAACAGCGATCATAAACCGTTGGTTAGAGATACTGAAACAAACTGAACCTCAATTCTAGAGGAAGGGGATGAGAGGAGTGTAAAGACAATAACACCTAGCTAGGCGACCCGGCGGCGGCGCAATTACCTTGACCAAACATTTCCTTCTTGCAGCAGCATCTCCATTCTATTTTATATCACTTGTTTTTATTGTACTATCGTCATTACGAGAAGAAAATCCCTATTCGTCTTGAAAAAACTCGATTTATAGAAACAGTGTTTCTAAATTATCGCGAGGATTCACTAAAACTTCGATACATAGAGAATTTTGATTTACGGAGGTTTTATATATGGAAGTCCCACTGTATATAATTTCATTTTTCCAATTAATTACTAAGTATTTACATTTAATTTGTATTATTCGATATTTATACATGCTAATTTCATTTTTCCAATTAATTACTAAGTATTTACATTTAATTTGTATTATTCGATATTTATACATGCTAACCATAGCCAAAGCTTCGAGAAATGTATCTTCATTCCTACAACAGTTGATACAGTGTTTTATTTTAACAGTTTCTTTTTGAATTCAAAATGAAGGAATTCATTGTTTCTGTAAAGTATATTTCCTCTTCTCTTTCTGTGTGATAAAAGCAACAATGCCGAAATATTACTCAATTGTATTAAAATTAGTGTTTAAATTTGTGTGTGACTTCTTCTACTATAGAAGACAGAAGAAAGGAACAAGATGTCACCTTTGTGCATTGAATTCTTCCCACATTTTTCTCTTTTTCTAGGTTAGCTTTCTTCATTAAATTGACACTTAATAGTTTATTTTAGTTTTTATTATCAATTTACTTTATTATAAAATTATTTATCCATTGGGCCACCTCATTATTAAACATACTACACTTCTTTGTTAACTGTTAGCCTAGAATGTCAACTACACTACGCCCAGGCTCAGCTTGACAAACTTAAGAAGACCAACGTGTTTAACGCAACATTCCACATCTGGCATAGTGGCCACTTTGGGACTATCAACAACTTCAGACTTGGTCGCCTCCCTAGTGCCCCAGTCGACTGGAGTGAGATCAATGCTGCTTGGGGTCAAACAGCTCTGCTTCTCACTGCTCTGGCTCGCAAAATGAACCTTACTTTTCAACGATTCAGATTAGTTCCTTATGGCAATCACTCTTACATAGAGGTAAGCTATAATACTTTGATGCTCTATAAAATAGTATAATTGGTTGGGCGATTGCTGATCATTTTATTTTCAATATTACAACAGTAATATGACATAAGTGTTCACCTGTTTTGTCTTCATCTTAAGATAGTACAGTGCAATTAACATTTGAGGAGGACATTAAAAATATCAAGTTGGTACTGGTTGGGATTTGCTTAGGGTCATCTCAGGAATATAAAACAAAGTCCCAAAAATTCCCGTTGGGTGTTTCCCACCATTTTGTAAAACATGTTTGTTTGTAAGTTTTCACGAAAATAGCTACTACAGGCGAACTAATAAGTCTGGAAGATTGATTCTTTTTTTTAAAGTTTTATGGTTAACTTTTTTTAGAAAATCTGTCCATCCATTAATTATGTATTATTTGAAAAGTATTTTTGCTACTCTCTTTGTTCAAAACGTTAAATTTTTCTTCAATATAATGTAAACATCGTGCTACTTTTAGAAAGTCTTTGAATAAAAGTTGTAGAGCATAAAAAGTACTACAGAAATCATGTATAGTTATATTTCTATATACCAAATGTGAGCGCATGCAAGGGTCTGTGTTCAGGCGTTCACAGCACCCACACACTGTGTTGGCTGTGGGCTTGAGGGTGGCGGCGGCCATTGGGCCATTAGCTCAAACATTTCTATAGGCCTACTCTATAAATTATTCTAACCTAATATATTACCTTTTTAAATATTTGTAATGTATATATTATTTTCTTAAACCCATTATGATACTAAATAGTAGGGGTATGCGAATATTCAAAATTTTGAATAATTCTAAGTAATTAACGGCCAAATATTCAGTTCAAAACTTCGAATAGAAATTTTATATCCTTGGTGATATCATTTCCAGGCACATTTTTTTTTATCACCACCCCTGTTCAGAGGCTTAAAAGTATATATGAAAATTATTATAATGGGGTAGGGATGAGGTAGGAAGCATTTTAGAGGTATTCCACCACCATTTGGGACCGAAGAAGAGTGGGAAACCAATTAGGAAAATCACCCTCAAAAGAACCGACCGGGATTCAATCACCAGGCCAGTCCAACACGAGAGTGACACCTTCTCAGACCATTCGGTAGGCCTACTCTTAGCAACAGCACTCACAAGTAACTATAAGTATCACTGCTAATATTCAAACAAGCTGCTGCAAGTAAAACTGGTATACCTTCTTACAAATGCTCCTTTAGACACATTACTTACAAGTAACTGTAGCATGGCTATACTTTTTTTACCACCTCGTCTTACTACCCATCTGAGTTATCTCGCATTTGTGTGGAGAAAGGGAGAGTCGAAATTCCCTTAGCAAAAGCACCCTCCCTGCACCCAAAAGGACCTAACCCTGATCTCCCTGTCATCAAAAGTTTAGTCTATTGCGAGAGTGACGCCTTAGGCCAGTGGTTCTCAAACTGTGTGTCTCAGGCCGATATTTGGTGGCCCACAAAGGTTTTGAAATGTAATTTTTACTTTCTCGCAACCTCACAACTAAAAAAAAGTATTGTGCTCGTAAGAAAAATCGAATCCGAAATTTTGATGTATATCAAAGTTTCATGACCCACTGAACCCGAAAAAGTTTTTTTTTTGCAATGGTGTAGTTCTGTCTGTATCTCGTCCTAGAGCCGAAATCATTTTACCGATCAAGCTAAAACATTGTGTCTATGGTTTTAATAGGGTTCTTCTGTGGAGTTTTTTTAACTATACATCTAACCCAAAAATTAGGGTAGTTTACTAAGGGTGAAAATACATAAAATCGATTTTCTCAAAACCATCTCTAACCATTTTGATTAAAGTCTTATATAGGTACTCTTTACATAACTAAAAGGAAAACCTCTTTTCACTTTATGAGGTAATTGTATTAAATTTGGAAGAAGGTTTAGGAAAGGTGGATAGCAACATATAAAAGGCATGAATACAAAAACAAGCAATTTTATGTTCGTCACTTTTTTATGTTTCTATCCACCTTTCCTATACCTTCTTCCAAATAATTTAATAACTGAAAAAATGGTGTCTCTCATTTTTTAGTAAAAACTACTTTGAGGCCATATCTCCGTAACTCTTTTTGAGATTCAGAACATGGTAGATGATATAGCTAGAGGAACATTATGAAAGGAGATTTTATCAATGTGCTATATGGTAGATGATATAGCTAGAGGAACATTATGAAAGGAGATTTTATCAATGTGCTATAAATATGGTAGATGATATAGCTAGAGGAACATTATGAAAGGAGATTTTATCAATGTGCTATAAATATGGTAGATGATATAGCTAGAGGAACATTATGAAAGGAGATTTTATCAATGTGCTATATGGTAGATGATATAGCTAGAGGAACATTATGAAAGGAGATTTTATCAATGTGCTATAAATATGGTAGATGATATAGCTGGAGGAACATTATGAAAGGAGATTTTATCAATGTGCTATAAATATGGTAGATGATATAGCTAGAGGAACATTTTGTAAGGAGACTTCGTTTTCACGAGAAAAACAATACCAGACTAGGCTTATTAGTGATATCTACCGGTGCAGATGTATTCTTTTTACTGCAAGTAAATATTATTAAAAACAGTTTGTATACATTTAAAATAATTATGAAGTATAGCTGCCTTAAATTGATCATTGTTTTAACTTGTTCAAAAAGAGATTTAAAAATATCCATGAATTAAACTAAAACTTGACACAAGGCTGACTGAAATTTTACCATACATACGGATTAAAACAAATATGTGTATGTCTAAGTAAACAACTAAATAAAAACCCTTAACTTTTGAAAACTTAATAACTCTTTCAAATACACAAATGAGAAAAATGAGAGTTCATGGTATACTTTTGATATAATTCAACCAAATCCACTCGGACTCGATGTATGAACTGGTAATGTGACTCATCTATACATACTCTAAATATGTCTTTACAGTCGGTTGTGTATGAATGTTTGAGCCAGTAAGCTGAAAAGTACTCAACATATTGTACTCCTTATTTTTCAGAGAACAGTGATACCATCACTATATCTTATTAACGAGCAAAGCATTATCATAAATACTGTCTGTTGGTGTGGTTTATTTGAGTAATTATGAAACTATTCAAATAGATTAAATTTGAATTAAATCTTATTTTCAAGACTTGTTAGCAAAAAATGCTTAGGAATATAGACATACAGTGAAGTATCTTATGTTTTGGAACATAGACTAACATAAACTGTCTCACCGACTGAAGTAGAAATTTAAAATTTGGATGACAGATAGAGAAACAACTCCAAATAACCAAATGAGGATTGAAAATTTAAATTTATAAATGGTAGTTCAAAACATAGGGGCTGGGGGGATTGTTTTAAATTTTTTAGAGATGGGTCAAATCCACTATTTCTCGAATTCAAATCTATATTTTATTTTCGAATCTCAAATATCGAATCCGAATCCTAGAAAACTGTTAGAAATTTTAATGATTTACAAATAGACCCACATTACACAATATAGGCCTAAGATGTAAATTAATATTTATTTCAACCATGCTTTCAATTTTAATCAACCCCATTCACCCCTCTCAAAATACTGGTTAAAATCCAGCCAAATTAAACAATATAGACTCATATTATTGTTTGGAAATCAAATCAATCAAAATTTGAGTGTCTTTAAGTTATTTTTAAAATTGTTGATAGAATGAGTTAAGTTTCTAAAAAAAACCTGTGAAATAAACAGATTAGGCCTAGTTAGTTACCTTTTGATCAACTTTAATCATCTTGAGGTATTATAATTTATTTTGATAAGAAAGCTAAAATAAATTAGATTTTTTTAAATCTGTTTAATTTATTATTTATTATTTTTAATTTATTTATTATTTATAAGAAAGCTAAAATAAATTAAACAGATTTTTTTAAATCTGTTTAATTTATTTTAGCTTTCTTATCAAAATAAATTATAATACCTCAAGATTAGGGTGTCCCAAAAAAATGAAATTAATTATTTTTTTCGCATACCCTCTTATTTTTTTCCTTTTATGTCAAAACAATTGTAAATAAAGTTTCATGTAATTTGAACCACGGCAACCCGTGCCGACTTGCATCTAAACGTGTCAGTCAGTACATATGTACTTAAGCGAGCGAACGCTGACGACACGTGTCTTTAGCGGAGCACCCAACAGCTGTAAATGGTAAAGATAAAACAAAAAAGAAAAAGGAAGGTTTTGGAATGCTTCGACATTGAGATTGTGCAACCCGTGCAACGTTTCAGTACCAGTTTACTCAGGACAGCGCACGTCTACGTGTCAATGTGCTTATAATTTCAAGTTGTTTTGTTAGTAAATGTTTGTGTAGTTTTTAATCAGTGAACAAAACATGGAAGTGGAATTGCGTGATTCTAAAAAAGTGATATTTTTAATAGGGAACATAAAACATCAAATAACGGGTTCAAAACCTCCGTCTAATGGACAAGTTCTGGCAGTTTTGTTTTACAATATTCGAGAAGTGAATTTAAGTGTTAATGAAAGTGCAAATCTCGCTATTCGTGAATGTATTATCTTTTGGTAAAAGGTACGCATACCTACCAAATCGTTGCCAAAGTGTGTGAGGAAGCTTGTTAATATGTATCAAGTTTGGAGAGACTTATAAAAAAATGCAAAGAAATAACAAGACTTATTCAAACGGCGACAACAAGAATTTGTAAGTAATTTAGACAATTTGTTCGACATTACACATGCTGATGCACTTCAATTAATGAAAATGGAGGAATATAGGATGTTCTTGCAGCGCCAAAGAGAGCCGGGCCGACCCGGTCACTTAGGTGGAGTGGATAAAAAACTGGCCAAGAAAGAGGAAAGGGCGCGACTTCGAGCTGTCAAAGAAGACAATTGGCGAATGAAATATATCTCCGATTCAACATCCTCGGCATCATATGAACCATTGCAAGAAGATTCCTCTTCGAATTCTAGTGAAAATATGGGTTCAGAAGATTTCCCAACACTGATCGAAAGCTCAGAACCTGGGACAAGTAAATCAGTATTGAGGAAAGATTTTATTACTCCAAAGTTAGTTGCTGCATTAGACAGGTGTCAGTTAAGTATGCGAGATTCTGTGTTTATTCTTGAAGCTACTATTGATGCACTTGGATTTAACATTGACGAATTTCCGATAAGTAAGTCTTCAATTCAAAGAATCCGAACAGAAAAACGGAAGGAACGCGCGGAAAACATAAAAATTGATTTTCAAAACGAGGTACCGGATGTAGTGACCTTACATTGGGATGGCAAACTGTTGCCTGCTTTGAGTGCTCGAAAATTGAAAGAAGAACGCTTGCCTATAGTTATTTCATATGGACTTAAAGAACAACTCATTGCTATGCCAAGACTGGATAATTCTTCAAGCAAAGAACAGGCGCAGGCTATTTGGAAGGCGATCTTAGATTGGAATCTCGAAAACAAAGTCCAAATTCTTTGTTGTGATACCACGGCTTCGAATACGGGTCATTTTAATGGTGCTTGTACGCTCCTTGAGCAAAAATTTGATAGGAAAATGCTTTTTTTCGCTTGCCACCATCATGTATACGAACTGGTGTTAAAGGCCGTATTCGAAGTGAAAATTAAACAAGTGACAACAAGTCCCAATATTCCACTCTTTAAAAAGCTCAAAGAGAATTGGAAAAACATCGATTCCACTAAAATACAGTGCTATAGAGAAAGAGTGGAACTGTTCAGAACCGTACCCGAACTTGAAAATTTGCTTGACTTTTACCGAGATGAACTTAAAAATGTTATGGTCAGAGAGGACTATCAAGAGTTGATCGAACTTTCTATGGTATTTTTAGGTGGAGATGCAGAAAAAAAAATTAAAATCAGACCTCCGGGTGCCATGCACCAAGCTAGATGGATGGCCCGAGCGATTTACTCCCTAAAACTATCGTTATTTAGTTATCAGCTGAAATTAAACACCAAGGATAAGAAAACACTGTTAGATGTCTGCTAGTTTATCGTAACAATCTATGTTAAACCATGGCTTCAATGCATTTTGGCAGTTGAAGCACCCTACAAAGATTTGTGCTTTTTGAAATCTTTGAAAGCTTACGAAAATGTGAATGAAAATATCTCGAAAGCTGCTTTACAGAAATTTCTCCAGAATTTATGGTATTTGACTGATGAAATAGCAGTATTAGCACTTTTTGATGATGATGTGGACGAAGAAACAAAATTAAAAATGGTGGCAAATTTACATAGAGAAAATTTCTCGATCCATGAGAAAAGATACATTCCATCGAAGGAAGAACTTTATGGTTCATTGTATGGTGAGTTTGATACATTGATTTTGTAATTGTTTATTTAGTTATTTATTTATATCACGCAATTGTTACCTGTTATTTTTTTTTACAGAAAAAAGCATCGATGATTTCATATCAGTCAAAAGCCATTCATTGTTTTCTAGACTCAAAACTGATGATAGTTTTCTCAACGAGAGTCCCTCTTCATGAGAGGATAACGCTTCTTTTCTAGACGTGAAAAAGACGATATCAATACTTAGAGCAGTGAACGATACAGCTGAAAGAGCGGTAAAACTAATGCAGGACTTTCATGGTATAATAGGTTGAGGAGGAACAAAAACAATTTTTGTTACGTTGCATACAAGAACACACAAAGATCTATCCTGACTGTAAAAAGCAATCATTGAAACGAAAATATGTTCAGTAATGTTTCTTTTACTGTAATATGTTAATAAATATCTGCTTTGAATAAAATGGTATCTTATGTACCAAAGAAACATACATTTTACAATCTTTCCATAGTATTCCCCGTACAAGATCTCACGTTCAAGTTTGAAGTAAAGTCGGCACGAGTTACCGTTATCTTATTGCAATAATACATTTTATTTAAGTTACTGAGGTGAAATAGAAAAAAAATAGAGGGTATGCGTATTCGACTTTGCAAAAAAAAATGTTTACCTTGTATCTTGGGACACCCTACTCAAGATGACTAAAACAACATGCTTAACAATACATTGGAAATAGTGAACTCAATAATGCCTAAGTATCTATTATTATCATTACTATTTTCTATTATCTATCTTCACGTAGAAAACAAGAAATATATTCGATTCTTGCGATATATCGATTTCTAAGAATACATTCTATTCTATTTAAAACACGGACATATTTTCGACTCTTGTAATATGTTCACTCCTATTTTATAAGGCAAGACTGCATTTGAAAATTTTTACAATTACTTCAATAACATATTTGAAAAAAAATAATAAACTCTTAGTCAAAATCAATCTAAAAACAAATTATGAATTAGCAAGTCATTATTTGATTCTTAAAACTCGATAGCACTTACTAAGTGATATTACCTGAATCGATTTTAAACAAACAATCGATATACAATACTTAGGCCGATTCTAGGAAAAAAGTGCAAGGGAAAGAAGTGCACATGAAAAAAATGTCCATGGAAAAGGGTTCACACTAAAAGTACGCACACGGAAAAATGTCTATAGAGACAAATGCCCCCATTCATTTTTACTTTCTCATCAATAGAGAAAGTATTGTAATCGTGAAAAAATCAAAATCAAAATAAAAAATTTGAACAAGAAAAAAAACTGCATTTTACAATTCTTTTAGTCTCCTTGTCTGTCTGTTTATGAATGTGCTCATACTTGATATTTAATTTTACAAGTTTATACCAGAATTTTTTTTTTCATTTTCACCCTAGCCCTCAAATTAAGGGTGATGAGTGCTTTTTTTGAATTCCAATTTCGAAAATGGTTTTAACAATTTTGATTGAAATTGACGTATAGACTATGGTTGACCTCCCAAATAAGTGAGCTAACACCTTATATTTGTTTTTTTGGTTAAAAAGTAGTTGAAGGGTAATATACTGATGAGCACTTTTAGAAAATTCGAAAGATTTTGAAAGCGGCTCTAACGATTTTGTTCCAAATTGGTATTTGTGGTATGTATGTCACTACAAGAATAAATGGTATGGAACTCCGCACGGAATTTCTCGCTATAGTGTTTAAAATGTAGATATTTACTCAAAATTTGTAATATAATATACACTAGCGAACCTGAGAACAAATTGCGCTATACCTACGTAAAACATTTTTTGGCTCACAGTTTTAAATTTTATAATTTTATTTCTAAAGAATTAACGTCTTCATTTGTACATCTGGACCAATAAAAATTATCAATATTGGGGCTCCAAGGGTCAATGCTTCATATTAAAATTTTGACTTCCGGTTAAAATACTCAACATTTTATCAGGGGGATGCACATCTTATGGTTATTGCATTGCTATTAAATTTCTCTTTTATAAATTTTGACCAATAAAATAGGTAATTATTGACTTGAGTCTAAAATGAGAGAGATAAATCATTGCTGTAACGGGCAGATCCAGGAGTGGAACGTGGGGGGAGTGCATACCCACCTTCAAGAAATTAAACCAATCAATGTTAAAGTCACTACTAGTTTTATTGTCACATAATACTATCTCACTAACCAGATTTCATTTTTTAAATTGTTATTGGTAATATTATTAAATGATTAATACACGGTAATTATTATTAATACTTAAAACAATCACATTAAGTATTAAAATGATGAAAATAGGCATTATTGAAACTACCCAAATTTAAGTTGTGTGCATCTCACCTTGGTGCACAAACATTGTATAGGTTTAAATTTATTTTATCATTTTTATTATTACTATTTCAATGATTATTATCGAGTTATACCCTTCATTAGAGGATTATTCTCAAGTTTAGCATTACACTGAAAAATTACTCAAAGATTTCCTCTCAAAGTTTGAAGTATTTTTATGTCAAAATTTCTTAAAGCCCCCACCCCCTCGACTCGATCTTGATGGGAGCACCCGCGTCCCTCCCGCCCTCATGAAAATCCTGGATCCACCCCTGTGCTGTACGAACACTAACCCTAAGAGGTTAAAGGAAAAACATCAACCTCTTGAGAGACCTACTCATTTGCTTACTCTTTGGCATTGGAGAATTATTGCGTTTGAACTTAAGTATCTCTTCACAACTAAAGCTCACAAAATTATATTGATATATTTGCCAATATATCAGAAACTATTGGTTTTAAAAAAATATATTTCAAATAAAAGTTTTTTACTTTTAATAGTACTAAAATTATACAGTGAAAAGTTATTTGATATCTCAAATAGTTGTGGAGATACAAAACATTTTTGTTTCTGTAAAGAACCCTAAAAGTCATTTTCATAGGAAAATGAAAAAATCAATTTTGTTTATAATCTTAATCAATGCCTAGGTGCGAACTTTAATTAAAATCGTTATAGCCGATTCTGAGAAAGTGGAATTTTTCCCAATTAAAATTTACGCATCAGACCAGAATCCTTAAATTAATTTTGGCGAAAAATTGAGGCTATCCATTTAGTTTGTAATATTGATCATCAAAGTTTAGAAATTAAATTTAATCAAAATTGTCAAAGCCAATTGTGATAAAATCGATTTTTTTTCTCTTTCTGCCCTTAAGGAAACTACCCTTAATTTTAGGGTTTGATATCCAATTCCAATATTTCCTCGGGGTAACTGTATGAAAACCATAGATACCGAGTCTTAGCCCAATCGGTAAAATAGTTTAGGCTCTAGCCCGAGGTTCAGACTGACAGACAGATGGACAGACAGACAGACAGACAGACAGACAGACAGACAGACAGACAGACAGACAGACAGACTGCATTGCGAAAACAACTTTTTCAGGTTAGGATGATCGTGAAATGTCGACACTCATTAAAATCTTGAGTTAATTTTTTTTTTTTTTCCAATCACAATACTTGCTCTATCTGTAAGGTAGCGAGAAAGTAAAAATATTGATATTAGGTCCCCAAGGGTCAACACTTTGTATTGAAATGTCGACTTTCAGTTAAAATTTTTTAGAGTAATAGTCTTTATTTTATTTTATGTAATATATAGCCTACTTATTAAACTACACCAGCATGTAGATCCAACTTAAATGTATAGTAACCATTAAATATAACTCTATTTTGATATATTTTTGTATTTTATTTGAACTCTAAGCACTTGTTGTAAACATTGGTTACGTTGTTGTACCAGGGCCAGGATTTTGATGACCTAAATTTGCCAAAAAATTATCCATAAAATGACATTAAAAATTCCAAAAAATTACTTTAAATTAACAAAAAAGACCCAAAAAAGTGAATGCAAACTCTATGAATACACAAGAATAAATCAAACACGCACTTTACAAGTGGAAACTAAAAAGTTAGTAATGCAAAACCCCAATCAAACTTGTATTCCGTTAAAAATTAACCTTCATCTATAGTTTTTTCGTAAGAGCATTTTTCGTGTGGGCATTTTTCGGATGGGCATTTTTTCGTGTGGGCTCTATTCCTTGTGGGCATTTTTCCGTATGAGCTTTTTTCATGTGAGTATTTATGACCGTGGGGTTTTTTCTGTGCGGAATTTTCATGTGCGCTTTTATCGTTTGCGCTTTTTTCTGGCCACCACATAGGCGTAAATAATTGGTGTCGGTGTCTAACTGTTGACAATATTTATTTTTCATGAAACCCAACAAAATATCTAACTTAAGAATCGTTTGGGGTTCTTTGCATATTTGTAGATAATTAAAACCATTTGGGTAGTAAGAATTAAGTCATTTTTATTTTATCATCACTCTGGCTGCTGGCGAGTAAACGTATATGTCATGGCGGTTGACTTTGTATCCTATGTAATGTATTCTTATTTCTAAAAAAAAAAGCTGTAATATGTTTTATTTATTTCGAGTTTATTTGTAACTCTAGTTTTGATTTTCAGTTTTTGAAGAGCTTTAATGTGTTCATTAAAATATTTACAAAATTGTTTGTGAGGTGAAAGTTTCAGAAGTGAGCATGCGCTGGAACGGTCTAGTCCAAGTTTCCTATAGAGGTGGAAGGGTAGGGTATTAGGCACGTTAGATTTTCTACACCTAACAATTTTTATTTAAAAAAATTTATATTTTATTCATGTTTATCTCTTTTGTCCGACAAAATAAATATTACGGATTAAGTTGTGCTTTTCAAATAGGCCTAACTTAGTAACTTTTTAATTCAAAATATTATGCTTTGCTTATGAGGTGAAAGATTCAACCATCAAATCCAATAAAACACAAAAATCTCGAATACGTGTCAGGATTCAGTGGATTCGAGGATTCTAAGATTCTAGTGGCCCATCTCTAAAAATTTCCAAAACTAATAGAAACAACTACTTCCAAATGTGGTAAAAAAAATGAAAATCGGGAGTAAAGTAAAAGGCACCATGCCAAATAACCATTTTAAATATTAAAAATGGGTCCCCAGGAAATATGGGACTAGCGGGAGGGGTTTATATGAAAAGAAAAAAAAAACTTTTTGTTGTGATACAAAATTTAGATTTATCAAGCCGGTATAAGGATCCCTCAAATTAATCAATAAATCTTAAAATTTGAAATATCTAAGTGGGAGTTAAGGAAATGGTAGGAGGGAGTGGGGGGGGGGTCAACATTTCCAAAATTAATATATTCAATTACGTCTCTGTGTGATAAATAACTGAAATTCGTTAATCAGTTACAGGTACCACTACAAATAAACATAATAAATTGTATTACACTATCATACAAACTTTCTCATCTAGTCCATTATTGAAAATCCATTCATCAATAAAATATTTTTAAACAACTTTTAACTCCAAAAACCAGTATCAAGTGTTATTTTTTATGTAAAATAATCCCAAAAGACCCATTTGAAGTCATATCACTAAAGCCATTTTAAAACTATTTAAAGTTAAAAAAAATCAGTCATAAGTAAACTACCTTTAAACAACTTTTATTCAAAAAACAAGTATGCAGTGGTATTTGTCATGTAAAACACTCCGAAGATACCCATTTGGAACCAAATTCCTATTGCCATTTTAAAAATATTTTACCAGCCTCTGTGGTCTCGTGTTATAATAAACTGCCGAAGACTGGGAGATTGGGGTTTGATTCCGGTCAGGTGCACTGAGAGTGGTTTTTCCTAAAAATGGTATCCCACTCTTTCTCTCGACGCAAATTCGGGTTCACTTCCTATACATTACACCTACCTCATCCCTAACAGGCGAACAGGTAGCAAGACGCGATGGGAAACAAACTGTGAGTGATGTTTTGGTTGTCTCTGTTCTGTTAATACAACCTCAGGCGAACAGGTAGTAAGACGCGGTGGGAAACAAACTGTGAGTGATGTTTTGGTTGTCTCTGTTCTGTTAATACAACCTCAGGCGAACAGGTAGCAAGACGCGGTGGGAAACAAACTGTGAGTGATGTTTTGGTTGTCTCTGTTCTGTTAATACAACCTCAGGCGAACAGGTAGTAAGACGCGGTGGGAAACAAACTGTGAGTGATGTTTTGGTTGTCTCTGTTCTGTTAATACAACCTCAGGCGAACAGGTAGCAAGACGCGGTGGGAAACAAACTGTGAGTGATGTTTTGGTTGTCTCTGTTCTGTTAATACAACCTCAGGCGAACAGGTAGTAAGACGCGGTGGGAAACAAACTGTGAGTGATGTTTTGGTTGTCTCTGTTCTGTTAATATAACCTCAGGCGAACAGGTAGCAAGACGCGGTGGGAAACAAACTGTGAGTGATGTTTTGGTTGTCTCTGTTCTGTTAATACAACCTCAGGCGAACAGGTAGCAAGACGCGGTGGGAAACAAACTGTGAGTGATGTTTTGGTTGTCTCTGTTCTGTTAATACAACCTCAGGCGAACAGGTAGTAAGACGCGATGGGAAACAAACTGTGAGTGATGTTTTGGTTGTCTCTGTTCTGTTAATACAACCTCAGGCGAACAGGTAGTAAGACGCGGTGGGAAACAAACTGTGAGTGATGTTTTGGTTGTCTCTGTTCTGTTAATACAACCTCAGGCGAACAGGTAGTAAGACGCGGTGGGAAACAAACTGTGAGTGATGTTTTGGTTGTCTCTGTTCTGTTAATACAACCTCAGGCGAACAGGTAGTAAGACGCGGTGGGAAACAAACTGTGAGTGATGTTTTGGTTGTCTCTGTTCTGTTAATACAACCTCAGGCGAACAGGTAGTAAGACGCGGTGGGAAACAAACTGTGAGTGATGTTTTGGTTGTCTCTGTTCTGTTAATACAACCTCAGGCGAACAGGTAGCAAGACGCGGTGGGAAACAAACTGTGAGTGATGTTTTGGTTGTCTCTGTTCTGTTAATACAACCTCAGGCGAACAGGTAGCAAGACGCGGTGGGAAACAAACTGTGAGTGATGTTTTGGTTGTCTCTGTTCTGTTAATACAACCTCAGGCGAACAGGTAGTAAGACGCGGTGGGAAACAAACTGTGAGTGATGTTTTGGTTGTCTCTGTTCTGTTAATACAACCTCCCCTAAGGAGGCTTAAACAAGCTTATGGAATGATAGAACATTATTGAGGACTTGTTGAAAAGATTAGCATTGTTACATGTTCATTGAAGCGTGGTAGTTCTAGAGAAATTCACGTAAACAAATACTATTACAATTTTAAAATAGGAATTAATATTTTGTGTTTATTAATTATATTGATGATAATTATTAAGTCAGGAACTACTTGTTAGCTAGTGAATCAAATTATTTCATTTTTTGATTTTCAAAATTATTTTTTAATGGATAGGTTGATGACCCAAATAAAACTAATATAGAGTTTTAAGATATATCTGAAAAATGCTATTTTTTATTAGGCCTATTTTTTTCTCATCGTGTTTTAGTAGCCGTTTGGGTTGTACACATGCATTCTTTAATTATGCTAATAGAATAGTAATATGAATAGTAGACTTTAAGAAGAAATGTGCCCTCATTAAATTGGAGGAAGAGTGGGTAGCCATTTAGGAAAAAACATCCTCGCCCACTTCAATACATCCGACCGGGATTCGAACTCCAATAGTCCCATCACTGGCAATCCAGTCTAACATAAGAATGACGCAGTAAGCAATACAACCACCGATATTGTTTACATATTGTCATATTCACAAAATATTGTTTTAAATAGTATAACATTTTCATCAAGTTTTGGTCACTGCATCTCACAACCCGTTTAGGTTATACGTATCTGAACCATAAATAAATCGTATCTGTTAAGTATGAGGAAGCTATACTTGAGAGAAAGTGCACTCTCATTTGCATGGAGGGTGAGTGGAAAGCCACTTGTAAAAAACAACACCCTCAGCACGCTCAACCGGGATTCAAACTCAGATCTACCTCCACCCAGCAATCCAACCTATTGTGAGGGTGACACCTTAGACCATATGATCACTGAAGCTGATTTCATGGTTGTGTTCTTACCCATACTGTTTGGCACGTGGACTAAATATCAAGTTCATGTAGACTGGTTTACTGATGATGGGAAGGTCAAGGTCTAAATAATGGTTGGCTATACTGAGAGTGGTTCCTTAAATATTTTTCCACTCTCCTTCCACGCAATTACAAATACCTTTCCTCTGAACTCTACCTTATTCATCCCTGCCACATTAGCATAGTTAAAATGCAAATAGGCTGGATATATAGTGAGATGTGGGGCAAAATAAAATTGTGTTGATTATACTTCACCCACCCCTCCCCTTACTTATTCTAGATACAGCACTGTATTTTGTTCAGCCTGTACAGCGCTGTACATTTTGGCAAGTATGTATATTTTTTGCCTCCTTATTATTTTTTAGTCCAGATTCAACTGGCTACTGGATAGTTCTTGGTCACTTGGTTCAGTAATTGACCACAGTAACACATTTTCACATCTGACAAGTGTGGGGTATTGACACACAATAAACTAAATAAAATAAGGTTCGAGGTTGGGGAAGCTCGAATGGCTACGGACTATTCCCCCCTTCTCCTTTCCCTCCTATTTCAAAACTGCCTTAGTGAAAGAGCTTTAAAATCTGTCAACAGGTTTCAGTAAGATAGCTGAGTAAACATAAAATCTTGCTGAGAAGAGTGACACAAATCCTACCACCTTGAGGGTTGTCCCCTTTTGAGGTCTCTAATGTCGAACACAGGGGTCACTCGGTTTAAAAAAGTAGTAGTAAAAGTAGATAAAACTAATAGATTTGTCAATATAAAGTGAATCTGACGTGTGACGGTTATTCCAACCACTGCAACAGTCTTAAGACAAAACCAAATTTTGGGTTGAGTACTAATCAACACAAAAACAAAAGTAGGCCTTAACTTTTATAAAATGAGAACTACACTTTGAAATAATAGAAACTATGAAAGAATCAAAATATGACCTTTTTTATTAATCATTCCATTATTTTACCCTTTTTAGGGCTGGTATTAGGACTCCTGGATAAATATTAATCTGGTAGATAAATATTTCTATATAGTGGATAAGTTAAAAGTGCATCTTGTGAGCATTTATCTGCAGGATCTTTAAGTACCTGATAACTTTTATCTGAAAGTTAAAATGGTTGTTGCCATAGTGACGCGTTGTTTTTAATGAGGTTTCATCTATCAGAATCTGTTTTTAGGTTAAAATCTTGGTTTACATGTTTAGTAAGCATAGGCCTGGGCTAACTATATAAATTTAGAACATTTAATTCACATTTTTACAAAAAATGACAAGCTTTTTATAGAGCTGTAGTTATATAAGAACAAATTATTTAAATGTGAGTACAGTAAATGAAATTTTGTAAATGTTGTACCAAATTATTGCCCACATTTTGGCAGACACTGAAATTAGTACTTGCAAGACAACTTAGATTCTGCGCCCACGTCACGCCATCTGTTTCCTCGCACTCGTTTAGCCGCCATTATTTAACAAATGTTGAACGTTCTCACCACTCACTAGGTTGTAGCAGTTGCGTCTGGGCTTATACGCTTGCACGCACCATTAAAAAGCGTACCAACATTGCATTTTCTACATAAAAATATATTTATCCTACAGATAGCTATCCAGCAGATAAATTCAGTTCATAAAACGTGTAAAATATTAAAGTGGCTGATAAACTTTAACTGTCCGATAGCAATATTTAGCCCGTAGCCATTAGACCGGCCCTAAATAAAAATCATGTTTTAATATAAAGAAATATAATCTCTACACTGACCAGTTAAACGTTCTCCATGCAATTTTTAAATTTAAATTTATGTCAAAAACTTATCACAAAATTAAAAAAAAATGATTTAGGTGAAGCCTGTTGTCCAAGAAACTTGATAAAAGTTCCTCTCAATTTCCTGAAATTTTGTTTTAAATTTAGTCTACTTTTATTAATACCAGCTCAAATAACAATTTCTTGTTTTTTTGCATTCTGCCAATACTTAAATATAAAACCCTATATTCAATACGAATTGATTAATTAAAATAATTTTTATCAGAAATGTAAGAAAAACTTATAATTGAATTGAAGGGCTTGGCAGTAAATAATGGTAAGGGGCATGGGACTCATTTTGAGAAATAATGAAAAGAAATTTCTGGAAAATCTCATTATTTCTAGAGCCATACATACACAATAAACATGGTTTCACATAAAATGGTGTTTCAAGCTCTTCCTGTTTCATTATTAAATTTAGAACATTGTTTCTTGGCTTTGGTGTTTAATTAATGTGAAAATATACTTAACATTGTTTATGTCAAAAGTGAATGTACTTAACACTTTTTACATCAGTTAGAATAAATAATTTCATCATATTGATTACATGCAGAATTTCTTGCTGTACCAGTCATGGGATACAGGAGGGATCCATTATAGAGCAGACAGTATATAATTCAATTTGTCTGCCTCAATTGGAAGCTGGTCTGAATATTTTTTCTGAAGCTTATCCTGGAATGTATACTTGTTTGGAGGTCTTCCTCCCTGAGAAAGGATAACTTCTTCAAGGGAACCACTGCAAGTCTCAGAGAACCGCATTTTAAGAGTTGGCTGAGGAAACAGCTGTTTCAGGGCAGAAAAGTTGTAGAAACAGTCCCGATTCATTCTTGTTACCAGGAAAGGCTTCTTCTCCTGGGATGCTTTCAGAAATTCTTCCCAGTGTTCATCTGATAATGAGGAGACATTCTTCTCGACCAGAGCAAAATATCTGTCACTGGGGAGCATCCTATGGCCAACCTGAGGAAAAATGTGTTCAATTTGTTTGAAACATTCAGTTTTCAACAATTGTAACCAAAATAACACCATTGTCCAGTTCTTATTTTGGACACCGCAACCATCCAAAATTGCAATCAGCTTTTCTCCCTTAATGTCATAACTTTCAAAATACATCTTTAAACAACTTAGTGATTTCGTCTGCTCCTCTCTTTGCTGTGGCCTCATCCCACAAAATAAAGTATCTGTGGTTGTTTCCACAGGAGTGGATGGTTAGGCTGTAACACCAGCTTACACATACAGTTGTCAATAACGGTGTTGGTAATGTCTGTTACAAATCTAATGTAATTACATGGACACCACTAGTCTCTTTAGCTTCATTTGATGTTTTAGAAATTTCCTCTTGTCCAGCTTCTGATTTTCGATGGTGGAGTTCTTGTTGTATTTCAAGTGATTTCAGTTCATTTTCATCCTTACATATTTGTACATGTTTAATGGCCACTGCAAATGCATCACAATGTTGACAAGTGTCTGATTTGGAGCTCTTGAAGTTGATATAATACTCTTCAGTAAAAATCCTTCTAAACTTGTCTGCAGATACACTTTGCTTGTTTGTTGCATTGCAATCTTGAGCATATCTCTCACAACACAGCTGTATAGAATACTCTATACTTAGAGAATCCTTTGGATTGTAGTGACTCTTATAACGAGGGAGTTTGTCAATAAAAGCCCTAACACTATCATTATCTTCTTGTGAGTATTTTTAGGAGGACTGGTATGCTTACCTCTTCCATTCCATTTTCCAATCGCTTCACTACACTCTCCACACATCCTCTATTCTTCTGAAGCTCATGAATATTAAGGAATGCTGTTTTGTAAATTACAGAATCTTTTCCAGCAGATTTCACTGTATACACAATCGTCTGACTTATCTTGTTTGGTCTTCTTTCTCCATATTTCTTTAGATCACAAACAATCTTGTAGGTTTGTACTCTGGGTATTGTAACAGTTAATTTGCCAAAAGTTTGTAAATAGATTTCGCCTATCTTCTTCAGTAATTTACTGAAAATACTGTTTGGGACATTCACATGGTAAACCTGCACAGTTTGAACCTTTCCTCTGCACTCTTTATGTTCTGTCCCTTGATTTCACTTGATTTTGGTTTCTTCTCTTTCATACTTTCTTTACAACTGGCCTATTATTGTTGATATTGGGAACATTTTCTACATCTTAACTAGGAGAAAATAATATGGCCTGTGTAGTCAGCGTCAGAACTATGCTCCTGGCGCTAGAAAACAAAATTACTATAAGACACTTTTACATTTTTCAGATTTTGTGTTTCATGAAAGAATGTATAATATAATGATGGAACGTATGGCAGAATGACCTTGTGCTGAAAACCATAAGTCCAGCTCTGCCCTTAACATCCCCCTACTACTTAGCCCACAAGTAAAATAAAATATATTTTAAACCACTTTAAATAACAAATTTAAATCTTTTATTTAAACCTGATTAAAACAAACTTATAATGGAAAGTAGGCTATAAAATTACTAAAATCAAACAATTTTTGCAAGTATTTTTACTTCATACCTTGGTACATTTGAAACCAAACAAATAATTGGCATCGGTGATTGGCTTAGTCGGCAATAAATGATCAGCATCGGCCTAGTTGGTAAATTGGCTGATCAGCCCAGCTCTAATGAAAATAGATAAATAGATTACTAGATTCTTGAAAAATCATTATTTTTACTGTTTAAAACTGTCCCTTTCAAACATAACTTAAGTTAGAAGAAATTTAAAACATTAAGAATACATATATTGATTGTTTTTGAAATCAAGTTATTTAAAACGTGTACTAATACGTCGAAAAGAAAGCTTCATCTCTGGGCACGCACCCATATGCATTAACCTTCATCGCAATGAACCCAACGTGCTCTCAACAAGCCCGGAACCAAGAGTCCGAGTCGCGACCTCTAAACCCGTCTGCGCAGGGACAAACAAATGAGTAGCGCTGCACACAAACAAAAATGTTGAGTAAACTCGGCACAATGTAGTGCTATCTGAGTGGAGCCGCATTCCTTCTAACAGTCATCAAGACCAGAGCGAGAAAACTGCTGTCCATTTGCTGACAAATACACCATAATTGTGTGGAATCCATCAAGTCGAATGATTAGTCCACTGGCTTCTTCTTTATTGGATCACACCAATTCATTCGATCTACAGTAGATTACCTGGTCAAAAGTTATGACAGTTTTCTTTTGGCCCATATGTTTTGTTATAAGCTGATATCTCATTATTGTTGTCCACATTGTATCATAATCTTAAGCTGGTGCTGGAATAATTAGGCACAATTCATTGGTGTTTCATCAAAAGTGAAAACTTGGTTGAAAGAGGTCTAGCTTGAGGCAAGCACACAGCCGTGATTAACTGAGGATATCCTGCACATTATCCATGGCATCTCACACAGTATTTTTGTCATATTTAGGCCCTACAGTATCTTCAATGACCTTATAAATTTTCCCAGTTTACAATTGCCAAGGCCTTTAATTTGACACCCAATATGACCACATTTGGTTTCAACCAACTTTCCTTAAAAAACACATGCAAACCCAAATTGAACCTCATTTATGGGAATAAGATTGGGTTTGCGGAAAAAATAATGTTTTAGTTAAAAAAATGTGCTTGAAATGAGGATTAATTTGCAATTGTACATAATCAAATATATCAATCCCAAGATTCATCCGTATACATATTAGCTTCAAAAATAGGTTTTTCTAATTTTTCTGGGAAAACCGTTGGACATAGGTGAAAATGTTTGAGGAACAAAAGAAAGAAGAATAACATATTTCACATGAAAATAACTAAATTCAAATTCGATGACAGGGAACCAAGCTATGGCTTGAGTAAGAAATCCATGGCCACCATCTTTAATCCAATATGGCGGCTAACCCAACTACCTGTCAGGTTGGCAACATCACTTTTCTTACTCATAGGGGTGAGGTCTTTTAGAAAAAAATATGTTACTGCTTTTGGCAAAGAGCCTCCAGCAGATTCGTGTTCTAAGCACCTTTTCAGATTTTGTTCCCCTAATAAAATATACTATTTTACTTTTAAAATAAACAAATACATACTCTTAACATTTTAAAATAATGAATATACTTGAACTCGACCCGAACTTGGGAGCCTTTTGAAATCCTTGACTTGAGCTCAATTCAAATGAAAAAAACCAAAGCTTGCAGACCCTGAACCTTCGCTCTAGTTAACACCAGAGACGGCGATTGCTTAAACATGGTAAATAGACATGATAGGAGACACTTGAGTGCAAAAGATATAAATGCATATTAACAAATTAGTTTAATGTAACAAAGATCATCTTCAGAACACAAACCAATATACACAGAAATGGTCCATAGACTTGACCAAGATAATTAGCTACACAGATTGCTGAGTAACAAACATTCTCTGAGAGAGAGTTAGGCGTGAAGCGCCAACAAATTTGAAAGACAGGTTAAGCTCAGGCTTTAATTGAGAGACTCCAGTCCTCATCTTAATATGTATTGCCAGGCTAGCACGAAATAATAACAATAATAGTAATGATCATACTAAACAATAACTAGTAACAACTAATGACTAGCAATCTATACACAAACACAGGAACAAAAGGCCCCTACTCTGAACTTGGCTCTAACAATACCATGAAAGGAGAGCCAGACTATTAGTGCCAGGGAGGCTGGCTAGAACATAAACGGTTAGATTACCAAGGTACTAGACTGTTGGCTGTCAGCTCCAGTCATAGACAGACCGGCCACAAATTTACAATTTAATTGTATAGGGTAAGTTCCAATTCAGCATTCTAGGCCTTGTTTTGTCATGAGCTGGCGCACGACCAATTGGTCTAAGCCAGAAACATTAAACGCATGACCTGAGTATGTAAACAACAAATCGGGAGGCACCAAACTCCACAAGGGCAATAACCCATCTAAGTGAGAGAAATGTGAGCCATGCCAGATGGGCAGAAATGACCCACAAGTTGAGCACCGAAACTGGTGAACAACACAAGTTAAATAATGTACTAAACACGAGCCGTACCCACAAGTTGAGACCAAAACTGGTTCAGAAGAGCATACCCAAACCTGACTAGGTATAACTATCTAGCCTGGAACAACCTGAACAGACCCTTTCCCCGCTAACTGCCTCGCTGACTACATGGTCAAGTGGGCTAAGGTGTGGGAATCATCCCTATTTAAACTGCTGGTATTAAGGACCAAGCATAAAACATGTGAAATACAAAATGACTCCACGACATGTAAACTAAGTCATGAAAAGGCTAATCCAAACAACATAGAAAAATTAAGATGAGAGTAGCTAATCCTCTCGACAAGTTATAAAAAAAACCTAAAACTAGAATCCGACCATAGAGCCGCCTACTCCCCACGGTTTTAAATGATCAAAGTTACATCATGTTAGTTTCGTCGGTCCGGGCGGTCCCTTGGCAGCATTGTCACGATCACTGGTTGTATACAATCGACTTGTAGAAAGGACGTGGGAGAGTGTCGACTATTTGACTGGTGATGAATAATTGTGTTGGTCCCCAGCGAGCCGTGGAGCTTTATAGTAGCTGAACGCAAAGAATCATGAGAAGGAAAGAAGGGTGGGGAGACATCCCTCTACATTGGAATGGTCACGTAGGCCCAAGCCTACGTAGACTTCAAACGACGAGCCGGCCACCCGCTGCATTCAGTTGTTATTGTTGCTCTGACCAGTCAAGTGAAGTGTTAGCAGAATGGCGAGGGCGGCTAGCCCTTCTGATGGCGTCATTCTTGTTCCATGATGTATCCGAGACGTGGTATGTAACACATGGAGATTTATATATTAATATATATATTCTTGAGCAATGATTATGTGCAGCAAATTTGGGCAGTATAGGGCTGAGTTGGTTAGCCCGTTACAACCCTTGAAAATAATCATTAGTAAAAAAAATGTTAAGGCTTAGAATAGTAAGCCATCTATATCAACTTATATGTGTTGACATTTAATAAATACAGAATAACATTATTTACTGGTACATAGTAAAGTAAAGTATGTTGTAACTGTGCTGATGCCATGTACATGACTGAGCGAGATGAAGTAACATAGGCCTAGTTCCATAGTGATGACCATAGCAATTACGTGAATAATATATTCAACAATTACCAAGATCACAAAACAATTCAAAATAAATGGTAAGGACTTTCTCGCTCTATTGTTTAAAAATGGAGATATGTACTCAAAACTGGTAATATATGTGAAACGAAATAATAGACACTAGCAAACCCAAGCATAAATTGCACTATATTCAGTAAAACATTTTTTGAGTCCCAGTTTTAAATTTTATATTTTTATTTTTAAAGAATTAATGACCTCATTTGTATGTTTGGACCGATAAAAAAGATCAACATTGGGTCCACAAGGGTCAACACTTCATATTAAAGTTTTTATTTCCGGTTAAAATTTTCTACATTTTATTAGGTGTTGCACATCTTCATGTCATCGCATTGCTATTAAATTCCTCATTTATAAATGTTGACTAATAAAAAATGTAAATATTGACTATTCAGTCTAAAATGGAGATAGATTATTGCTGTACAAATATTTCTCCTAAGAGGTTTAAGGGAAAATAACAAACTTTTTGAGAGACTTATATTTGATTATTCTATGGCATTGGAGAATTATTGAGTTAAAACTTAAGTAGTATCTCTTCTCAACTAAAACTCACAAAATTGTGTTAATATATTTGCCAATATCTCATAAACTGTTGGTTTTATAAAAATATATTTCATATAAAAGTTTTTTTATTTTTAATAGTACTACAATTTTGCAATGATAAGTTATTTAGTATCACAAATAGTTGTGGAGATACAGAAATTTCCGCTTCTGTAAAGTACCCTAAAAGTAATTTTCATGGGAAAATTAAAATGGCCACATTATTTATAATCTTTATCAACGCCTAGATACGAATTTTAATCAAAATCGTTATTGCCTATTTTGAGAAAATCGATTTTTTTGCTTTTCTCCTTTTACTAAACCACTCTTAATTTTAAGTTTAAACAGACACACAGATAGACGGCATTGCAAATACCACTTTTTACGGTTCGGGGGGTCATGAGACGTCAACATCCATCAACATTTCAGGTTAGATTTTCTTTACGGTCACAATACTTTACCTTTTGTGTTCGAAAAGTTAAAAAATATAAATATTTGTGTATAGCTTGAAAGTTATTGGTTTTATAAAAATATGCTTCGAATAAAATATTTATATTATAAATAGATTTACATATGTGTAATGATAAGTAACTTAATATCTCAAATAGTTTCGGAGATATGATAAAAAATTATATATTACGTATCAGACCGGAGCCCTTAAAATCATTTTGCCGAAATTTTAAGAGTAGCCCTTTAGTTTGGAATATTTGGAAAATTTAATCAAAATTGTTAAAGCCGATTTTGAGAAAATCGACCTTTTCTCTTTTTGCCCTTCAGTAAACTACCCTTAATTTTAGGGTTAAATATCCAATTCCAAAAATCCCTTGGGGCAATTCTATGAAAACCCTGGATACCAAGTTTTAGCTCGATCAGTAAAATAGTTTAGGCTCTAGTTAGAGGTATAGACAGACAGACGGACATTCAAAAACCACTTATTCAGATTTGGGGGGGTCATGAAACGTCGAGATTCATCAAAATATCGAGGTTGATAATTTTTACGATCACAATAATTTCTCTACCTGTAAGATAGCGAGAAAGTAAAAAGGTTACAGCCTTCAAAATAAGTTATGATTTGAAAAAAATACTGACTTAAAAAGTTGTCTGTTCCAAGTAAAATACATCCCTCATCCTAGAAACTTGAGGGACACTCGTTCATTATCCACTTAGTTTTCAAACGTATAGCGAGTAGTAAAATATACAAACCAAACTAAGAACATTTTGCTGTGATGAATTATAATAGTTAAACAGTTTAATTTGTAGATCCCCTTAGTATTGATGGCTAGTTTTGAGACCTGTGAGTTAAACTCTCACTTCAATCACTACAGTTACATACTGTGGCTAACCTGGCTGAGTAACATCTGCCCCCCCCCCCCCCCCTCTTAAATAATATATCACCACTCTTCTCTCTCTCATCTTTGCAAGTCTCCATTCTTGAACATCAAGTTTAGAGGAGCTTTCCTTCCACTTTGATACAGCTCACTTGCTGCCATCTGTTGGAGAACAACTATTTGATAGATAGTGCCTATTGAAAGTGTTTGGTCAAAGCCTAAAGATATTTTATCTCAGTACATTTTAAAATCAGGTTTATGGATTTGATCAAGCAGGTTTTGGCTAAGCACAGAGCGTTACCTCTTTATGGCTCTGGAGGTTTCCGTTTCCTTTGGAACACCAAGTTTGATGCTGCAATGGTGGCCTTCCTGGACTGCCTACAGCAATTTAAGGAGGAGGTGGAAAAAGGTGACTCAGGATTCTGCTTGCCTTACAAGATGGAGAGAGGAAAGATCGAAGACTCCGCCACTGGCAATTCCTATTCTATCAAGTAAGTATTGCTCTTTAATAACACTTATAGTTTTAATTGATTTAAAACATATTAGGATCTGAGAGTTTAAAGTCATTTTAACAACTATTCACCCTCTACAGGACGGGATGTATAATGGTCCTGATTACCTTAAGAGACCCCAACATGCCTCAACCTATATATTTTTCCTCAATCTTCTGGACTCCACCCTGGGTGTCTTTTAACTTAGCGTGTTTCTTGTGAAACTAAATGTTAGCGCCCAATATTGAAGTGGAAAGGCCTAATACCTAGAGACACTAATATCATTTCTGATGTTGAGTAATTTGATTTTTTGGTGTCTTTACCTTGAAAAAATGTTTTATCACAACCAAATCAAAAATATCTAGTCAACCGTGCCAGTAGGTGGATGCATGCTAGATGCTTTCCTCGAAAAGTGCCCAAAAAACCAGGAAAAGGACATCAGAAAATTCGGATAAGTAACACGATCAGTTAAGTGAGTATTGAGGATTGTGTGGAAGTGTTCGCGATTGTGAAACTTGAAACCTTTGTGAGTTATTCACATATTTGTAAATAAAAACTGTTCCAGGAAACTTATAAAAATGGACTAATATTATCTTAGAGAATTTATTTTTTATCAAAATTTGATAAAAGTTTAATCTTTCCAACACTCTTGGTTAAAAAGTTATTCAAAAAAGTATTCACAAGGACACCGAAAGTCAAGGTCCAGTGTAAATTTCCACTACCACCACCTAGTGGGACAAGGACAGAGATAGCAACGATTGTTAATTTAGCGTTAATAGCTGACAAGAATAAATAGTGTACCTATAGGTCGCCAACAAACTGCAGTTACTAGGAAATAGGGGTTAGAAAAAAACTTTTTATGCTTGGCAAAAAAAATATATATCTTGTGAACAGAAAGGTGTGAATTTAGACATAAGTATCAGCATTTGCCAAAGGCCTTTCAAATCCTTAATAGGAACTCCAAGGGTCAGTTCAGAGGCTGTTGGTCATGGGATACTGCAGTGACGGCTTGTTAGTAGCTTGAAAACATCCTATTCAGGATGCCTAAAACAGACAGGGAGAAAAAGCCAGAAGAGGTCGCAGAGGGGATGGGTTCCGGACCCGAAGAAGAGGAGCTAAACGAGAACGTATTGGAAAAGAAAAATGCGAGCCAGATGATGACTGTGATGACCAACTTAATTGACAACCTGTTTCATGACAAGAAGGTCACCACAGGTGTCATGAGCAAGCTCAAGCTCAAAGATGACAACTTGCTATTGATAGTAGCGAACCAAGAGGGACAAAGCCAGCAACTAGACAGGGAGAACGTGCAACTTAGAGAAGAAGGAAAGAAGACACAAGAGGAAGTGACAAAAAGTAAACCCACCTTTGCACAGATAGCGGCAGCAGGACCGTCCGGCAGACCAGGGGCCAGGAGAGCAAAGGAGAGGATACAAAGGAACTTCAATCAAAGGTAGTGTCAAAGTTAAATCCAGCTAAGGACAGAATCAAGATCCGTTCCATCAGGCCAGCCGGTAAGGTAGTGGTCGGGGAGACTGAAACTAAAGAGGACACAAACAAGGTAAGACAGGGTATCCAGGCGCTTGAGGGGCTCAAATGTGAGGACCCAAGGAAAAGACGACCACTAGTGACAATATTTGACATGTACACAAACATGACAGTGGCATAACTAAAGGAGACAATATACAGACAAAATCTAGAAGGGAAGATTACTAGGAAGTAGTTTGATGAGGTGTTTGAGCCAAGAGTTTGGACGGGGAAAAGGGAGAGGTGTGTCACCAACCATGTCGCTGAGGTCTCACCAAGAGTCCTCACCAACCATGTCGCTGAGGTCTCACCAAGAGTCCTCACCAACCATGTCGCTGAGGTCTCACCAAGAGTCCTCACCAACCATGTCGCTGAGGTCTCACCAAGAGTCCTAAGTTTGCTGGTTGGGGGCCGCCTCTACCTCTGATTCAGTAGCGTCTGGGTAAAGGACTTCCTTGTGGTGACAAGGTGAAATAGGTGCAGGGACTAAGGACACCGGGTTAAGTTCTGTCAAAAGAAGGAAAGGAATCGATGTGTGCTCACTGTGGCAAGGAAGGCCACGAGTTGAGAGACTGTAAGGAAAAATTGAAGAAGTGCATCCTTGCTCTAATATAGGGAAAGAAAAGTGTAAACAGGGAGTGTCCCACGTACCAATTGCTTCTGGACAGACAAATCCATAACAACTTACGAGTATTGACAACAGTACTACAGCGTATACTGGACCAACTCACCTGGATGATTACTGACAGACAATGCGATGGAAGTAAAGGTAAGCCCATTAGTAAGAAGATATCTCAATAAGGAAAACCTCTTTTCACGCTTTGAGGCAATTGCATTATATTTGGAAGAAGGTACAGGAAAGGTGGATAGAAACATATAAAAGGGAAGAACACAATATGGCTTTTACAATGAAAAGAAGAACACAGTTCACACTTTACATTGCTGCCAATGGACAAAGAGGTAATGGTTGCCTCTTAAAGAAAATTGATCATCACCGTCCACCTAGGTCGGGGGATTGGGCGTTGATGATCAATTTTCCTTAAGAGGCAACCATTACCTCTTTGTCCATTGGCAGCAGTAGTAAGAAGAAAAATTTACACTCAATGATTTGGAGAACTATGAGGAGAGCTGCAGAGCACAGAAAAGGTAAGGTTTCCAAGGTGCTTGGGGCGAAATCTCATTCTCAATCTGGAGATGATGTAGCCAGAAATGATGAAGTAACAGATGAAGATGTAACTTCGACTGTGGAAGAACTTAAGGTGAAACATAAGATCTGGGACGTCCAAAGATGGAAATTTTGGAAAAAGGGTATGATCTTATTTTACATGGTAGGCTGTAAGGTACAGGACGGGATGACTATTAGTAACCATAATCTGATCACTATAGAGATCAAAGCGAGTGAATAAGTACAGGTTGAAGCCGGTAAAAGACTGAGGTATAACATCAGTAAAGCCGATTGGGATAGGCTAAGGGGGCTGCTGGTGCTGCCACCTGAAATCGAAAAAGGGTAGGAACATGAATGCCAGCGCGAAGGAGTTTACAAGATCTATTCAAAGGACAATGAGGACATCCATCCTGCTATTTAAGGATACCCTGAGTATCGGAAATAAACCATGGAATGAGCGATTGAACAGGCTTAGGAGGAATACGAGAGCGGCACACAGGAGGTATCGGAGATGCAATGATCCTGCGGGTTGTGCCTTACTTCTCAATATTTACAGAGGCAAGAAGGATGCGTATGAATCCGCCCTGGTGTTGATGAAGAGGGTTAGCTGGGAGCAATATGTTCAAGAAGAGCTTAGGAACAACACATCAGGCATACCCTTTAAAATAGCGACAGGAAAGATAAGGGCCCCCAGCTATGATCTTGATGATGAAGCAGGATGGAGACATTACCTTGTGCTGGGAAGAATCTTCAAGGTTACTGCTGGTTACCTTGCTTCCGGATGGCAAGTGGACCCGGGCGATGTTGGCGAGGACCAGGACTTAATTAAAGAATATGATAATAGAGAGGCGACTGATCCATTGACCAGGTTGAGATTATTAAGGTATAGCTGAAATGAAAAGTAAGAAGGCTCCTGGACCTGATGGGATCAAGGTTGAGGTCCTTCAGAAAATCAATGAGCAGATATCGTCCTTCCTAGCGAACGAGTGCATGGCCCAAGATCGTGTACCAAATTTATGGACGCAGAGTGAGGTGGTGGATCTTAGGGAGCTGCGGATCCTTATCCTCGCCCTAAGTCGTACAGACCGATTTGTCTCTTGAATGTGTGTGGGAAACTACAAGAAAAGATCCTTTGTAGTAGACTGCAAAAGAATCGAGAGGCTGTGTGTATGCTTCAGCAGCAGTACGGCTTCAGGAGAGGTAGATCCACGGAGGACGCTATCTGTGAAGCTATGAATCTTGTAAATAGAGCTAGTGGAAAGTACGTAGTAGAGATATTTATGGACATATCGGGAGCTTTTGACAACTTGTGGTGGCCTGCGTTTTTCAAATGGCTAAGAGAAATTAACTTTCCAGGGTATCTCTACAGGAGTCTTATAGATTACTGTAGAGATAGATATGCTAACCAGAGATGTCCAGGAATATCATTATGAAAAAAGCTTGTCCCCACATCTGTGGGCCGATTTTTGGGGATATAGGACTCGAACCAGGATTATTAGAAATTGAGGCACTCCCTCATATGGTGGGAGGGGTTGGTTTTGGGGATGATTTACTTATAGTGGTTGAAGCTAAATCAAGATGAGAACTAGAGGCCAAGAGCAATACAGTTCTTACTGGTTTGGACTCTTGGTGCAGGAAAGTTAAGCTAAGGTTAGCACCCGCAAAGATGACATATGTACTGTTTAGGGGGGGGGGGGGGGGGCACTCAAAAGAGACCCAATGATAAAGATTAATAGACAGACTATTAGACGTAGTAGATGCACCAGATATTTTGGCATTATGTTAGACAAGAAGGCTTCATGACACATGTGGGAACATAAGCAGAAAAGGTTTGATGGTTATGAACAAAATCATAAGTATAGGACAGTCGAGGTTTTGGCTGTCTATGTTGCTGATAAGGTTATACAGTGAAACCTGCCTTAAACGGAATCGCAAGGGTCCAAGATATTTTTCCGCTAAACCCAGGTTTCAGTTTAATGAAGGTGTACTATAAAAATTAAACCAGGGACATGCACGTAATTAGGATAAAAATCATAAAATAAAATACCGTACTTGTTATTACACAGTACTCATTATTCACACTATAAATGAACATAAGGAAACATTACACTGAACATAAAAACATTACTCACTTTGTCTTTATTTTTTCCACTAGTCAAGCAGAGTTTTATGCACACAGTTTACTCTCTTGGCTACTTGACTTTCCACAAACACTTGAGCCTGAGAAATCCCACTAAGCATATCAGAATCATTCCGTTGTAGGGGAAATTGTTGCAGTTCCTTTAAACTCTTGACAGCATCTTGATAAGTCTTCACGCTCTAGTTTTCTTCTTCCAACCAATGTAATTTTCCTCTTCTTCTTCTTCCTCCTCCTTCTCTTCTCCACCTTTATTTGAAATTTTCAACTAAGGCATCAATATACATTGTATCTGGTTCAGTTTGCACATTGCATTAATAATTTACGATAATGCACTTTAACATTCTGAATGTTTCCCTGATTCATTGGTTGAGAAAGACGTGTGGTGTTTGGAGCAAGTCGCACGTTGGAAAGTTAAATGTGGGGGTGGCATGTTGCGTTATCAAAAAACAACAAAAAATGCCGGTTTTGCTTTTTCATTCTGCCACTAAAATCTGTTAACTATTCCTCTATGATCTGTGACATCATCCACGCCTTTTTGTTGGATCGCCACTCAACGGGAAGTTTCCGTATGTCCATGTTTCTGAAGCATCGTGGCTTTGCTGCCTTACCGATAAATAAGGGTTTCTACATTTCACCTGACATAAAACCACATAGGAAAACAGTCAATCTTTCTTTGCACAATTTTACTCCCGAACATTTTTCACCTTTCAAACAGCGATTTATTCGGTAGCGCGCAGAAGAACAGTCCAGTTTCGTCACCATTTGCTATGATTTCAGCTTCATATCCCTCGATTATGGAGGGAAGCTTAGCAACCCACTCTTCAATGCTTTCACTATTTACATCACTCGATTCACCACAAAGTTCGTTAAAAACTATCCGATGTATTTTGCGAAAACTCTCCAACCATTCATTAGATGCTTTGAATTCAGTTTTCCTCAGTTTTTGATCGACCTTTTTAGCGTATTCCTGTGCCATTGGACCCGACACGCAGTGATTTTTCGCCCTAACACTGACAAACCACTCCCACACTATTTCATTAATGTATTTGTTTGCAGTTTTCTTAATTTCTCACAGTTTTCCCACAGCTTCAACATTTTTGTTTTCTTCCTTAGAATCTCGTACACTTGAGTATTGAGTATTGAGTATCAGTATTGATTATCTTCTTCTGATTCCCTTATTGTAGTTTAGCATTTTGTGTGGATTACAGTTTGTAGATGTCATTTTGATTTTGGTGATATGCTACAAAAGAAATAGGTAAATAAAATAGATCTTAAAAACTAAACAATCAGAAAATACATTTTAAACCAACCACATTCACAAACATTATTACATGGTAAATTATTACAAATTTTCTCTCGTTCATACAAATTATTCACTAAATTAACAAATCATTCATACTACAAAATTTAAATTGATGTGTTTCATTACAAACCATTAATTTTAGACAAAGACATAAACAAACACATTCATTCAGTTTAGCTTCTCAGATACTCGAGACCAAAAGCTCAAAGCTACGTTCTTATTTTATGAGTGCATTTAGTTCTTTTTTGAAAGCAGTTAGCGTAGTCAAATTCCTAGTGTTGGTAAGTAGCTCATTTCATGCCCGAGTTGTTGCTACAATCAATAGTAGGACCGGGATTTGTGTAAGAGTATACAAAGAACGGAAGAATTGCTAGCACGTGAATTAAGCCAATGTTTAATCTTCAAGAACTTAAAACGGGATGAGAAATACTCGGGTGATGATGAGTTAAGAATTTTGAAAGCTAAAGTAAGAGAGTGAAATGAACTTTGCTCTTTTAGTCATAACCATTCCAGATTTTAGAAGTATGGTGTTATGTGGTTGAAGTATTTTAGATTGTAAAAGAAACGGATACATTGGTTTTTTAAGCGTTGGAGCCGATTAGATAGTTCCTGTTAGGTCATTGTATACACTGTCATAGTAATCAAAATGAGGCAGTTTCAGACTTTGTACAAGCTTTAAGTTCAGATGGTAAGAAATGTTTATAAGTCTTTTGAGAGTGTGTATAGCAGCATAGCTTTTTTGCAAATGTTGGTCACATGGTCCACCCAAGTCAAATTTTTGTTCATTATTACGCCTCCAATCCTTGCATGCAAAGTTAGAGGTACTATAGTATCATTAAACAATATAGCTGGAATAAAAGAGAGATTTAGATAAGAAAAAATTCTATTTGACTTGATAATCATTGACTGTGATTTAATGGGGTTTATAACTATACCGTTATTAACTGACCATTCATAAATTGATTTCAAATCCACATTTATTTTATCAACAGTTGAAAATAAGTTAATATCACTATCAGACAAATATACTTGTAGATCATCTGCGTATAGGTGATACAATAAGACAGACAAGAAGGTAGGTCATTAATAAATTGGGAGAATAACAGTGGTCCCAAAATAGACCCCTGCGGTATGCTTTTGTCTACAGGGCTCCATTCAGAGGAAGTGTCATTTATTACCACCCTCTGCATGCGACCATACAACTAACATCGCATCCAACAAATGCGTTTTGTGGAAAAATGGGAGTAATAGTTAAGGTTGAAAGCATGTCAAAATCTACACTGTTTAGCCTGACTAAAATCCAGAAGTATTAAAATAATTAATTTCTGTCTGTCCATGGCAAGTCTAATATTATCAATAACATTAATTAAAGCTGTACAAGGGCTGTGACCTGGTTGGAAGCCTGATGATAATATATCATGTTCATTAATAAATTTGTGAATCTGATGATTTACCAGGAACTTTAATCCTTTTGACAAAGAGGGAAGGATACATATTGGTCGATAGTCATCAACACTCTTAGGCTGAGACCTTTTGGACAAGGGAATTATTTCAGCCCACTTCCAGATAGTTGGGAAATGAGCATTCATTAGAGAATAGTTGAAAATATATGTTAAAATACTTATAGTTTTTTTGTAATTATATAATAAATATCTGGTTATAACCCTGGGCTTTAGATTTTATGTGCATGATGAACTTGTATACGTCATTCGGATAAATATAAGAACAATTAAATTGTACGTTTTGAGTATGATATTGTGATATTCTTTTAATAGTTTGACTCTTTACTAAACTGTCCATTACACTCAAATTACTAAAGTGTACCTTAAAATCCTCAGGTGGAATATCTGTTGAAGAGGCATTATTTTGTTAATTGTTAACTCCTATTTCACACAGCTTTTTCCAAAGTAATCTTGGTGATGATTGACAACTAGAAATGTTAAGTGAAAATTTCATTTTAGCTTTTCGTACTTCTTGAGTACATTTGTCACATAATTAATTGTCTGTACAATTCAAAACTATTGGATATAGAATTTAATCCAGCCTTGGAATCATATGTAAATTTTGTGTAACCTGCTTCACGTTTTGCCATTAGTGTGAAAATATATTTTGTCATCCAGGGCGACGACGGTGGTCTAGTAATGGGTGCACACTTATCATAAAGATCGGCTACCATTTGGTCAAATAGTTGTACTTTATCATCAATATTGCTAACTGTGTGTATCAAATACCAAGGCATCCTTATTCAAATTTCTGATATAAATATTTTTAAGGGTACAATATGTAAGAAATTTAGTTTTAATTTTAGGCATTCGGATGGAATATGTAAGATGAATGAGGTCATGGTGAGAGAGGCCGGGGGCAGGAATCTGTCCATGGGAAATAACTCTGTTTGGTTGATTTGTAAACATTAAATTGAGCCAAGGATGTGTAGCATCAGGAGAGCAGACTGTCAAGTTAAAAGCTGAGAAAATTTCTAAAAGGTTATTTGAGTCATTAGATTTAACTAAGAAATCTGTGTTAAAATCACCCATCACCATCACATGTTCATAATTTTAAACATGGTCAGCCATTGCTGACTCAAAATCGCTCCAGCCTCTTATCTTGGATGGTTTATAGACCGCTTGGTTTTAGACCGCTTGGTTTCCACTTCTTTTGTTCTAGAGTTCTACCATGGTGTTTCTTTCAAGCTTCTCTTCCAACTGGCTCTCCCGCACACCTTTTTCGCTGCTCCCATTAATGCTGCCTGGAATGTTCTCCACTCTTCCTTATCTGTACTATGTTTGTCCCTTTGTAGGTCTATCTGGTCCCTCATTATTTTCTGGAACTCTGTTCTATGTTCTTCCTCATTTGACTTCCATACATTTAACCTACTCACCTAATTTTCTGCTGTATTCTTGTTTTTTACTTTCTGTCATGGCTCACACCAGCAGCCAGATAGGAGTCCAAGTCCAGGGAGTCAAATGGAACCACCCTCACCTCTGTTATATCCTACTCCATTTGCAAATCAAGGAGCATGTAGTCTACCACTGACCTTGACCAATCGACTCTGTACCACATTACCTTATGACTTACTACTTACCCTCCACATTCACACTTCCTCATCCATTTGCTCATAGCCTTGCCTTTCTGTCCCAACATGGTCAATAGAGTCTGCCTTTTCAGGTACATCTTCTATCTATAATTATGTATATATATTTTATTATGGTTGAAGAATAAGTATTTCTCATGGAATACTCATGTAAGTGTAAAAGGACATATGCAATAATATGAACTTAAACAATGTTTCAGAATCCAGTTCAACTCAGAGGAACAGTGGACCAAAGCTCTCAAGTTTCTCCTGACCAACTTAAAATGGGGGCTGGCCTGGGTCAGCTCACAGTTTACTAAGGATAATACAGACTCGTTGAATCGATAATGCTATCACTGAAGCTATTGTTTCCTAGCACTTTGCTAATCACCCACCAAGATACTTTGATATTAAGTGGTTTACTGTCCTGTGACATATAAGCCCTCTTCCTACTAATGCAAATACACTACTTTTGTGTCGAACAAAATTTAAATAAGAATTATTAGCCAGAGCTATTATTTATGCTTATTAGTGGGGATTACTCCACCTAGATATCATATTCTGAAAATTGAAAAATGACACCTGGACACGGGAATCGAACCCGGGACCTCTGGCTTAGTACGCCAATGCTCTAACCACTGAGCTATCCAGGATTCGTCTCGTGCCCTGGGTCATTCTTCACTCATATTTTAAGGCAGAGTCTATGATGGACTTAGCGGAAATCGTCGGCCATCATAGACTCTGCCTTAAAATATGAGTGAAGAATGACCCAGGGCACGAGACGAATCCTGGATAGCTCAGTGGTTAGAGCATTGGCGTACTAAGCCAGAGGTCCCGGGTTCGATTCCCGTGTCCAGGTGTCATTTTTCAATTTTCAGAATAAAATTTAAATAGGTTTATTTCAAGTTTTAAGTTAAAAGTCAAAAATATAAAGTAATTTACTCAAGTTACATACATTTCTAGCTTCATGTTAATAAATATCAGAATAAACTTCTTACTCTTGGTGTTGTCTCTCTTCTTGATTAATATGATTATTATTTACTAGTGACCTGTTCCAAAATTGAAAGACAAAATGTAAAGGATAAAATGTATATTTATTACAAAGCTCAAGTTATAAAAATAATAATATCACTAATATAAAACATAATTGCCTTTTGGCTTAAAGATATATGAAAACAGTGTGTAAACACTGTACAATAATTTGATTTAAATAACAAGTACAACCTGAAAGAATTGTTAGTCTAAGTCTCGATAAGAACAAAAAAGGTCCCTCTTCAAAAACTTCCATCTTCTGATCACTTTAACCACACATGATTTTTAAATTTTTGGAAATATTCCTTTTTCATAGTAAGAAATATGGTAAAAAACACTAAAAAAGGCACTTACATAGACATTTTAAAAAGTTGGAGAGTACATAGCTGAAATTTGCAGTGTTGCCAGATAACCAATTGCTATCTTGATACACCTGGTTGGAGGTTGAATATACTAATATATATATATATATATATATATATATATATATATATATATATATATATATATATATATATCATGCATGTCCAACTTTAAGTATTCTGTGATTTATTACCCAGTATCCAAACTACCTCACTCTCCCACTGTCATTCTTCAACTTAAACAAATGTATTATATTTGGTTGAGCTTATGATAAAAATAATAACAAATGATAGTTGCTTCCATAAACCTGACAAGTTCGCTATACATCAATATGTATTTGAAAATACATGTTTACATTCATTGTTAGTGTGATGCCTAGGTCTGCATTTCCTTCACCATCTGTTGGGTATCAGGCTGAGGGAATCCTAGCATGTTGGAACGTTGCTCACTCGTCATCATTTTAAAAATATCAAAATGTGGATTCACACAAATAGGTTGAACCGAAACATGAGGGTAAAATTTCACTGCATCTTCTCAAATTGGGAAGTTTTTGTGTAGGCACAAACTTTCAAAATGACTCTTCTCTTGAGCACGCCTTAAGAAAAATGTCATTTTTCAAAGTTAATATCTCATTTTCAAGAAATAATTTGCTCAATGAGTATCTTCACTGATACGGATTGCAATTTCTTTAATGTCCAATCAGGATTTGAATGGAAATTATATGTAGTCTACAATTGATTCAATTTTTTGGAAGTCACTAAATCTCTTTGCAAACTCCTTAATAAGAGAACCAATTTCGGCCACATTGTTGAAAAACAAAGTCAGGACTTTTTTTTTTTTCCAGATGGTCCTACATATTAGGTAATTGATCAAAGTTATCGATTGTAAGGTCAGTCATCATTGTAGGATGAAACTTTTCCTATCATCTCTCAATGCACTTACTATTACCTTGTAGCTCTAGGTTCATATCACTCAGTTTACCTGTGAAATCAGCAAGGAAGACCAGATCAATCAACCACTCTTGATCTTCCCTCTGAGCGTACTTATGTCCATGACATTCTCTGTGTTCAGCCATATGATCGTGTTTCTTGATAGTTGAAGATCTTGGATAGCACCTGTGATCTCTTTTTTATTTTTAAATCCTTCAAAAATATTATCAGCTATTACAAGAAAACACTCTTTTACAAATTCTCCTCCAGTGAAAAGTTTGCAATTTTTAACAATCAGGTTGCTCACCTTGAAGGATGAAATGGTTGCATTTTTAGAATATGAGCTGGGTTTTGCAGTAATTGTTGTTGAGCAGCTGATTTCGAGCTAAGTTCTTTGAGGTAATGTTTACGAATTTCACTTTTGAGTGGAAGATCATCATCAAATTTACTACGATGAAAAGCATTATAATGACGTTCCAAGTTAACCTTTTTTGGCAAGAAAACTGAGGCATTACAAATTAAACAACAAACAACACTTGTCTTTCACCATCACAAAGAAATACTCAATTTCCCATTCGTCGTGAAAATGATAAGTTTTGGTCTTCTTTTGGGCACTCTTTTTTTTAATCTAGGTCTTATGAAATAATTGTATTAAAAACCATGATACACATGCACACTTTTATAATTTATTAATAAAAAACACAAAGAACTACTTAATTATTGACATTATAGCTAAACAGATATCTCTGTAAAACTCTTCTCCTACTGCGCAATGGTAAGACTAGACTATGCCTCAGTGCCACTATGCACGGGGATTCACATCTTCTCTTTCTATCACTCTTGTGGCAGGCTGTGAGTGATGCGATGAGGTCACGCAGGCTTCATCATGGTTAATTTGAAAACGACTTTCACGCAAGCTAGTTAAGTAAATAAAAATAGGAATGGTTAACGCTTCCCTTTCAAAATTTCAATGAAATCATATAATCTTCATGGTATGAGGGCGAGTTCAATTGAGGTTGTATTTGTGGATGAATTGAGAATTGCAAGTCATATTAATTAAATGCTTCTTTGTTGTGAATTTTGGTGATAGTGAAAGATGGTGCGGGGTCTCAGGGGCAGGTGGGTTGAGTCAAGTTGGGATTTTGGTATGATTTGAATACATTTTGTAAGTGGTGGTGACACTCAGTTGTTGTTTTTTTTATAGGGTTGGATTTTTTTGTTCTTGGGATCAGAGTTTGAAGCAAAAGGGTTGTTTATTTCCGTTTGGGAACTGGTATTATTTGTCTCGGCCCTTTCATTCCCATATCTACAGCTGCAGGCCCTCTTATCCGAAAATGGTGGATTGGGGTGAGAGATTTGTGAACAATGGGAATGGTGTGGTAGGATTTTGTTAGGATTAAGTTAGGTAAGTTCTGTCTGTCTGCCCACTGGCTTAGTTGTTTGTCCATTTTTGTGTATTTACTTTTTTCATATTAAAAGTATGCATCTATCATTTTTTTTAATTTTAATTTTCAATTTTTAAAAAATATTTTTTATTTGTATTAAAATGTATTATTATTATATTTTTCTTCTATCACTGTAATTAGAATTAACTACTCACTTAAGGGGGTGTTGTTTATTTATCTTATCTGGGGAAAGCGTTGGCTACTTTGTAATGTTACGTGTTTGTACCAAAAGAACTAAGAACGATTGCTCATACCAAATATTTCACTCAACGCCATAGCTTAAAATAATCGTGGAAAACTGGTGTGCAAACCCAAATGCCTCAGATTTGGTTCCTGTCTACAAGTTGATATTAAAAAAAATATTGTATGGGTTTTTAATAACTTGATTTACATTTTCAACATACTTTTGACATTTAATGGAAAGCCTAGCCTATAGTTTTAAATAAAATTATGGTACCTCTTATTTTAATTATAAATAATATTAATTATTGATTAGCTATTTCCTAGTTTGTAATATATATTTAAGATAAAAAATTGTTTTAAGTTGTACCATCACTATTAATGTAAATGTTGGTATATTTGTATAATTCTTTATTTTACACTCATTAATTTTTATTTCTTATAAAATAAAACTATTTCTAACATATTAAAATAATAGGCATTTAAAATGCTATGATATTTACTTCCTTGAAAATTGGTCAAAATATTGTGAAAGTCCCCTTAAAATAGCTTTTAGAATCATCAAAAAACTTATGTTTTTCTGGTAGCGGGCCCCCGGACCCTCCATTTTCTTGGTATTTTCAGTCCCCACTTTTAAAGATCTCCCGTAACCACTGGTCACTTCGCTTACAGTTGAGATTTTTTCTCGGCTCATTCAAGATCGGAAATCTCGCCCCAAGACAGAAGTGTACACATGTGTGTGCAGAGATGGTTTATTACTATACTGTGAAGCTCTCAACTTAGTGAATTAACAAGCATCGCGTGGTTTTGGATGATGTGGATCTAGGCTCGTTGGTTGGTACTTAATGCCCTCATTGGAATCTTCTAGTTGGCAGATTCTAGCTAGTGTGTATTCTACTGGGCAGTTGGTTCGTGCAGTTGTCAAGTGTGTATCAAGATGAGTCCATTTAATGACCGTGTTCCTCATGCGCCATGAGCGTAAACATGATTAAGGCATTGGTTGGACATTGGTTAAGGGCTTGGTCAATGGTCATTGGAAGTGAAGAGTTTCAACAGCGCCAGTCCCTAATTTACGGTATCAGAAGAAACCAATTGAGTTATACTTTATCTTGGGCGGCTCAGTCAGTCCACAGTATTGCCAGAACTATCAGCACTTTAGAGCCTTCCCCTCTTCCCTTCACCCATCCAGAGAGTGAGACTGAGTTAGCAAGCAAACAAAACAAAGCTCTAACCCTCTGAAACATTTATCGCAGGTAGCAATCACCTCTGAATGGAAGGGGGAGTCTAAACTTGTACATAGCCTTGACGAGAGCTATTAGGGGAGAGTGCCTAGGATTGTCACAAATAGAAGACAAGTCACAAATGTCAACTGGTTTGGTCTTTCATTGAAACTCATCCTGACCAAAGCATAGACAAATTGGAAGTTTTCTGGCTCTCAGATATGTTCATTCGTAATCAAATTGGGGTTTTTTATTTTTATTTATTTTGCTATTTATTGGCCTGGCATCTTACACATTTTTAAATCCAGGCCGTTTTATTCACAAAATTTTCATAAATCTCCCTATATAATCTGTTCTATCCATTTTGTTTACAACTAGCAGGTTTATCTCTTAAACTACCTACTTGGAAATAAACTTACTCTCCTTCCAGTTGGTCCACCTCGGGTATTTTACGCCCCCGGTACCCCTCGCCGCTACTTCGCTCCACTACCGCCTGGGACCATGTTTTCAGGGTCGTGGGACAGAGCAGCGGCGATGAGCATCCCCCTATCCACCAGGGGAGGCGCCCTATCGGAGTTGGTGCTCCGTCTACTTCATAGCATCAACATTTATTGCCCCATTCTGTGCGTTGTAAATTTATTTCTCCTAACCTACCCCTTATTTTCCCTCCCTGCCCTACCCTATCTAACCTAATCTAAGCCTACTCATAACCTAAACTAATATTACGTACTTCAATAGCTCCTCCAGGGTAAAACCATCCTCCCTGATGGTACAAGGGGGCTACGTGGTAGCCGCCTATCTCCATCCCGATGCAGAGGACCCCTTCTAGACCTGGTCCCACTCCTCTTGTTACCAAGAGGATGGACCTCCAGTCACGGGAATACCCCTCTGCGTCGCCTAGGATATCCTTCGCTACTATCTGTTACTCAGCTGGAATGCTGATCCTTCAGGATACCATGGTTACCACGGTATCCCTCCAGACTCATCAGCTAACCTGGCATGCCAGTCCCATTGCTCCGTATTTGCAACCTTCCGGAATCCTGCCTTATTCCCCCATGAAGGTTGCCTTTATTCGTCCCCTCACGAGCAACCTGTCAGCTTTAAACACCTCCCGCTGAGACCGCACCATCGTCCGTCCCAGTCCCGCTCCCCGTTTCCCCAGTTCTATCTTCATTCCATCTCCTCATCACTATCAGTATCCTTGTCACTATTTCCATCGCTGTCACTGTCATTAGTCTCCCCCTCCCCCCTTCTCTATCCCACCTCCTGTTGTCTCTTTGCCTTAGTCCCCTTCTTTCCCTTAAAGCCCTAATATAGTCAGTCCTGGCCCTTTCTGTTGCTTCCGCAGCTAGCTTGTCTAGGAACCTCCATTTGGTGGGATCTCTTATTATTCCTCTCACCAAGCAACCTTGCACTTCTTGCTGGTTTGGCCTCCTAATCTCCAACGTTCAAGCACACTCTAGGACCACATGCTCCGGAGTAGCCACCTCACCACACTCACATAACTCAGACTCGACCAGCCCCATCCTCCACAAAGATTCAGGGTATGGTCCTTTCCCTGTGATAAACTGGACCAGCCCGGGGGAGGGTTCCAGATGTTCATTATCAACCCTTTCAACCACATTTGGAAAAAGTTGATAAGTTCTTCTACCAGTTTCACTGGCCTCCCATCGACTTTGCCATTCCCTCCACATTGAGATGTCTGCATCAATGGATGTTTCCACCTCCGGTGAGGTGAGTATCCTCACCCTATCCAGCTTGTTCTTTCTCATCCAGTAACCGACTGCTCTTTTCCTTACCAGTAGATCCAACGGCCAGATACCCAGAGTAACGCACAACGCGTCGGTTGCCACCGTCCGGTAAGCCCCGGACAGTCTCAGGAGGACATTTCTTTGGATGCTCCTTACAGCCCTGACCGGCACAGCGTTATTCAGCCTATGAGCCCAAACGCATGCCGCGTAGCCCACAATGGAGAGCAGGATCGCCTGATGATATGACTTAATTACCCGCATGGGCAGATGGAACCTCCTCTGCCCAATGCTCACTATTTTATTCAAGACCCTCTGCGCTCTCCCTGTCACCTCCTCAATGTGTGCTGTAAAATTCCTATTTTCATCAACCGTGACTCCCAGGTACCTAACCGTTGGACTCCTTTTTAGGTTCCTACCTGCCACCTTTATCGCTGGGTCCCTTTCCAATTTCCCCTTGAACAACATGTACGTAGTCTTCGCCGGTGCCATCTTCAATTTCACGCTGTTGCACCATCTCTCAAGTCTTTCAAGCACTACATTTGCTCTCTCCTCCAAGCTCCTCCTAATCTGCCCTCTATTATGATCAGGAGATCGTCCGCGAACGCCACTAGTCCATGCGTCTCCGGAAGCGCTTCCAACTCCTGCAGTCCCGGCTCAAGTCCCACATCCCAGAAAACCGGCCCACATACTGAGCCCTGGGGACATCCTTTGGTCAATTTCTTCTGCACTCTGTATCCCGGACATCTCAGGGTAGCGTATCTGTCCCGACTGTAGTCCTTCAAACTCCTGTACAGATTTCCTGGGCATTGCAACTCCCGTAGCCGATTGAACAGCGCAGGCCACCACAGATTATCAAACGCCCCCGAGATGTCCACAAATACTCCCACTACATATTTATCCACAGCCGAGTCAATCAGCTCCACTGCTCTACAGATGGCATCCTCCGTTGACCTACCTCTTCGAAAGCCATACTGCAGCTGATGCATGCCCACCCCTGTCCTGTGCACTAACAGCCTTTCACACAGTATCTTTTCCTGAAGTTTCCCACAAACATTTAGCAGACAAATGGGCCTGTATGACTTAGGAAGAAGCGGGTCCTTATCATCCCCATTGCTCAACATGACCACCTCGCTCTGCTTCCAGACGTTCGGGATTCTGCCCTGAGCGAGGCACTCGTTCAATAAGCCTGCAAGGTACGGTGCAATGAGATCCGCCAACTTCTGTAGCACCTCAACCCTTATCCCGTCCGGTCCAGGTGCCTTCTTCCTCCCCATTCGAGTAATGGTTCTGACCACCTCGTCCTGACCAACCGGTTCCACTCGCCCCTCATTCCCATACTCGTCCCGCATCATAGTCACTCTTAGTACCCTTTGACCCTCATTGTCTTCCTCCTCATCATCATCATCCGGTAACAATGTCTCCATCAAAAGCAATGCAGATTCCTCCCAGTTCTTTGTGGTGCTGCCATCCTCTCTCCTTAACGTTGATAGCATCGTAGGCGGTCTGATCTTTCCGGCTTCTATCTTAAAGGGTATCCCCCACGGTCCACGTTGGAGTTCTTCTTTCACGTACTTCTCCCAACTTTTCCTCTGCCAATCCCTCCTCAAACTCCCTTTTCCTTTCCCTATATATGTTCAACAGCACCACTCGAGCAACTGGGTCCCGGCCTCTTTGATACCTCTTTCGAGCTCTTCTTGCCCTTGCCCGGAGTCCCTGCAGTCTGTCATTCCACGGTTTATTCCCAACCCTGGTATCTCCTCTAATCACTGGGATGGATTTTCTCATCGCATCCTGCAGGACCATCGTCAGTTCTTTTGCTTTGATGTTGACATTATCACCCGTCTCAACCGGGACAGGTAGTATCAGTTCCCTTCTCATTTTATCCCAATTCGCTCTACTTATGTCATACCTTATGCGTTTCCCTCTCTCATTTCCATCCGCCACTCTCCCTGTGGCAATGTCGAACACGATCAGATTATGATCACTTACCGTAGCGCCCTCAACCACCCTCCATCCTTCAACCATGGTCACCGACTCGGCGTTGCATAGCGTGAAATCGATGTTAGTAGTCACTCCAGCCCTCCCCCTATACGTGGGGGGATTGTCCGGCTGGTTAACAACCTCCAGTCCGTGTCCATAGATGAATTCCTCAAGGGCTCTTCTCCTTCTGCACGGTCTTCCAGCATCATTCCTCCGATCTCCTCTAATCGTGATCCGACTATGCCACATAGGAGACTTAGCATTGGCATCAGCAGTAACTATAAGTGGCTCCCCCGCATACAACCTGCACACCTCTTCCAACTGATTTAAATATGGTTCAATCGGGTGCCTGAATTGAAAGTACAAGTTCGCCACCATAACCCTGCCTTGTCCAGTACCCAGCTCCACGCACGTAACCCATTGGTTGCTAAGTTGGGTTATCTTAGTCACCATAATATCCCGGTTGTATATTACAATTGCACTCATAGGTAAGTCGCCACTCGTGACTATTCTGGCAACCACAGGCATGTACAGAACTTTACCTCTTAGAGTGTAGGGTTCCTGTATGCATACAACATCAAGCTTATATTCCTCAGCCAGCTTACGAATTTCTTGCAACAGGGTCCTACTCCTCATTGCATTTATTTGGCCAACCATAATCAACCTCCTATCCATCATGGGTTATGCGTCAATGCATAACACGCTGGCCACTCCAATCCCGGATTAAATGTTTTGCGACCGTGTGCCGCCACGAATTGCTGATACGTGCCCTCAAGACTGAAATCTTCATCTCTCCTTTTAAACACTAGTTTGATAAGATCCAGTAAGCCGTCTAACTCTGTCGGAAGATTCACTGACTTTAACTGAATCCTATCCAGTGATTCTGGCACCGGGAACATGACACTCCTCCCCCCCCCCCCCTTAAATGGCCCAATCTAACCACATGTCTTAGCGCGATATGTAGGGTATTCTTTTCTTCTAGCCTAGATAGCTGCATAGTCTTCTCCAGTGTTCCATACACTTGAGATGGAACATCCCCTTCACCCGCTGAACCATCCCCCCGCTTCTCCTTATCCTCTACCGTCTGACTCCCTTTGTCCACTTGCTTTCTATCCAGCCAACTCTCTTCCTTCCTTCTACTATAGCCTAGGCCATTCCTCCAAAATTTCCAACTCTGCTTATGTCTGCTACTCTTATTTTCAGAAACCCACTCGGCCTCGACCTGTGACTTATCGTCCAACCTCCTCCTCGGTATGTCGGGCACCACCACTACAGGCTTATTTGGGGCATCACTACCAGTTGTACTGTGAGCCTCTACTATGCCTACTGCTCCCTTTGCGACCGACCTACTTCTTCCAACCATCAGAGTCAGACTTCCATTCCACTCCTCATTACCCCCACATTCTTTACTCTTTCCACTAACCCCCTCCTTGCCTCTGCCATTCACTCCATCTTTGACTACTTCTGAATCCAAAGCTATCGTACCACCCTTCCCTCCCGGTCTTAGCTCGGTCATCGCCCCCCCCCCCCTCCTCACCATCATTTTCATTCCCTCGTGCACACTCACTCCTCTGCACCTCATTCCCAGCAATCCTCTTCCTATATGCCTCTGCTCTATTCTGATTCCTAGCTCGTTTGGACGGGGAGTTCCTTATCCTCCTCCCCGTCCTCACAGAATTCAGGCCTGTCCAAGTCTCGCTAAGTCTGGTCAGTATCTGTCTCAGAAGTTCAACAATTTCTGTCAGTTGTTTATTCTCCATGGTCGATTCGTTCAATCTGTCGCCTCAATAGCATTTGGTGCGTCTGACACTCCCTCGAGTTTGGTTTCTTACACTTATCGGTCCTCTTCCTTGACTGACACGGGATGCATATCTCCTCCTTACATTTACATTCCCTAATCTTATGCCCCCCCTTCCACACCTCCCACATATTTCCTCCTGAATTGGGCAGAGAGCCATCACGTGCCCCATATACCTACATTTGTAGCAACGAGTTACCACAGTATAGTCCTTAACGGCCACTACTCCAAAGGAGATATACATCCTACTGCCAAGCATAAGTGTCCTAACTTTCCCTGACGTCTCAACCACATGGTTCACCACCTTGGACCAGTCTTGAACTTATGTTTAAACCCCTCCTCAAACTCCTCCTTTGACAGTTTCCCCCTTAAGTTCTGCTCATACATCAGATGTACTAGGTCCTCAGTCTTTACGTCTCTGTCCACGTCAAATATTGTCACCAATGGTCGCCTCCTCTTAGGTTCCTCACAGACTATCGTTTTCGCAAGCTCACTATTCTCCATTATTTTCTTTGCATCCTCCTCTGTTTCTGTCTCGACTATTAGCTTAGTCCCTGCCGGTCTTATAGCTCTTATTTTGATATGGTCCTTTACCGGGTCAATTTGGCCCATTATAGTTCTCTTCATTTTCTCTGTTGACTCCCCATCCCGAGAGGTTACAAACACCGACCTATAGCTGGGCTTCATCTGCATGACTCTTCCCACATCAAGATTTCCCTTCCCAGCCTCCCTTGCAGCCACCGAGGCATAGGATATCCCCTGACCCGATACACCCGGCTACACTGCCCTGCCCCCTTATCCTCAAGTTTTCCTCCTTCAAAACCTTAATTTGTCCATCTTTGTATACCGACTCCATGACTATTAGCCTTATTTTCCCTATTATTTCCCCCAAGTCTGCCTTGTTTATTTTCCCATCCTTGATACACTTAGACCTTATATATTCTTCCATTTCCTCCATCTTCTTTAGTGCTGCCAGAGGAACTTCCTCCTCATCGCTCCCACTCTTCTCTTCTTCTTTCTTCTTCTCCTCTCTTGTTACCTCTTTCTTCTTTGCTTCTTCCGCCCCCCTCGGTAGACTCACTGCTTTGCCCTTCTCCTCCATCTTCTCCTTCTCCCTTCCTCTCTCCCTGACTTCCCTCACTTCTCCTGAACCTCCCCCTTTCCTCTCCATACTCATTTCCGAGTAGTCATACACTGCTCCTCATACGTCCACCTTTGACTCTTTTGAGCCCTCCTTTCAGATGCTGGCAGCCCGTCTTTCAGTTCCGTGATAGTCCCAGAAAGTTACTAAAAAGTCACCAGGAAAATAACTAGAAAGTTACTAATCAATATTACCAGAAATCTCACCAGAACTAGTCACTAGACGGTTACCAACTATTCACTTGCACTAAGAATGCACCCGAAGCGCCAGGGATGACCTCTCATGCCCTGGCCTTGTTACAGTAATTTCACTATTTTATTAATAACTTCTGTGGTCCTGGTCCAATTAACACCATTTCCACAACAAAATGTTCGTAGTTTTATCGCGGATTTTTCTCACCTAATCCGGTTCCCCAGACCCACCAGGCAGCTCCTCAAACCGCGGAACACTGCTGCGCCTCCAGCTGCGCTCGAACTCCAACAGGATTTTCTTCTTCTTGTAGCCACTACTACCCTTCACACGTTGTTTTAGAAATTGTTCAATTATTACCACTTTTCAATTTATTAATAATTAAAAACGCGGAGCGGCCACCAGACACGTCCGCTCAGTGCAACACCGCAGCGGGAACTAATCAAATTGGGGTATGATCTGGTTCTTTCCATTGATGGGGAGGTCAGGCATCAAATCCTGCCTGGATGTGTGTCTACAAAGAGTGTTTTTTTATGTTTCCCACTCTACCTCCAAGCAATTGTGGCAACAATGTCTCTAAATTTTACCTTACTATTGCCTATACCCTATTAGTGCATTTAAATGGGTATAGATCAGACAAGTACACAATAGAAAAAATTATAATATTAAGAATACTAAGAATAAATATATTATTATTATTAGCACCGCCTTTTAATACCTTTTTGGGTTATACACACTTGCGCTAATGTGTAATGGTAGGGTGATTGTGAGATGAAATGGAGGACCTACAGTTTTAACGTGGGATCCAAACCACGTTGGAGGCCTGGCACTCCTCACATTCACAAATTGTGTTTAATACACATCTTGTCAGAGGTGAAGGAAGGGTTTGGCAATCAGATAAATCTGTGCCGGGACCGAGGATTGAACCGCGGACCCCAGATCAGAAGCCCGACACCTTACCCCTAGACTGCCAGGTCACCAGATACCTATACTATTATTTACTGAATAATTGGGATCTACTTGCAACAAGTGTTGGTATTTAATGTATTTATCTACTACAATACGCCTAGGGGTTTATTTGGGTTATGGAACTGACAAGGAGATCTCGGATGGTTCTATAGGTACAGAAGTTTGCGAGTAGAGCTGAATGACCAGGGTTCAAATCCCTGTTCTTTCATAATTTTTCTATCCTTACACAATCGCTCCATCAGAATGTCATCTGAAAATACGTATGGGTTTAATTCAAAATAGTTTAAAAGTGCTATACTGGAACTCATCATATGCATCATTGGTTACGCAGAGTGAACGTCAAGTTCCTCTTTTCTGATTTACTGTTTACGGCAAGGTCCGCATTAGAATTGTGGGAGGATTTAATGAATGTATTTTACTAAACTGACTATCTTTCTTCCTCCACACAAATATAAGTACACTTTCTCTAAACTCTACCTTCACCATCTTTACAAACCCTTTGAGTATTAATTAACAAGTGTGTATAGCCCGGACAGGTCTTAACACTTGGGGGGAGGGGGGAGATATAAACCTACTCATATAATGTATTTTATATATATATATTATATATATTATATTATTATTATATTATTATATAATGTAAAATATTTTTATTTAAAGATAGGGGGTCTATGTATACTCTATGATCATCTCTGAAACAGTCTTCACAACTCAAGCTTGTATTTGTTAAACTAATCTAAAATTCACATATGTAAATTGATTAAGTTTCAATAGTTTTACTTTGTAAATCCGTTTGTATATTTTCCTATTATTGTGCCTCAAAAGTTTTACAAGTAAATTGGAAAAAAATATATGTAAGATCCACCTTTTTTTAAGTTTGGGACTACATATAACATTAGAGCCATCATAATCTTGAGGCCGAAATGTCCATGATTACCATAATTTCTTTTTGTAATTAATATTATTCTAGATAATGTTAAGTACAGTAAAAGTAAATAGTTTAAAAACAAAAATAGGTCTGTATTCAATTATATAGATTTACTATTACTAGCTAATGTTCATTCATATTTTTTGGGTTCGGATTATACGCTAATTTGTTTTTGAATACAATAATATAAACTATTTATTCATTGGGAACAGTTAGTAAGACGAGGTGTTTGGAAAATATAAAAACATTTTCAATTAATGAGTTAAAAATATAATATTCAATTATGTGCCCACCACGCACAACAAATAGATTTTAAAAAGTGGTTTGAATCAATAAGTATTTTCCTGCTCCTACTGTCAACTTTAGGCCTCAGCCTAAGCCCTAAACTACAATGTTTACTACCTTTCAAAAGGGGTGGGGGTTGAGCAAAGAGAGAGGAAAGGAACAATAAGTGCACTGGTCTCACAAACCAGCTCCTGTGCACGTGCGTGTATACACATACACACACACCTCAGCCCATGAACGTTTAAAAATTACAAGAGGTTAGTGGATTTCTGTCTGACTATTCTAGCGCCTTTAATATCAATGCTTAAATTGTACACCTACCACACTCAGGCAAATATATTAATTCCTATTTCTGATTTAAAATAGTGGGAACATAATTTTAAAGCTTCACAATATTGGAATAATTGGTTTGTCTCGTCACTTGTAAAAGATCGTGGCAACGCTGTAAATGGAAGACTGCTACAAATTGCTAAATGGTACAAGTAGTTCCCAGTATTCTTACAAGTAGCGTTACACTACGGTTACCAAACTATTTCAAATTTTAATATTATAAATAAGCTTTTAAAGCTTACAAGGGGAGGCCACGACGTTCGGATCATGGATTATCTTTAAACTTTGTACACTTTTAGTAGTCCATTAGGACAACATAATGTGCAAGTAGTAAGGCGTACTACTTAGGCGTTTTCAAGAAAATCGCAAGAGAAGTTTTACGCGTCGAATATGTACTGGTACGTTGCGACTATAAGCACGTGATGGTGGCGGTCGAGTGGTTAGCGTTCCAGCTCCGTAATCACTAGATAGCTGGATCGAGTCCCACTCATCTTTTTTTTTCAACACTGGTCATATTCTTTCATATATATTACAATTCAAATGTAATATAATGAAAAAATACGTGTATTTGCATGAACTTTTATTGAATTTTCAATGTTATTTGGCTGTTAACTAATTTTTATTACTACAACAAATTACATTAAATTACAACATTTATAATTATCGACAAGTAAACGACTAAACGCATAAAGTTTTCCTGAAAATGTATGCCTGTCGTGATTTGCGAAATCCCTCATACCTGAAATCGGGTAAGGTACCCGGAACTGCTTTGCACCTGGACGCTTTGACCTGCAGACACAGGTTTGAAAGGATAAGGGGAGGGCCAGGCTTGGAAAGCCCAAGTCAAACATCCATGAATAAAGGTGTGAATAACTTTATTCAATAATACAATGAGTTACAATATGTCAGAATATATTACCTTTGAATTGTAATATATAGGAAAGAATATGACCAGTGTTGAAAAAAAAAAAAAGATGAGCGGGACTCGATCCAGCTATCATGTAATTACGGAGCTGGATCGCTAACCACTCGACCGCCACCATATCGTGCTTTTAATGGCAACGCATCGGTACATATTCGACGCGTAAAACTTCTCTTGCGATTTTCTCGAAAACGCCTAAGTAGTACGCCTTACTACTTGCACATTATGTTGTCCTAATGGACTACTAAAAGTGTACAAAGTTTGAAGATAATCCGTGATCCGAACGTCGTGGCCTCCCCTTGTTAGTAATAAACTAATAAATTATAAATAAATAGCTAAAACAAGGAGAAAAATATTATCCAACCCTGTGATTTCTTCTTTTTCCAACATTAATACTTATCCATAATAATCTTGTTAAAGTAGTTATTCATTTTAAAATAAAATAAAAAAATAATAGAATAATAAATCAAAATTCTAATCCAAGAAAATTGAAGTAAAAGTAGTTCTTCTTTATATAGTAAAATTCAATTTTGAATATTTAACTTAATGAAGTCATTATAAGCAAAATAGTGCGAGGCTGAAAATGTGATAGTTTTCATTGTATAGCTTAGTTAGTAAGATTAGTAAAAGTTATACAGAGTTTTCGTTCTAGATAATATAAATCCCTTTTCATTGGTGAAAACCGATTTCAAATACATAGAACGGTTTTGTCACAATCTCTTATTTGGTAATACCATGTTTTTATGGGTGAACGAGTGTTGACCGGCCCCTTAAGACATTGGCTAGAGAGTTAAGATCCCACTGCTGCCAAGGGAAGTGAGATCTCTAGCCATGACTTTAAGATAATGGTGACCAGGGATGGGTGACCGAACACAAGAACACTCGTCAGTTCGATGCTAATGTATGAGGGCAGATTCTTTATTGACTAAACCTGGAGTAGTGTGATGTGCCTGACTTTATTTTAAGCTACCTCTCACTTACAGAATGATAGCCAGCAGTCTCTTATATTTTGTGTCAGATAGTGGAATAGTAAGCCTGTAACCCTTACACTTCGTGTCAGAATAGGATGATTATGTATGATAGTTCGTGATAACCTTTACATTTTGGTTTATCAGAAGCGGGATCTTTATACATCGTGATTAGAAGTCTGGCCTTCACATCCTGGTCATCATAAAGACGTGTGTGCTGCTGCTACCTCTTACAATACATTCTTTCTAACTAAGCTTTCACCCCTCTATAATCTCTTGTGACTGGCGAATGAAATAAAACTGAGAAAGAAAACCACTCAAAGGTTGGAACAAAGATAAGGAGGTAGAAGCTCCACCAAGTTGCTGCGACTGGTGCCAGGATAGCTACACTCCAGCTATATTTGGGCTCTGCAATATGACCCGAGGACCAGTCTGGGTCGCGTTGAAGATGGGGTCAATCAAAACAACACCAGTCCTGTAGTTTAAATCTAAATATTAAAACTAAAGATAGATCAAGATAAATTATTAACTATTGACAAATAATAGGAGAATGGCCGCCATGCCTCATCTGCACATAAACCTTTGTCTGCTTGGAGCACCTTGAGTAGAATGAGTTTATTGTGATCCTACAAAATCTTCTCTGGGGCGCACCCACGGGGGGGGGGGGGGGGGGGGGCTTTGGGGCAAAATGAGAACTGGACCTGTGATGCTGTAATATTTTCTAGAAATAGTTAGTCTTTACTCTTTGTACATAAAGTTTTGAAGTGGGTACAGTAATTAAAATCATTATTTTAGAGCAATTATGTAAACACTATTGTAACAGGAAGAGGGGAAGGGGCAGTTGATATCAGATACTCCACACCCACCAACTGCAAATCCTGGGTGTGAAGAAGAATGTGTAAACACAGACCTGTTAACCAGTGGTGTACACAATGACGGAGGGTAGGCCAAGGATCCGATTTTGGTACAAATTAGATTAAATATTACCACTTGCAGTCTTTGAAATAAAAACTTTTCCACCCGATTTTTAGGTGGCATCGCTGCTTCTCTATCTTTCTTATCCCTCTCACTTCGAATCAAATTTTAAAATGTTACACTAATTAAAATATATAATTGTGCAATTATGAAAATTATTATGTTAAAAGACCCCCCTCCAGCTCAAAATCCTGGGTGCATCCCTAACCTTGCTCATTGATAAAGACTAGTCTCCACTCTTGTGAAACATGAGCGTAAAGCAAAGGTAGTCCACTTTTACTATCTAATAATTAAACCCTTATATTGCTCAAAAATATGCTAATAACAACTGGCTCTGACCAGAGAAAATTCAACTTTCCAGCAATCCCTGCAGCCTTATCACTAATTTGCTGGATTTTATAAACAACAAGTTGACCTACCCTATAAGGAATCGGATTGTTTGTCTTTGTTGTAGTGTTTACCAACACGAGCTTGTGCCCATTTTAACTGTTGACTGTGTTAGTCCACATGGGGAGGGAGCTTCTTTCTGGCCTTCCTTTTTGGACTACTGGTAAAGACCACTCTAGATTCAGGGGTGTCAAAAGTTCATGGCCCAATAATGGTTCTGCGGCTGTATATTTGTAACTACTGTTTTCGGCATTGTTGAAAGCAATTTGTTGCCATTGTAAATTAGAATCCCATTCTCTATTATGGATATTATGGTAGGCTACGAGTGCATATTTTAAAATTCTATGAGATCTCTCACATAAAATAGGCACAGTATAATAATGTTTTACACCAAGATGAAAACACAAGTTTTTGATGATGTGAGAAGTTAATTGAGAACCATTGTCAGAAAATATGTAACATGGTAAACCAAAGTTTTTGAAAATGTTATTTTGTAAAGCCATAGATTTACTTAGAGGTAAGAACCACACAAACTTAGAAAATCCGTCTACAGTCATAAGAATGTATTAGTTACCATATTTTTTTATATCTGGTTAGTGGGCCAAAAAAATCTATGAACAAACGTTGCATTGGAAATTCTAATACTGTTGATAACAACTAGCAATATCTATAATTTTGACCTGGTTTGGACCGTAAGCAAATGTCACATGACCAAACGTTGTCATGTATGTGTCTGTCCATACAGTGCCAAAAAAAAACTTCTTACGTATAAACATGATGGCTTTGGCCACCTCTAGATGTGATCCAACCGGCGAAATATGGTAATATTGAACTAAAACATTATGAAAAGATTTTGGAACATATATTTTCCTTTGAGATTAATTTGTGGTTCGTAGTATAAAATATGACTTAGAATTTTAGAATTGGTAATATTATCTTTATTTGATATTCTTCAATGAGCTTACTTAGTTTATGTTCCTTTCGTTGTGCTCATTGTATGGATGTATACATTTCAGGTATTTGTGTTAAGAATCCAATATTCAAAATTTTTTGTTGGCCCTTTCTATTGTTTCTTCTTCAAACATCCTAGAGAGTGCATCAGCCACCGAATTATCCTTGCCTTTTGTATTCACAATGTTAAATCTAAGTTATTGTAGTCGAGTAATCCTATGTGCTATCTTACCTATTGTCGTGAATGTTGAAGTAGCCACGCTACAGCCGAGTTATCTGTGTGTCGTTCAAACGGGTGTGATTCCAAGTGTTGTCTTAATTTACTTATGTCATATATAATAGCAAGTGCTTCAAGTTCATAGGTGGGATAATCTAATTCGTGGGGGTGTAGATTACGACTGGGTACGCTACTGGTAGTATTTGTCCTTCTATTCTTTGAGCTAGAGGCCTGAAGAAGAAGTGTCGGATGAATTATGAAGGGCTTGTCAAAATCTTCCATTTATAAAACGGCCGCCATAGTAAGATTTTTTTTAAGTTGAGTGAACCGCTTGGTCAGCCGCGTCATTCCAATTAAAAACATCTTGTTTTTGTAATTTGTATAAGGGTTCTGCCACAGAAGCCAAATTGGGAATAAATCTGCCAAAGAAGGACACCATGCCCAAAAACCTTATTCATTTCTTTTGGGTATAAGTATTTGAATTCCACCTTGGAGCGGATTTTTTCTATATCTAAGGGAATACCCTCAAATGAAATTATATGTCCGAGGTATTTTATCTGTGTTACGCCAACTTGTATTTTTTGAGGGTATATGATTAATTCTGATTGGCGTAGTCTTGTAAACACTTCTTTTAAATGAACTTTATGTTCGCTAATGTTGTTAGAGTATATCACTAAATAGTTTAGATGATTGTATTATTATTATTATTAACACCGCTGTCTTACTACCCGTGCGGGTTATACGCACTTAAGCTAATGTGTAATGGTAGGGTGATTTGAAATGAATTGGAGGACCTACAGTTTAACGTGGGATCCAAACCACGGTGGAGGCCTGGCATTCCACACGTTCACAAGTTGTGATTAATACACGCCTTTCTAAGGTGAAGGAAGGTTTGGCAATCGGATACATCTGTGCTAGGACCAAGGATTGAACCCCGGACCCCCAGCATAGAAGTCTGACACCTTATCCCTAGACCACCAGGTCACTTAAGGCAATTGTAAACAATTATATTGAATATCTCCAATATCTCCGAAGATTATATTCATAAACCTTGTTAACTCCTGAGCCAACTGATAAACCAAATGGTAGGTAATTATATTCAAGAAGTTCTGTTTGCGAAACAAATTCCGTGTATTGCTTGCATTCTTCTTTTAAGAGAACTTGGTGAAAGATTTATTTAAATCCAACAAAGTAAATATTTTTGCTTAAATTACTTAAATATTGGAACGCCATTTCTTTTGTAGGTGATAATCCCCTACTAAGTGGGGTGATTTTCCTTCTTTTGAAACTAAAAAGGTAGGCGAAGCAAATGGGCTATGAGCAGGTCTTATAATATCTTTATTTAAAAGTTAAGTTATGTGGTTGCGTAATATATTTAGCTTGGGAGGGGCAAAATAATATGTGTGTGATATAACGGGTTTTGTCCAACATGACATTTTTATACGTCTTCACGTTGGTCTTACAGATTTTATCCATGATGACGTCACTGAACTCATTTAGTAGGTCTTGTAATAATTCATTACTATAGTCATTGTTGAGTACATTTATTGATTCTAGTCTGGAGAAGTCTTTCAATTCTACCGTAATATCTCCTTGTAGTCTTGTTACAACAAGTAAACAATAAGAGGTTTCACTCACCACCCTGGCCCCAGTTGACTCGTCTCAGCAAGACCGTGACTCTACAACACATTGCGGCCTGTCTGATACTTGACTGAATCGAGGCCCGTGGTTCATTCCCCGTCGTGAGTACCGGACCGCACCCAAAGAAAAAATAACATCAATATGTACTAGATTAACCTCGATGCGTTTCTGTGTTCCTTAATGAGTACTCGCTAGCCGTTCCGTCTTATGGCGGTGCTAATATCCAAGCAGGCAAGAGAAAATAAAATAAAAATGACCCGCCATTTTGAGGGCGTACGAGATTCGGCACATCTCGGCTCATCTAGGCCTGGCTCTGTGGTCTCGTTTCCACTTTTTCAAGATGGTTTTTCAGTTTTTTAATTATGTTCAGTAATTTCCTGAATTAAATTATATCTAACTTTAATTCCCGAATTATATATTTAACTATTTTAATTAAATTTAATATAATATTACCGAAGCAAAATGCCACACATTTGTAATCCTGTAATACCTGTGAGTGCAAGATAATCGGTTTGAAATTTTATTATGTTGATGTTTATAATTTAATTTAGTGTTAAAACTAGCAAAATGCCACAAATATGTTGTGCTGTGAAATGCATTCACACAACAGAAAATTGTAAACTAAAAAGATTTCCAGCTAATCCCAAGAGGAGAATCATTTGGGGATCTAACCTAAAGTGGGTGCATTGGCAAAAGAAAGGACACCACAGGATTTGTGAGGTAAGCATGATCTTTTTTATTATTATTAATCTTCTTACGGAATTTTGAGTAAGAAACATAACCAAGCTAGCTTGACAGTTATTTATTTATTTATTTTATTTATTTAGCACCGCGTCTTACTACCCGTTCGGGTTATACGCTTAAGTACTAATTATACTAATTGATTAGGAATTGGGAAGGTTGAATTTAGAGGAAGTGAACCCGCATTTGCGTGGAGGGAGAGTGGAAAACCATTTAGGAAAAACCACCCCCAGTTCACCCGACCGAGATTCGAACCTCGATCTCCCCGTCCTCGGCGGTCTGGCTCAACACGACTGGCGCGTTAGCCAACTACGCCACAGAGGCGGGTTTGACAGTTATTAAAGTTAGATTTGCATGAATACCGTAGGCCTGTCCGAGGTTAATTAACTTAAAGTAGGCTATATAAGTAATTAGAAAACGTACATGGCCTAGGCCTATTAAAACTAATCAGCATAAATCACTGATGAGTCCTATAATTTTGGACCCTATTAACTTAGACAACGGCTCTAGTACGTCTTAACCGTTCCATGTTAAGCCATTTCTTTCTTAAAATATAAAAATTATTGCCATCAGCCATACATTATTTCAAACATTAAAACACGTAGAATCAATTTGAACCAAAAAAGAAAAAAACTTTTACATTAAATAAGAACAAGTTCCACTCACCTAAGCGACGGATATCTTTCGGCCATTCTAGAACTATTGATCACATTACACTAAGCCCCAAAACATAATTTTTACCGTCTTTATGAGGGCATAAAAATCGTCTATGATGACCATAATTTACTTTACTTCAAAGTAAATTTAATTTCAAATGATTTATATAGTTGTAGGTGATCACAAGTGGGCCTATACAAAACTACCAAATTATAGACAAAGTAAAACATAATATTGATGATGTCATTGAAATAACACAAGTTTATATTTGTTATTAGATATGACACTTATCCAACCGAGCTTAACCTTACCTTTTATTATCATGACACTCTATAAACCCAGCTTTATCTAAAATTTCATGTGTAAATAAATTAAATTTATAATTATAGGCACATAGAGCTGATTGGCTGTGAAAGCTTCAACAAGATGCTGTGCCAACAATTCTTTCAACACATTTTATCCGTGGGCAAAAGAGTACATCAACAAAGGTAGACTTAACCTACATTTAAATGTATAGGAAATATCTTAGGTCTAACTAAAATTATGCTACGGATGTTTTAGTGTAGGCTCCTATTGTTAACTAACTATTATTTGTTTTGTATTAAAAGCAGTTTCTTACAAAGTCCCTCATAGGCTTCCTCCTTTAAGATGAAAACAGTATTAAAAAATTATAAATCAATTTGTATTAAGTGGTTGCTTACAAAATTGGCCACAAACCAGGCTATGATCATATTTATCTTTCTAATGTTATTTTAAAATAAATTAGGGTGTCATAAAATGGGCCTAAATAAATTTTAGAATAATTTAGTGTATAGCTATTTGTAAGAAAAATAATTAGGATCAAGATCTTAGTCATGTTTTATTTAAATTTTCTATCAAAGGTTTAGTAAAATGATTCTATGCCATCCATTATCTTGGTTTAACATTTTTTTGATGCTGGAGTAGAAATTTTTAAGAGCAAATACATTTTTTAAACTTGCTTCCAATCCTGCAGCTCATTTAAGGATAAAAGATTCTTCAAGGGTTGTTTATAAAATAGACCCTATGGCTTGAATATAGGCCTATAAACATTTTCAAGTTAAATGTAAAAACCAGTAGCGAGGTGTCAGAGTAGGCAGGGTAAGCTCACCCATCACAAAAGGTTTTGAAATAGGATAAAAAATGTCCCTTTAGTAAAGGGATGTTTTATTTCTTTCGCCTTTACTTAAAACAAATGTAAAATTAAAATGGTTATTTTTTTTAAAGCGTACTGACATGGAAACAAATGTGTCAGCTTGATAAGCTGAGGCCTGCCTAACGCATCTAGAGACCTGCCTAACGCATCTAGAGGCCTGCCTAACGCATCTAGAGGCCTGCCTAACGCATCTAGAGACCAGGGCATGAGGGCAGCAACGAGGCTAATGTGTGCACAGCACTTCTCATAGCCAGTGAAAGTTGAGTGAAGAAAACCCATCAAGGGAAAGAGGTAAAATGTGGGAAGAATCCAATGTACAAAAATGTGACATCATCATCTTTCTGTCTTCTTTAGTAGAAGTAGTCACACACACATTTAAACACCAATAGAGTAAAAGTTCCACATTATTGCCTTTATCAGAAAATAGAGGGAAGTAATGAAAAACACTACATTTTTAAACAGAATAAACTGTTAAAAAAGAAGAAAGGAAGATGTCACATTTGTGTATTGGATTCTCCCCACATTTATTCCTCTTTCCTTAGGTGGGCTTTGACCACTCAATTTTCACTTAGTTTATCTTTCTTTATTTTTTCAATTTACATTATAATAATTACTTATTTAGCCACTAGGCCTCCTCATTGTCAAACAATAAAATATATCAGTTTTTTTTAGCACTGCATCTTAGTACCTATTCGGGTTATACTCCTATGTACTATTTACGCTAATGGGCTGGGGGTGAGTTTGGTGTAATTTAGAGGAAGTGCACCCGAATTTGCGTCAAGAGAGAAAGTGGGAAACCAATAAGAAAAAACCACCATCACTGCTCCCCATCCTCAACAATCTTTTATAGCATGAGACTAGCGTGTTAGACCAAATGGTACCATAGGAAAAAAATGGAAGATGCTTTAGACATCAACAATCACTCTTTTGATTCAATTCACTTTTTGTTACTGTAATTAATTGCTACTGAGGCTTTGTCTTTTTGCTTCATAAAAATCCCATTTTCAACATTGTCAAGATGTGTGCCCTTTTATGAGTGTTCATGGCTCAGTTTACTCAATAATTATCATGCCTCGCCACTGGTAAAAACTATTATTTAGTGGTTAAATAATCTCTTACCACCTAAACCACCTAATACAAGTCGGCCATTTGTTCACAATGGGACTTGCTGAAGGTGTCTGAGGCCGTGAAAGCTAATTTTAAAATATGTGTTTATTAGTGTTTTATCCAAACAATTTCTTCTACAGCAAGCAAGACAGTCGCCATAAAACATTTCAGGGCTGGTTTGGGAGAAACATTCTCCAACTGCTGGAGGCTAAAAAAAAATATGGTTAATAAACACCCTTAAAATCTATCTGGAGTGATTTTACCGTTACAGCCAGGGTGGGTCGGAGAAACCCTCCCCATCTTTAACTATTTGATCCCTCTCATTCCTATTTAACTTACTAACCAACTCATTTACCCCATGTACTCTTCCCTCTGTCAATATTTGGCCATAGGCTACCCAGCTTTGTTGTTTGACCACTAAACAGAATAAAGCCATGTTTTTTTGTTAACTTTCGGGGAGGTTTTTTTTTAACTGCTCCCCCCCTAAAAAAAAACTGACTATGGCCTTGTTAACAGGTAAATATGACTAACCCTACTTCTTTAAACCATGATTTACAACTGTAAAAGTGTTTATGTAGGCCTTTACTTTTTGTTATTTTACAAGTTATCAATACAACTTTCCGTCCAGCTACAACTATCAGAACCAAGTCAACCCCCTTGAACGGAATTTCTACGTGTGGAATGTTGGTATCATCGGGCATTTGATTAAAAAGACACTAGTTTTTTCAAGGAAATTATTTGTTCCCTATGTATTTATATTTAATTTTGATTTTGTTGCAATGAACACATACAATTTGAAAGTAATTTATTACTAAGCTTAATTTTTCTGGTTGTTTTTTGATTTCTTTGCAAACACTTTGGTAAAATATTGAAATTGTAAAAATATTCTCACAAAAATATATTTGTTTGTAGAACTTAAAGAAATGCTTCAGTGATCTGGTTGCTATGGTTAATGCAGTACATGTTTTCTGGTAGTTCAGCAAAGCATTAGACAATTTTGTGAAAATACCCCTTGACACTATCTGCAGGAAATATTGTGTCACAGTGCCTGTATTTGTACTAATTTTTGTGAAAATACCCTTGACACTATCTGCACGATAATATTGTTCACAGTGCTGTATTTGTACATTTTGTGAAAATACCCTTGAAATATTGAGGATAATAATTGTGCTCACAGTGCCTTGTATTTGTACAATTTGGAAAATACCCTTGAACTATTGCACGATAATATGTGTACATGTGCCTGTATTTGTACAATTTTGTGAAAATACCCCTTGACACTATCTGCAGGATAATATTGTGTCACAGTGCCTGTATTTGTACAATTTTGTGAAAATACCCCTTGACACTATCTGCAGGATAATATTGTGTCACAGTGCCTGTATTTGTACAATTTTGTGAAAATACCCCTTGACACTATCTGCAGGATAATATTGTGTCACAGTGCCTGTATTTGTACAATTTGTCCTATTATTTTATACTTATATACTTTTTTGACATTGTGTTTGGTGACTGAAATAATTGTTAAATCAAATTTTTGATATGTTAATCAATCATATCTATTGTTTGACCCAGTAGCTGCCAAATCTTTTATTTGAATGTTAAAATGGTGTAGAGGTAATTATTCTACCTATAAAAAAATGTGATGCTTTCAAAGTCTATCAATATATTTTTAATAGCTATTGGGGTTCAATTCAATCTTCTCTCATAACCAAAAAATAACTCTATTTTACAATTTCTTGAGTGCTATGCATCCTACTCGTGTCTGAACTATCACAAACTTAAAATAAATTAAGGTTATAGAAAGTGGTGGATGTAAAACAACCTATATGAAAAAACTTGAAAAGTATGTGAAGATTATTGTTTATTACTCAGCCATTTTATTCCCATACACATATCTCTGTGTGAAAAAAAAACGTAGACTTTAAAAAGCATTAAAATGATATTACTGAAAGCTAATATTCTCAATTTGTATAGCCTTCTAATAAATATGTTTTACTCAGGTGCTTCAGAACCAGGGTGCTCTAGGTACCCCCCCCCCTCCCCCAGCTACAACCGCAATTGCAACATCATCTTCTGACGACATTATTCAAACCGAAATGTTCACAACTGAGCTAAGCTTGCAGCGATATACTTGTATCATCTAGGTCCTAGGGGATGAATTACACACCCTCGGACCGGAGCGATATACTTGTGCAGTTAAATCTATTGTCTAGGGCCAGTCTTGGATCATTTTAGAGATTAGTTATGTAAATAATTGTAAATTACATATTACCTCATTAAATTATTTAGCTTTAAATAGAAATACCAGTTGAAATCCAAGGGTAATATATTACTTTACACAGATCAGAATTGATAATTTACAGTTGAATAGAAAGTAAAATTTGTAAACGAAGTAAAGGTAAAGTAAACCACAATTTCAAATTTTATTTTAGGCCTATTTTATCTACTCTACAGCATATATATAGCCTAAAAGTGTACACAATGTTTATATGCATGCAGCTTATGTATGTATTTATCAGTGGCAGATCGTGATTTGTTTTCATGGGTGGGCACAAAATTTAAAATATATATAACGATAAAAATATAAACTCGCCTGTTATTTATATTTTGTAATGGAAGTCCATCCTCCTTTGCTTGATATCTGAAAATGTGTCATTCACTTTGTTGTCAACATGAGAAATTGAAGTAATACATTTATTTTCGACCCAAAGAACTTCTAAAGCATTTAGTCTTATTTTCCATAATTGTACTCCTTAAGAAAGTCTTAACCCATTTCAGGGTAGGCAAATACCTTTCACATTCACTTGTTGACATAATATAGTGCGAATAATGTTCAAAACTTTCAGATAAAATCACATTTATACTATTTTGTGAAATAAACACTAATAAAGAAGCATCCACAGTGTTACTACTTTTATTCGTAACGACTCGAACCTACTGAAGGGAACACGCCCATGTGCCCAGCTTAGGCTTGCGTACATCATTTATCAAAGCCTCCCCGCTACTTCCCCAATGGTGCCATGAGCTTGGAGCAGATTCAATGATGCTCTGATCTGCAAGAGTTTTGTTTGAAGGTTATCGCTCAGCAATTTTAAATGTCATAATTCTAATAAAAGCTAGAAAAAGTTATTTTGATTTTAATATTGCCCTTGTTTAATAACTTATATATTAAAAGTTGATTGGCTGTATGTGCTTTTTGGGTGGGAGGGTCGTGCCCTTGTGCTCTTTATGACAAGCCGCCACTGGTAATTATGTATAGTACTCAACCCAAGGGTTTGTTAGATCCTCAACAGCTACACCTGTCAGCTGTTAAAGAAAGCCTAGGCAGCACTGAAGGGGCGAACTAGGCAAATAAGGTAAGTTGCTCCTCAATTAGTAAAATAGTGTATTCATTGCCACCTCATCATGTAATGATTTTCTTTATAGTGTATGCTTTTAATTTTGTATGTCTAGCATAGAGGTATAGACTTAAACATAACAATATAGCTAACTTTGTACATTGTACACATTTATATTTATTGAAAGCATTTTTCTTCATTGTAAACTACATTATAACAGGTGTGTCAAACTCAATAAAAAATGTGTTCTTTTATAAAAACCAGAAACTGCTTGCTGAGGTTGTTTATTTGTTTCAATACCTTCAAATATCATATATTTAATATAATACTGAAATTATATGAGAAGATACCTAGTGAGAAAATTTCTAAAACAAATTTAATATTTCAAGAAGGGGTTTATTTTACATATTAATTTTTTGTTACCTTTTTTTTTAATGCACACATCTATTAATAAGAATTACACTGTTCCCCTAGAAATAGATAAAATCGTCATTATTGTCATATCTTATTTGTTGGCAACGAGGCAGTGGTCCGAATTTTGTACAGGTATACTGAGATCGGACTTTTACTAAATAGTTTAAACCACTATTCACATAAATACAGATACACTTCCTCCAACTTGTACCTTGCTGATATCGACCTTGACAGTAGGAGCCTATAAATATATGAATAGCTTATAGGAGCAAAATATGTGTAGAAAGATTACTAAGTATAACAAATGTTTATGATATACATATTAAAATATAACTCTTTTTTAGTATGTTGAATTTAACTTTACTGTAAGATGATTATTATTATTATTTAGCACCGCGTCTTACTACCCGTTCGGGTTATACACTTATGTACTAATTATGCAAATGGATTAGGAATAGGGAAGGTTGACTTTAGAGGAAGTGAACACGCATTTGCGTGGAGGGAGAGTGGAAAACCATTCAGGAAAAACCACCCCCAGTTCAACCGACCGAGATTCGAACCTCGATCTCCCCATCCTCGGCAGTCGAGATCAACACGACTAGCGCGTTAGCCAACTACGCCACCGAGGCGGGTTTACTGTAAGAGATGTGTGTATCTGGGGGAGGCAAACTATTCGAAATAACTTTTAAAATAGTTTTATTTAACCCCTTAATGTACTTTGCTGAGCGGTACTCATCATAGCATGATATGCAACATCAATACAATGACAGCAAGGCTCTCACTTGGTCTTCTTGCTTATATCACATAGAGGACAGGAGCGGTATGAATAAAACTCTTTTATTTAATATATTTCAAGTCAAATTTTTTTCCCTTGATTATTAGGTGCTTACTTTAGCTGCAGTGAAGATATAAAAACTACTTTAATTATTAGATGATATTTTGTGAAGTTTCGCAGGCCTCAACGCCAATCTATTCGGGTTTACCTGTGTCTTAAAGTCAAATAAATCTTATATTGAAGTTGTATCCAACCATAGAAATGTTAGTGAATAAATTTAGAATAAAAAAATGTTTTGGTGAAAAATAGTTGCCGGGGGACATACCCCCCTGTTCCCCCCCTCCCGAGTTTAATTCTTCAATAAAAAATATCTATTGAATGTGTGTTCATCCCAAACAATTTTAATGAATACCATCTCCATAATTTTTAGATGAGTTGTTTCCTGGGGGGACATAAGCCCTCCAACATTTAAGTTTTCTCAGACAACACTTTTCTATGGAAAGTGTGTTCATCCCTTACAATTTTAGCGAAGAAATCCCAACTATCCTTTTTGGATGAGTAGTTAGTTATGCCTGGGGGACATACAAAATTGAAAAAATCTCTCACCAAAAACATTTCAGAATTACTGTTGACCCATTTAATGAATACCGGTGAAGAAATTACCTTTTATCCTCGATAGATGGAAAATACAGAAATATCATATGGAGAGGGGGCAAAAGCCCCCTTCTAAAAATTACATCATGTGAGAATTTTAAAGGACTGTCCCACAATAATAATGGTGCAAACTGACATTTATATGACCTTCCATTTGGTCAGGTGAGAGCAATGTCTCTTTCCTTATTTTACACACAACCCCCCTCCCCCATTTTGGTAAAAGAGCTACAGCGCTTGGGGATAAAAGAGGAAGGGGTGTGTTCCCTGAAAAAATAAAGTCGTTAAATCTATACCCTCCCCTTCCCAAACATCCCCCCACACAAATAAGGTTCCCTGCTGTTGCTTATATTTCACAAGTTACATACAGTTTATTTGATTGCTTGATTTTTAATTAAAAACAAAAACTACTAATAATTTTGGTACATGAAACATGTAGTAATGTACCAATATTTATTACTATGCAACTATTATATAATAGGTCGTTTTAATTACAGAAGTATTTAGCTTAAATGACGACTAATATTGCCTTGATATTATTTTGGAAGGACCTCTTAGATTTTGAATTGCCGCCAAAACTTGCCATACTTAGTTGGTAATTACTTAAAGTTGTGCAATTTTTATGGACTTTCACTCCAACATTCGTATATTTTAATCTTTTATGATTACATAAACATTCATTATATAATTTATTTAGTTCTAAATACATGTGTAATTAACGTGTAAAATTCAGTTTTCTCCATAAGAAAAGCATTGTAGGCTCTGACGTCATACCCCCACAATGGCATACTGCGAGTACTCATTATATCTAGGTTATTCTAATATGTACGAGCGCGTTGCGCTCTATCGGCTGTGTTCGGCAATCTTATATATCTGTTCTTTCCACACACGCCTGGAGGAGGCCTGGTTTGGCCCACTATGTTCTAGATGCATGCTACTTCTTACCCCTCTCTCCCTCCTATTGTTCCGCGTCTTGAGAACACGTGGTAGATACATAAGATATGTAATAGTAAGATTTTGTGATGTAGTCACATATTACATACTGGCTTTAAGGTGAGCGACGTGGTAATAAGCCGATTAATGTTAAAGTATCCTAAATTCCATTAGGACTTAGACTATTTTAACTTATTCAAAATTATCGTTTCTGGACTTTTAAAATTTAAACTTATTGATTATTAACATGGAATTAACTTCTGATGGACTAAGTAAATTTGGGCTCTTAAGGCCATGGAAATATTAAAAATCTTAGCATGTTCTATCTTTGCGTTATGATCTCTTTGGAGGACATCTGGTTCCTGTGTTTTTACTTGAAATTTCAACCTGTCCGCCAAGCAGATTTTTTTTACCCTTTTGGTACCGGCCATTTCGGACGGTTATTAACTGATAGAGTCGTTCATCGGCTCTACTTATTTTAATATTTTTAGGATTAAAATCTTTATTTATTGGGAGATTCTTTAATATTGTTGGTAATGTTAAATTTTATTGTTTGTTAAAGATGGGGCCGCGAGTCGGCGAGATTGTACTGTAGACTTCGCTTTAATAATTAAGTGTTTGAGCAAGCCGCTTGGCGGTGTCGTTATCAATATTAAAGTTTGATGTTATGGCGGATGATTTCAAATATAGTCCTGTTCAGTTTGGAGGACGATTATTTAATGGAGCCATATTGTTATTATTTCAAATAATTAAGTTCTACCGATAAGGGCAATTAGATCAGTTATTAATGCTTAGGAGCTTTAATTTACCGGTGGATTACAATTATGACAGGGCTAAGGATATCAAACAGAGATTGTTATGAAGGTCAATTTAAAATATATTATATCATGTGTTTTGAGGCGCCATTTATGGGTGAGAGAAAGTGTCCTGCAAATATCAAATGTTGATTAACAATAATTATGACTGGTCCGAGACAGTCCTGCCAACTTGTCACGTTCGAACTTACCTTTCATTATTTCTCTCATATTGTATAATGCCTTTTTTGGCTTTAATCACTTCTTCTGGTTCATAAAACCTGTGTGGGACAATTAGATCATGTTCCTTTCAAACTGTTTTTGAGCACCTAACGCTTTGATCTGTCTCATTCGTTTAATTGAATTGTATATGTTTGTTACTTGAATAAAATAACTCTCTTGTTTACCATCCCTGACTGTTATTTCTGGGTGATGATGAAAGGGGGTTACATTCTTTTTTATTATCTGGGAACAGAACCTTTCGGTTTCTCCTAGATATTTTCATTTTAGAATTTTCAATAAATTCTTAACCCAAAAGCAACTCTATCGTTGATTTAGATGCGACCAAAAAACCATAATGGCCACTAATTTTAATAAAAAACTTAGATTTTTTTTCGAGTTAACATTACTATATATATTTTTGAATACGATAGAGGAATACATTTCTATAATTTGCATCTCTTGTAATTTTTGCCTACTTTTTTTATGGATCTTGTTATTGCTAGCTTCTAACTCTCGTACAATTTTTGCCTAGAACATACATTATTTATGGATCCAGTATCCACTAACGGGAATACCTTATATTTTCCTATAGAAGCTTCTAAACACAACAATGACATATGGCTTGCTAAGTATTTTTATAAGCCTTGTTTAACAAGTTGCGTGGACCTAAATGATTTTCCGCGCACAATTAGTTTTTTTGTTATAGTTATACTAGTATGCGGATTCTTATTTCTCAATGGGCAATTGCCAAAAGATGAATCACACTTTGGTTTTAGAACTAATTTGATCAGTATGATTATTATTTTTAGGTCTGACTATTGCTTAGGAACGTACTGTCTAGTATAGTACTTTCGGTAACCATCCATATTGTATCGTGGAAGGATATAATTATTTTGATTTGGGTAGGGTTGTTGGAACTGTTGTTTGGGAACAACAACACTACTGGGTATAATATTTAATTTTTCATGTGATTCTATCTCTATGATGGCATTTTGAAATGTGACGCTAACCTTTTAGCTACCCACAAAAAATTAATCTGATTGAGGGATATTTGTATTTTGATACTGGGTTTGAGATTAGCATAAATCTTCTGCAACGGCTCTTTATCTGAATACCCTTCGTGTCTTCTAAACAATGTTTGGATCCTAATGAAATAATTAATCACCGACTTTGTGAGGTTTTGTTTTGACATTCTAATTTCATTTTTAGGCTTTCAACATAACACAAAAAAAGTTTTTTTTGAAACATTCTAGAATTCCAAAGATTAGAATTGTTTCTAATCCATTGTATTTTATTACCTTCAAAAAGTTCTGGGAGGTTTTTTAAAAGTTCTTGATCCTCCAATATTTACAGCTCCTTTAATTTTATTAATTGTTCTAAAAAGATTACCGAATCCAATTGTTCCCTAATTTTAAATTCCATTTTTGGACTATTTTGAGAATGGTAATGTTTCTCTCCCTAGGTTTTGAGTAATATAGCAGTTTGTTCTCTCTCTGCTGTTTTAGATTTATCTCTTTGTTTTCTAATCTTCACGTGTCCTAATGTATTTTTTTAAGAGAAAAATACTTTAATTCTTCTACTTTATGTTTAACCTGCTCATCATCACAACTCAAACGTACTATCCTATCTTCAATATGTTTAGATTTGGTAACAAATTTCTTTGTTTGTGAATAACCAGGTGGTTTAGTTTCCTTAACCTGTGTCAACCAAATTATCTAATATATCTTATATAATAGGAATCTCGATTGAATCTGTCGGAATTAATTCAACAACTACCTGTAACTTTCTATCATCCTGTTCCTGCTCTATTAATTCTTGAAATTGTGACAGCATTTTTTCTGTGGTAGACCCTGGATTAACACCTTTAATACGTATTTCGTATTTGAGCTATTCGGATTCAAGTCTGTAAACACCCATATTTGTTTTAGTTTTGTTTAGTCAAAATTCTATCATGATTAAGGAATATTTTATTTGTTCTTTTGCGCTATCACACCCTGACCTATTTGACGTGTATTCCTCTATTTTATCAGGTAATACTACTTCAAAATTTACAAGGTAATAGACGTATAAGTAGAACCATAACACTAATAACACTTTAAATATGATATACATATTATATAATTTATGTTTTTATGTGCAAACTACTATTTACGTACACGTTTCAAAAAGAAATAGTTGTGATAACTCACCTGACAGATTAAATTACTCGCGTCCCCATACATTAAATTATTACATCATTTTACAATGCCATTGAATAAATAAAATAGTTAACTTTCCAACTTATCTGTTTGAGCTGTAGTGTGCCATCTTGAAGGACCTCCATTATGGTTTCTGCATTTACATGTAGGATGTTGCCCCATTTGACGAAGGCGTGTACTCATAGGAAACAGAAAATATGTCCTTTCTGCATGGATATTTTGAAAAGGACTCTAGCTCCCTCTCAGTTGACCCCCCATCCCCCCTCAAACTTTCAAATATCTTCCGGAGTCCCTGCATGCAATTACGTTTTAAGCTACCTTATTTTATCATAGTTATCAAACATTAAATATAATATGGCTTCTGAAATCAATAGGCTATACAAGCTAAGAGCCAACTTTACATATATTATAATATAGTAATACTTCATACAAGCCTATAACATAAATGATAATTTGAATGTAAAACTACTACATAAAGTTTGCCATTCGACGAATGTAATTAAGTTTGAAGCTACCTTTTTCATTTTAGTTAAATATTGAACTTTAAATATAAAATTGTTTTTAATAATTGTAATATATATCATATATACGCTAATAACAAATTTTAAATATATTTTGTAGTCTTGGCAGAATGTAAACAACGTGGGTGTTAGCAACATATTTTAATATATTAAAGATTTTATGATTTTATACTTATTTAAACAGTATTACCTTTAAAACTGAATTGTTTATCTTTTAATGTAAATGTGTCTTCAGTAAGTGGGGTAAATACTTCACTATTAAAAAAAACTTATTCGCCAGACACATGTTTTTACACAAGAGCATTGAAAGAAATCGTTAAATCTGTCCCCTCTCTAGCAAACAGCCGACCAACTTTAGCGTCATGATTTGGTACATTGCAAGGGGTGTGTATAGTCCAGTATAGTATAAAGATCATTGGGATCGAAGATCATGAAAACCATTCATCATTGGAATCGATTCTTTGTTCCTGTTTGTAAGTCTTATTTTTAATGTTGGTCAAAATAAAAACAACAAAACTTGAAGTAGTTTCGGACCCATTTATTGACCAGAGTAATAAGTTAATTTTGGTCAAACAAACCGGAGTTTGGTTTGCTTTACGTAATCTATTAACTGCAGAAGACTGACCCATGAGGTGTCAGTCCGGTGAACTATTATGTTTCACCAACGGAATAAAAATGATTGGAGTTGAGCTGTGGAAGTCGGAGAGCAAGACCGCGTGACCTGCCCTCTAGCGCCACATACGGTGAGACCAGAGTCCATCAGTGCGTGGTGATGGTAGTGACGTCATAATCTACAGAACCATTAAACATTTTCTAACTTTTTTTGTTTTAACGTTTGTATTACGTTTAGTTTGTTACTGTGTCTTACCTAAAACATAGTTTTAACATATGAGCACACACAAAAAACTAGTACTACTTACCATTTTCTTTTAAAAGTCCCGATATGTCTTCCCAAATAGTTTCCTTCACGGTTATATTGTAATAAAATAATTATTGTCATTCAGGTCACACAATACAGGTTATTGTTCAATAGATATACAGTAAAACCTTGGATTGCGAGTAACTTGGTCTGCGAATGTTTTGTAAGACGAGCAAAATTTTTCAATAAATTTTAACTTGATAAACGAGCGATATCTTGCAATACGAGCAGTTTCATTGGATAGGTTCTTTGTTAAAGTCGCACAAAAAAAAAATTTGAGTGAGCAAACATATAGCAGTGATTCCGTTAGTGACAGTGAAAGTCGTCCTAAACAATAACTCACCTCCTCCTATCTCTCTCGTCCACCTCACACCAGCCACCATTAAATTTAATTAATAAATTTGATTACAGTACAGTTACATTTAAATAACGAAAATAAAATAGGTATTAATCATTATTAAATTAAATATTTTTGGGTTGTGGGACGAATCATCTGAGTTTCCATTATTTCTTATGGGGGAAATTCACTTTGATATACGAGTGTTTTGTAATACGAACACGTTTACGAAACGAATTATGCTCGCAATCCAAGGTTTTACTGTAAGCTTTTCATCCAAAGACAGCACTGAACAACTACTATTCACACAATGACACCAAAACAATAATGTGATGGGTCCAGTCTAGCACGTCTTAGATCAGATGAGGGGCAGTCTAGTGCCCATGCGCGAGCCTTCGGAATCAGGCAAAAATTGCTCGATGAGCAAAACTTTTGACGTGATCTGTTCCGAGACGCCGGATCTGATCTAAGCTGACCTGATGTGTGGGTGGTTTCACATTTAAATACATGGTTTTTATATTTTTCTGATCTGATCAAATGTGTGACTTGCTTTAATGCGGTTGCTACTGCATCGGTGGACATGCAGACCTAATATTAGTCTTGCAAAGCCTTCATTGCGACAGATCACTATTCTGAAACGCCTCTCTTATGAAACGCCTCTCTCTTGAAACGCCTCTGTCAACAACATCGCTCTAGAATGAGTGGGCCCATCTGATCTCAATGTTACCAAAAATAAACCCTTTTTTTTTTTCCAAGTTAATGAACAGTTTTATTTCACATTTTCATACTAGCGTTCTAGAGGTGAGCTTGCTCACTCCGAGCAAGCGGTCGTACGAGTGTGTAGAGAGTTCGTGTCCCAGTGCCGGACGAGCCAGCCAACCCCAAGCTCGGCACTGCTCTCGCGGCGGGAAACGAAACTACACTCAGAGCCGCGGCAGACCACTGCGCGCGCACCTGATAAAAGTGGTGGGGATGATAGCTCGTACGTCACTGGCACAATTCTTTGCCTGGATGTTTGTTGCCGGTCTAATGTGGAGTTTCTTAACTTAGGTTTGCTGGGCACCAACATTCTTTTCCCAAGCAAGATTATCAAAGATGGTTTTTTTTAGGACTTAAACCGATCAATAGGATAATTAAAGAAAACGTACGTTCGGAGGCTCTTTTTAATTAGGGTTTACCTTCTTTAATAATAAAGTCACATATGTTGACAAGAAACTGACTTTTTTTCCCAGTCCTGTCCCATATATTAATAGAATTAATTACCTTATTTTATAAATAAGCCACGTATCCTTAGCAAGAAATAATTTTTTTTTTCAGCTTTTCTCATTTCTTCTTAGAAACACGTTTATAATATTTAAATTGAAGATGTATTTTTTAATTCTACCCTTGGGGAGGTGTCGAGACAGTTGCGTTCAACGACAATTCCGGTCAAAGTCAATTTCAGTCAAGAGATACAAATAAACAAAAACATTAACCTTTAAGAGGATATTGGTCCTGTACCGCCATTGCTCCCAAATGTGGCAAAGTACACCGTACAGACTCTTGGGGAAATCATGTTTACGGAACAATAAAAAATTGTATAATATATTATTTTGCATTTTTGAAGAGCTTAAGAATATGGCGACGTACCTAAATTTTAATTTATTCCATTGCGTGTTTGAAAAGGTCATAAATCCTTAAGGGATTCGTTAAAAATAAATCGTGAATCAGAGATAAAAAATAAAAATCTAAAAGCTACATACATACAAAATTATCTAGCTAAGACATTAACATAAAAAAATGTCATAGTCACAACAGGAAATACGGAACAAATATGATTTTAAAACGATTATTTTTTAAAGCTTGCTCTGCTCTCTGGAGGAAAGACTCTGAACTACCTGAACGAGGAATTAAAAGAAATGGGTTATGATGGCGGTCTCTTTGTTTTGAGGGGCCGGGGAAGGAAGAAGACTCAAAAGGAATGTGGATAGTGTCCGGCTGACCTGCGCGTGTTGCTTTGGGCTAGAGGCAGATAAGAGAAGTCAGAAATAACTCAGCACATTCATGCTACATTGGTATTTACATTTGTCTTGAGAAGTCACAATGAATACTTCGGGATTAGACAGAATAAGAGGCTATAAATCACATCTATATTTATGAGCCCCACGTAAGAAAAGCCGAGGAACAGAATTAAAAGAATATTGGAAACAAAGGTAGTCTACAAATTTATTAATTTAGAACATGTCATTCCAATTTAATTATTTATTTTCAAATAGTTTGTATGTGTAAAGCTCAATTTTATATATTAATCTATACAATGATAAGTTACAACAAGAAAAAATATTAAATACCTACCTAATAAATTGTGAATTTTTGAAAGATGCTCATTTGAAGTATTCACAACTCATATTCCACTAAACTAAATCTAGGATTTGGAATATATTAAAGGTGATATCGAATAAAACATGCCAGCGTTTGCCTGTAGTGTGTATGGGAACACCTCAGTGAAAACAATAAATGTGTTGAAAAACATTCATAACAGAACCATTCTTTGACAGGTTTAAAAACTATTTTTATATTATAACAAAGTCAACTTTGTTTTTGATAAATCCTATCGTGGAAATAGAGGGCGTACGGATGGTACTGATGGATTTTATCCTGAAAAAATGGTTGAGGCCAGCAATCATAATCCAGTGTTTGGTTGCGCACTACAGAACATGTTAGTAATAAGAGAAATGCACAAAGGGTTATCATCGATTATAGTTTTTCGTTGTAATATGTGTCATCTTGAAATATCTGTGCCTACTAACGAGTTGGAAAAAGTCGAAACCTGTAAGGATTTAAACACTCGCGCAGTCGCTAGAATAATGAGTATTGATTCTGGCTTCTCTCATCTTGAAGAGTTTTGTGCTTCAGTTGGGATACCCTGCATGTCTTCAAAAACATACAGTAGGTTTCATGACAAGGTATGTGAGGGATGGGAAAAAGCAGCCACTCAAGATATGAAACAAGCACATAAGATGGATTTCACATTAGCCATTGAAAGGGGAGAAATTGATTCCGATGGTGCTCCGGTCATAACAGTAGTTGCCGATGGATGCTGGTCAAAGCGTTCATATAAAAGTGGAAAACACGACGCGTTATCGGATGTAGCTGCAATTGTAGGATTTAATACTCGTAAAGTATTGTTTATGGCGGTGAGAAATAAATTATGCTTTGTATGTTCACGCACAAATTCAGAGGAAGCCAAGCCAGATGTCTGCTACAAAAATTGGTCAGGAAGCTCAAGTAGCATGGAATCAAATATTATTGTGGAAGGATTCAGAGTGAAGCTCTTCACAACGTTAGATATGGCAGGATGATTGCTGATGGTGATAGCAGTTGCTACAAAAAGATCTTGGAAGCAAGGCCTTATAAACATCTTACGGTGGAAAAAGTTTAATGCCATAATCATTTATTGAGAAATTACATATCAAAAATAAAATTATTGACAGAACAAACCAAACTTGGAAGCCCAGCTGAAAGAAAATTAATCAGTGGAAAATAAATGAAATTTAGATGTGCTGTCACTGAAGCTATAAAGTATCAAAAAAATCTTGATATTTCTTTTCAAGAAAAGATATCCGCATTGAAACGTGAAATAGATAATGGCCCAAATCACGTATTTGGTGAACATACAAACTGCGCCGAATACTTTTGTAATGGAATTAAAGAAAACGAGAGAAATATTGTTCCACAGATAAAAGAAAGTGGCCTATATCAATAAATACAGAGTGCAGTCACGTATTTAAGTGGGAATGGTAGAAGCTTCATATTAGATGTTGACAGCAATTCGGTAGAGCAATTCAACGCTATTGTTGCCAAGAACGTTGGTGCCAAACGTGTAAATTTTTCATTGAAAAGATCTTACCAAGGTAGGAGCGCGGCAGCTGTTGTTTCACATAACACTAAACGACCACACTATATGTTGCACAAAACCATGTACGTACAATGGCGTCAGTCCAAACAAATTTAGTAAACGTATGGAATTGCGCAGAGCTATTCTATCAAAGCGAGTGGCAATATACAGGGCTAACAATAAAGGACAAACTCTTAGACACCCCCGTAGATCGCTTGCACATAGTTATGCAGATAAAGATTAGGGGCCTAAATGCCAACAGCCGTACATGAATTCAAAATTATACAAGAAGGAAGAATCGGAATTTTTGGCCTCACTACAAAAAAGTCCAGAAGAATGTCACAACATCGAAAGAGGAACATTACTTCAGGCTGGAAGTGGCCAGTGGCTGGAAATGAGGCGGAAAATGATAACTACATCAAATTTTGGCAAGATTTGTTGAAGACGGCCAGCAACAAGCTGCAAAAATATTGTAAAATAAATGGTACGGCGCACCGCACAGACTTTCTCTCTCTTTCTATAAACTCGTAAGATTTCTGAACGGAATAATGTACATTGTATCATCACCACTCCACATAAGAACACGCATAAAATAATATACAATGATATAGAATCAATGAGAAAAGAGGCGCATCTTTGTCCACCTGAGAACATTTCAAAAAGTTTAATGTCTTCCACAAGGGTCAACACTTCGTATTAAAATTTCGATTTCTGGTTAAAATTTTAACATTTTATAAGGTGTTGCAGATCTTCAAGTCATCGCATTGATATTTAATTATTCATTTATACATTTTGACAAATAAAAAATGTAAATATTGACTATTGAGTCTAAAATGGAGATAGATCATTGCTATGCAAACATTTCTCCTAAGAGCTTTAAGGAAAAATAACATACTTTTTAGATACTTATATTTAATTACTCTATGGCATTGGAGAATTATTGCGTTATGACTTAAGTAGTATATGTTTACAACTAAAGCTCACAAAATTGTATTAATATATTTGCAAATATCTCAGAAACTGTTGTTTTTATAAAAATATATGTCAAATAAAAGTTTTTTATTTCTAATAGTCCTACAATTTTGCAATGATAAGTTGTTTAGTTTCTCAAATAGTTGTGGAGATACGGAAATTAACGTTCTGTAAAGTACCCTAAAAATCATTTTCATAGGAAAATGAAAATAGCCAGTTTATTTATAATCTTAATCAACGCCTAGATACGAATTTTAATCAAAATTGTTTGAGCAGATTTTGAGAAAACCAAATTTTTCTCTTTTCGCCCTTCAGTAAACTACCCTTAATTTTAAGTTTTTATAGACACACAGACAGACGGCATTGCAAAGACTATTTTTTAGGGTTCGGGGGGTCATGAGACGTCGACATCCATCAACATTTCAGGTTAGTTTTTTTTACGGTCGCAATACTTAAACTTTAATATCCAAAAAGTTAAAAAATTCATATAATTGCGTATAGATTGAAAGTTATTGATTTTATAAAAATATGTTTCGGATAAAATATCTGTATTATAAATATATATACATATTTGTAATGCTAAGTAATTTCATATCTCAAAAAGTTTCGGGGCTATTTAAAAAAATGTTAATTGACGCATCAGACCGGAGCCCTTAAAGCCATTTTGCCGAAATATTGAAGGTAGCCATTTTGTTTGGAATATTTATTAATGTTTATAAATGAAATTCAATCAAAATTGTTTCAGCCAATTTTGAGAAAATCGACTTTTTCTCTTTTTGCCCTTCAGTAAACTACCCTTAATTTTAAGTTTTAATAGACACACAGACAGACGGCATTGCAAAGACTATTTTTTAGGGTTCGGGGGGTCATGAGACGTCGAAATCCATCAACATTTCAGGTTAGTTTTTTTTTACGATCTCAATACTTAAGCTTTAATGTCCAAAAAGCTAAATATATATATATAATTGCGTATAGATTGAAAATTATTAATTTTATAAAAATATATTTCGAATAAAATATTTTTATTATAAATATATATACATATTTGTAATGCTAAGTAATTTCATATCTCAAATAGTTTTGGAGCTATTATAAAAAATGTTAATTTACGCATCAGAGCGGAGCCCTTAAAGCCATTTTGCCGAAATATTGAGAGTAGCCATTTTGTTTGTAATATTTATTTATGTTCATAAATGAAATTTAATCAAAATCGTTAGAGCCGATTTTGAGAAAATCGACTTTTTCTCTTTTTTCCCTTCAGTAAACTACCCTTAATTTTAGGGGTGGATATCCAATTCCAAAAATCCCTCGGGGCAACCCTATGAAAACCCTAGATATCAAGTTTCAGCTCAATCGGTAAAATAGTTTAGGCTCTAGTTGGAGGTACAGACAGACAGACAGACAGACAGACAGACAGACAGACGGAAATTCAAAAACCACTTTTTCGGATTCAGGAAGTCATGAAACGTCAAAATTCATCAAAATCTCGAGTTCGATTTTTTTTTTGACGATCATCATACCTTCTCTACCTGTAAGATAGAGAGAAAGTAAAAATGTTGTATACTCATAATTTATTAAATGTGCCATCCTTGGATTAGGGGAGGAAGTCAGTATCAACTGCAATTACTCAATTAGAAAGACAGTAACAAATCACTGTTGATAAATGTGGTTTATTTATAGATAAAGATCATAATTTCCCCGAAGAATGTGAGGAATGCCAGGCCTCCACCGTGGTTCGGATCCCACGTTAAACTGTAGGTCCTCCATTTCATCTCACAATCACCCTACCATCACACACTAGCGTAAGTGCGTATAACCCGAACGGGTAGTAAGACGCGGTGCTAATAATAATTTCCCCGAAGCCACCCCTGATGGAATCATAGGAGAAGATGGACTCGTTGAAGTAAAATGTCCATTATCAGCATCTGGGATGAATGTGAATGATGCAGTTCTTTCAGGTAAAATAAAATATTTGTTAATAAACAAAGAACAAAAACTAGTAGTGGGCTTAAAGAAAACTCATGAATATTATTTTCAAGTTCAAGGACAGTTACATATAACTCAATGACAATTTTGCTTATTCACCATTTGGACTTCCCCACAAAATGAAATAAAGGTAATCCGGCTTGAAAAAGATGATCATTTTTAGAAAACTCAAATGGAACCAAAGTTGATACAGTTTTACTTCAATTGCATGTTATCAGAGCTTGTAGATCCAAGACACACAAGGAATATGGAAATTCGGGATCCCACATATATAGTGGAAGCTCAGAGGAAAAGACCACGGAAACAAAATTAAGGCTAATATAGGAATAATTACACTCTACTTGTGAGTATAGAACTATAAGTTGTGCATTGTTTTTAACAAGAGTGAAACCAAAATTCCATTAGGCCCATATCACCAGTTGATTTTCTTACATCTATTCAGCCAGAAGAGCCCAACAATTATTTAAAAAATTACAACCGGTGCTTCCTTGATCAACTAGCCTGGGATAAATATCTGAGGTGGCCAATCCTACCCCCTCCCATTTCTTTAATTCACACCCTAGAACTCAATGTGAGGAAAGATTGGTAGAAAGTTACTCAGCTTAAGCCGTACAATTAAAAGTTTGTTGAGAATAGATTTCTCATAACATCTTAAATGTACGAATTTTTAATGCACAACAAATACAAATCTTCCATATCACAATATTTGATTATTGTTTGTTGATTCTCATAATTCAAACACTACTTATGATATTTGAAAAAAATGTTAAATGGTATTTGTTTATCATGTATAATAGATACACATTATTTATATCATTTATGAAGCTTTATTTTTTAAGCATTACTTAATTGGTTTAGGCCTAGCTTATAAAAGTTTGTGTGAAAAATTAATTCATTATCCTACTATTTTGTATTTACCATTATGTCACAACATGATTTATACTAGTGAATTTATTTTGTATAACTGTAAAATGTGTTGAACTTCTTTAAGAAAATCTATATTAGTGAATTTATTTTATTTCTGTATTAGTAAATTTCATTTGTTCATTAACGTATTGAAAAGTATAAATTATTTGGTTTCTTTATAATTTAGCAGTTGTTTTTACAAGTACATTTATCGTGTTGTTATTTAGTTGTTACGCCCTCTCTATTACCTCGTAGTTTAAGGCCACCGTAAACAACATAACGAGTATAGAGGGGCATAAGCTATGTGAAACATAACTTAAATAAATAAGGAAATAAGCAGAGATTTTAAAGTTAATAGTCATTTAATAAGCAAGTTTTTTCAACAACATCAACATTGTGGCCTTGACAATCCTAGCAGCGAAAGTATTTGCGAACATAGATTATAGGAAAACATTCTTTGGTAATACACCCTAAACATTATTATTATTTATTAATAATGGTTTAGTAAAAGAAAACCTAAGTCTTACTATGGAAAATTTTCTTGTTACAACAATAAGAACTGGATTAATACCAATGATAAATGATAACTGCATTTCAAGCTATTCATACAAGATATATGCAAACGTAAAATTGACTATTCATGAAACCAAGTAAATACATAATATGATTCTACACAGTATAAAGTTCATTACGTAAAGTCTCTCAACAATAATATTTAGATAGTCCAATAAACAACCTCAACTCCATTAGTTGACACGTCCGATATTTTAGTTTCAAAAATATATAACAACATAAGAAATGTTCTCATTACCGAGTCAATTGTTGCCATGTCTCCTCGATAGAGATGAGTCCACATTTTCACGCGGTGCTGGTGAAAATCCACGTGGCCGACGACAGGAGCAGAGGTTGTTGGCAGCGATAGAGATAGAGCACAAGCGTTCAGTTAGGCGAGACATTATACGTCTTCTTATTCACGACGCAGTATAGTGTTGCACTTCTATATAGATATAGTCTATCCATTGCCTTCGGTAGTCGCACTTCGGACCGTATGACCACCAGTGCCGGTCATCAGTCAACATAACAGTTTAAACGCACATTCAGATCTAATTACGTGAATACGGAATAATTCTCGTACTGAATCAATCCCGTCGACTCTGGACTCTTCACGTACGTAATTATATAGCGAATCGAACATTTAAAGAACATTTAAATGCTAATTTTTCTTTACTTTTACTCGTACAGCACAATGACCACACGGGTCGCTTGTAGCACTCCGAATCTTCTATTCACAATAATGGGCATAGGTTATATACAGTGCTAGTTGCGTATCACTAAGGGGGGGTGGTAACCACAGTTGGCCGGTGACGTTGTTGGGCAGGTGGAAGTCTCGCCATCTCTTGGGAATTCAGCATGCAGGTCTATGATTGGATGAACCGCTCGGCCCAACGGATTTGGTGTCTTAATTTTCAAATCCTCCCCGGACGATTGGCTTGCTACGTATAGTGGTCTGTAGTTAGCCCCGGCGAGGTTAGGTGACGTCATCTTGTATTGATAGAATTATTATCATGAATTTGCGCCCGCTAGTATCCAACTAGACGGTCAGCTGTAAGCATCAAGTGCGGGTACTCACAGTACATTTGCTCCACTCGCCGAATTAGGACGTTTATTTTTACTTATGAGCAATCTTCGTGTCTCGGACAGCAGATCCAGGTGGTAAGTAATAGAATGGAATTATTATTTGAAATTGAATTGTGGTTGTTGAAGGAGTATAGGGCAGAAAGAGACGTATTAATTAAAGAACTGTATTAGGACTGGATTTACAATAGTGAAGATTACTATTGTTTTGTGGCTATTCTTCGTAGTTTCATGGAGCGGGTAGTAAGATTGATCAGGTGGAAATAGCTGAGGCGGGTAAATGTAACATAACAATGTTACATAGTAAATAATGTATTTGAATATGATATATTTGTTAGCGTAATTATGGGTGAGTTGATTTCTTTAAATTTGTACTGATGAGTATATTTTTTTCATCTGTTTGTGGATTTTATTTTTTACATATGATTATATCGGCTAATTTTTGTATTTGTGAGGTTTTTTAAGTTTGTATTTGTTAAAATAATAATTGGTAGCTTGGGGTAACAGTGGTGTCATCAACCATTACATATTGCAATTTTTTTTGTCAGTAATCAACTGTCATGACTCTTGAGACCTAGACGTACGCACAGTGTGCGTATGAGTCCCCTTAGTGGTTTGTGTTAAATTTCTTTAAAGTATCCGATCTGAATCAACACTATATAAGTAATTAAAAATTAAAATTAAAATTAAAATGTGTGTATATTTTAAATTTATTATATCCAAATACTCATTCACTATGTTTATTGGTAGACATATGAGTTAAGAGGTTTGTTTTTTAGTACTTGGCATCATATTGATTTATGGCCATGTAAAGTTAATACAGGTTCTTACAAGGGCGCCTGCAAGATTTTTCTCAGAGAGAGAAAACCAGTACATTTTCCGGGAAAATGAATTAAATTGAAGCCTCAAAATACGTTTTTTAAGACTATTCTTGTCTCCTAAAAATAGGATACAACATAAGAAAAATGTTTCAAATGTACCCAAATTCGTGGGTGGACACTTGACCTTTACAATTAGAATGGCAAATGCTGCTTGGAATTGCTTGCGCATGCGCCAAACTATCAACCCTGAAGCCAAAAGGTGGCGGGCGCTACTAATTAGTTTATTAGTTATATTTTATAACTCTCTGTTTGTTGGCTGGGGGCATTGTTTGAGCGCTAGTTAAAAACACTGTTGGGTGGGATTAGCCTACTTCTAATGTAACCCCCCCCTTTGATTTGATAGGTTCTTATTGCTATAAATAAAAGGTAGGTTAGTTACAAGAGAGTTTATTTTATTTTACAAACAACTAGCAGACATACGTGAGCGAGGCACTCTAGGAAAGTCGAGTGACTGGCCGATAAGGCCCGAAGTAAACAATAAATAAAGGGGCAAGACCCCAAGTCTTTAAGAGACAACAGAATGATTAATACCAAACAAAACATAATTAAATTGACCCAAGCAGAAGGCGACTAAACTAGCAAGAAAGTTAAATACAAGCAAAATGTATAGGTCTACACGACCTGGCGATGTTGACACTACATCGACATAAGTATGTAGTTATATAATAAACTGCCATTGCAAGGCGCAACAGAGAAAAGCAATGCTTGGTTTACCTAAACCTAATCTGTTACAATAGATCCTAATCAAATTAGTTCAATCTAATTATTATTACTATTATGACCAATGTGCTGGGTGCACGGGCTCGCGCCCCCCGAGTTGAGTAACAACTAGAATTAATACCATCATAATAAATCTTTAAATTTTAGTAAGCAATACAACAATTTTAAATAAGTTACACATTTATAAAAAACAACTAGCGCCCCAAGATGGCGACATACAAAGGTTTCATTAGCGCCCCAAGATGGCGACATACTAAAGTTCCAACCCGTCCGTGAGGCGGACACAACGTTAAGTTAAAAGAAAAAAAAGCTAGCGCGTAAACCATAATGGCTGACAGGCAAATCCTGCAGTCTCAGAGAAATACATTTATTAGTAACCAAGATTTATATTTAAAGTCGAAACTTGAATTTTGAACAAAGTTAACCCAAACATAATTTAGAAAACGTCGAACAATAACCTACGTCTAAATCTAAGACAAGTGTCTCACCTAATTGAGTGCAGAGAAAAGAGTGACATTACAAGACAGTCCAGCCGTTATATACGGTACAAAGTCAATCACGTGTTCACAAACGGCGGGAATCACACAGGGGACGAAGGGAGAGGGGAGTACACTGCTTCGACAAACGTCTCGATTATTCTCGTAATAATTTCAAATCACGCGCTGGTGGATGAGTCTTGTTTCATTCGAACACAACCGTCGGCGCATCTGGGTTAGCGCATCTCGATGTTCAGATGTCTGAGTCTTGCTCTAATTGGACCTCGAGCCTCGGACGGTCAGTAAGCCGCGTGATGTAGAATGGAGTTGAGTGCGCGTGTTTCGTGAAGTCGAGCCCAGTCCAGTCCGGCCCAGTCAAAGGGGACCAAGATTTGGTGAGCCAGATCGTCCTTATTTGTTTTATGTCTGTGACAACGTCACACTAATATTTATACAACCACAGAAACTCAGGGGGAAAATCGCGCCCCTGGGTTCCTTCATTTGTCAAAGGGGCCCAAAATTATCACTGCCCCTCCCTAAGCATTATGTCTGCACACACCTAATTTTCATCAATTTGTTAAGTGAAAGCCTTTCGATAGCTGTAATTCTAACACCACTGACTCTGAATGTATAGGTTAGTTTCAGTGGTTCTAGTTTATTTCGTACACAACACACACACACACACACAACACACACACACACACACACACACCCCAACACACACACACACACACACACACACACACACACACACACACACACACACACACACACACACACACACACACACACACACACACACACACACACACACACACACACACACACACACACACACACACACACACACACACACACACACACACACACACACACACACACACACACACACACACACACACACACACACACAACACACACACACACACACACACACACACACACCACACACACACACACACACACACACACACACACACACACACACACACACACACATATATATATATATATATATATTGAAAGTGAAGTCTTGTCAAATAAAAATTTGTTCGAAAACATGTTAAATATTTTTTTTAAACTGTATTTTTAATACATACTACATTGCTGGTTGAGTAATAATAACTTACAGCACCTTTTAATTTTGGATTTTACTATATTTATAGAATATTATTTTGGGTACAAACTGTATTAATCAACATTCTCTGCAAAAATACATCAATTATATCGACTTATGAACACAATGTTCCTATTCTGTGTTTATCACTGCTTTACTGTTAAGACCTTTCCGTTCCTTTCATCTCTGTCCCCTCTCGTGTATTGTGGCAATTGTCATGTAAAGCGCATACATCTTATAATTTGTTTCATAGGATGTGAGTAACCTACACGGTAGTACCCTTTGGGAAGCCATGTAGGAAAAAAACCCACCGTCTGTGCACCGGATCGGGATTTGAACCTCAATTTCCACTTCACTTAAAAGTCATTCTAACACACTAGTGACGTGTTAGACCAAGTGACAACCGATGCGGCCACTTTATGACAATAAATACATTTGAAATTTGGTTTAAGTCAATAACATCGAAATAAATACTTTATATTGAATTATTATTATTATTATTATTATTATTATTACTATTATTAGGTGTTCAGAGTAGCAATGCACTAAAATTAAATAGTTTGACAAATTAACACTGTATAATATTATAACTAAACCATTAAACCCATGCGAAAATTTCGCACATTAAACCTTCCTTCCCCCCCCCCTTTCCCAAAAAAAGTCTTTAGTTGGATTGTTGAAATTAAATACTCAGCAAAGTATTTAAACAAAATAGCAAAGAGAGTTTATTATTGTGAACGTATTTACAATTTACAATACCTCTTTACATACAATATTTGATGTCAGAATGCAATCATCTTGAATTTTTTGTTTGTCATTTTCTGTAATCGATACAAAAATATTGTTAGATTTAGTGACTCTACATAGAGTTGTCCACGAGTAAATACAGCATTTGGCAAGTACAATCCAAATCTTTGAAGCATCTGTCCCTGAGACTTATTGATCGTAATTGCAAAGGCAACACTGTGTTTTAACGTAAACTGAATATGCTATGTCAGAGGTCGGTAAAAAATCCTATCTACTGATACCTTATTCATAGCTGTAGGCTTTGTATTACTTGAGAAAAAGGGATGTTGACAACAGAAATAATATATAGAATAACAATACATATTATCAAATAAATAATATGTATTGAATATAGAAAAACTTGAATATGATTACGATCAAACATTCAATAACAATCCTGCCAAAACAACAAAACAATCCGCTTTGATATCCGCATGGTCTAAACTTTAAGGCATCACTCTCGCAATAAACTGGACTGCCGCAGACGGGGAGATTGGGGTTCGTATTTTGGTCGGTTGTACTGAGGGTGGTATTTCCTAAACACTTTTTCACTCTCCCTCCACGAAAATGTGAGTCCACTTCCTCTAAATGGAACCATCCTTATCCCTATCTAGTTAGCACAATTAATACATATGCGTGCCCTAAAGGGTAGTAAGATGTGATGCTAAACAAATAAAATAAAACAAACAACCCAAACAGAATGTATGATTCCACTAAAATAAATATCACACTACAACACTAATAGCTCAAACAGATGAGCTTTGCCTTTTCAGGAAAAAGCCTACATCAGTTGATATTCCCGGCTGTTATCAGTAGTGTAATTCAATGGTGCTCAGCAAAGATGGGCTTATCGTAAGTTTTTTGCGATATCAGCAACTTTCACGCATTTAAATCATTACTATAATAAAGTATAGTTGAGGAGGGTTTCAAGTGAAGGTGCACTAGCAATTGAATGGAGATATGGAGAAATAATAAATTATAAATTACGACCACAATTTTTTTTATTTGAAGATTTTTATCGTACATTTCTGAACACACTGATTTTTATACAAACTAAACTAATTCTAGAGCACAAACATCAACCAGGTCTCCAGCCGATAATAACTGCCCAATAATAAATAGACTTTCATTCATGCCTGGATTAAAACCCGTGATCCCTATATGAGTAGACACATGCGCTACCGGCTGTTCTAAAGTGTAAACTTCCCTAAAATAAATTTGGTTGAAATTCAAATCTTAACTTGATTACCAACGAAGACAAGATGTAATGAAGACTTGAAGACTGTTCCAGGTAAAAAAAAAGTTATCCTTAATAATAAATTACCATTTTAATAGAAAATATATTTTGTGGTTTGTGTCGCACATAAAATATATTTTAAAATATTTAACATGGTCTAGCCTTTTAATCTAGGAAACTAAAACTATTTTTGCTATCATATGAATGTAAAATTGAGTAAACTTTGTATATCTTAATATATATATCTTATATCTTAATATATATCATTCTTCTGTACGTGTGTATGTCACTGAACTCCTTCTAAACGGCTGGACCGATTTGATGAAATTTTTTGTGTATGTTTGAGTGGGTCCGTGGATGGTTTAGATTCACAATTGGACCCGGTAGGTGGCACTGCAATCGGGTTCTATATATATTATTTTTTTTAGGGATTTTTGGGGGGGTTGGCTGGACCGATTTTGATGAGATTTTTTGTGTGTGTTTGAGTGGGTCCGTGGATGTTTTATATTCACAGTTGGACCCGGTAGGTGACACTGCATTCGGGTTCTATAATTTTTTAATTTTTTTAGGGTTTTTTGGGGAGGTTGGCTAGTCCGATTTTGATGAAATTTTTTGTGTGTGTTTGAGTGGGTCCGTGGATGGTTTAGATTCACAATTGGACCCGGTAGGTGGCACTGCAATCGGGTTCTATGATTTTTTTATTTTTTAGGGATTTTTGGGGGTGTTTGTAGGATCAATAAAAATAAAATTAACTGTACCCGGCATAAAAATTTGTAAGCAAGATTCGCAACTTTTTTCGATACAGCTGATATTTGTGGAGTTGTGGGCAAAATTACAAAAATGAAAAGATGTTTTATTTTGTATGTTGTCTTGACAAACACTGAATTTGTAATATTTGTGTAACTCACTAATTGGAGTTCATTGTGAATTTGTAATTGTAATGATCACATAGTATTTGTTTTATTATCAAAATCAACTATGCCACCCAAACGAAAAGCCAAAATTCGGGCAGGACAACGTCTGTCGGGTCCGCTAGTGTACTATAAATTAGTGTTTGTACAAGATGAGGTGGCATTGCCCTAGTCTAGAGTACAGTTTTCAAAGCTACCTACCAACTCAACTGTCTAAAATCACTCGAGATCATGTGGATCTGAAGTCGTGACATATGCTCTACCACTTCAAAACGCCACAACGTGTCAAGGGAGGGGGAGGGGGGCTTTCAACAAATAGTGGTTTTTTTTAGAAATAAATTTGAAATATTTGTGTAATCTAACATAATTTACCCTTGTTAACTAAAAATATATATATATAATTCACTAGTCGACTGTTTCATGTTTTGCTAAAAGTGTTTTAAGAGGTTTTACAATTTTCATTTTTTTTTATTTCGTTACTTTACAGGCGTTCTTAGTAACTATTACTACGACCATAAAATTATTGGTTTTCCCGCACGATTGAAACTAGACTTGTGACGTTAAATAGTTGGTGCATCATAAGACTGAGGCATAGAGGCCTAATGTAGATTATAACAATTTCATCAAAATAAAGGCTCAATAATTTTTTTCTCTAGGTTATATTAATTTTACTAGATGGATTAATGAATGGTATAAAATATAGCGTGCTTATTTTCTGAAAATAAATATGTTCGTTTGAGCTACAAAATGGCAACTTTACTTAAGTAGTAAAAAAAGTACAACGGTTGGGCCGAAACCTTTGGGTTAAACAAAGATGACCAGTCCAGTGCCTGTAAGAACCCGTAAGAGCAAATGAAGAGTGCAGGGCAGTTTTGCTATTCTTTTCTTTCTTTACACTGCTGTCTTCCCTAAAATAAGTACACACTCCTTCTGTGTGTTCGTGAGTGTTGTCTCGTGGAGAAAGAATAACAGAGTAAAAGAGGACTAAGCGATTGTCAGTTCACCGATATTTCTTCTCCATATTGGTTGACTTGTCTCTGACGTATTCATCTAAGCTCCACCTAACCTCGCACGCGCACGGGCTGCGCAACTTCAGAACTGGCACTGAGCCTTTGGATAATATCCTGTAAGTAGAACATAAATTATATTATTGCAGAATTTATCAGTTTTAATTTTCTTCTCTGGATTTCTTTATTTCAGTTTAGTATTTTGTGCATATTACGGTTTGTAGATGTCATTTCATTTGGGTGACATGTTACAGTGGTTGAAACAGAAGATGTGTCAAGGGAGGTGTAGATAGCAGCACTGTTTTGATGTGGCTGGAAACAGAAGATGTGTCAAGGGAGGTGTAGATAGCAGCACTGTTTTGATGTGGCTGAAACAGAAGCTGTGCCAATAGAGGTGTAGATTACATGAGGCAAAACCATGCTGAAGATCATTTACACTCCGATTCTGTATAATTCGGCCTGTAATGCCGCCAATTTAGCCGGATGGTTGCAACTCTATTGTATTTAACCTAAACACAGCAGCTGTATGTCAATATTCAGCTACCTGGAATCTGTTCAGCACAGGTTTTTACTGAATAACGGTATAAAAATCATATGTTTAGGTTTTGGATTGCCAAAACATGTAAAAGCTCACTGTTTTTTTAAAATAAATTATAAGTTTTTAATTACGTATTATATTTTACATTTAAAATAAAGTAAACTTAAGTGCTCTCACATTATTTCATTGTTTTTAATTTATTTCTTTTTATCCTATCCGAAACAATATTTTACACATAGGCTAATTAGAAGAACTTTTTCTTCGGTTTGGAATGTTATCTATAGTATGTAATATAGTGCATACATTAATACGTTTTAATACAGGCATCGTATTTACTAAGAAAAGGTAAAATACTTGTCATTTTTTAAATAAAATAAATTGTTTTATTATTGTTTTATTGTATTAAAAATATTTAACTTAATAACATATTTTTATCCACTGCGTGGCTAAACCATTGTAAGGAGCTTGTTTACGTCATGATCAATTACATGTTTTAAATTCGTCGGTCGCCATTTTAAAGCTATTTTTGTTAGACCTTTTGTGAAAGTGCTGTGAATAATAATTTTTTAAATTGTAACAAGACGATGAATAAGCTTTGTGCCCGATCTCTGATAGATTTATAAATAATATTGGCCTAAATTACTATGGTTAGCTATCACATGCATAAATAACCACTAAGTTATCCAAAGTGAACGATGTAGGCTGTTGGCATAGGGATACATTAGGAATATTTCTGTGACTTTTTGACCTGTCATCCAAGTAAACTCGGGTGGTGAATGTACACTCCGTCGAGATTGTAAGGTAGCAACTTTATGGCTCAGCCCACGTGGTATACTATACTTCCACACATGACTGCTGAATAGTTTGCCTAGCTACGCCCAAGGCCAAATTTAGAGAAAGCCTTAAGTCCTTAAACTATTTCTTGACTGTCTGGAAGGAGTGATGGGGGAGCGGATATGTCTTTTTGCGATGTCCAAATGGTTTGATCTACTAAATAAATTTTACTTTTTTGTTCCCTTCCTAATAAAATCAATTATTCCTTACATACTTAGTAAATTAATTAAAGTTTTGTCTCATTAATATATGGAATGAATTTTTTTTAACGGTTAAAGATTTAGCCATACCACACATTGTTTTGGCAGCAGTGCTACCACCTTTATTGGTTTTACATGGAACCTTAAACCAAGGTCTCCCTCTTTTCAGAATCTTTATTACGTGAATAGCTAATTATGAATTTATTATTGATTAATTATTATATTCCACACATGTAAATCAAATAACATAATAATATAAAAGCCTTTTACTTTATTTGTAAGAAGCTGAATTTAAAAAAACTTAGAAATTTAAGGGCACCAAACCTGATTTAAAATATTTTATGCTAATTCCGGCTGGACAAAAAATAAATGTGATAAAATCTTATCTATTGGACATATTTTAGTTATAAAAGTGAAATTATTTGTTTCTTAAACGTTTATATGACTGTCTATAACTTTATGGGACCATAGTTCGATTAAATACCTTAATTACTGTTACCATAATGGCCGCAATATAACTATTGGTAAACAGTTTTGATAAATACTTTGATTGAGAAAAATGGTAGTTTAACAAGATTTACGTTGATATTCATTTTCTATTAAATTAAGGCTATATTGTTAATTGTTTTTGTTCTTTTTGTCAAAATGTTTTTTTACTAAATCAATTCTGGAAATCCAAATATTAAAACTGGCCATATCTTAGAACAATCCTAATAACTATTATAAATGCGAATGTGAGTTGTTTGTTTGTTTGTTTGTTTGTTACGCTTTCACGCCTAAACACTCGACCGATCATCATGAAATTTCGCATACACGTTGTCATGGGTACAGAAAAGGACATAGGGTACCTATCATTAAAAAAAATGCGAATGTGAGTTTGTTTGTTTGTTTTACGCTTTCATGCCTAAACTACTCGACCGATCATCATGAAATTTTGCATACACGTTGTCATGGGTATAGAAAAGGACATAGAGTACCTTTCATCCAGAAAAAAATGCTAATGTGAGTTTGTTGTTTGTTTGTTTGTTACGCTTTCACGCCTAAACTACTCGACCGATCATCATGAAATTTCGCATACACGTTGTCATGGGTACAAAAAGGACATAAGGTACCTTTAATCCAGAAAAAAGTACTTTTCCTGAGGGATAGAAAAAAAAACTTTTAGACGGTCGTCCGGCATAACAACTCGGCCTACTGATATGAATAAATTAATTGCAACATGATGCCTGGAGTACAGAAAAAGGGACCTGCGGTATCCCGGAGGAAAATCTAATATCCCGAATAAAAATCTGTTCCCGAGTTATTTTAGGCACATCTATCTTAAAATGTTTAAAATGATTATATTCAGCTAATTAAGCTCTGTCTGTTCACCCCGTTATGGTAAATGACAAAATTGTTGTAAGAAGTTTGGTATTATTGGTATTAGTATATCAAATAAAAACATTATTTTTACTTTAAAATGCGGTATTGATTTGTGATATTGAATGTACTATCTAACACGGTATCGTTTTGTTTATCTATGGCTATGAAGCTTGGAGAAAGAGAAAAAAGGATGGGACGTATTGAGGAAATAGCAATACATGTTTGCGATTCATTTGTTTACAAACATTGATTTGTTACCGTTTATTTATCTGTGTTTAGTCCTATTTTAATAATATAGTAATTGTTTTAAGTTTTCAGTTTTTATTGTTCCTTTTTTTCTCTTTGAGCAATAGTTTATCATTTATTATTTTTAGGTTAGTTATTTTAATTCTGATTCTACTTTTTTTACCTTAAGGTAATAGTGTGTCTGTTTTAATTTTAGGTTAGGAATTTTTTTCTTAAAAAACAGTTTTTTCCTTTTTCTTTTTTAAATGCCTCGCAAACGTAATTCTAACTTATCTAGGAGCTCATCGCGAGCCCGGGCAGCTAAAATTGCTCGATCCCAAGAATCCTACGTTCATGCCGAATTAAGGAGGCAAGATCAAACGGAGCGACAAGCTGATTTTGAGAGCTGATGAGACACGTTATCAAAGCAAGGAAAGACTGGAGGACCAAGCCACCCGCCAGGCTTCTATGAGAGCAGCTGAGACGCCCCTTCAAACACAATTGCGTTTAGAGGAACAAGCCGAACGCCAGAGAGCTCTGAGAGCTACTGAAACGCTCCTTCAAACGCAGATCCGTTTAGATGTACAAGCTGAACGCCAATTTGCTTTGAGAGAAACTGAGACGCCTCATCAAACGCAGCACCGTTTAGATGAGCAAGATGAACGCCAGAGAGCTTTGAGAGCTACTGAGACACCCCTTCAAACTCAGCTCCGTTTAGACGAACAGCCCAGCGCAGGCAGCCATTAGAGTCACAGAAACTACACAACAGTCGCAGGCGAGAAGAATCGTTCATGCAGAAATGCAAACCGAACGCCGACGAACTTTTATGCGTAACAGTTGGTCCTTATTTAATAATTACGGATTTGAATACGATCCTTTAATTGATTACAAAAATCATACTTTAATTGTTGTTGGTTTGATGAATAAAAATTACAGTTTTGTGATGCTTTAAAATGGAAAGATGAGACCGCAGGGATGTGTTGTTCTAATGGCAAAGTTTCCTTCCTTTACTTGGTGAACCAGAACAGCCTCTGAAAACTCTATATTTATATGATGCAAATTAATCACGGCGCTTTTTAAATATAATTAGAAAATATAACGCATGCCTTCAAATGACATCTTTTGGAGTAGATAAGGAGATAAGAATGCCCGGGTTTTCACCAACCTTTACCATACAAGGTAATATATATCATCAAATTGGTTCACTTTTTCCAACAGAGAACGAACATAAATTCTTGCAAGTTTATTTCATGGGTGATGAAGAAAATGAAGATAAACCATCGTTGCTTATACATTCAAGGAGTTGAAAGAGATACGGTATTAAAAATTCAAAGAATGTTACATAAACACAACATTTTGATAAATACCTTTAAAACCGCAATAGAGAACTGGTCTCAAGAAGATTAAAAGTTTGTCATCCATGCTGATCGAACTCCACGTGGCGAAAATGAGAGGCGCTATAATGCACCGACAATTAATGAAGTTGCTGTCGTGGTGACTGGCGACTAGTTCTCTTCACGAGACATAGTGTTACGAACACACGATAATACACTTACACGTGTAGCCGATACTCTAAGTTTTATGATGCTTTGCAGTACCATTAATTTTTAGCAAGGGAGAGTGGGATACCATTTTAATATTCCACTCATTAATCCCACTACAAAACAGCCAGTTCCCAATAAAAAAGTTTCATGCATGGATTTTTAGCCTATCACATGATGCTTCGATAAAATGACTTTAACCTCCTTCCGTGGTCAAGACAGCTCTTTCACCAATTTTTAGTAGATATGTACATCAAAGTAGAGAGTGAACGTCTTCGTTACATTTCTTTAAACCAGAAAAAACTGCGAGCTGAAAATTACATTCACCTGCAAGATGCGATTAGCATGGATGGTAATATAAGTCCCAACGATTTAGGCAGAATGGTTATTCTTCCCTCTACTTTTGTGAACAGCCCCCGCTATCTGCATGAATACACACAAGACGCTTTCGCCTATGTGCGCACTTACGGCAGGCCTGACCTACTCGTAACTTCACCTGCAATCCCTCATGGAAGGAAATAACAGAAGAGCTAATGCTCGGGCAAAAAGCTACTGACCGACATGACTTAGTTGCCCGCGTGTTTCGTTTAAAGGTTCAAAAACTAATGAATGTTATTACAAAGGAAAAAGTATTTGGAAACGTCCAGTGCCACATGTATTCCATTGAATGGCAGAAACGAGGACTGGCATATGTGCATTTTCTTATTTGGTTGCAAGAAAAGCTGCGTCCCAATCAAATAGATAACATAAAAAGCGCCGAGATTCCGGATCCAGAACAAGATACGGATTTGCACGATACCGTAGTCAGAAACATGATTCATGGTCCCTGTGGAGCACGCAATCCAGCATCACCTTGCATGAAAAATGGAAAATATACAAAAATTTCCCCCAAGAGCTGCTAAAGGAAACAGTCCACAATAATAAAGGTTACCCTTTATACAGACGAAGAGCATCCGAAGATGGTGGTAAAAGTGTTACGATTCAGAACTGCATTGGGGTGGTCCAAACTTTTGATAATGTCTGGGTTGTGCCATATTCACCCATTTTATGTAAAATATTTAATACCCACATTAATGTAGAAGCCTACAACTCTGTTCGTGCTATTAAATATATTTGCAAATACATTAATAAAGGGAGCGATCAGGTGATCTTTAATCTGCGTAACGAAGGTGTAGCGCAAACTATTAATGAAGTACAAACCTATCAAGCAGGGTGATATGTCAGTAGTAATGAGGTGACGTGGTGGCTCCTTGGTTTACCCTTACACGAAAGACATCCGACTGTTACACATCTTGCCATACACTTAGAAAATGGACAGCGTGTTTTCTTTAATGAGATTAATTTCCAGGAAAGGATTTCATCACCTCTTAACTGCCTTTTTCCAGCTTTGTCAGACAGATACTTTCGCTAAATCATTATTGTATTCCCAAGTCCCCCGTTATTATACATGAAACACCTCAAAAAAGGAGTGGAAACGCCGCGTTCAAGGTATGCCTGTTGAAGATTTGCCAGGGGTTAAATCATCAGACGCTCTTGGTCGTGTCTACACCGTCCATGTAATGAACTTTGAATGCTTTTGTCTGCGCATGTTATTGCATCATGTTCGAGGTCCAACTAGCTATAGAGACCTTAAAATGGTCAACGGTCAGGAATGCGGAACATATAGAGAGGCATGTGAAGCTCTATGTTTGTTAGAGAATGATAACCACTGGGACGAAACTATGGAGGAAGCCATGCAGTGCAGATCACCAGACAAAATCAGGGAACTTTACGCAACCCTCATATCATTTTGCGGTCTTTCCAATCCTTAAACGCTGTGGGATAAGTACAAAGAGAACATGGCGGAAGATATTTTGCGGCGGCTACAGCAAGTACATGCAGATATGACTTTTAATGAGCACATCTACTACGAAGCGCTGACGAAAATTGAAAACAAGGTTATGACAATGGTGGGAAAGAAGCTTCAAGATTTTGGAATGGTAAGCCCTCAACGATCAGACGAAAATGACTTAAACGATGAAATTACTTGGGAATTAAACTATGATTTGACAGTATTGCTACAGAAAGTAACCGAATTAGTTCCTCGGTTGCTTCCAGAACAAAGTCACGTCTTTCAACAGGTGTTACGTCAAGTAGGGTCAGGGAATGGTGCACTCCTCTTTCTCAATGCCCCTAGAGGAACCGGGAAAACGTTTTTGCTCAACTTATTATTGGCGTTCATAAGAAAAGACCAGAAAATTGCTGTTGCAATCGCTTCCTCCGGTATAGCAGCTACACTACTGAACGGTAGCCTTACTGCACATTCCGTTCTAAAATTGCCATTAAATCTTTCACTTGCACAGGAAGAGTCACCCATCTGCAATTTCACCAAAAATATCTCTCTAAGTATGATGCTACGACAATGTAAACTTTTAGTGAGGGACAAAAGTACTATGTCCCACAAAAAAGCTATAGAGGCGTTAAACCAAACTCTTTAGGACTTGCGAGACAGTACAGATATTATGGGAGGAATGGTAGTTTTACTGGCTGGTGACTTCCGACAAACTCTACCGGTGATCCAGAGGGGTACACATGCAGATGAAATCAAAGCCTGTCTCAAGTCATCAAGATTGTGGGCAAAAGTGAAAAAATTCAGCCTAACAACGAATATGAGAGTCCACCTTTATAATGACGTAGATTCAGGACACTACGCAGATACACTATTGAAAATTGGCAATGGACGTTTGGACACGGATGCTGAAGGTTGTATTTTATTTACAGGGGAATTCTGTAATTTGGTGGAAAATGATGTGGAGCTCATTGCTAAAGTTTACCCAGACTTACAACTAAATTTAAATTGTGATCATTGGTTATGTGCAAGAGCAATTCTTGCACCAAAAAATGAAATCGTTAACAAAATCAATACTGACATTTTGAAAGAGGTGCAGGGAGAAATAAAGGAGTATTTGTCAATAGATACAATCATGGACACAGAACAGAGCACTTCATATCCCGCTGAGTTTTTAAATTCTCTGGAGCTATCAGGTGTACCCTCACATAAACTACAATTGAAATTAGGTGTACCAGTTATGCTTTTGCGAAATTTAGATGCACCCCGTTTATGTAATGGGACGAGGCTTCGAATTACACAATTAGGGCAAAATATAATCTGTGCCACCATTTTAACAGGTGTGGGAAAAGGGGAAAGTGTAATCATACCTCAAATCCCAATAATCCCCACTGACTTACCATTTAAATTCAAAAGACTCCAGTTTCCAATCAAACTTAGTTTTGCTATTACTATTAACAAAGCGCAAGGGCAAACATTGCAGATAGCAGGGGTGCATTTGGAAATGCCATGTTTTTCCCATGGCCAGCTATATGTAGCCTGTTCGCGTGTGTCCAATGCCCAGAATTTGTATGTATTTGCGCCAAATGGAAGGATATACAACATAGTATATAGGAGCGTCCTAAAATAATGATCTATTCTGTGCCCATGATTGCAACGGTCAAGAACAAGCGGAGTAAATAAGGGATGTTAATTAACTGTAAGAAAATTTAAGATGGAGTAGGATCTTCCGATTCATGACAAGGTAGAACCTATGACTCTACTGACACACACTCCGCTACTTCTTTTCTACTCCTACACTTAATCCTGATTTATATTGTGTAGTTTGTTTTTTATTTATCTCTACCTCTATTGACTAACAACCTCAATATGTTCATCGTTTTTGTCATACTTCCTGTGTCAATCGACAACCTGAATTTATTGATAAAATCTACATTAACGCGAGCAAAGCCGCGGGCAAAAGCTAGTTATTAATATAAGAGTAAGGAGGTTTACATAGTTGAAAATCAAGGAGAAATATTGTATTTGGTTTACGAGCTTAAAACATATTATATGATATCTTGCTTTTTTAAGGTTTGGAAAGTAAATATCTTTAAGTAAAAAAATATTTTAGTTCTGTACTGTTTTTAAGAATATCTGTCTGTTGGCAAAGATACTTGGAACTGCAGTGCATTTATTTATATGCATTAGATGTCTGCTAAGGGAGGATCTCGCATACATACAGTCAGGGTTTGAGTCTCCGTTAAAGATACGGACGGATTTATTTATATCTTTAACTTAGGACCTCTGGAACCAATTAAACGACTGCGGTGCCGTTTTTACTTTTATACTGGACCAATATCCAGGTAGGTTTTAGCATTATTTGTGTATAATCAGGGGTTTTGGTGTGAGTGAATGTATCATACCCCTGGACACAATACAACACCTTTTTAAAATTGTCTCAAGTATGCTTCATAGCTCCTTTCACAGAAAAACACAAGCTTAATATGGCGTGAGCTATGCGTCGTACCTCAAACCATATATAAAACCAATTAAGCTGTTCTTTGCTTAGTTTCATACTTCAGACCAAAGTAAAACACCAAATTAATTTGGCCTCAGCTATGCGTCGTACCACAGAACACAGTAAATCATCTAATTAAGATTGTCTGAGCTATGCGTCGTATACCAGACCACCGTTAACCTCGAATTAAGATTGTTTCATCTATTCAGTGTACCTCAGGCACAGTAAACCGCCAAATTAAGATGGCCTAAGATATTCTTTATACTTCAGACCACAGTAAAACACAAAAATAATGGTCTTATCCATGCGAATTACTACAGACAACTTTAAAATACCAAATTCAGATGCTCTGAGATATGCGTCTGACTCCAGAACATAGTAAAATACCAACTCAAGACGCTCTAAGATATTTATCGTATCTCAGACCACAATTAAACCGCAAACTAATCTAAGCTTTTCATCGTACCACAGACTACAGTAAAACATCCAATTAAGATGTCGGAGGTATGCGTCATGTATAAGACCTGTACCCTTTTTGCTACCACTGGGCACATTTCCCCGATACCCCAAGTACCAATGCGTCACTGCCTCAAACGGCCCACTCTTGCAATTACGTCACACGGGAACATTTCATTCAGCAAAGAAACAATAGGCCAGCATCTATATCATGTTTCACCTTTGTTTATTTTTAACTCCTTAAGGTCGAGTACACACGAATCCACTTATTTCTTATCCTATCTTAACACACTGTCTAGTCCAGCCTTTCTTTCGTTTTTTTCCCCTTCTCGCATCCGTCTCATACCTCAACCTTGACTACACTACCCCGCCGTCTAGTGGCACACCTTCCAATCAAACAACCTGGTGTGACGCAGATGGTACATACTCCCCCCTCTTATAAAGCAAATTGTCAATACACAATCAAAAAATTACAAAATTTACTTAAATCCATATAAAATACATAGTATTCAAACATGAACAGAAAACACAAAAAATATTCCAGGTGGCCACCTAAATACACAGATTTATTACCAAAATACCTATGAAGACTTGCAGACTAAACATTAAAATTAATGCATCTCTGACCCGTCTAAGCCAAACTCGTCAACGGATTGGCGTAAACCAAACAAGCCAAAATATGTCAGTCACAAGTTATGAAAACTAAGGGGTGGAATCCCCTAGCCCGAGGAACCCTCTACCCCTCCTTTCAATTCTACTAAGCCATGGTATGGTTTCAATTAGCTGACGTGAGCTTTCCGAGCGAGCCGACCTGACTCCAGCTTCTTTAATTGCACCGTAACAGGTGTCAAAATCCTATCAATAATAGCCGGAGTGGACCACCTAAAGACAAGTTTAGTGGTTACTCCTTCTTCCGCCTTGCTTATGTTATGCATTTTCCAAACTACTCGGTCCCCCACCTTTTATTGGACTGGCTCCCTACCTTTGTTGTACCGTCGGGATACCGTTTCATGAGCCATTTTAGACGTTCGAGAGCCTCGGCCCAACGGTGTACTGACGACTGGGTGGGCTTCTCGTCCCAGTTCTCTGGGAATATCTCCCACTGGAGATTAATCGGTTGTAATGGCTCATACCCAAGTAAGAGTTTGAATGTGGTTCTCCCATGGCTCACATGTTCAGCTGTATTGAATGCGAGTTGTAGCCATGTCAGGTTCGTATCCTACCTCCTATGATTTGTGTTATGATAAGCAATAATCGCGTTTTTCAGGTTCCTATGGAACCTTTCCACTTGGGACGGGTTGGAGTAGTAAGGAGAAGTAGTAATATGACGAATGCCCCTCGCGAAGCACATTTCCCTAAAAGTACCCAAACGAAACTAACTCCCATTGTCAGATACTATGGTACAAGGTAGTCCAAAATTCGTAAGACGTTCTCATCCAGAAGTTTCCTACCACCTCCACCGTCGCTCTTCTAGTAGACATCATCCAACGTACTTAGTAAATCCATCTATTGTTGTCAAAATACGCGTGTATCCTGCTTATACCTGGTAGTGGTCCAAAGAAATCGATAAACAATCTTTGCATTGGAAAGCTTGTTACTTTCGAGCACGAAGCGCATACCTTGTCATTTGGGCTGGTTTAGCACGGGTACACGTCCCGCAACTCCTTACACCTCCCTTATATCTTGGTTCATACGTTCCCAATAAAACATCTTTCCTATCTTCGCAATTGTTTTTGCTATCCCCACTTTCCAACCCATCTTCTCTAAGGCTTGTTTAACAGGATTCTCCTACATTTTGAACTTGGCCATTGGCTTTCCTTCAGAAATATCCCTACAAACCTTTCCCAGAATGGGATCATTTTTCTGAGCTAATCTAACGGAAAAAAAGATCTCCGTTATTTTTCCCAATATCCCCAGTGGAACAGGGACCCGTGTTTCCCCTCTACTGGCGCCAATCTCATCCTCTTCAAACATCCGAGACAGGCCATCCGCAACGCAGTTATTCTCTTCCGGGATATGGAATACTTTGAACCGTAGGGAGGTCAACCTCGCTATCCATCTCCCGATCTTCCCTGTATGTCTGGGGTGATTCAGTAACCATGAAAGTGCTTGATTGTGCAATGAAGATCGAACTGGTTATGCTCCAGATACCCCGAAACTTGTCAGTCCCGAACACCATGGCCAGAGCTTCCAGTTCATACGTAGGGTAAGTTATTTTCATGATTGTGTAGTTCTCTACTGGCATAGGCTACCGGTCGCAAAAACTCCCGCCTCTATCAGGGCCACAACCATTCCTAATCCGGTTGACGATGCGTCCGTCTGTAATATGAACTTCTGTTCGAAATCCGCCATCTTAAGACTGGTGGTGTTACAAGGTCTTCTTGGAGGCTATGGAAGGTTTCCTTGGTGGTTTCTGACCACCTGAGAGGGTTTACCATCTTCTTGAGTTCGTACAATGTCCCTGCTTTCGACGAGAGGTTGAAGAGTAACCGTCCATAAAACCCTACCATTCCTAGGAACTGGGTTAATTTGCGTACCGTTTTGGGTTAAGGAAACTCTAGAATTGCGCGGGTCCTCTCTGGGTTAATAGACAATCTCTCAGATGAATATGGTGTCCCAAAATGTCAATTTCTGACACCACGAATAGAATTTTTTCGAGATTTACCGTTAACCTTGACTTTTGGAGCCTGATGATTACTTCTTTCACGTGTTCCAGTGTTCTTGCCTATTTTGAGAGTACACCACAAGGTCGTTTAAATAGTTGAACAAAAAAAAGTACTGTATGTCCCCGAAAATGGTTTTCAAGAGTCGTGTAAGTATCTGGGCCCCCGTGGCTAACCCAAACGGGAGGACGTTAAACTCGTACAACCCAACCTGTGAAATGAAGGCAGTCAATGGTCTGGTCGCTTCGAACAGTGGTATCTGGTAATATACCTTGTTTAGGTCGATAATGGTGTACACCGTGGCTCCACCCAAGAACTGAAACGCCATCTCTATGGTAGGGACCCGCCTCGGTGGCGTAGTTAGCTAACGCACCAGTCGTGTTGAGCTCGACTGCCGAGGACGGGGAGAACGAAGTTCGAATCTCAGTTGGGTGAACTGAGGGTGGATTTTCCTAAATGGTTTTACACTCTCCCTCCACGCTAATCCAGATTCACTTCCTCTAAATTCAACCTGCCCAATTTCTAACCATTAGTGTAATTATTACTTAAGCGTATAACCCGAACGGGTAGTAACACGCGGTGCTAAGTATTATCTATGGTAGGCATTGGTGTTGCCTCATATTTGATCTTCCAATTCAATTTTCTATAATCTAACTAATATATAATATATAATATTAATATTATAATATATAATATATAATCTAACTAATATAATATAACTAACCGTCCTTCTTTATTTTCTTTAGAAATCAGAAAGCAAGGAGAAGCGTAGGGACTACTGGAGCGTCGTTTTATACCCTTCTGTTCTAAAGATTTATGTGGTCATTTAATACCTGAAACTTAGGCGGGCATAGTAATAAGGTTTGGATCTCACGGGGTCGGATCGGCTAGTTCAATCGAGTGTGTTATTATGTCGGTACAACCGACCCTGTTTTTCACTACGTCAGGAAATTCTTCCATTAGACTCACAAACTCCACACTTGTTGAGTTACTTATCATACTGACCGGCCTCTCTCCCAAGTTACCTATTGTCTCTAATGGGACCCCAAATCCTATCGCAAACGGGAACGTCTCTCCTCTTCGTGAAAAATCCATCTTCAGTCCCAATTCTCTATGAATCGCTTCCCTAAGATGGCATCCGTGAGCAACGAGGAAGATATAAAAAACCAGACGGGCCACGTAAACGGTCCTATCCTTATCGATACTTTGGCCTTTTCTTCGATCTTTAAGGGTTGTCCATTAGCTGATATACATGTTAAGGCACACCTTTATACCCTCTTTACTAATCCGTTCTCTCGGAGTTTGTGGTAGAATTCTTCAGAAAATACATTATCTTCCGCCCCTGTATCCAATAGAGCGACCGTAGATTTTTTTCCCCATACTGACTCTCACACCGCGTAATAGGTTATCTCCCTTTCTCCCAGGAAGCCACTTTGCGCTCCTTGGTTACCTGAACGCAAACAAATGTGTGTCTTTCCGCCCACTCTTGGCCTCTCGGCTGCCTTTCCATAAGAACAATTTCTGCTCAGGTGATCGGTCGATCCACACTGGTAGCATTTCCTCGGGTAACCCATCGTGGATTCACCCCCGGTTCCCTTACTTGTTTGGCTTGTAGTACTTGGAGGTCTCCTCCTACCTTCGGCGCCAACCCCTTCCCGGGTGACAGTCCCTGGTTGTGAGTGCTGTTGGAACCCTCCTGGTGGCATCCATGGCCTAGCCGGCCCAATTACCCCGTGTTTGTTTGGGAGGGCTGGTTCGTTCATACTTATTTTTCGAGGTGCCTCGCCCTGTACTGGTAAATCTCTCGAGCGAATTCGAAACGCGTTACCACCTCCTGCAGTTCTTTAATGAAGCCGATCCGTGACCGTTCGATGTTTATTTTAATTTCTGGCATTAAGTTGTTGTAAATTCTGTCTACGCTCCTCGCGTCGTATTAGGGTCTGAATATCTACCATATATTCAGCCAAAGATTCTTGTGGTCCCTGTTGTCGACCTCTAATATGGTCTTCTAATGTCATTTGGTAATTAGAAGGGAAAAAGTTCAACTTAAAACCCCCTACGAAATCGTCCCAGGCTTTCCAGGTGTTTGTGTTGTTGCGGACCCATTTCAGACTTTCCCTGTGAATAGTTCCGGTAACGCTTCCAACCCCTCTTTGTCCGTGAACTGAGAAATATCTTTGAGTTCGATTATCCGTTCGATAAAGTCGACCGGTTGTATCTGATCCGTAAATTTGACTTTCCAATCACGGACGAGATTGAGAACAAACACCAGTCGACTTCTTCCCTCATTGGGCATCCTGTGTGCTAAACCCTCCGATACTGGCTCGTTGCAATGGTCAAGTTGTCCGGCTTCCAAACGAGTAGCTCTGAGAGACGCTCCCTCCGCCAGTGAGCTAGTTCCTGGATTGTTGGTCACCGACTCCCCTTTCCTCGTGGTGTCCGTCCCTGGCCCTACTGTGTCTGGTCGCCCCAAAGTTTCCTGTCCGCCAAATTCTCTTATATCCGTCTTGTTCTTCTCTCCTTTAGGATCCTTTATTAAGGATAGGAGACGTGTATGTAATTGAGAACTTTCTTCTAGGAGTTTGCTATTTTTCTCTCCAAAGACGGGTCATCTAACCGGCCATGCGTTGCTCTGTCTAGAATGTTCTGACTCGTAGTTAACCATTTCTTCCCTTGGGAATAACTAGGCTTAGGATTCTCCTTTGTTTCTTCTCTTAATCTTTCAAGCTTACGTAACATGTGAGGGCCCACTGTTGTAAACCCAGGGACCAGTTCCCTATTGATCAATACCACCTCTTCGTCGTCTTCTCGATCTATCAAGTCCAACAATTGACATCTCATCTCCGCCACAGAGTTAGCCTGGGTCCCAACCCTTATTGAAATCTCGTAGAACAATTCGTTCTTTACCAGCCGAGTCGGGTCCATCTCACCGGGACGCTACACGCCAACCAGGACAGCACTGAGCCCCACCGTGTGGTTAACCAAACCCCAATATTTTTGGTTTAGGAGACAAAGTCCAGCAAATTACCTACGCTTTCAGATTGGGCTGAGACCCTCCGAGTTAACATATTACGGAAACCATAACAAAATTATTGCCATGTTGGAAAAATATTAGCACCCCAGTCTTATAAACTAAATCGTCTAACGTCAGAAACTCCATGTAAATTACACAACGAGGAAATAACAGTATTGACGTAACATGAAAACATCAAAAAAACCATTTGGATATACCACTCCAATTCGACCCCTTAACCCATTTGATCCCAACTTATTTTTCTTCCAAATACTTATTTACTTGTTAGTGGTTACTCCATTTTGGTGCATAAAACATGTGAAAACAATTTTTAAATTTTAAAATTGTTAATTTATAGTGGTTATCTAACGTTCCATTAATGAAACAGTGGGATTGTAAGGGTGCATCAATAACTTAAACAGAATTATTTCAAATTCCAATATTTATTATATTTTTCAGTGCTTAATTTAATATAAAATGACAAATAAAATGTACAGTCAAAAGATAACTTATAATATTGTGATACAACTATTATTTTATTTTAAAGAACTATAATTCTTCATTTATTTCACCATCTTTGAAAACTAATTAATTAATTAAAATACACAACTAAAAAATTTATTTTTAGTGAAATTTGGTAAAACAATTGGCATGTAGAGGAATGTTACATTTGCAAAATTTTTTGGTATTTTTTTTTGCACTGGCCACATCTTCCTTGTTTTCCTAAAGGTGAAATTAAGTGCTGAATCTTGTCATACCTAACATCATCCAAAACTCTCTTGTCGATGGATTTTGGGCTACGCAATGACCTTCCTATTAACATTCTGGCTGAATACTTCTGAAAATATCAATTAGTAGCTTGCCTAATAAACCCAAGAAGATCCAATGGTTGTTCCTTGAAGCGTGGCATTTGTCTATATATCAGCCAGGCGTTGTTAATCGACACATTTATTGGAAAGGCAAAGAGCAGATAGTACCACTTTATCATATGGAAATGTATCCTTAACTTACTAACATTTTCATCCAATCTATCAACTCACCCCCATGAAAGAGCTATAGCTGATAATAGCCGATGGTGCAACATCCTCAATGTACCTATTGTCACTTCGGCTATAACGCTTTTATTTCCCTGTAGGATGTACACCATTTCTGTTTGATGCTATTGTGACAATGCTATTGTCATGATAGCGGATTAGGGTTTTACTTGAGTTAGTGTCTGTCAACTGATCAAATGAACCTCTTGGCATTTTTTTAAGGACTGTTGATTCTTTCAGGGGAGCATTTTATACCCTGTTTGACCTCACTGTTCCAGTTCCAGTACAACCTCTCTCTTTCAACTCGTCCAAAAGAGAAAGCGAAGTAAAAATTTGTCAAAGAAAAAGTCATATTTTTCATTCTGCTCATGATTTAGTACAGATATTAAATCTAGCACTACTGATCTCCCTAGGCCTACCCCTAATTCAGGTCTTGTGTTACCTGTTGAAGCTCCTTGGTAGGGTTCGCCTTGCACTAAGTATCCTAGCCTGGTACACAAACACCACACTTTATAACCAAACCGGACAGGCTTACCCATCATGTGCTGCTTTGTACCATACCTACCATAGTATGGAATCATAGCCTCATCAACACACAGTAATTTCTCATTGTTATAAGCCAGAAGCCACCTCTCATTCAACATTTTCCATAAAGGCCTTATTTTTGCAAATTTATCAGAGGCTGATAGGTTGGTATTATCACACATGTGTAAATACTTGGTGATCTTCTCAAATCTACCTCGTGATATAGCTTTAGATACTGCTTCATTGTGACAATCATCACTCATTTCCCAATATATTTTATATCTAGGTAGTTGGTTGTAGCCTGTAAGAAGAAGTATAGCAAGAAAAATCCTCAACTCATCTTATGTTAATTCAAATGTCATGTCACCAGCTTGATGAGCATATATATTTGTGAAGTCAACAAGCATTTTAACAACTACATCATCAAAGAATAGCTCAAAAATCTGTACTTGTGACATGTCTTCCCCCATAAATTGAGGAAGAGTCCAGGTTTTTGACTGTACCTCTTTTATGTCTGTACTAACCCACTTCCTTATAGGTTTCTTCTACTTTTTTTCTTGTGAAGTACTTGCTTCAGAAACAGGTTCTAAATTGCTTGATTTAGGAGCAGGATCCGAAGAGTTTGGACCAGGAAAACCTTCCAAAGATGTCAATTCTTCAAAAAATTGAACCTTTAAAAAAATGTCAGTTCATAAAGCTATTATAAATAACTGCTTTTAATTAAAAAATACTAAATATTGTGGATTAATTTTGTTTCTTGTAATCTTATTTAACCAACCGATCACCAATGTTATTATAATAAATACATTCTGCTACTCTGTATAGGCTAAAAGAATATTTACCTCTTCAGTTACAATTTCTCCACTAACAACCCTTGTTATTCTAGCCTCTGATACAGCTTTAAATTGATTCCTTATCCCCAGAATCTTCGTCTGATAACAATGGGTTATTTGGAGGGGTTATATAAATTTCCGATTCAAGTAATCCCACTTGTTCTTCTAAAATTGCAGCAATTTCATCAGCAGTCAAACTATCACAAGAACAAATGAACAAAATGTTCATATTGCCATTTGGTCCCACTGTTCCAAAATCAGAACACACATATTTAACAAACATCTTTGAGGTCATGAAAAGTAAAAATTGAATAATTTCAATTGTAATACAATTTTACATTATCCTTATTATATAGTATTGTGATTTAACAAACAACTAGTAATTGAATATAAAAGTATTTACTCACCCTTTCTTGGAAGCCATATTAGTAGGAAAACTGGATTTTCTAAACAAAATGCCAGCTTTGTATTAAAACCAAGCTTGAAACAGCTGACTAGATGATGAACAGTGTTGCCTTCTGACAATAATCAGTGTGTCCAAAGTTGAAAATTAAAATCTTTTTCATTAATTTTTTTTTTATTTCCCTGATGTTCCAATAATGGAACTGTGGGGTCAAATGGGTTAAGGTCCACGAACAATTATAAAGCCTCCCATCATAACCTGAGTTTCACCTTTTTTCATAAAAACTCACTACGCTTAGTTTGGCAAAAGTGTGCTATCAAAGTTCTTTGAACAGGGCATGAATCTTCACGCGGCATACAATATAAATATTTTCCAAACCATACATTACTGACGTAATAACCCCTTAACATTCTTATATAATACGATAAATATCCCAAAGTTCGGAAGTTTATGAATATATATCGCACAACGAAGAAATAAAATTGACGTAACCTAAGATATCGGAAACAAATTTTGGTTTACTACGCCAACTCGAAAAGGTTAATGACTGAGAAAAGTTACCCATAATAAACAGAGTCCCACCTAAAGCTAGTAACAAAATCTCAATATACGTAGTTTGTTAAACAAACGAGCTGAATTTTATCAACATTCCTTGAATACGCCGAGAGGCTCCACGTAACACACAATGTAAACAAGTTCTAAGCTAGATCCTTGTTGATAAAACACAGCCACTAACAGATATTATACATGTAATTACTTGAGGTATATAATATATTATACTATTATATTATACTACGAGGGGACAATAATATCGACTTAACATAAAAGAGACCAAAACTTAATCTAATATAAAACGTCTATTCAAGACAGATAATGTCCATGAAAATTACAAAACTCCCCTGGTAAACAGAGTCCCACCTAATGTTAATAACAAAACGCTAATGTGCTTAGTTTATTAAACAAGAGTGTTCTAAATTATCAAATACCCCTTAAATAAGACGAGTCACTCCATGTGACATACGCCGTAAACAATATGTATATTAGTTCTCCGTAGTCGTAAACAATCCGCCAAAAACTAAATATTATACATGAAACCATCCAATTAAAAAATATATCTATCACTATGACGAACTAATAATATTGAAGCGACATAAGGGGACTAAACTAATTTTGATTTACGGCCCCAACTCAAAAGATAGATGCCCATATAGAATTATAAAGTCCCCAGAATATTTTCATAATCATTGGATATCCAAGTCCCACATATTCTATTATAAAGTTAATGGTAAACACAATCAAAACTTATTAACAATGGTATAATATAGTACTGACGTTGGCTCTGAAATGAGACTTGGTAGAACATGATTCTTTGCAACTACCAATATGTTCCAACTCGTCTAGCACGTAACGATCACTTCTTAAAGTCCCGAGACTTAGTACAGCTATCTAGTAAATCAATTTTAAGTACTAACAAAATAGGTTTAGTTAATCAGAGCCAAGTTAAAAGGACTAGCCTAGATAAAATGTAACCGTTTGTATTTTGATCAGGGTGGAATCACACCTACAATTTCCAATAACAAATTTGTTCTCGTTGTTTTCACCTATGTTTCCTTTTAACATGTTTCTCTAACCACAGTCGAGCCGTTAGACAATCTCCTAACTGCTTTGTAAACAACGAGTTGTCCTGTCCCTTCTTCAAGAATGGGCTTCTACACAATATACATTTATGGTCACATCGTCATGATCAAAGTCTCAAAGGGTCGACACGCAACAACCCTTTACCATAGCTATGAAATTTTTTCCAGTAAATGTTCCTTTGCACACAGTAGTCCAAGAGAGTAGATCCGGCTCACAAACAACTAGCACCGGCCATTATATTATTAGAAATAGTACCTCTCTTTTCCATATTTCTCAAAATAATTACACTAATGATGTTTGGATAAGAGTGTACCTAGCTGTTTCGATATGGGTTGAACTTCCGGCATCCCCGAATACCTGGAAATTTTTAAAACGCTCCCAGATCCTCACGTGACGAGCCGATTCAATGACTGTTACCATTCCCCAGCCCAAACTTTCTTGTCCCAGCCGATTGTTGTTTCTTTGAGTGGCAAGTCTGGACGTCATTCGACCTCGACCGTTGGCTCATTCCTTGTTGACTTTCGGACCGTATAATGTTGGGTGATGTGTCCTCCGCAAGTATCCCATCACCTCAATCGCAAATTAATTTTTTTTATTAGTTAATTTTGATTTTTCCGGCAATTCTCGTTGTCGTTTTGTCACTCAAAACCACGCTCTGCTACCATCTATTGTACCCTTTTTTCTACCACTGGGCACATTTCCCCGATACCCCAAGTGCCGATGAATCACTGCCGCAAACGGCCCACTCTTGCTATTATGTCACACGGGAACATTTCATTCATCAAAGAAACAAAAGGCCAGCAACTATATAATATTTCACCTTTGCTTTATTTTTAACTCCTGAAGGTCAAGTACACACGGATCCACTTATTTATTATCCTATCTTAACACACTGTCTAGTCCAGCCTTTCTTTCTTATTTTTTTCCTCCTTGCGTCCGTCTCATACCCCAACCTCGACAACACTCCCCATACTTCACTACACCACTTCTCCTTAGAGTGAGTGAGGTGCCATCTAGCGGCACACCTTCCAATCAAGCAACTGGATGTGACGCAGATGGTACAGATCAAAGTTAATACCCAAATTAATATGACCTGAGCCACGCTTAGTATCTCACCACATTAAAACATCAAAATTAATATAGTCTTGGTTATTCTTGATACCTCAAACAACAGTAAAATACAAAATGAAGATAGTCTGAGATATTTGTCTTACTTCAGACTGCAGTAGAACATAAAATTAAAGTGGCCAGAGCTATATGTCATACTACTGACCACAGAAAAACACAAAATTAAGATAAGTTGAGCTATATGTCGTAGCTCGGACCACAGTAAAACACAAAATTAATATGGTTGATTATTGCGTTTTATAGCAGAAAACAATTAATTTCAAAATTAATATGATCTGAATTTTGCAGAATACTTAAACCACAATAAAAAAAACCAAATTTAAAATAGTCTTAAGTATGAGTCGAGCATGATACCAGAGTAAAACAACAAATTAAGATGATTCTATGTTTTTTGCGTCTTACCTCAGATCACAATAAAACACAAAATTAAGGTGGCCTGAGCTATTCGTTGTATCTCAAACCATGGTACATCAAAACAAATTTAAAAATCCAATTAAGATGTTCTATGCTATCCATTATACCTCAGAACACAGTAATACACAAAATAAAGATGCTCTGAGCTATATTGTCGATCCTCATACCACATTAAAACACAAAATTAATATAGTCTGGGCTATGCGACGGACCGTAGAACATAGTAAGATAAGAAATTAAGACGGTCTGAGCTATTACTCGTATTTAAGATCACAGTAAAACATTATATTCAGATGGTCTGATCTATGCGTCTTACATCAAACCTCTGTAAAATACAAAATTAAGATGGTCTGAACTATGCATCTTACATTAAAAGACAGTAAAATACCTTATTATGATAGTCTTAGCTATACGTTGTGTCTCAGACCACAGTAAAACACTAAATTAATAAGTTTTGAGGTATGAGTCTTAACCCCTTCCAACGTTAAACCTAAGATAAATTGGTCTGAGCTATACGTTGTATCTCAGACCACAGTAAAACACTAAATTAATAAGTTTTGAGGTATGAGTCTTAACCCCTTCCAACGTTAAACCCAAGATAAATTGGTCTGAGCTATACGTTGTATCTCAGACCACAGTAAAACACTAAATTACGATGGTCTATGCAATCCTTCCTTAGACCACAGTAAAACACCTAAATTAATTTTGCCTCAGCTATGCGTCATAAATCAAACCACAGTTAGAAGCCAAATTAATTTAGTCTGAGGTATGCATAGTACCTCAAGCATAGTAAAACACCAAATTAAGATGGTCTGATAGACTAATATTACCTCAGACAGTAAAACACCAAATTAACGTGGTCTAAGCTATTGGTCTTACCTTAGAAAACAGTAAAATAGCAAAGTAAGATGTTCTGAGCTAAGAATCATATCTTAGATATCAGTAAAATCCACATTTAAATGGTCTGAGCTATTCATCATACCTCAAACAACAGTAAAACACAAAATTAAGATGGTCTGAGCTATGCGTCAGTAGACCGGTTGCCCTATGAGACCAGCTCGCTGATAGGTTGTTATAAATAGCTCTGGCCTCTGATTGGCTGTTGGTTTTCCCTCCACTCCCCCTCCCGTCCCACCCCTCCCCCTCTGATTACAAAATCTCCACCAGTTGATTACGAAATTTCCTCCCCCCTACAGCCCTTCCCCTACAACCCCACCGCACTCCGGACATGTTGGTACTTGTGCGAGCCCTTTTTTTTTATTATTAATGATTGTTAATTGATTATTGCTAATTAATTATTCATGTATGGGTAGGGAAGAACGTTGGAGTTTATTTTTATTTTATTTATTTGGGGGGGTGAGCATACGGCTAGAGGGCTCTGCACGAACCTCTTGCTACGGCTGTCTTGCGTATAATGGAGGGCATCTTCTCTCCTCGTCCGCTTACCGAGTAGTGACCGCTAATTGTTAATTGATTATTGCTAATTAATTATTCATGTATGGGTAGGGAAGGACGTTGGAATTTATTTTATTTATTTAGGGGTGAGCATACGGCTCGAGGGCTCTGCACGAACCTCTCGCTACGGCTGTCTTGCGTAGAATGGAGGGCATCTTCTCTGCTCGTCCGCTTACCGAGTAGTGACCACTGCGCATCACGGGTGCGCACTATCACCTCTTCCCCTCCTCGCGCAACCACCACCCGGTGACGTCATCGAAACCCGGCGCTTGACTGACAAGGCGAGTTGAGACAAGAATTGAGGTCATTGACCCTGCATCGGGTTTTCCTGGTGTTGCAACACGCCCTTGAATGATGTCCCCCCTATTTGGTAATGGGTTTTTCCTGATGACTGGCACCGGTTTGGCGGGTTGACAAGACAAGTCGAGACAAGAATAGATTGTGACCTTGAAACCGTCAGGTAATTGACCCAGTTCATGTTTGCCGGCCCAACAAGACGAGACTCGTATCTACGTGTAAGGAACAGACAGGTTTTTTGCTTGAATAAAACACGATATTACAAAACATACATTTATTATACATTAAATGTTTTACAGACATATTATACACTTTTACAGGAATGACGCATATATTCGTTCATACGTTTTTCTACAGTGTCTTTTAGATGCGTTAGTAAAATTGTTTTTAGTTCACAATCCAGCATGTAATAGTCCAAACTGATGACTTGGCGTGTATAGTAGGTAGCACTGATAAGATCCAGGTTTATGATGTCCGTTTCCACAGTAGGCTGTTCGAGATCGATGACATCCACTGATTCTGTAAGCGTGTCGCATACATCAACGACGAGTGTGTCGATCAAATCGTTGCAAAAGCGTGTGACGGGTGTCGACCACATATTCCGGCGGTCGACGGCGACGTCAATGAGGTCCCACACCTCGCAAAGACGCGCCCAGCCAGGTGATAGATAGGTGACCCGTTTGAGTCCTCCGTCTTGTTTCTCACTGATAATGACCATACGGTCACCGCACATGCGTCGCAGAGAGCTTTCATGATTAGTCAAACTAATCTTCTGAGGTGGTTGCGTGTTGCTGAAAAACTTTGATATGACCGATTTTTAGCTGCCCAGTTCTTGCCACTCTGTACGGTTAAACACCGCACAATTCGCTCTGCAATTTTCTAGCTGGACATAGGGCGTAAAGTTGTTCTTACCGCTCATGCCAACGATGACTCGCTTGGCGTCGACTTCGTCCAGCGGAAACAGAGTGTTGAAAATACTGGTGATGGCGAGCGGCTTCACCGGCTTTGCTTTGCGGGCGCAAACGTCTTGACATTCCATGATGTTTGATCGCTTCAACGACTGTCACGGTTATGGACGGCACGCCGAGGTGACGCCCCTTTTATAGGCGCACGCTGATTGGACGCAGCCTCTTGAGGGGCGGCAGGACCCCACAGTCTTGAAAAATGTGTTGTAATATCTCACCACCTTAGCGTCGTTGCCTGTATGATTGGTGGGCGAGAATAGGGCTAGGAAAGTTTTCATTGGAATGTTCTGGGCACGATAGAGAAGGTACATGAGAAGTAATGGCCGCAAACGTCCAAGGCTATGCTTTGAAGTTGTAGCGTGCTATGAGACGTGCGGGAAGTGTTTTTGCGTATAAATGACAGATGCGACTTTATACGGGTTGGAAATCCATAACTGTCAAAATATTCTCCCGCGCCGTTCTTGTTGATAAAGATTGTGACCCAATGCGTCCCAGGCTTGGTGTGTGGATCCATGTTGATGACGAAAGCGGGAGGTCGCGCTATTCTTGCGGGTAGTTGATCAGCAGGGAAAACACCCGACCGTACAAAACGGAACCACGGGTTTGTTTACAGCGCACGTCTTATGGTGTGCGTGTCCATCTTCAATAATCCAGTCTCGAAGTCCCCAAACGATGGAGGCCGAACAGAAATTCCAAACAGAACTATGGGCTATGCACATGGTGCGACCCAATTTAAGTGTTTTCAACGACGCACAACCTCTGTCGTACAGATCTACGACGGGCGTAGGCGTGTATTTGACTAGAAAATTTTTCTTTTCTGCTCCCTTGACGTGGACGGTTTCTGCACGTGCCATGGCGTGGGAGATGAGGGATTCGAGCAGACTGTAATCCACATCACCGCTATTCCAGGGAATACCATGTAATTTGTTGACGATATAGTCGGCTTTCTTTTTGGCAGCTGGTGAAAGTTCCTCAATAGCGTATGGGGGTTTAAACACCCAATGTTGAAGTAATGTTCCGCATACAGATAAAACACTCAGTTCCTTGACGATAAACTGTTTGCTGTCGTCGATGAGGCTCTGGAAATCCACAATGACGTCCATGATTTAAATGACGCGTGTAAGGGTGGGAAGCCGCTTATATTAATTCCCATAATCGGTCACGACGTTTCTGTCCTTGTCGATGGTGATGATGTTGGCAAACTCCCCGTACACGATACATTCGACGGTTTCGGTGAGAGCTCTAGTGAAGCTCACTTCGATGCTAAGAGCCATGCCTTGTCAAATTCCAATGTGATGTCATGTGGGCTGACAAATTAGGTGTGAGATCGAAAGCCATGAGATGATATCCCCTAGAGAAGGCTTCCTGTGTGATGTCGCTACCTTCGTTCATGAAATGGATACCCGTTCCAAAAAAAGTGTGTGGCAGGACATGACATAGTTGCCATTTGAAAAATCGGGTTGTAACGGTTTCGACGGCACTTGTTCTCCGTCCACGTACAGCGATAAATGGTTCTTGCCGTAGGTTTGGAAGTTGAACGGGTTCTTGGTGGCGTTTCCGTTGAACGCGGCGTTTGATACAAATCCCACGATGCATCGTTTGGGTAGTTGTCCGGTGAATACGTTGTCCAGCGATTTACCTTGTACACCCGTAGGAATAGTGAGTGTTTTTACTTCCACGCGCGTGATGGGATACTTTGTGGGACTGACGTTTAATGTCTTGGCATGTGCCACCAGTATAGAAGGTGCTACTTTGACACGTCGCACTTGAAGGCTGGCTTCAGCGATGTGAACCTTATAGTGCGAGAGTTCAGGGACGGCCATAAGACTAAACCCGTCTCTGGAACGGACCAACTTGACTCTAAGTTCGGTGCCGTTCAAAAGGTATTTCTCTTGGTAAAATACATCACCGTGTAGATACCCCAAGAAATCCACCGTCTTACTTTTTGCGGTGAGACTGCGATGGGCCTTAAATCACTTTTTGCCGGCGTTAGCCTCCTCAAAGTTTCCGGGGCTGTCTGCGAACAACAGACCGCAAGTCAAATGTGTTCTTTTGGCTTCACTGTTGTAACTGAGCAATGTTTCAATGTACAATCTATAAGCATACGTGTTGCTGGGCGGTGAGACTAGTTTTTGTTTTAAAAACATATCCACCTGTGTGGATAGCGAATGCAACCAGTTGTTGAAAGGTGCGATTTGATCCACCTCTGTAAAAGCGCCACCGTCGGGTTTCACGATGGCCGCCCTGAGATAGAGCATAGTCTGTGAAAGATCGATATAGAACTCGCCCTGCCCGGTAACGGTGAATTCGATGGGTGAATCATCGGTGAGTGAAGAGACAGGTTTGTACTGGATCCATTGTCCACTTTTGAGACTGGTTTGCGTGGGTGGGACGGAAAATAGATCGAGTTCACTGCTGGTACACTCGCAGGACTGGGGGTGTAGAAACGACATTTCAACTGAAAATATCTACAGCTCCTTTCTTGACCTTTTTACGCCGGCGACGGCTGAAGACTGACGCAGGTGCTTCTTACGACGCCCTTTATAACCTGAACCGGTCAACAGTGTGCCGATCTTCTTCTCCACCTTGCGTTTCAGGTTTGTTCCAGTCTCGCCGACACGCTGCCGTAGAGCCTCTTTGAAAGGACGACGCTGATTGGCGACGTCAGGGAGCACGTCGATACCCGTATGAAGCACCTGATTTCCAAAAGCTTTAGCTCCGCTTCTCAGCAACGGTACGACGCTCGTGAATAGGCCACTAAAAAAACTTCCTATTCCATGCCCTCGTTAATAGGGAACACCGTTGTAGATCGAAGATATTCCCGATCCAGCCTGGTTGACGTAGTATTTTTGGTAGGGACAGTTCATGTTGAGCGGCGTCGAAAATGAAGTTTCACGCACACTTTTCCAAACTTGAATGGTACAGGTTCACCAGTATCGGTCCTTATATTGATTTCCAGGCTTTCAATTTCCCTTCTAAATACTAGCACGTAGTGCATCGGATCGTAGCTAACTGTCTTATGTATGCCGTAGAGATAGTTTGTGTTGTTAATACCAACGATACGTAAAAGCGGTGCCACAATATAACCCACGGGCTGAGGATCGACGATATCCGTGTAGACGTACATTTGCGAGGGCAAGCCTAGTAGAATGTTGGCGGCGTACGGTGATTTTGGGACTTAGATCAGATTAGTATTAAGATCGAAACCAACCTGTAGACTGAGTTGACTAGATAGTTCCAGCAGCTGTATATTTGGTGAAGAAGAAACAACGTCCACTTATTTTTGGTGCTTATGTACTTGAATACAACTCCGGAATCCCGTTTAAACGCCTCTATTTCGTTTAGGGCTTTGACCAATTCTTGGATAGTGCTATAGTTTCCAGGAGGGATGTGATCCTTGAATATTTGTTTCATACCGTTAGCGTCAACCCAGTTGTACCATACAATGTTTCTGCCCTCGGGTACAGTGGTGAAAGAACACGGATATTGGAATTCGGCGAGAGCTACTTCCCAATGGCCGTCGGAAGTAAGGCGGTAGGGTTGTTGCGTGGTGAAATTCGTGAGGGTATTTTTCGGAAAATATCCCATAGAGCTGTCGCTTGGCAAGGTGAGGTAAAACTGCTCCTTCATGGTAGGGCGCTGACGTAACTGGCAGGAATCCAAGAATTAAATTTGGCGGGGTAACCTTTCCACTGCACGTACACTTTCTTTCTGGCACCTTTACCCTTGACACGTAGTATTTTATCAACTTTAAAAGTTTCGGGAAGACGTACGCGTTGCAATTCGGGTTCGTAAAACATTCCCTCCACCTTCTCGCCGTCAAGATCGGTCAGTCTGTAGACGACTGGTTGCCGCAACACGACGCTGCTGACTTTGAAAATTTCTTCGCTCCAATTGCTTTCGTAGCCTCTTTTCAAACAGCATTTTGGATTTGCTAATACGCACCGTGTCACCGACTTTGAGTTTCGGCTTACTATAAGAGTTTGGGCGCCTTTTGCCGTACAGATTATCTCTGACACGAAGCACGTTGGTTTCTGAAACGTCGGCAGGCGCCATCTTGATACTGGAATTTTTTGCGCCGTTGTAAGCGTCGACGGGATCTTGGAGGACGTCCACGTAGCGATACGTGCTATTTTTGGTAAAGTAGCGCCACATGCGTCCTTTCAGAGTTCTATTGAATCGTTCCACGATGCTTGCCTTCACGTCCGGATTATGAATGGTGTAGTAATGCACGCCTTCTTCCTCAAGAAATTTTCGGACTAGAAGTGCCGTGAACGCTGTCCCCTTGTCCGTCTGTAAACTTAATGGTTTACGGCCGCTTTTTTGAAAATGTCCATAAAGGCGTCTCTCACGACGCTCCTCGTCTTGGACGGAAGCGTCCTCGCCCAGGCCATCTTGCTAAACACGTCGATGACGGTGAGCAAGTACACCGCACCGTCGTTTTACTTTCCGAGACTTTGCATATCGTTGAGATCGGCTTGCCAGAGATCGTCAATGTTTGACACCACGTACTTGTTGCGTGGAAACTTTTTTTTATCAACGGTTTGTGGAGGGTATAAGCGTCATGCGCACGAAACTATTTTCGTACTTTGTCGGGATCTTTCTTGGACGCCTTTATGAGCGACGCCGCCCCTGCAAACCCCGCAGGATGAGAAGGGTCGTAGTAGATGTCGGCTAAACGGGCTATTAAGCTCGGAACGGCAGCCACCTATTTTCGTCCACCCTTTTTAGTTTCTTCTTCTTAGGGGGTTGTGACGGTTTAAGTGGTTGCGGTATGGGCGTCGGATCTCTAATGGGTGCCAATCGTTTCGGATTTACAATAAATTCCTTCGGGACGTTTATTTTTTGAAGCGCCGTGAGAAACTCTCGCCACCCCGACGGCTTGCTGTGTCTTCTCGCTCTGACCAGATCGTTGACTAAATCCACAATGTTAGATCCACGGAGAGGTGTAGCGTGAATACTCACTTCCCCGTTTTCGTCCCAAGAGATACCGCACCGCGAATTAATATGTTCTAGTAAAAGCTCGGCTTTTTTACGTGCCTGTACTAGTACAATATTGAGTACAGCAGCGATGGGAATTACGGGGGCGGTCGCGGTGGCGGTGATATTTTCAGGTGGTAGAGGGTGTTGACTAAAGTGCAGATAGTGATGTAGCACTTGTTGGTATAAAGTCTATCTAGACTTGTCATCAAGTTTTGAAGCGAGGATTTTTTCCATTTCCTTGTCCAGCCTGGAGACCACTAGATTTGTGACCGATTCTACTTGTTGGTGGTGTTGCTCGTAACGGTTTAATGTTTCCGGGGACAGTAATATCATCTTTTTCGTGTGTTCCATTATCTATTTGTTGAATAAGGAACCGAGGACACCGCTGATTAATGGGGCTAAAAGTAAGGGCAGGAACGCTCCTCTTTTCTGAACGAGTAGCCGTCTCTTCTTCTTCCAGCACACTCCTCGTTTGACCAGCTTGCGCAACACCTGCTTGTGAGCACGTAACTTTGTCTTCTGCACGTTTTTCAATGGCACCCACCCTTTTAAAGTGTTGTAGGCACACTCGCAAAAAGAGTCAATCAGTTTCTTGTCGGCTGTTTTCAACAAGCTACACGCTGCTGCGGGTTCATGCGATGCATCGCACGCAGCAGGGGCGCTTGCTTCAGCACTTTGGGACTAATGGTTATGAAATGATATGTAATCGGGACGTGTCAGTGTTTTTATAGCTTTTGCGTGGTAGTTACACGCAGCACCCGACATTTGTGCGGGTTCTATATCTAAACCATTCAGGTGTACCTTGTTTGAAATCTAACAATAGATACCCGTGGGGAGTACTTGTAGCGTCAGCGTAAGCCTCCTGTAAAATACGGGGGTTTTCAGGACACACTTGACGTGCAAAGTGTTGAATCTGAGCTTTATCCCTGGGATTTTTAAAAAGCACGATATAATTTGCGTTTAAGGAGATGTCTCTTTGGCCCTTGCCCTGGTGGAATATATTTTGCGTAAGTTACATGACGCAAATATTTTGATGGTGACATCCTTTGGTGAAAAGATCGACGACCACTTCGTTGGCCTCACGCATCAGATCGTACAGGATAATCAGCTGTAGAGAGTCATTACAGGTGTCATCCATTTCCGGTAAACCCTTACAGAATATGACGCGGGGACCCGACCCGTCTTGTTCGAATCCCGGTTGCCATAAAGCATAATATCAGGTGATTTCATCAAATTTAACGTAACATATTGTGTCCAAGTGACGGATAAAGTCGGCTACAAAATGTGACTTTCCACATCCTGAAGGGCCACTGATGATGGCCGAAAATGGACGTTTCAACTTGTCCATAATGTTTAAGACTGAGCTTATAAGCTAAATGAACTTGTATTTATAGGATAGGAGGGAGTGGGTGTAGACGTTAAAACACAAACATAACAGTTTTTATAATATTTATTTACACAAATCAAGGTTTTTACAAATTTATCTCACACAATTAAAAATATATTTATTTACACAAATCAAAGTTTTTATAAATTTATCTCACACAATTAAAAATATATTTATTTACACACATCAAAGTTTTTATAAATTTTTCTCACACAATTAAAAATTTATTTATTTACACAAAGCAAAGTTTTTTTTTACAAATATAGCCCACACTATTAAAAGTATACTTGGAATTTTTATTTTCAAATACTTGAAATATTTATTTATACAAACATAGCTCACACCATGAAAAGTATACTTGGGATATTTATTTACACAAATCAAAGTTTTTTTATAAGTATATATCATACGATGAAAAGTATACTTGGAATATTTATTTACAAAAAAATTATAGTTATAGAATATATATTATGGAAACAATAATCAAGTTCTTGAGCTCGTAGCGGGAATAGTGGCCTCGGTACTAATTTTATAAAGTCCGATTTAAAAAGTATTTTAACATATATGTACAGATGGTTTCAAATTTGATTAGATTTAAATATATATACAAACAAATTTGACTAGAATTAAAATATATACAAACAACTAATTCTATTTGACTAGAAATAACCAGTTAGGTGGAGATTTATACTGCCAGATAAAAAAATATAAAAAAGTATCCCGGGTGCATAAGATAAAAAAAATGCTTGTTTTCATTTAGAAAAAAAAAATATGAAAAAATTTTCAAATCTTTGAAAAATGGTATGTCAGTGGAACTGTCTAGAGTGAAAGACAAAAAAAGATGATTATTCAGCCCGTCTAAATGATCACCTTTTAGTCGTGGCAAGCGCGTTTACAAGGACTCTGATACCCAAACGGCAACGTATTATAATCATCGGTTATCCACCGTTTGGTGTACACAGGTCGATAGACTTTATTCTGCGAAACGGTACATACAGTTACAAGACCTTTTCTTACAATTTTGTGCGTTATCTGTATGTATCTTTCCGCGGCCTGTTCAGTGACCATCACTTTCAAAACGTCAAAATTAACGTCGTTCCGGTTGCCATGGTTTACGGTGATCCCGCGAACCTAGCATACCGTATTTGTTTTGGTAGGGTCGCCACCAACGCAAACTCGGTACGCGTAATTCTTGGGACCGCCAGATACAAAGGCGCTAATGTAGCTTCCCGGACCTTAATCTTGAAGTTCGTCAGTGAGGTCACCTAAAAATTCTCCGGTCGGTGGACTCCAATCGCCGGGGCGTTCCTTGAATAGAACGCTATCTGTATCATGATACAAAACGCGGTCCCCCAATCTTTGAAGGATGCTGTATAAGTGCAACCTAGCCATAGCAGTCGTGTAGCACGCCACCGCCACGCTCGTGTTAGGATTAGGACACAACGCGTCACGCGCATCCTTGTAATTGAGGAACATAACCTCATCATTTACATCAATGACGCTGTCCACGGTGATGTACGTATCCGTCAGATACTTTTGAATTCCCTAATAGTCGTTGACAACGGCTACGTGTGGTAAATCGGGTCTTTGCCCAAACTTTCCCCATAACGAGTTTAAAAAGAGTTTAGCCAGAGTGCGGAGACCAGGGTTTTTACAAACAGAGCCGAAATCGAGTTTTACCCCCTCCATTTCCTCATAATTTTGAATGTAAGCTAACTTCTCATCTTGTGAGGTACACCCCTCTGGCCATCCACTGGCTTCTTGTTTGATTTTCAAAAAAATATCAATGTAGTCGTGAAAAAAACCGCCAGAACGTGTCTGACGGTCGTAAACAGATACATTGTACTCCCACACTTCGTGTACGGCTTCAACGGTGTACCTTTTCTCAACGGCTATCCAGATCTCGTCAATCACCCAGACACCTGTCAACCAGTGATGTTTTTTGTCGTTGTGCTGACACGCGCCTTTGTTTTTCTCCTCCCCGCATTTCCTGCACAAGCATCCTGTACATGCATCCGTGTAGGTAATACGGGCATGAATAAATCCCGCGGAGGCGTCACTGTAATTTTGGCTATGCCTTCTACTTGATCTATAGCAGGACAATTTGGTTCCAAGGGAATTTTAGGGTGGCCGATGGGGTATTTTTTGTACTTGCAAACGTACGGATACAACGAACACACATCCAAATACTTGATCTTCTCTCCACAAGAAAGGTCTGCTTCGTGGAAGAGTTTGATACAATTTGTACACCCACCAAAGAATGCGTCCCTGGGACTGAGGGGCTCCTTGGTATACACCTCGTGCTGGAGTACAAATTTTTTGTAAGTCCTTGTCTGTGCGTTTCATCGCATTAAACGTACAATCCCACATCTCTACGACCGTGTAGCCTACATTCTTAAACTTTTCAACACAAGCCATGGTCGCTTCATAGCGCGTCTCCATGGTCTCGTGGGGGCTGTTTTTGATAGGGGCAGAGAGGGCACCCGTGCCATTAACAGCCCCAAAACTGAAAGACAGTGGTGATATCTCCAGCTTTAACAACGCCATCTACACGTCGCCCTAACACATATTCCTCACGACCGTTACCCACATGAAGAATAGAGAAACCGCGTTGATAGGCCTCCCAGCAGAGCCATTGTACAGCTATGTGCAAATGTTGGTCTTCACACTGGTAGCCACCTATAGGTATAATACCGATAGTATTCTCCTTAAGATGACTACGGCGGTAAACCAACATGGCCGCTCCAGCGATAGTACACGCCTCTCTGAATGTATCTACCTTTGCTTTTTCAATAAGCATATCTCTAAACTTTAGTAGTATCTCTACGTGTTTCACGCAATACAGTTCCAACTCGTGGTTAAAATCAAATACATAATTTTCTTTGACCAACGCGTCATACCACTTCTCAAAGTGCTCCTTTCCCTCAACTGACATCTCACCGATGCCGTAGTCCTCCCTTGGCGGCAAGGGACCCCTATACCTTGCGTTTTCTTTTTTATTGAAAAAATGGGGGAAATGTCCCTTGGCCAAAGCTCTCCAGGCCGAATGTCTTGGGAAACTTGGACAATGACATCGGGAGAAAGTTCAGTGAGTCAATAAAGTGGAACGGGCCGTAACGCATGGACATGATTTTCCCACCGTTCATTATAAGCTCTGGAGTCCATTTTTTAACCTCCATCATATATTTTAAAATAAAATTCCCTTCATAGGATTTTGTATTATGCCCAAGGAGGGTGATATCCTTAAATTTTGAAGCTTTAATTTGTTCTATGAAACCGAAAAATTGGGCCATTGTGGTATCACCCTTGAATATGCGAGTCCTATCACCCCACATTCAGTGCAATGATTGTCATTTACATCTATATTAAGGCAGGCCTTGCAACATGTCTGCACGACACATAGGTTAGGTTCGTGCAAGTACGTGTTGACCGCACCTTTAAGAAGAGTTTCTTGTCTGCATTCAAAATCATAGAATACAAACATGAAATTGCTCTTTTCCGGTAACGGCTGGATGGGGCTTGCTTCATATAGCAGAAATGCCCAAAAGGACAATAGGTCTTGCATACTTTACAAAAAGTTTCATAACACCTGTGTGAATATTCTGCTCTTTCCAAACTGATACTTTGCCCACATACCTCACAAACCTTTATGACATCACAGATCGAGCTGTGTCCTCTGCAAAACCCGGGACGTTTATGGTTATCAAAATATGTCTGGTTTGTGAACCAACGCCCGCAATCTTTACAGACCACAGTTTGACCTCCACTGCAGACCGCTTTAGCGTAGCACTTTTTGCACGTGGACTCACATTTGCGCGCGTTCTTATTACTGAACGGCACATGACACTCGCGGCAAAAGTAAGAGCACTTAAATGCGGATGTTAAGGATGTTATGACGTCAAAATGGTTTTGCTTATTGTCATGAAAATACAAATCAAGGTAGCCCTTAAAGGAATGTTCGGGAGGAGTAGGCCCTTCATATAGGTTATGTCTCCTCCGAATTTCCCTGAACACTGTGATTTTGTATCCGGAGAGGTATGTTTGAAATTATTTCAGCTCTGTTATTCCACCACCCTTCAAAAGATTCACACAGGCATTGCGACATAGTTCTTCTGCTTTGAGTTTTTGAATAGGACGACCCCTTTTCATTTGTCTAAAGGTTTTCACGTCCATGCATCCTGGTTCTCATTTATTATCACATACAGCCTTGGCGACAACCAATGCATGGGCAAGACAAAGTGTTTCGCCATTTTGAATAGTAATTAATCCTTGGTTTTTACGGCTATATGTACTAGCGGGAGAGAGTTTATCACATTTATGACTACCCCTCCCACGAGGCTCCTTAAAATGGCAGAGTTTAACGTACAATGGTGCTGTACTCAAAAAAATTATTACTCTGCAACACGCAACTTACGTTATCAAGCACGGCTCGAGCGTCTAACTGATCTGCTCGTCTAAATTAGACGTACACAGGGTTCAACCTTGAGTCCATGCTGTTCAAAAGTAAGTCGATATGGTCATCCGCGTTGACACCATGGTCTTGCAGCCAATTGAGCAAATTAGTAATTTATTCTTCAAGCCAGCTCAATGCGTCACGATCGCTTGCTGGAGCACCAAGATGTACGGTAACTTCTCTACCAGTATAAAAGAAACGCCTCAATTGTTTAATTCTCTCCTCGACGATACGAAGAGGGAGGCCTTGGTTCAAAGCTCCACCTACCTGGTTTACCAGGCCACTAATTCCCGTCTGGGGTGCCGAAGATGGCCCTGCTATCACCGCCACGGGTTGCGGGGACCCCGTCTGCCTCGCCGCAGATGGAGATCGAACACCTTTTCCCTGGCTCGGAGGTGGTGCTCCCGCGGCGGGGTGTATGGAAGTCATGGCCGGTGGTGCTCCTGCGGCGGGGTGAAGGGGTCTCACAGCCAGTGGTGGTGGGAAGATGGAGCCGTCATTTGTAGCATCCATTTGAACTATAACCCAAAATCACGTTTCAAATTAAACACTTTAAATATAATTGTTCCAAACATACGCGTCTTTAAAATGATACCACAAAATATATAATACATTTCAATTTCAAACTACTTTTGGTATTTATATAATATGTCGTTATAATTTTTCTAAACATTACAAACCAGCATTCTTAAAGTGTGTGTAATAAATACACTCGAACCCTAGAACATGTAGAAAATACAGTCCAAGGCAGTTAATTTATCACTATGAAAATTTAAACCCACATTTTCACCCATGCCAGGAAATTGAATCGGGGACACTCATAGCTCAGTAAACCACTATATAGGGTTTTCTCTCTTTTTTAATAATCTGCTAAAGCAACAATATAATTTCCCCGGTTAATTATTATGTTGAATATGATGTTATAATTTTTCCTAAACATAACAAACCTAGATTCTTAAAGTGTGTGTGTGTGTGTATGTGACCCGCCTCGGTGGCATAGTTGGCTAACGTGCCAGTCGTGTTGAGTCAGACCACCGAGGACGGGGAGATCGAGGTTCGAATCTTGGTCGGGTGAACTGGGGTGGTTTTTCCTAAATGGTTTTCCACTCCCCCTCCACGCAAATGCAGGTTAACTTCCTCTAAGTTCAACCTTCCCATTTCCTAATCCATTATTGTAATTAGTACTTAAGCGTATAACCCGAACGGGTAGTAAGACGAGGTGCTAAAAATTAAATTAAATTAAATTAAAGTGTGTGTAATAAATACACTCGAACCCCCGAACATGTACAAAATACAGTCCATGGCAGTTCATTTATCATTATGAAACGTTAAACCCACATTTTCACCCATGCAAGGAGATCTACCCCGGGACCCCATGCACAGCAAACAGATATATAGGGTTTTTTCTTTCTTTTTAATAATCTGCTAAAGCAACAATATAATTTCCCCAGTTAATTATTATGCCGGTATATATTTGATCACCTTTAAAAAATCTGTATACAATAGCTAAATCTACATTACAGTAAAGCTAACGCAACATTTTTTCCTATTTAAATTGCATGCAAACGCTATCTGTTATTTGAAAAGTAAACAAGTTTACCACATGGCGCGGATGCTTGAATAACACAAGTTGGTAAAAATTAGAAGAAAGTAATTTTTAACGGTCAGAATTAATTTTTCTATAGGTAGAAATAATTTTTAAATCATTTTTTCATTGAATATTATAATTTAATTTAAATCCGTAATTTTTTCCAGCCTAAAGCCCAGGTCACTTTATACGCATTACTTAAAGACTTAGACATTTACAAATCCCACCCCCTGCCTGTTAATTTATCAGCCCAACATTCTTAGCCGTGTCGGGAATCGAACCCGAGATCGATAGTTTAGTATACAGATTTGCTAACGAATGCACTAAGTTGACGGCTAAATTGGATCCGGTACATTGCAAACACTACTAAAACGACAATTATAATTTTCTCTTGAATGCTTGTAATGACAAGAGCTAATATTCTTTTTTGGTTAAAGATGAAATGGGCAGCTGGTAAAATGTATTAAATAACGGTGGTTTAGGGGGAAGAGAGCGCGCAAATAACTCTTGAGTAATAAACTGTCTATTACTAACCTAGTGGCTATATAGTATTGTTACTTGTAGACGGTACTACAATATATAAATACAAACTTTATATATCAGCTGGTCTAGCGTGTCCAATTCACCCCAAACATCAGGGATCACATTTCCACTGGCGTCGGTAGGGCCCTGTGAGGCGAGGACGGTGGCGCTGGGCAGAGCATCGATCACTTCACGGAACTGGACCGGTATATGCATCATCTCCACTTCGCTGCTTTCAGCACCCGAAGGCCGCACACATGCTGCGGGCACTACGTCGTGTAGCTGCCCCCAATCGCTGAGCGGTGGTGTTTGTACCTCGGGGTCCACCCTTAGACCGATGACCAAATCGTATGGATCCCAGAAGCCTGAAATTTAACAAACACATATTAATTACTATCGTGGGAAAAACCTGACAATTCTATAAAATCTATAGCAAGAAGTTAATTACCCATAGACCACTCGCCATCCGCAAGGCAAATTCCGTCCTCGGTAAAAAAATTTAGTGGATCCGGGCTTCTCGGCTCTACCGACGACGCTGCGGGGGCGTCTTCTTCTTCTTGATGGTCTGTCAAAGGAACAAGTACCGATGTTCACCAAAGACGTAATAAGCAAAAACTATTAAAAAACAAAATACTCTTTTAAAACTTACCCGAATTTATCCAATTTTCCAGCGCGTCGAAACTCATTTTTGTTGCTTGCCGCTCTCAATTATTAATCACAATGACCGAATTCAATGAGTTCAAGGTCTATATTTAGTCGCTTCAATGGAGGTGTGTGCCACATGAAAAGTGGTGCCTTCTCATTGGTCGAAAATAACATTTCCGCATCGGAGCCTACCCGAACTATGTAAGTACCGTTATATCGCATTTGCGTTAAAGCTTTCACAGAGGATGGAGGTCTTTCTCCAGCGCTGTCTAGGGAGGACCCGAGGACCGTCGGTCGTGCAAATGCTGGTTCACATTTCACCCTGTGACTGGAGAGGTTAAGGGGTTTGAGTCCCTGCAAGGTCGACAAACGCCAAAAGTCCCTGGTTTGAATCCCATCGATGATATCTAGCCTGAGTAAACACTTCAACCAGTTATAAGAAAATACTAGGTGATAGAACTGAATACATTGTGCCGTGCTAATGGGGCATTAGCCCACACAAGCCTTTTTTTTTGATATTTGATTTGTTTTCTTACTTTCTTTTTTTCTCTCTTACTACTGTTTGTCTTCCCTTATCTTTACATGCCTCTCGTCTGCGCCTGCGCGGCGATTTCCCCTGCTGGGCGGACGCTCTGACTCCCCCCTTCTCGTCATTTACTCTTTCTCCCCACCACTCTGTTGGGCTGCGCATGCACCCTCCGTCCTTCAATCCAACGCTAGGCTCTGCTGACCTTCTATGATTGACAAAAAGTATTCTAGTATAGGAGTGATTGTCAATTTTTCTTATGTCAACAAGTAAACCAGGGTCTTTTAGTAATCATACTTTCATATAATATACATCATGTTGACAAGTGAACCCTGGCCTATTAGTTACCGGATTTTCTTATAACAGACGTCATGTTAGCAAAAGATCCCAGGTTTAATGATTATCTGTTTATCTCATCATTTACGTCAAGTCTGCCAGTGTACCCGGACCTTATGACTATTTACTTTTCTTATACTAAACGTCAGGTCGACTAGCGAACCTAGGCATTTCAATTATCAATTTGTCATTTAATGTATGTCGTGCTAACAAATGCACCCTGATCTTGTAATTACCAATTTCACTGTACTATACGCCAAGTAAACAAGTGGGCCCGGATCCAATGTTTGCCTATTAATAGTGTGTTATATGTCATGTAATCGCGTGAGCTTGGGTCTAATAATTACCAGTTTTTGGCATTATTTATATACGTTAATCAGTGAGCTTTGATCTCGTATATACCCTTTTGTCTTGTGATATATGTTATGTAAACGCTTGAGCCCAGGTTTTGTTATTACCAGTTTTTGGCAATACATATATATATGTTGACCTGTGAGCCTAGTTCTCTTGATTACCTATTTATCTTGTGAGATGGGTCGGGTAAACAGAAGGACCAAAATATTATTGTTGCCAGTATTTCTTATTTTATATATCATGTTAACTATTGAACCAAAATCTTATTAATGTTATTATTATTATTATTGTTACCAATTTTTATTATAGATTTTTGTTGGCTAGTGAGCTGTGACCATATAATAACCTAATGTCTTATTGTATACAATTCGATTATGATGTCAAATAATAAAATCTCATTACCCATCTATCCTGTGTATGTTAAGTTGTACATATCTCTTTAAACCCTTAAAGGGGGGTACAAAGCTGCGCCACTTATATATTTATAAGATTTGGGTTCTCTACTTGGTTATTTATTAATTTACAACCTTATTAAATTGTTCTGATTTATTTGTTACATGCACGAGCCATCGCCATCATGACAGACAGAGATCCTGTTGGGAGCCCCATTCATCAACCTATAGGCGAACGCGCGGACAGGATTTGTCTTCTATCAAAGGCCGAACTCCTCCATGCTGTTAGACAACATGACTTTGTTGTCTCGGACGACACCTCGGTAAGTGACCTTCGTGCGGCCCTAAAACTTTTATGGACACAACCAGTGCTCGGGCATCAGATGGCGACATTGCAACCAACTAGTAACAATATAATAAACAATAATCAGCATTTAATCTAAAACCCTCTTAATGATGTTCATAGTCAAAAAGGACCACATTCTAATTTAATGCTGGATTCCATCCATCTAAATCAAAGCTCAATCCCTAACAATCCTATAAATCAAATGCCAGTTAGTTCTATCTCAGACAAAACTAAATCTAAGGTTCTGTCCTCCTTTTTAGATAAAATCCCCTCTTGTAACGGCCATAATTACATTTCATTATTTAATTTCTTACTAGAAATTACTAAAGTATGTAGTCTAAACTTAGGAAATGAAATGGAGTTTTTATCTCTTTGTTTAAGTAAAACAAATGGATATTTGTCTCAGCTGTTTGCTGAATGTTTAAATTTAGGCCTTAATTGGCGAAGCTCTAGAAATAAAATTCTGTCTGTACTTGTACCAGATAGGGCTAGAAACAACCTAAAAGTACAATTCGTGAATAGATTTCAAAATCCGAATGAGTCTTTGCGCAATTTCATTGTTTCCGTCTCCGAGGCCGCAGCCATACTCGAACTCAATCTTGAAGAAAGTCAAATTGTTAACATCATCTTAGAAAATGTGTCCCCACTGACACGCCGTCATTTTGTGTTTTCTTCCCAACCCTGCTCTATCTTCGAGTTACACACTCTTGCTTCTTCAATTGAAAGTAGTATGCTGGCGGAACAGGAATATTTGAGCTTACACCCCCCCACACCTGTAGTAGAGTTGGTTCAAGGTGTTGCTCCACCCAGACAAATGAGGTCGTCTACTACCTTTTCTAAACCCTTTAATTCCAATCCTTACAAACCGTTTATAAATACTAAGCCAAACCAAAACGCACACGTCACCCCCAAAGATATGTCCAAAATTAAATGTTATAATTGTGGAGTGGTTGGACACTATAAAAGTCAATGTAGGACAAAAAACTAACTATGCGCCGCCAGAGATTTGACTCTGTGCGGCGAAATTATAATTCTCCAGCCTTTCGAGAACCTATAATTACTGTAATTGTTCATACTTTCCCCTGCAGCGCCCTATTTGACACTGGTGCTAGTTCTTCATTTATTAATGAAACTGTTCTTAATCAAATTTCTTCTGCTCACAGTCATAATTTAAAAGATATAAGTCCTAAACACTTTGCGATTGCTAATGGGAAATCACTTTATGTTAATAAAAGCATCAATCTATCTATTAAGATTAATAGATTTTCATGGAAACAATCCTTTTTTGTTGTTCCTAATTTACCCTATGAAGTAATTCTTGGTGTTGATTTTATGACTAGAGCTCAAGTCAAATTGGACTTAGGAGCTGGGCACCTTACCTTTAAATTTAACCCTGCTGTTAAGACTTTTTTCAAAAAAGTTGATGACATTCATAGTCTATATAATGCTGGTAATTCTGTAGAAATTAATCAGGTTCTAGAGGAATTTTCTGATGTTATTACCCCTAATTGGGGAAAATGCGACATCCTGCCGTATGATATCTCCCTTTCTAATCACAAACCTGTTAGATCCCATCCCTACTCTTGCGCTCCCCCTAAACTTGAGATATTTAGGGAATTGATACGCGATTTGTTAAGCAAAGATGTTATTCGTCAGTCCAAATCTTCATTTGTCAGCCCCGCATTTATCATTCCTCGTAAAGGAGGCGGTCATAGGCTTATTGTGGATTACAGAAAAGTCAATAAACAAATCATTTTTGACCCGTACCCTATGTCCACTATAGAAAGCGCTTTTCAACATCTTGGAGGGGCAAAGATCTACAGTCTTATAGATCTCAATGCCAGTTTCCTTCAATGCTCACTCTCTGAAAGCTCTAAACAGTACACAGCTTTTGTAACACCTTGGGGTTGCTACGAATTTAATAGGGTTCCTTTAGGCATCAGCTGCGGAGGGGCAGCTCTTAGCCGTATCTTAGATCACATCCTTTCAGATTTCAAATTCAAATTTGTTTTCAATTATTTAGATGATATATGCATCTATAGTAATTCTTTTTCCGAGCATGCCAAACACATTCGTCTCGTACTTCAAAGGCTGCGAGAAGCCGGACTGACTGTTAACCCGGACAAAGTTACTTGGGCCACCGACTCAATTAAATACCTTGGTTACATAATTTCCAGAGGAAATATCCTTGTTGATTCTGAAAGAGTTAAACCTATCATTGAGTATCCTACACCTAAAAATCTTAAACAAGTTCAACGTTTCATTGGCATGTGTGCTTACTATGCTAGATTCATTCCCCAATTTTCTCAAATAGCTGCCCCCTTAAACCACCTTAAGAAGAAAGGGATCCCGTTTAAGTGGGACACTGATCAGATGAAAGCCTTTTCTACTTTGAAACAGTGTCTTATATCACCCAAAGTTCTTAAGATGCCTGATTTTTCATTGCCATTCGAGCTGCAGGTAGATGCGTCATCTTTTGCTCTTGGAGCAGTTCTTTCTCAACGTCATCCTGAAGGACTATTCCCTATAGCCTTTGCTAGCAAAACCCTTTCCGAAGCTCAAAGAAAGTATAGTCCTTATGAGAAAGAAGGGCTTGCCTGCGTTTTCGGACTTGACAAGTTCTCAGATTATCTGGAACAACGCGAATTTGTCCTCTATACGGACAACAGAGCTCTCTCCTGGATACTGAACCATCCCAAACAACTTGGGAAAATAGGTAGATGGGTTTTAAAACTATCCCAGTATAAATTCCGTACTGAACATATCTCGGGAAAACATAACCTGGTCGCGGATACCCTTTCTCGAATAAATGAAGGCCTCCTTCCTATTGCCTCAGGTGAAACTCCCAACTGTTTGGGCGTTATTCATACTATACCGGAGTCCTTTACCTCCCTTAGGCAACATCAGAAGGATGATCCGTATTGTAAGGATATTGTTGATCGCATCAAAGACGGCGAAAAAGTCGATAATTTTGTCATGTTTCAAGGATTGCTCTGCTGGGTCGGCAATCGTAATAGGAGTAGGAAGGTATATGTCCCGTCCAAGCTAAGAAATATGATTCTAAAATACTTTCACGATTCCGCTGTAGGAGGACATCTAGGTATCTTCAAAACACATAAGAAAGTTAGTCAGGAGTTCTACTGGCCTAAACTATACCAAGACGTGAGGAAGTGGGTTAGAGAGTGTCTTGACTGTCTCAGTGCTAAACCCCCCCAAAATACACGCTTTGGGCTGCATTCTGCAGATGTAGCTACGAAACCGTGGGAAACTGTTTTTGTTGATTTTGTGGGTCCTCTTACCCGTTCGTCTAGTGGTAACACTTGTATCTTAAACCTTGTGGATGGTTTCTCCAAATTTGTTGTTATAATACCCTTAAGAAATATGAAAGCCTCCACAACTGTTTTCGCTCTATCCAAAAGAGTTTGGTCAATTTTTGGAGCCCCCAGGAAGATTGTCACTGATAATGGGCCTTGCTTCCGCTCTAAAATGTTTAAAGATATGTGTTTTACTTGGGGTATCAAGCATGTCACTACCTCCCCCTACCACCCTTCTCCTAATCTTGTAGAGAGGTTTCATAGGAATCTCAACATTGCCTTAACTATTCTGCATGGCCATGATCAGGTATCCTGGGATAAAGAACTTGATTTCTTATCCATCACCTTTAATTCTGCTATTCACGAGTCAACCGGTGCTACTCCTTCTTTCTTGTTACTTTGCAGACAGCTTAATCACCCCTTGTTGGCCATCTGGGACGTCGACCCACTGGTTGGAGATCCTAGCATCTCTTCCTATGCTGAAGGGTGTAAGCTTGCCCTTCAGAATCTGAAGAGATCAAAGAATAGGGTTGCCGAAGCTTACAACCGGGGTCGTGCCCCTGTTCATGTTCAAATTAATGATAAGGTCATGTGCCGTAATTTTACTTTAAGCTCGGCACCTAACAGAGTCTCTGCCAAACTGTCACCTAAATGGAGTGGCCCTTGGCTCGTGCTACGGTTTCTAACACCTGTGTCAGTTATGCTGCAAACACACCGATGATGCTGACGTGACTCACCGAGCCCACGTCAGCCATCTCAAGAAAATCTAGCCGTAATATAAGGTTGTATACTTCTTTTTATATACTCCTTTTTATGTACACCAAATATCACCTGTTTAAATTATCAAAAATCTTAAATTAATGCTTTTCTTGTTTAAACCCCTACGAGTAGGTTAAACCTAAACGGTATAAGAATGCCATCTGTAATAATAAATAATTATGAATGATAGCTAACTGAAACGCCTTCTAAAATATTGTGAATAGGACACTAAGTAATTTATAACACTGTGTTATGTACCCTTACATTGTTAAATTTATGTAGGTATTAGTAGTAAGTTGTGTGCCTGTTATGAATCAACTACGTAGTTGATCGAATCCTAAATTAAATAACTCCAGGCCCTTTACAAATTTAAGTTGTATTAAGTATAGTAAGATAAATATTCTACCAAATTGTTACTGGAATTTAAGTATATACCTAGAGAAAAAGTATGATAGTTATAAAATTGTGTATCAAGGTTATAATATTGTACTAAAAGGTATATTAGTTACATCATATATAATTATATATTCTTTTTGGGTACCAATAATATGTAAATTTAATTATAAGTTCGCTAGCCAAGTTATATATCCTACTTCATGTAAGAGAAATTTTACTCATATGTAACATAGGTAATTTAAAATAGACCTAAATTTGATCTCTCGCTCTAATGTGTCTTCTCACTTTCTATGGTTGACCATTTTCCCCTTGCGGCCCCCTTTTTAAGGATGGGAGATTTGTGCCGTGCTAATGGGGCATTAGCCCACACAAGCCTTTTTTTGATATTTGATTTGTTTTCTTACTTTCTTTTTTTCTCTCTTACTACTGTTTGTCTTCCCTTATCTTTACATGCCTCTCGTCTGCGCCTGCGCGGCGATTTCCCCTGCTGGGCGGACGCTCTGACTCCCCCCTTCTCGTCATTTACTCTTTCTCCCCACCACTCTGTTGGGCTGCGCATGCGCCCTCCGTCCTTCAATCCAACGCTAGGCTCTGCTGACCTTTTATGATTGACAAAAAGTATTCTAGTATTGGAGCTCCCAAGGAGCAGATTGTACGACACTACGCCTAGGAGCTTAGAAAAATTAGGGATAAAGTCTTTTATCTAGATCACTATGTGTTGTGTAGGTCGACCAGAGTAATGCTGGCATGCATGATCTAGAGAACAGTCAACTAGCTCTCTATGGCTCTTCTTGGACGGGGAGCCCAGCTGTTGCCCAGCTAGCCTCCGCCACATACTTGCTGTCGACACACTCGCTACAGCTGCCAGAGTCAGGGGAATAGCTCTCTATGGCTCTTCTTGGACGGGGAGCACAGCTGTTGCCCAGCTAGCCCCCGCCACATACTTGCTATCAACACACTCTCTACAGCTGCCAGAGTCGGGTGAATGCCATGGGTGGCCTGACTGGCTTACTCACCGGACAGTTCACAAGTTATGTGACCTGGGATCGTCTGACACACGCCAGCTTGTCCATACGTATGTAGTGAGCCCGCTATATCTCAGGCAGTGTTTGACCCAGTGAATCTAGGTCTTATGATTGTCAATTTTTCTTATGTCAACAAGTAAACCAGGGTCTTTTAGTAATCATACTTTCATATAATATACATCATGTTGACAAGTGAACCCTGGCCTATTAGTTACCGGATTTTCTTATAACAGACGTCATGTTAGCAAAAGATCCCAGGTTTAATGATTATCTGTTTATCTCATCATTTACGTCAAGTCTGCCAGTGTACCCGGACCTTATGACTATTTACTTTTCTTATACTAAACGTCAGGTCGACTAGCGAACCTAGGCATTTCAATTATCAATTTGTCATTTAATGTATGTCGTGCTAACAAATGCACCCTGATCTTGTAATTACCAATTTCACTGTACTATACGCCAAGTAAACAAGTGGGCCCGGATCCAATGTTTGCCTATTAATAGTGTGTTATATGTCATGTAATCGCGTGAGCTTGGGTCTAATAATTACCAGTTTTTGGCATTATTTATATACGTTAACCAGTGAGCTTTGATCTCGTATATACCCTTTTGTCTTGTGATATATGTTATGTAAACGCTTGAGCCCAGGTTTTGTTATTACCAGTTTTTGGCAATACATATATATATGTTGACCTGTGAGCCTAGTTCTCTTGATTACCTATTTATCTTGTGAGATGGGTCGGGTAAACAGAAGGACCAAAATATTATTGTTGCCAGTATTTCTTATTTTATATATCATGTTAACTATTGAACCAAAATCTTATTAATGTTATTATTATTATTATTATTGTTACCAATTTTTATTATAGATTTTTGTTGGCTAGTGAGCTGTGACCATATAATAACCTAATGTCTTAATGTATACAATTCGATTATGATGTCAAATAATAAAATCTCATTACCCATCTATCCTGTGTATGTTAAGTTGCACATATCCCTTTAAACCCTTAAAGGGAGGTACAACATAACAGCTAGTATGTTTATGGCAACGCTGTCTAGGGTGGATCCTAGGACTGTCGGTCGTGCAAATGCTGGTGCACATCTCGCCCCGTGACTGGATGGATAAGGGGTTCGAGTCCCTGCAAGGTCGAAAACGCCAAAAGTCCCCTATTTTAACCCCGTCGATGATATCTAGCCGGAGTAAACACTTCAACCAGTTATAAGAAAATACTAGGTGAGATGAACTGATTACATAACAGCTAGTATGTTTACGGCAGCGTTGTCTAGGGTGGATCCTAGGACCGTCGGGCATGCAAATGCTGGTTCACATCTCGCCCCATGACTGGATGGGTAAGGGGTTCGAGTCCCTGCAAGGTTGAAAACGCCAAAAGTCCCCTATTTTAACCCCGTCGATGATATCTAGCCGGAGTAAACACTTCAACCAGTTATAAGAAAATACTAGGTGAGATGAACTGATTACATAACAGCTAGTATGTTTACGGCAGCGCTGTCTAGGGTGGATCCTAGGACCGTCGGGCATGCAAATGCTGGTTCACATCTCGCCCCATGACTGGAGGGGTAAGGAGTTCGAGTCCCTGCAAGGTCGACAAACGCCAAAAGTCCTTGTTTCGTACCCCGTCGATGATATCTAGCCGGAGTTAACACTTCAACCAGTTATAAGAAAATACTAGGTGATATGAACTGAATAAATAACAGCTAGTATGTTTATGACTCTAGGGGGTTCGAAACCCTGTACTACTAGTTCCGTTTTTATCTAGAGATCGGTGCTTATCAGTCAGGGGTCTGGTTCGAATCCCATGGGCTGAATAATCTTTTTTAGACAGACAATTTTTTCAAAGATTTTGATCTATTTTTTTTCTACATGAAAACACGCATATTTTAATGCACCCGGAATACTTTTTTATCCTCCACCTGCCTGGTTATTTCTAGTCGAATAGAATTAGTTGTTTGTATATATTTTGATTCTAGTCAAATTTGTTGTATGTATTTTAATTCTAATCAAATTTGTTTATTTTAAATTGTCACCCCTCGCAAATCATGAGGCCTTCTAGTTCGAGTTTCTACCAAAAGATGGCTGTAGCTTCTAGAAACAGCGTGGGCATCTCTCAATTTGACATTGCTTTGAGCCGGTTATTAACAAGAGATAATTATTTGTTGGGTCCCTGGCTTGAACTCCCGTGTCAACGATGGAGCAACTTTGGCTATTTACATCTTTTCACCCTTCACAAATCTGCGGGCTTCAGAGTGCCACGACCTCTGTGGCAAGTGGACTTGGGTTGGGTTGGTGGGAAAGCACGGCTATGAGTTCAAGAAACTTTAAAAGTTTGTTTCTTGCAGCATCGGGTTGTAGAGTCATAAAATTTTCCACAGGGAGGCAACTGACCCCTCCTACCCCCTAACATTTTCGGTCGCTGACACACTGGTAGAGGGAGGAAAAAGAGAAAGGATGTGCAACCATGATGTGCAGTGGTCACTACTCGGTAAGCGGACGAGCAGAGATCATGCCCTCCATTCTACGCAAGACAGCCGTAGCGAGAAGTTCATACAGAGCCCTCAAGCCGTATGCTCACCCCTAAATAAATAAAATAAATTCCAACGTCCTTCCCTACCCATACATTAATAATTAATTAGCAATAATCAATTAACAATTAGCGGTCACTACTCGGTAAGCGGACGAGTAGAGAAGATGCCCTCCATTCTACGCAAGACAGCCGTAGTGAGAGGTTCATGCAGAGCCCTCGAGCCGTATGCTCACCCCCCCCCCAATAAATAAAATTAAAATAAACTCCAACGTCCTTCCATACCCATACATGAATAATTAATTAGCAATAATCAATTAACAATCATTAATAATCAAGAAAAAAGGGCCCGCACAAGTACCAACATGTCCGGAGTGCGGTGAGGTTGTAGGGGAAGGGCTGTAGGGGGATGGAATTTCGTAATCAACTGGTGGAGATTTTGTAATCAGATAGGGGGGGTGGGAGGGGGCAGGGGAGGGAGGGGGAGGGGAGGGGGAAAACCAACAGCCAATCAGAGGCCAGAGCTATTTATAACAACCTATCAGCGAGCTGGTCTCATAGGGCAACCGGTCTACTTGCGTCGTATCCCAGACCACAGTAAATAGAAAATTATGATGGTCTGAAGTATGCTTCGGACCCCAGAACATGGTAACATACCAAATTTAGACTGTCTGATATATTCTTCGTTTCTTAGATCACAACAAAACAAAGAGTGAATATGTTCTGATCCAAGCGTCTTACATCAGACCTTTTTTAAATAACAAATTAAGATTGCCATTGTTATGAATCCTACCTCAAAACAGAGTAAAACCCCTTATAATGATGGTCTGAACTATGCGTCGTACCCTAGACCACAGTAAAATATAAAATTAAGAAGGTCTGAGATATGTGTCGTACATCTGAATAGAGTTAAAACCAAAATCAGGAAGATATGAACTATGCATATTACCTCAAACCACAGTAAAAAATTAAATTAAAATTTCCTGATCCATTCGTGCTAGCTCAGACCAGAGTAAACACCAAGTTAAGGTGATCTGATCTATTTGTCGTAAATCTCACCGCAATATAATCCTAAATTAAAATAGTTAGAGCTATGTGTCATAACTCAGACTATAGAAAAAACTAATTAATATGGTTTGAGCAATATGTCATACCATAGATCACAGTTAAACAAAAAATTAAGATGGTTTGATTAATGCGTAGTATTTCAGAAAATATTAAAATTCTCAATTAAGATAGTCTGAATTATGCGACGTACTTCAGACCACAATAAAAAACAAATTTTATGATGATCTAATGTATGTGTCGTACCTCATACCACAGTAAAACACAAGAGTAAGTTGGTCTTACCATGCGTTATACCTAGGGCCACAATAAAACATTAAACTAAGATGATTTGAGGTATTCGTCTTAACTCAGAACACAGTTAAAACAAATTAACGTTATCTGTGTTATGTGTCTTACATCAGACCACAATAATACAACAAATAAAAGTGGTCTGATTTATTCGTCTATCATCAGACCTCAGTAAGATACCAAATTAAGGTACCCAGAGCTATTGTCGTATTTCGGATAACAGTAAAATACCAAAGTAATATGGTCTGAACTAAGCATTGTACCTCAGAACACAATAAACACCCAATTAAAATTGACTGAGCTTTGCGTCGTAACTAAGACCACAATAAACCAGAAATCTAAGAGAGTCTGAATTATACGTAGTACCTTAGACCACAGTAAAACACAAAATTAAAATGGTCTAAGATATATATATATTCTACCTCAGACCACAATTAACATCAAATTAATTTGGTCTGTAGAATGCGTCGTACCTCAGACAATAGTAAAACAAACATTAATTTGGTCTTAGATACAAATATTTTACAATTTCAAATCAAGATAGGAATAATTTAAAAATACTTCTATAATTTAGTTTACGCATGTTTGCATATTAAAAGTTTTATATTTTAGATTTAACAAATATATTGGAAAAAACTAAATCCAATCTGGTCGAGGTTTAAATAGTAATTTCGTTACCATGTTAACGTTAGTTGTTTGTTGAGAAAACAATATTTGACTTAAATAGCGTTATGTGTTGTGTTTCTATAAAAACAATATGACAAGAAAGAATTAAGTTATTTAAAATGTTTTTAAATGGATAAGATGGATTTCGCAAATAGTATGTTATGACTGGGTATACACCTCCAGACTGCTCAATTTATTATCTGTCGGGGTAAAAGACTATTAAATTCTGTCAATATTTGCCATTTCATCTCTTGAAAATATTTTTTCTTTTGATTCTACTTAATTTTTTATTTATTTTTTAAAGCCTCGTGTATGAGGGACATGTTGCGGGTGACATATTTTTTCGTTAATATTTGTATCTGTACACGTCACAAACTCACCTTGTCGTCTGAGATGGTCCAATAAGAAGTATGGTTAAATATTGATCTCAGTAAACTTTTACTATGTGAGATCAGGTGGGTAAAGAACACAAATTTTGAATAAATTTGTAATATTTATACACCACCTAAAATGTTTAAAAAAATTTAAATCCGGGTAACCATGGTAACTATATTCTGATTATATAAAACTCAACACCCGATAATCTCATTTATTTTTCTGGTTGGATTATAAAACAGAAATAAATGTTCATTATAAAAATCATTATGATTTTTTCGTATAAATTTATATAGTATTGTTTTCAATATGGCCCTTATATTTAGTATCATTTATTGAGGGAAAAATATTTTTATTTTATTAGCCTCACCAAAATATAGGTTTAATTTATTGAGTTTAATATTTTTTTCTTACGATATTATCAAACATGTTATTTTTACAAAATTAATGTATTTAAGTACCTGAATTTATTAAACTTAATGTCAATTTTTCTCCATATAGGAGTGAGAATAATATATGATAACGTATTTATTAACCTCAACAGATAAAGGATGCAAAGTAGTCAAGGCTAATATATGAAGCTAAGAATTGAAGTTCCTTGTAAAGGTACTAGGTTTACCTCGAAATATTTGGTACCACTTAATTGTAGGGGTAAAAATATTTATTTGTATTTGCCTCACAAAACGATAGACATTAATTTATTGAGGAAAATATTTTTATTTTATAGGAGATTAACATATATTTTGTTTTTACTAGGTTAACGAATATAATCAGCCTAGATCATTCAACTTAAGGTCGTATTTCCCAAATAGGACATATTTAACTCAACAGATAATGCGTGGTAAGTTGTCGAGGCAAATAAACAAAATTGAGAATTGAAGTATTTGTAGAGGTAAAAATATTCTCATATATTTTTGCCTCACAAAATGATATACCTGTATATATATATCAATTTATTTAGGTAAAATTTTGTATTTCATACGAGATTAAAAAATATTATGTTTTTACTAGTTTAGCATATATAATTAGCCTAGATCATTTATAACGTAAAGTTACATTATTTTTATGTTAGGAGAAATAAGACTATATTGCAGGTTTAACAAATTATTTTATTAATATTGAAACATGTCAATAAAAAGTACATAGAAAAACAGCTAGAAACTATGCAAACCATCCATTGTCTAGACATAACAATATGAAATGAAAATAATAATAATAAATATATGTAGCTCGACAAAGAAGCATCAGCTGTGAAGCACCTATGACTGTCCTATTACCCACACTTATAATAGGTAATAGGTGTTGTTATTAAAGCTAGAAACTCGTTAAAGCAGGGCTTATACACATTTATTCTATGGAATAATGGCAGCAGCTCCACGCTACTATAAATTAGTGGTGGCAATCAAATCAATATAAATACATACTAATCATTATATAACAATAGTTAATTGACTGATAATGGCAGCTACTGTTCTCAACAAAATATACAAATCCAAGCCACACAACATCAGTCCCACTTTAATTAGCTACGAGGGAGGTAATTACCAAAAGCTAATTAGTGAGAGTCAGCTCCATTAGGAGGGTAAAGAGTAAGGCATTATAACATTATAACCTTCTAGAAAAACTACAATATAACTATCTGTATTAGGCAAATTACCAGGAAAACTAGATGCTATTAATATAATGGCTGGACTCTTCCTTATATGTAATGCCTGAACAATCAATAGTATCATTAAAGTGTTACCCAGCTAATGGGACTACTTTATTATCCATAATAGAGATAAGATTTACTAAAGTCAAAGGATCCACAAGAGGACTGAACACAATAGACAAAACCCCGCGGGCCACTACTATGGACTAGTAGCACTTCTACGGGTTGCGCACCGAAAGACGCTACACAGTTGTTATCAATTCCTTCGACTTCAGGGGTAACTGGTTTATGTAGTTGACGATGGAGACGTCGTGGTTAGACATGTGTGGGTAGGGGTAGGAAAAAGGTTGGCGAGTGTGTTCCGGCAACGTTAGTCGCAGTGGAACAGCAGAATGTTCCGGCAAAGTTTGTCGCGGTGGAATGGGAGGAAGTTTCGGCAACGTGAGTCGCGGTGGAACATGAGGAAGTCCCAGCAACGTGAGTCGCGGTGGGAGGTATGGTGATGGTGGAGAGAGAGAGGGTTAAACAAATTGCTCTTTCGTAACATAAGACAATTTAATAAGCTCTTTCATATGGGTGGTGCACCCAGGTGGGTCACCACTGATTGGCCGAGGCTGACTGACTGCGGCTGACAGGTCTAGTAGCAGACGCAGACGCAGACGCAGACGCAGACGCAGACGCAAAAAAGCATGTTCTAATGCACCCTGAAGGGGTGCACGAGAGCAAATTCCAACACGTACCGACCAATTGGTCACACCGTGTGGTTTTCGGGTAATAACAGACGGGTTGTCACATTTCGCGAAGTTACTGAAATAAACAAATGCATATTATTAATTAATATTAGTTGAGGAAACAAAAATTTTGGGGAATCGACTAAGGGTTTTTTAGTGTTACGTGCGGAAACAAAACTTTATGGGGGGCTGGGTGAGAGCCTCCCAAACCATATTTGTCACATTTCGCTTATCCGAGCAGGGCTTTGGGACGTCGGTGGCACCCTCCAGGGTCAATGACGTAGTTCCCAAGCCCCTGGATAAGATGATTAGTGCCACCAGGAAGTCTGTCGTAGAAAGACTGCGCCAGCTTCCGGAAGTGGTCCTTGATGGTAGGCATATCCAGGTCTCAATGCAGAGTCACATTCCGAACGGACCAAGGTGCATCCACAATGATCCTCAGACACTTGCACTGGAATGCCTGCATCCTCCTCATATACGTGTCCACCAGTTGGCCTCAAGTGGGGCACGCATAGTCGAGGATCGGTCTGAGCAACTGCTTGTACAGTGTCAGACCGTTCCTTGTGAACAGGGCGCTAGGCCTGTTAAGCAATGGACCTAGGATTCCCAGCCTTTGCTTCGCCTTGGTCAGTCGCTCGGTAAAGTGCAGTCACCAGGTCAGCTTGGTGTCCAGCGTAAGTCCCAAGTACTTAGCACTGTCCGCCCATCTGATCTGTTCTCCGAACAGCCGGATTGGGGCTGGCCTGTAGAACTTTCTTATCCATGTGAAGAGCACTGATGTACTCTTCTCCACGTTAATACTTGTTCTCCAGGTAGTCTGCCACAACTCCAACTGCGCCAGGTGCGTCTGTAGTCGCCTCTCCACCAGCTGCCATCACCACGACTCTGCTACTAGAGCCGTTTCGTCCGCATACAGTGCCAACTTTGTGTCTGGGGATTTCGGAATGTCGTTTACATACAGACTGAAGAGCACAGGGCCCACGAGGGAACCCTGTGGGACTCCAGCACGGATGCTTCTGACTTGGGATGTGGCGTTCCCAAAGGTAGTGGAAAAGGTTCGGTTGGAAAGATAAGATTGAACAATCTTAACTAGGTAGAAGGGAAGTTTCAGGGAGAGGAGTTTGAAAAGGAGACCTTCGTGCCAAACACAGTCGAAGGCCTTTGCCACGTCGAGAAAGACAGCACCAGTCAGCCAGTTGATGTTGAAGTTCTTCGTGACCTTCTCTACGAAACGGACGAGTTGGTGAGACGTAGCGTGTCCCGCCCGAAAGCCGGACGTATCGTTTACCAAGATGCCCACCTCGCGAACCTCTCGAGTCAGTCTCGTCAGTAGTAGTCTCTTGAACAACTTGCCCAAACAGTCGAGCAAGCTGATTGGTCGGTAAGACGAAGTTAGGGCCGGGTCCTTACCCGGTTTATGGAAACAGAGGACGTTGGCGTGCTTTCAGAGCTCGGGTAAGTGACTCAGGAGCAGGACGGCGTTGAATAACTCCATAAGGAAGTTAATCGCCTCTAAGGGCAGCTTTCTGAGGACCACGTTATTGATGCCGTCACGTCCAGCGGCCTTGTTTATTCTTAGAGCAGCTAACGCCCGCACCATTTCTGCCGCCTCCGTGCGTTCAGGTTCATCCAAGGGTCTGTACGAGACCGCTGCGATGACCTGAGCCACGTGCCCAATGTGCACCGGGTCTGACGGGTCGTCAGTCGGTACAAATTGCGTCTCTAAGTGCTCAGCGAGTGCATCGGCCTTCTCCTGGTCAGAGTTGGCCACCCCGTTACAACCTACAATAGGCGGCCTTGGTGTGGGAACCCGCATAAAGTTCCTCGTCATGCACCACAGGGACCTTTCCTGTACGCACAAGCTCTCAATCTTGTCCCCCTAGACACTGTTCCGGTATTATATGACCATCTCGCGAACCGCATGGACTTTGCGGCTCCAGTTGGCCTTGTCTACCAGGCCCCTCGAGATTTGCCAAGCCTTCCTCAGCATATTTTTCTCCCGGACGTGCCTGAGGTTAGAATCGGGCAAAGAAGCTTGTGGCGCCCTCTTAGGATGGTGCCTTGACGTCGAACTTTCGAGCGACCCCTTGATGGCGGAAGTTATTATCTCCGTACCACGATCGATTTCTGCTGCTGTTAGAAAGGTAGGGGTGGGTCCCAACCTTTCTCTCAACACATTCGTGAACCTGTCCCAGTTATTGCGCTTAAAGTCAGGTTTTTCGGGGGGGTCTATGAAGGACACCGCACGTCCCAGGTTCACAAGAAAAGGGAGTCTAGCTCAGCTATAGATTTCAACACCAACCGCCTTCTGATTCCTCTGGAGACAACGAAGTCTAGGACGTCCGGGAAGCCAATGGGATAGTAAGGGAAGTGGGTAGGGGTCGGAGGGCCGGAAGCCACCAAGCCATGTAGATCTATGACGTCGCGGAGCAATCCACGGCGAGCGCACATAATCCTAGAGCCCCATGAAGGGTGCTTAGCGTTGAAGTCACCACCGATTAAAACAGGTGTGGTACCTCGAAGCAGCACCTCCATGTTAGCCCTCGTGGCCAGGTTGAACCGGTGGTAGGGCGGGAAGTAGATGGAAATAAGTCGCACTGTGCCGGTAGAGGTCACCAGTTGGATAGCCGTTGCTTCCATGTGTTGGAGGGGAGGAAGAGAGATGACGTGATGGTCAAGGCCCCTTCGAACCAGGACCACCATCCCACCCCTTCCCATATTCCCCGCTCAGTCTCTCCGATGGCAGATGAACTTTGCTAACGAGAACCTCATTACGGAGCGCAAGTGGTTTTTTCCCAAAAGCATTACATCGACACGATGCTTTGCCAGGAAACTTTCTGGCTCAGAATTTATTCCCCGCGACTCCGTTGGCGTTCCAGAGTGCGACCGTGAGCTCCTTCAGCACTGGGGGTCCTCTATTTGGGTGCGCTGCCATGGGAGACTAGGTAGAGGATGATATGCTCCATGACCAAGTGACCACGTTTACTCCTTGGAGACTCCTGGACCTTCCTCAAGAGACTCGATGAAAAGTCCCATGGATCCAGTCCCGGAATCTCCTTGAGTAGATCAATACATGTTTTGAGCTTACTAGCATCATCCTCAGGGGTAAGGTTGGGTCTATGGGTGCCAGGGTTGGCAGGGTTGGCAGGAGTAGGTGTGGAAAGAGGTAGGAAAGGGTTGGAGGGGTGCAATGGTGTGGGGAGGGTGGTGCGAGGTGCGGAGTGGGTAGGGTAGGGATTTGGAGAGGAACGGTCTTGACCGGGTTCTCGACCAAGAGGGATGAACTGGATGCAAACGGTTCAGTTAGAGTGGCTTTGGCAGGTGCCTCGGCCTGAGGTGGAGGGATAGGTCTCCCTGACAACGCACTGGCGAAAGATTGCACCAGCGGCTTTGGAGCTGGAGTCACGGTCACCTTTCGTACCGCAATGTGCCCCGAGGGCTTCTGGCCTTCACTTAGGCCATTCGTACTCCCTTCTTGAACCTTGGAGGCTCGTACTCTCCCTGCCACCCGCAAGGACTTTTACGTGTGACACCCCCGCCACGCCGAGGAGTGGGGTCCTGAACAGTGCAAGCACTTCGAAGGAGATCGTCTCTCCTCCGGGCACCCACCCCTCTCGTGGTCACCAACACAGAATCCTCACCTAGGGTTAGCGTGGCAATCCCTCCGCACATGCCCAAACCGGAAGTAGTTATTGCACTGCACCGGGCCTCCGGGAGACTTGTACTTCTCCACCTTGACGCGGAGCCCGCACAGGACTGATATGGAGTACAGTCTTGCGGTGTGCTCCCCGGGAGTCAGAGAGAACACGAAGTTCGGCAACTGTTGCCTTTTTCCGGTCCTCTGGTCCCGTTACCACTGGGAGAGCATCTGGGTGACGGATTTCACGGGGAAACCCATCTCCGCCAGCTCTTCCTGGATGTCGCCAGGGCTTGTCCGAGTCAGGAGTCCCTTAACCACGACCCTGACCAGTCGCTCCCGTCCCAGCTCGTAGGGCCAATGCTAGATCCCCAAGTTGGCAAGAACTTCTGGAGGGTGCGGTAATCTTCCTCTGACCCACACTGGAGGCGCACTCGATCTCCCGGCTGCCTGACTGCCTCCACAGGCTCTCGAACCTTGGTTCAAATGGCCCTCGCCAACTTGGAGTAGTCCTCCACATCACACAAGATGATGGGAGGGATCTTTCCCTTGGCTTTGGGAGCCGGCCCAGAACCACTAGTACCAGGCTGAGGTGAGGCACGGCTTGCGTTCTTACCCTTAGGTTTCCACTGCTTCCCACCTTTGCTCAGCGCTGGCGCACCCTGGCCCAGGCCACCGTCGTCTCTGCTCTCATCACTAGAGCTACCGCCTAAATGGTTAGGGTTGCCCCCGGTAGCTTCCTGGTGATGCCGGCCTTACCCCTTCGGTGGGGTCTTACGGTCTGAAACCCTTTAGACTCATCATCAGACCCCTGGCTCGACTCGTCGCGCATCAACGGGAGGTCTGGTCCTTGAGACAGTCCCTCCACGTCCACGGACTCGCTTGAGCTGTCGACACGCGCGAAGCGTGTAACCCGGCCTTCAGAGTCTGAAGAGAATTCAGCCGGGCGTTTCTTACCTGCCAACACCCCTTGGCGGGAGGTGTCGGAGTTGACGCGGGCTTGTGAGGCCCTTGCAGTAGCGCATGCGTCATTGTCGCTTGCAGCGGTCTTTACCGGCGAACGGCGGATAGGCTCCCCCTTGTCAGGGCTTCCGTTGGCACAGGTAAGTTTCCACCCATCGTGCTGGCGGGAGCTTTCTCCATCCATCCCGGTTTGCGGGCTGGTGGCACTGAAAAGGGCCTCCAGTACTTCTTGGCTGCCAGTGGCACTCTCACCTCCTGTAGTCGGAGGGGCCCCGCTGGATACGCCCGCATCGGCATTGCTGCCGACATTTTGCAGGGGGCCGGCGCGTGTCAATGGGCCTAGGCCCGAGGACGCATCGCCGGATACCCCGGTGGTTCCACCAGTGGCACGCTGCCCTCCTGAAGTTGGAGGGTCCCCACTGGCTTCCCCTTGGCCATCTGCGCCCACCTCACCGGTACTTGGCGAGGTCATGCTGGCCGACATGTTGACCCTAGAAAGGGCCAAATCGTCACCGGACGGTGACTCTCACTGGGCTTGGTCAGCGGCACGCTCACCTCCGGTAGTTGTAGGGACCCCACTGCCTACACCCGGTGGGCTGGTCACGCCAGCCCTGTTGGCCTTAGAAAGGGCCGAGGCCTTGTTGGCCCTAGAAAGGGCCGATTCGTCCCCCGAAAGAGACTCCCGCTTACCTCGGCCAGCGGCACGCACGACTACAGGAGTTGGAGCGGCCCCGCCGGCTTCGGCCTCTCCTGCAGGCTTGTTGCCCCTCGAGAGGGCATCTGCCGCTAAAGCATTGGCCTTGGGGCTCGTGGTGGACCACTTGCCACCCAGCACTAGCTCCTTCCTGACCGGAGGGGCCTTCAGTCCCCGCGAGTGGAAACCTTCGACTCCCCCTGCCTGGACGGGCAGCACAAGCCTGCTACTGGCGGCGGTTCCCCCGACGCTCGTCGCTATCTTCCTCAGACTCGGGGCTGGTCGCTTCCCGGGCCCGGGATTCTTCTTCGCCTCATTCGGTGGTCTTCTCCCGACCCCGACACCAACACCTTTCTTCATCTTCACTGTGGGTTCCATCGCAAGACGCAGGACGTAGAGTAGTAGACGCTCAGGACACTCAAAAACCAGGAACACGTAAGGGAGGCAGGACGACACCTTGCACTCCCATCCAGGAGTTCTGACACAGACGCAAAAAAGCATGCTCTAATGCACCCTGATGGGGTGCACGAGAGCAAATTCCAACACGTACCGACCAATTGATCACACCGTGTGGTTTTCGAGTAATTAACAGATGGGTTGTCGCATTTCGTGAAGTTACTGAAACAAACAAAAGCATATTATTAATTAATATTAATTTAGAATAACAAAATTGTGGGGAACCGACTAAGGGCTTTTTAGAGTTACGTGTAGAGAAACTACTCTATGGGGGGCTGGGTGAGAGCTTCACAAACCACATTTGTCACATCTCGCTTATCCGAGCAGGGCTTTGGGACGTCGGTGGCACCCTCCAGGGTCGATGACGTAATTCCCAAGCCCCTGTATAAGAGGATTGGTGGCACCAGGAGGTCTGTCGTAGAAAGACTGCGCCAGCTTCCGGAAGTGGTCTTTGATGGTAGGCATATCCAGGTCTCAGTGCAGAGTCACAATCTGAACGTACCAGGGTGCGTCCACAATGATCCTCAGACACTTGCTCTGGAACGCCTGCATCCTCCTCATATACGTGTCCGCCTGGTGGCCCCAAGCGGGACACGCATAATCGAGGATTCGTCTGAGCAACTGCTTGTACAGTGTCAGACCGTTCCTTGTGAACGGGGCGCTACGCCTGTTAAGCAATGGACCTAGGATTCCCAGCCTTTGCTTCGCCTTGGTCAGTCGCTCGGTAAAGTGCAGTCACCAGGTCAGCTTGGTGTCCAGCGTAAGTCCCAAGTACTTAGCACTGTCCGCCCATCTGATCTGTTCTCCGAACAGCCGGATTGGGGCCGGCCTGTGGAACTTTCTTTTCCATGTGAAGAGCATTGCTGTACTCTTCTCCACGTTAATACTTGTTCTCCAGGTAGTCAGCCATCCCTCCAACTGCGTCAGGTGCGTCTGTAGTCGCCTCTCCACCAGCTGCCATCACCACGACTCTGCTACTAGAGCCGTTTCGTCCGCATACAGTGCCAACTTGGTGTCTGGGGATTTCGGAATGTCGATAACTTACAGACTGAAGAGCACCGGGCCCACGAGGGAACCCTGCGGCACTCCAGCCCGGATGCTTCTGACCTGGGATATGGCGTTCCCAAAGGTAGTGGAGAAGGTTCAGTTGGAAAGTTAAGATTGAACAATCTTAACTAGGTAGAAGGGTAGGTTCAGGGAGAGGAGTTTGAAAAGGAGACCTTCGTGCCAAACACGGTCTAAGGCCTTTGCCACGTCGAGAAAGACAGCACCAGTCAACCTGTTGATGTTGAAGTTACTCGTGACCTGTTCCACGAGCCGGACGAGTTGGTGAGACGTAACGTGTCCCGCCCGAAAGCCGAACTGCTCGTCCACCAAGATGCCCGCCTCGCGAACATGTCCAGGAGTTCTCTTCAGTGCTGAGTATAGAGGTTAACTCGTTACGGACGGCTTCAAGAACATGAACTGTGGAGCGGTCCAGGCAGTAGAGAGTGTGGGTGGCATGGCCTGTGCAAGTGCGGAGGAAAGAGACAAGGGCTGACTGAACATTGAGGCACAATACAGCTAGACTCATAAAAGACTAGTGTCGGCTACAGACCCAATTAGGTCGTGAAACATAGAGCTAGGTAGCCTGGTCTCGTTCAATATTAAATTCTGTTCTTTAAGCTAGCTGCAGCATGGTCATATAGTCTTAGTAGTCTAATCATAACCACGATATTTTTAACTAGGACTAATATACATAGATTGGTATTGCCTAAAGCTATAAACTATGCCATAAGGGCACAGGGAAATTAATCAGTCATACTGACATAAAAAACTTTCAGAGATTCCTCTATACTTATATTATCTGCCGTAGTTTATCTCTATGGTGAGGTAGTGACTCAGACGCCTCAAATATCATTGCCTTCCGTACTTCTTCCTGGTCAAAACTAGTGAAGCTCTTCCCGAAGATCTCCACCAAGTGACTACAAACTAATAGGTGTATGTGAACCGTGGACAGGCCCATTTATACCAGCGGGACTAATAAAATTTGGCAATATACGGAAAAGGGGTGGTATGAGAGATCACGCTAGCCGACGTATAGCGCTAGTCAATTCCTGGTGGAAAGCTCGGGATTGTTGCCTCTCTTACTTCCTCAACGACTGGCTCATGTGATAGAACTATGGATCGTGTTGTTCTTCCAAGCCATGTTGCCTCATTCACTAGAGCAACTTTTTAGAGAACTGGGGGTTTCCCACTTGTGATGTCGTAGTAGGTTCATATCTATAACACATTACTATAACTTTTTTGATATGGTACTAATAGTATTAACCTTTTACAGGGTTTAATTTTATTAATGTGTTGAAAGTTAAAAACAATACGTTACAACACCCCTACCCCCTTTTTTTTAACAGTTCCCAGGTAAAAAGGTAACTAGTTGGTGAATATCTGGCGTCGTGACTCTCACTTCCCCTCGCAATGAGAGTCAAGGTGCAGTTCCACCTGACCGTCCATCAGATAATACTCTCTTCCCCAGTAGGAAATACCAGACAGTAGAGAAGTTAAGCTCCAGGATCCAAGCAAGAGCCACTACAATAGGAAAATAAATGCAAGGAATCAGCCCCACTATTTATAAATGTACCACCATGCACGATACACTAACATTTAAAAGCATATACTGTTTTATCTCTAGCAAAAATCCTTATGATAGTTATTATTTCACATATCAACTATACGAAAAACAGCATACTTAGCTGTATTATCTTTCTTCTAAAATATATTTTACTTTTAATATCAGTTAACTACACAAAAGTAACATTATTATTCATTTTATTAGTTAGCTAACTAGCAATTAACTATACAAAAGCAATATTCTAACTTATTTACTTCCAATAATAAATTTTATTTTCATTACTATAATTATTATTTCAAGGCAAAGCTATTACTTGTTTTAGGAACTAAATGTATATATACATATATAGATACAATTACAAAAACTATAACCTAATAATTTCTACTAGATCTACTATAATCCAGACAATATACTCAAACTACTTTTACATTTTATTTATAATTACATATTTACCTTACATATTATCAACCTTTTTTAAATGACAGACATGCGCCCTATGAGTCAGGTCAGCATCATCCAAATGTTCGAACAACACAGACACAGGTGTCAAAAATGATTTGATGCGCCATGGACCGCCCCATTTTGGTGTGAGCTTGGAAGAGATCTTGTCAACAGCTGAACTCAAACAGAAATTACGACACATTACTTTGTCGTTCACTGACACTTGCACTTGCTTACGACATCGGTTGTAGCCCACAGCCATTCTAAACCCGGATCTCCGCAAATTAGGAAAGGTAAGCTTACACCTTTCATAATAAGTGGAGTCCTCAGAAACCCCAACCAGAGAGCCAACGTCCCTAATTGCCAAAAAGAGATGATTTAATTCTCTACCACGTAACAAAGATGATGGCGTGGCGCCTGTAGACTCATGTATCGTTGAGTTAAAAGCAAGAGATAAAAATAATCAAACACTCTGTCCCAGTAAGGCTGCGTATTACCATGATAAATGGTCAGAGCTATGTTTAGTTTTCTATTGTATCTTTATACTTGATTGGGGGAAGGGTTTTAGTTACATGTTTAGTACCCCACGAAAAACACAAATCATGAAATACCTTGGAGTGAAAACAAGGATCATTGTCACTCCCCACTTTCCTGGGGGTGCCAAAAATAGCCCATACTCTATGAAAGAGCGCTTTAACCGTAGTGGAAACCTTCATATTCCTAAGGGGAGTAATAACAACAATTTTAAAAAGCCATCAATAAAGTTAAGTACACAAGTATTTCCATTAGTAGAAAGAGTGATGGGGCCTACAAAATCAATAAACACAGTTTCCCACGGGCTATGAACAACATCTGCAGAGTGTAACCCATAACGAGTATTATGTGGAGGTTTTACTCCCAAACAACCTTCACACCTTCTAATTCAATGCCTAATATCCTTGTAAATATTGGGCCAAAAAGCTTCTGAGCTATCTTACAATGCGTTTTGAAAATCCCCAAATGTTCTCCAAAGGGAGAGTTGTGAAAGTACTTAAGAATTATATTCCTAAATTTAATGGGAATAAAAAAATGTCTTCCCTTTTCTTTCTTCCCTGCACGCACAACAGATTTCTATGCATATAAAAGTCCTCGACCTTATCACCGTTACCCAGGCGATCGACATTATCCCTACAATAAGGATCTTCCAACTGATGTTGTGCTGAAGAAACAAATGTCTCTGGAATATAACTGATAACGCTAACTCTAGTAGGAATAGGGCAAGAAAGTGTAGGGTACACTCCCTCGTTGATGCAAAAAAAACATCAGCAACTACGTTATCTTTCCCCGATAAAAGTATAGTAGTGAACTTAAAATGAGACAACTTCATAACCCAACGGCCAATTTTTGGGTGATTAAACATCCACACAAAGGCTCTATTGTCAGTATACAACATGAACTCGCGTTGATTCATATAATCTGAAAATTTCTCTATGCCAAATAAGCATCTGAGGCATTCCGTTTCATATGTACTTTACCTTTTCTGCGCATCAGTAAGGACTCTGCTAACGGAAGCTACTGGAAGTAAACCATCGGGGTATCATTGAGAAAGAATGGCGCCAAGAGCATAGGACGAAGCACCAACCTTAAGTTTAGAGAGCAACATAAAAATTAGGTATTCTAATTACCTTACTGGACACAAAATTTTGCTTAAGTATATAAAAGGCCTCATTTTGATCATCTCCCCCCACAAACTGCACGCCTTTCTATTTTAAGAGGTTTAATGGGGAAGCCACCTCAGAAAAGGAAGGAATGAACCTGGAATAATATACACACATCCCCACAAAACGTTGAACTTGTTTTAGATTCTTTGGGACCGGAAACTCAACAATGGGCCTAATACGTTCAGGGTCCACAAGGATATTACTCTTAGAAATAGCTTATCCCAAATACTTTATCGAATCAGTGCCCTACGTCACTTTATCGGAATTAACCGTGAGACCAGCCTCCCTTAGCCACTGGAGAACTAATTTAAGATTATCGTTGTGTTCTTCTAAGAATTTACTATATATGCAAATGTCGTTTAAATAATTGAATACAAATATAAATTTGAAAATCCGCCAAAATATGGTATAACACTCGAATTGAGCTGCTCCACAACAACTAATCCCAAGGGGACCTCTATAGTAATCATAACATCACCAAGGGGTAACAAAGGCGGGATATCGCTTAGAATCTTCAGTAAGAGCGCATTGAAGAAAATTAACATTCAGGTCTATCAAACTATAGAATTTCGCCCCCCCCCCCCAAATGTTGAAAGGCACTTTTAACGGTGGGCATTGGGTAGGGGTAAAACACAATCGGTTAATTTATTTTACGATAATCAACCATTAGTCTTTATACACCACCTTACCTGGGAATCATAAATGCAGGACTAACGTATGCTGATCGAGAAGGTCTAATGACATTTTCTATCAGGGAGATCTTGGACTAAATCCCTAAACGCTTCTAATTTAGATGGTGAGCATGAATTAGGAGTAGATCTAACAGAAAAGAGATATTTGATATGGGAGGATATCACATTTACCCCAATTAGTGGTTATGGTGTTAGAAAAACTTTGAAGGTTTGCACAAAGTTCAACGGGTGTATTACCGATAAAAATGCTATCTTTATTTTTTACCACATTTTCAATTTTAATTTTAGTGGCGGGGTTAAATTTTAAATAATTATGATTTTTACCTAAATCGATTTTGGTTAGAAAATCAACACCTAGTATAATATCATACGGTTACAAAAGAAAATGAATGTTTCCAAGAGAAACCTCTAGCTTTAACTGAACAATAAACAATTTTGTTAATTTTAAGAGTGGTTCAATTTGCAATGGCAAAGAATTTAGCTTTAATATATGTCACCGCAAACGAATCTAAGGTAAATTATTCATAAATTAGGAATTTATGAAGGAAATCTAGCACCAGTATTTATAAGTACAAAACAAGAAATAGAATTAATATATACTTTAATAGTGGGTTCCAAAACACATGGTAGGGTGTTGCGTTGCCCGGCAAAGCCGTGTCTCTGTCAGAGCAACACTAGTTTTTTGCTCTACATTGATTTCTGTAATGTTCCATTCTACAACAATTGTAACATTTGATTGAAGCCATATCTTTACTTTGTACCTGTTTATTTACGCCCTGATTATGACTAACATGAGGTTTGGTAGAGTGAGATTGATTTTGTTTACTATAATTGTAATTACTAGGATTGCTAGAACTAGCATTATTTAACTGTTTAAGCATTGTGGGTGGAGGGTTGGAAACCAAATACTCTTGTTCCGAAAGCATGGAACTTTCTATTTTGGAATACTAAGCCATGTAACTCCTCCGCTATTGAGGATGGTTAGGAAACAAAAACAAAATTACGTCATGTTAAGGGCGACACATTTTCGAGAATAGTAGTAACTATTTCCCTTTCCTCTAAATTGAGTTCTAGGACCTTAGCTGCCTCAGAGACTGATATGATAAAGTTACGTAAGGATTCATCTGAGTTTTGAAATCTATTTTCAAATTGGGTTTTCAAACTAGCTCTGGCTCTTGGAAGGACTAAAATACTCAAAATTTTGTACCTACATGTTGTCCATGAAATATTTTGACCCAAACACTCTACCAATATTTGTGTAAAATAACCACTGGTTTTAGTAAGATATAAAGTAAGAAATTCAATTTCATTTTCTAGATTCAACTCACAGAACTTATTAATTTATAACAGAAATTTAAATACTATTTCATAGCTTTGACCGTCACAAAGCAGTATTTTTTCTAAAAATCCTGACAAGACTTTAGATTTAATACTAACTGTGATATTGCTAGACGGCGCTTGAGAGGTAATTATATTATTAGACTTTTCTGTAATTGGTAAGTTTTCCATTTCTTTATTTATAACAGCTAGTCTTTGGTTTATTTTAGTAAATTATTGAACCATGGGGAGTATGTTGGAAATTTTGTTAATCTCCTGTTGTGAATTTTAGAAGTTCAAATTGATTCGCAGCTCACTTACCTCGGCTTCATAAGCAACCACCCAAACGTTTTCTCTCATGGCTGCTATGAGTTCAAACAGGGATATAAGTTCTATCATGTTTGTGTCTCCATTTGATGTTGGAACAGCGTCAGCGTCAATAGGATCTCTGTTGTCCATGGCATATGCGACTCAGTTATTTGAAAAAGAAAATCATAGTTACAAACAAGGCTATAATCGACTAATTATAATCAATAATTTAAGTAGGGTTACAATGTAAACAATAGAAAATTTGAAGTATCGCTTATTTTTAGAGGAAAAATAAATTTGTTTGTATTTGTCTCACAAAAAGATAGATTTCAATATTGAGGTTAACATTTTATTTTATATCACAAAATGATAGATATCAATTTATGGAGGTTAACATTTTTATTTTATACGAGATTAACAAATATTTTGTTTTAATTAGTTGAACGTATACAATTAGCCTCTAGATCATTCAACTTAAGATAGTTTTTTTTTCCAAATAAGACTTGGCCTGTAAATAGGAAATGTCTCATAGAGAGGCTACACGAAAAATGGTTTGAGGACAGACTGTCCATTGCTTTAGCAGGTGGCTATCAATCAGGGGTCTACCATTAAATAGTACTATGGCTGGTCCTTTCCCAGTGGGTACTGCCAAAGCATTCAATATAACATTAATGTCATAACCCACTGCTTGGGCGAAACGTCAAGTTTAGTATACACTTACATTAAATACATAACCATAAGAAGCGCCAACCAAGGGGCGAAAGAAAATTCTATCTGTGTGGGCCACCATACAAACTTAGCCGTGTTCCGCACTTTGCGCACCAAAAATAGTATCACAGAAAATGGGGTGGAAACAAGAAATCTGTGAGAAACCGACCTAGCTAGGTCCTCAAATAAAGGCGTTAGACAACCTGGTTGTAGCCAAACAAAATTTGAACAAGTGAGCATGACGTTCACGGCACCATGATGTATTGTGAAGTCATAAGGACTTATGGAATATAGAACTCATGGAGAAGAGGAAGCTTAAATTAAGCTACTAAGAAAACATAGTCATATGGACTAACTCAACAAATCTGAAGGACTTGGAAACATAATAATCGTTTCGACAAATTAAACTAAGTCGGATGGACATAGAAAGGAAAACATTGTCATATGGACTAACTCAACAAATCTGAAGGACTTGGAAACATAATAGTCGTTTCGACAAATTAAACTAAGTCCAATGAACATAGAAAGGAAAACATTGTCATATGGACTAACTCAATAAGTTTGAAGGACTTGGAAACATAATTGTCGTTTCGACACATTAGACTAGGTCCGAAGTACATAGGAAAGAAATCATAGTCATATGGACTAACTCAACAAGTCTGAAGGACTTGGAAACATAATTGTCGTTTCGACACACTAGACTAAGTCCGAAGTACATAGAAAAGGAAACATAGTCATATGGACTAACTCAACATATCTAAAGGACTTGGAAACATAATAGTTGAATACTTGGACCAATAAACAGGATTCCCTCGGCGTTGAGGCGGTGAAACCCACGACCCAACCGTCACTGTCAGCAGAATCTTCTATAGGTGGTGGAGCAGAGTTTCTTTCTTCAAAGATATCCAATGATGAACTACAATCTGTGAACCTAGGAGTCACTCGTTATATACTCTTTTCTTGACTATCAAAATGGGCAAGTAAACAAGGAAAAAGGAAGGAAGGAAAAGAGGGGGGAGGGGAAAGCGGGACTAGTGCAAAAAGAGTTGCCAAGGAAATCCACAAGGGCTGCTCATGCTTGGGTTCACGACAACGAACCAACGACAGTCAGGTCTTTCTTCAATGTTAAGTTCAAGAGGTTAGACGTCCATTGAAACTGCTCCACCTTCGCTTCCGCCATGCTAACAGAATAGTTGGTGAAAGCATGGTGATCGTATCTGGGAACATCCACGTAATGTAAGTAGAATACAAATTATATTATTGCAGAATATATCAATTTTAATTCTCTTCTTTACATCCCTTTAGTTTATTTTAAAATTTTATGCAGATTACGCTTTGTATATGACATTTCACTTGAGTGACATGCTACAATAGATTGTTATAGAACCTATTTGAAATTTGATGCAAACCATCTTTCAGCTTTAAACTCGAGTATTTCCGAGGGGAGTTAAAACAAACTGGAGGAAAGCACATTTCAAAGGGGTAGGAGTGGAGAAGAAATTGGTGGTAGTAACCCACCCTATCAACCCTACCTCCTTCCCAGTCCACCCTCAATGAGTAACATTGAATATAAAACTATCGACAGACACACCGTGGAATGTAGATCATTTCATCAGAGTCTGACTTTCCCCAAGTTATGAGGGGTGAGGACAGTGTCTGAAAGTCACAATGGTTACTTCATTTTCTTTAAAAGATTCACATGTTAAGTCATGTAATCACTTTTTATGGGAAATATCAAAATCTAAATAATAATAATGGTAATAGAAATATCTTATCAATTAATATAAAAAGTTTTTTAAAGCTTTTTTCGTGGACGTAGAAAATTGGGGGTCAGACATGTACGTATTCACACAAATGATTTCACAAATGAACGCAGTCGAATTGATATTTTTCCTTAGAACATCTCACATCTGTTAGTCACATTGATCTCTATAGTATAACTGGATGGACATACACATGCACATTCCAAGGACAAAAGCGTGACGCTCAAGTGTATCGTCTGCTACACTGAGGGGGGGAAAGATTTAACGGTTTCTTTAAATGTTCTTATGCGAAAACATGTCTCTGATGAATAAAAGTGTTATTGTTTGAAAATAGTGAAGTATTATACCATACTTTCCTGAAGAAACATTTACATTAAAGGATATACAATCCAGTTTTACAGGTAATTCTGTACAAATACGAATAAAACCTTCGATATTTCAATTTTTATGTAGTTATCATCAATGTTGTTTACAGTCTGCCACGACAACACTTATATTTAAAGTTGGTTATTAGCTTGTATAATGGTTTCAGAAACCATATTTTATTGAAAGTTCAATAAATATAATGAACAAGGTATCTTAAAAATTGTTTACTTTGTTTGAATGACAAACTTTGAATAGTTGCCATGCATTCAAACTATCACTTAGGTTATAGGCTTGTGGAAAGTATTATTGTAATAATACCTGTTTATTTAAGTTGGCTCATATCTTTCAGAAACCATATTTGTTGACATTTCGATAACTATAATGAAACAAGTTAGCTAAAAACTGTATTACATTTGTTTGAATGACACACTTTGTGTAGAAGTCTTACGTTCAAATGATAGTTTAGGTTATTGGCTTGTAGAAAGTACAGTATCTACTAAACCCTGATTTTAGTAATAATCCCAATGTGTAAGGCTTTATTTCGTACCAGAATACTATCATATATATAATATTTTGGTTTGATGAACGGCAATTTAGAACAGAAGTAGAAATTTCCTTCTGGAAGGTCTTTTATCCTAACTAAACACAAATATATGGTAGGATTCTGGTACGAGATAAAGCCTTAAAAGTAAGCTTCCTTCAAAAATCATCGTACATATTAGGCTACATCAACTTATTTAAATAAAAAACTAACCAATTTTGAACTTTTATATGCTCTTCAAAGCTTTAACTAACATATTTATTTAATTTAACCACTCTCACATTGATGTATCTCATATATTCAATCAAATTAATGAACGATGTCAAAATGCCACATTGCCTTGTATGGGTGAAAGAGAGAAAGAGATACCCGAAAGTTTCTTTCTCTCTTACCCAATGGTATGCAGACGACAGCTCGAAAATTTCAGCCACAGATGTCCATCCAGTTATAGTATAGAGATCAATGATCCAGTTATAGTATAGAGATCAATGGTTAGTCACAGTGCAACGCTTGGCATCACTGCCTTGAATTTTCACGATAGGTTCATCTTTACACCAATAGGTCGCATCATACAACACCACAGCACTTTTTTGAATTAAGATAAAATGTACCACTTTATTTTAGTTTAGAACAATATGTTTTGAAAAATAAAAAGATGATTATTATCAATCATATTTACTAGGTTTATGCTTTGTCTGCATTTTTAAAAAACAAAACATTAAACCAATAAAATACGATAATGCATAAATCATTTAAACAAAGCTGATTACAAATATTTAACTTTTGTTTGGCGTTAAATTATACTAAATGATAGATAAATGTGTTTATGGTAATACAATGAAAACCGTTTTAGCCTACGTCTTCCACATTTCAATGACAAGCCCAGTTTGTTTCATGCAGTGTTCTTTAAATTATTTTTAAAACTTAAATTTGAGCTGGCTGGGTGGATATGAATAAAACATAAACCATGTAAGTGAATTTATCTTTACAGTAGTACAAATCTGATTAAAATATGTATAATAGTTTTCTTGGTAATCATATACAGAGTCTTTATCAGAGTCTTTATTTATTTACAGGCAGTAAATACATTTATTCATTTTCATTTTATCCTAATTACATACCTCAATACCTATTAATATAAATTGAGGCGTTTTATCACAACATTCCTTCTATCCACTTCCTACACTAACCCAATTTAACCTAGTAAATATATAGCACCTAACCTAATGTCCATATATTCTCCTCTCCTGATGTTCAATTCTAGTTGGTCCACCCCGGGTATATTAAGCCCCCGGTACCCTTCCCCGCTGAATATCCCACCGCTACCGGAATTAACTCCCGGGTCGGCAAGACCCTCAGCAGTGACGAGCATCCCCCTATCCGCCACCTGGGGAGGCGCCCTACTGGAGTTCTCACTCCACCCACTCTCTACGCGAAACCACATTCATTGGACCTAACCTAACCTTAAAACCTAATTACAATTTATCCTTATAGGCTACTTACAAGGGATATTTACTATTTATTACATCAACATAAATCTTAACCTACTTAACGCTACGCCATCCACCTCTCGGCTGCCCATCTTCCTGGTCTCGCCTCAGTCTGACTGTTACCAGCCGCTGAGGAGCGTCACCGACGGTTCGGGAGCCCGTCCGCTCCGGCCCTTCCCGCATCCATCCATTTGCAGGGGTCGTTCGAGCAGGGGGGTCACTCCAGCCGTCCCCACTTGGTCCTTCTCATCTTCGTCCAGCCGGAATTCGGCATCCTCACTGGTGCATCAGCAGTTTGCACTTCTGAAATCCAGCGGGGAAGCTTCCTCAGCTAGGCTCCGGATGGCCAGGAGCCACATCCCATCTGTCCTTCCAGCCTTCCTATTCCCTTGGTTCCCTCCCCCATACACACCAGTTCTTCTCATATATTTCATCCACATCCGTCCCTTCCTCACTACTTGTCGTTGTACTCAGTTCTCTTATCGTCTCATATAAGTCTTCGTCCTGCTGTCCTATGCGTCGCCTCACCCACAAGTCTTCAATGTACTTCTACTTTTCCCTCCTCGACACGTCATCCACTATTTTGTCCAGTAGGCCCACCTGTCCACGTCTTGTACTATGTGGAAGACCGCACAAGCCTGTAATGGCACCTGTAACCCAGCCTTTTCCTCAAGTGTCCTCTCACATTCCAACACGACGTGTTCAGCCGTGGCCTCCTTCCCACACTCACATCTGTCGTTCTCTGTCTGTCCCAGTCTGAATAGTGATGCCCTGTATAGCCCGTGTCCCGTTAAAAAGTGGACCATACCCGCAGATGGCTCGAGGTGAACCATCCCAATCCGCTCCCTGACATTTGGGAGTATCTGATATGTTCTCCTGCCCGTAGTGCTCTCATCCCACTCTACCTGCCATTCGTCCAGGAGGGCCTCCCGGACCTGCCTCCTTGTTCTTACCCCTTCCCTGGTTATCCCCTATACCTTCTCAAGTTCCCCCTTCCCTAGCCAATACAGGGCTGCCCTCTTCCTTACCTCCAAGTCCAGAGGCCAGACACCCAGCACAACGCACAGCGAGTCAGTCACCACGGTCTTAAAGGCACTAGAGAGTCTGAGAAGAATACTCCTCTGCAAACTCCTGAGTCTCTTTCTCAACACAACCTGCCTTAGCCGGTGTGCCCAAACACTGGCTCCATAGCCCACGATGGAGACTAGCAGGGCTTGATGATATAGCCTAATACACTTCATGGGTAGGCAGAACCTACCCATGCCAATGTTCACGATCTTATTCATGAGCCTTAAGGCTCGGCCACATACGTTCTCCACGTGCGCTATGAAATTCCTTTTCTCGTCGAGCGTTACCCCTAGGTATCTAGTACTCACACTCCGTCTTATATTGTGTCCGTCAATTTTGATTATTGGGTTCCTCTTTAAGACTCCTCTGAACAGCACATATGTCGTCTTGGCTGGTGCCAAACTCAGCTTCACCTGTCTACACCAAGAGTTCAGCCCTGCAAGCACTGCCGAGCTCTTGGTCTCAAGCTCCAATCTCGATCTGGCTTCCACTATCAACAATAGGTCATCAGCGAAGGCGACCACTCCCGCCGTTCCACGAAGAGCCTCTACCTCCGTCAACCCAGGCTCGAGCCCTACGTCCCAGAAGATTGGTCCACATACCGACCCCTGAGGACATCCCTTAGTGAGCTTCTTGCTGATCTTTGTTCCTGGACATCTCAGGGTCGCATACCTATTCCTACAGTAGTCCCTAAAGACCCTGTAGAGATCCCCCGGACACTGTATTTCCCTCAGCCTCTTAAACAGGGCCGGCCACCAAAGATTATCAAAGGCTTCCGAGATATCCACGAACACCCCTACTACATAGTTCCCCACACACCTCTCAACCAGACCCATAACCTCACAGATAGCACCCTCCGTCGACCTACCCCTCCTAAAGCCATACTCTTGCTCATGCATTCCTACCGTCCTTCGATGTAATGAAAGCCTGTTACACATTATCTTCTACTGTAATTTGCCACATACATTAAGCAAACAAATGGGCCTGTATGACTTAGGGAGTTGCGGGTCTTTCTCGTCCCCCTTACTGAGAATAACCACCTCGCTCTGCTTCCACACATTGAGTACCTTGCCTTGAGCGGTGCACTCATTCAGCAGCTCAGTCAGAAAGGGTGCTATCTGCTCACTGATTTCCTGAAGGACCTCAACCCGGATACCGTCGGGTCCCGGTGCCTTCTTTCTTTTCAGTTCGGCTATGACCCTGATAATCTCCGCCTGGGTTGTTGGTTCCGTCCTTGTCTCGTTCCCATACGGCTCCGTCATCTGTTGTCTCATCATCATCTGTTCCCCGTCGTCTTGTCCCTCATCATCCGGAAGCAGGGTGTCCAGCAGGAGCCACGCTGACTCCTCCCATCCTCTAGTCATCCCTCCACCCGGCTTCCTGAGCGTCGATATCATGGCTGGGGGCGTTGCCTTCCCTGTAGCCATCTGAAACGGTATCCCCAAGGCGTTAGCTCCCAGTTCCTCTTGAACGTAACGCTCCCAGCCTTCCCTCTTTGCCAGGGCCAGGGCAGATTCATACTCATCCTTCCTTTCCCTATATTCTTCCCTCATAAACCCCCTAGTATGCGGATCTCTCTCTTCCTGATATCTACGACGAGCCCTCCTCGCCATTCCTCGGAGTCTCCCCAACCTTTCACTCCAGAAACCAAACCCTGTACGTACAACTCTGTTCCTTCTAGCCGTGGGAATGGCAGCTCTCATGGCACACTGTATAGCCCTCGTCAGCTCCTTCGCTTTCGCGTTAACGTTGCCTCCTCTCTCAATCTGATCCGGTATTATTAAACCCCTCCTAAGCTTCTCCCAGTTTGCTTTCTTCATATTGTATCCAATCCTAGTAGTCTTCTCGACTATATCCCTATTCCCCTCTATCTTGAAGGGGATCATATTGTGGTCACTTATTGTTACCCCGTCCAGTACCTTCCAGTATCTGATAATTCCGGCCGCTTCTCGGTTACACAAGTGACATAATCATATACAGAGAAATCACCTTATAAACCGGCCACGATCATCTCTCATGATGATCCATTCCCTTAAGTTGGTCGATCAATGCGTCGTATCTCAGGCCACAGTAAAATATCAAATTAAGTTGGTGTGAGCTATTCTTAGTACCTCAGAACACAGTGAAAAAGCAAATTAAGATGGTCTGAGCTAGTCTTCCTATCCCAGACCACATTAAAACACCAAATTAAGGTGTTCTGAGCTTCGCGTCTTACTTCAGATCACAGAAAAACACAAAATTAACTTGGTTCCGAGCTATTTGTAATAGCTCAGACCACAGTAAATCACAAATTAAGATGGTCTGAGCTATACACCATACCTCAGAAAGCAGAAAACAGCAAATTAAGGTGGTTTGAGAAAAATGTGTACTTCAGATCACATCTAAAAAAAAAATTAAAAATATTAAAAGGCGAGGACACTGATTAATTGTTGACTACCGCAAGATCGATAAAAAGATTCAATTCGACGACCATCCCATACCTATTGTGGAGTCCACTTTTCAACACCCAGGTCGAGCTAAACTATTTAGCATCATTGAGCTGAATGCTAGTTTTTTGCTTCTAAGAAAAACACGGCCTTTGTGACGCCAAGGCAGCAGTACGAATTAAATCGTGTACCACTAGGGTGTAGAATAAGAGGACAAGTGCTGAGTAGTGTCCTTGACCATGTCCTGGCTGATCTTAAATATAAATATATTTTCAACCATCTCTATGACATCTGTGTTTATGGTGATAGTCTTGAGGAGCATGTTGAAATTGTCTTAGGTACACTGCGTAGTGTAGGTTTAGCAGTTAATCCTGCCAAGGCACGTGGGCCAACCCATCCATAAAGTACCTGGGGTAAGTAATTTATTCTGGGAATTTTCTCATATACCCTTTTTGAATCAAACCTATTGTTGATTTCCCTCAACCTAAGCATCTTAAAGGTTTCATGAGAACAATTATAGGAAAATCCTGCTGGCTAATTATTAATTGTAACTAACGATTTAGTTTCAACATAAGATGTTACGGTATTAATATTTGTAAAATTATTATATTTCAAAATTTTTAAGGTGCCTCCCCAACCCAATCTCGATGGAAGCATCCATGTCCCTCCCACCCTTAAGAAAATCCTGGATTCGCCCCTGTGCTTTAGAAACATTTCCAATAAAAGGTTAAAGGAAAATAAATGGTACGGCACACCGCATAGACTTTCTCTCTCTTTCTATAAACTCGTAAGATTTCTAAACGGAATAATGTACATTGTATCATCACCACTCCACATAAGAACACGCATAAAATAATATACAATGATATAGAATCAATGAGAAAAGAGGCGCATCTTTGTCCACCTAAGAACATTTCAAACAGTTTAATGTCTTCCACAAGGGTCAACACTTCGTATTAAAATTTCGATTTTTGGTTAAAGTTTTAACATATTATAAGGTGTTGCAGATCTTCAAGCCATCGTATTGATATTTAATTATTCATTTATACATTTAGACCAAAAAAAATGTAAATATTGACTATTGAGTCTAAAATGGAGATAGATCATTGCTATGCAAACATTTCTCTTAAGTGCTTTAAGGAAAAATAACATACTTTTTTAGATACTTATATTTAACTAGATTTTGCCCGCGGCTTCGCTCGCGTTAATGTAGATTTTATCAATAAATTCCGGTTGTAGATTGACACAGGAAGTATGACAATAAAAACGATGAACATATTGAAGTTGTTAGTCAATAGAGGTAGAGATAAAGAAAAAAACAAACTACACAATATAAATCAGGATTAAGTGTAGGAGTAGAAAAGAAGTAGCGGAGTGTGTGTCAGTAGAGTCATAGGTTATGCCTTGCCACGAGTTGGAAGATCCTACTCCATCTTAAATTTTACTTACAGTTAATTAACATCCCTTATTTACTCCGCTTGTTCTTGACCGTTGCAATCATGGGCACAGAATAGATCATTATTTTAGGACGCTCCTATATACTATGTTGTTTGTCCTTCCATTTGGAGCAAATACATACAAATTCTGGGCATTGGACACACGCGAACAGGCTAAATATAGCTGGCCATGGGAAAAACATGGCATTTCCAAATGCACCCCTGCTACCTGCAATGTTTGCCCTTGCGCTTTGTTAATAGTAATAGCAAAACTAAGTTTGATTGGAAACTGGAGTCTTTTGAATTGAAATGGTAGGTCAGTGGGGATTATTGGGATTCGAGGTATGATTACACTTTCCCCTTTTCCCACACCCGTTAAAATGGTGGCACAGATTATATTTTGCCCTAATTGTGTAATTCGAAGCCTCGTCCCATTACATAAACGGGGTGCATCTAAATTTCGCATAAGCATAATTGGTACACCTAATTTCAATTGTAGTTTATGCGAGGGTACACCCGATAGCTCCAGAGAATTTAAAAACTCAGCGGGATATGAAGTGCTCTGTTCTGTGTCCATGATTGTATGTATTGACAAATACTCCTTTATTTCTCCCTGCACCTCTTTCAAAATGTCAGTATTGATTTTGTTAACGATTTCATTTTTTGGTGCAAGAATTGCTCTTGAACACAACCAATGATCACAATTTAAATTTAGTTGTAAGTCTGGGTAAACTTTAGCAATGAGCTCCACATCATTTTCCACCAAATTACAGAATTCCCCTGTAAGTAAAATACAACCTTCATCATCCGTGTCCAAACGTCCATCGCCAATTTTCAATAGTGTCTCTGCGTAATGTCCTGAATCTACGTCATTATAAAGGTAGACTCTCATATTCGTTGTTAGGCTGAATTTTTTCACTTTTTCCCACAATCTTGATGACTTGAGACAGGCTTTGATTTCATCTGCATGTGTGCCCCTCTGGATCACCGGTAGAGTTTGTTGGAAGTCACCAGCCAGTAAAACTACCATTCCTCCCATAATATCTGTACTGTCTCGCAAGTCCTGAAGAGTTTGGTTTAACGCCTCTATAGCTTTTTTGTGGGACATCGTACTTTCGTCCCACACTAAAAGTTTACACTGTCGTAGCATCATACCTCGAGAGCTATTTTTTCTGAAATTGCAGATGGGTGACTCTTCCTGTGCAAGTGCAAGATTTAGTGGCAATTTTAGAACGGAATGTGCAGTACGGCCACCGTTCAGTAGTGTAGCTGCTATACCGGAGGAAGCGACGGCAACAGCAATTTTCTGGTCTTTCCTTATGAACGCCAATAATAAGTTCAGCAAAAACGTTTTCCCGGTTCCTCCAGGGGCGTCGAGAAAGAGGAGTGCACCATTCCCTGACTCTACTTGAATAAACACTTGTTGAAAGACGTGAATTTGTTCTGGAAGCAACCGAGGAACTAATTCGGTTACTTTCTGTTGCAATACTGTGAAATCATAGTTTAATTCCCGAGTAATTTCATCGTTTAAGTCATTTTCGTCTGATCGTTGAGGGCTTACCATTCCGAAATCTTGAAGCTTCTTTCCCACCATTGACATAACCTTGTTTTCAATTTTCGTCAGCGCTTTGTAGAAGATGTGCTCATTAAAAGTCATATCTGCATGTACTTGCTGTAACCGCCGCAAAATATCTTCCGCCATGTACTCTTTGTACTTATCCCACAGCGTTTGAGGATTGGAAAGACCGCAAGATGATATGAGGGTTGTGAAAAGTTCCCTGATTTTGTCTGGTGATCTGCACTGCACGGCTTCCTCCATAGTTTCGTCCCAGTGGTTATCATTCTCTAACAAATATAGAGCTTCACATGCTTCTCTATATGTTCCGCATTCCTGACCGTTGACAATTTTAAGGTCTCTATAGCTAGTTGGACCTCGAACATGATGCAATAATATGCGCAGACAAAAGCATTCAAAGTTCGTTACATGGACGGTGTAGACACGACCAAGAGCGTCTGATGATTTAACCCCTAGGAAATCTTCAACAGGCGTACCTTGAACGCGGCGTTTCCAATCCTTTTTTGAGGTGTTCCATGTATAATAACGGGGAACTTGGGAATACAATAATGTTTTAGCGAAAGTATCTGTCTGAAAAAGCTGGAAAAAGGCAGTTAATGTGGTTTTAGGAGGTGATGAAATCCTTTCCTGGAAATTACTCTCATTAAAGAAAACACGCTGTCCATTTTCTAAGTGTATGGCAAGATGTGTAACAGTCGGATGTCTTTCGTGTAAGGGTAAACCAAGGAGCCGCCACGCCGCCTCATTACTACTGACATATCGCCCGGCTTGATAGGTTTGTACTTCATTAATAGTTTGCGCTACACCTTCGTTACGCAGATTGAAGATCGCCTGATCACTCCCTTTATTAATGTATTTGCAAATATATTTAATAGCACGAACAGAGATGCAGGCTTCTACATTAATGTGGGCATTAAATATTTTACATAAAATGGGTGAATACGGTACAACCCAGATATTATCCAAAGTTTGGACCACCCCAATGCGATTCTGAATTGTAACACTTTTACCACCATCTTCGGGTGCTCTTCGTCTGTACAAAGGGTAACCTTTATTATTGTGCACTGTTTCCTTTAGCAGCTCCCGGGGAAATTTTTTTGTACATTCTCCATTTTTCATGCAAGGTGATGCTGGATTGCGTGCTCCACAGGGACCATGAACCATGTTTCTGACTACGGTATCGTGCAAATCCTTATCTTGTTCTGGATCCGGAATCTCGGCGCTTATTATGTTATCTATTTGATTGGGACGCAGCTTTTCTTGCAACCAAATAAGAAAATGCACATGTGGCAGTCCTCGTTTCTGCCATTCAATGGAATTCATGTGGCACTGGACGTTTCCAAATACTTTTCCCTTTGTAATAACATTCATTTGTTTTTGAACCTTTAAACGAAACACACGGGCAACTAAGTCATGTCGGTCAGTAGCTCTTTGCCCGAGCATTAGCTCTTCTGTTATTTCCTTCCATGAGGGATTGCAGGTGAAAGTTACGAATAGGTCAGGCCTGCCGTAAGTGCGCACATAGGCGAAAGCGTCTTGTGTGTATTCATGCAGATAGCGGGGGCTGTTCACAAAAGTAGAGGGAAGAATAACCATTCTGCCTAAATCGTTGGGGCTTATATTACCATCCGTGCTAATCGCATCTTGCAGGTGAATGTAATTTTCAGCTCGCAGTTTTTTCTGGTTTAAAGAAATGTAACGAAGACGTTCACTCTCTACTTTGATGTACATATCTACTAAAAATTGGTGAAAGAGCTGTCTTGACCGTGGAAGGAGGTTAAAGTCATTTTCTCGAAGCATCATGTGATAGGCGTAAAAATCCATGCATGAAACTTTTTTATTGGGAACTGGCTGTTTTGTAGTGGGATTAATGAGTGGAATATTAAAATGGTATCCCGACTCTCCCTTGCTAAAAATTAATGGGTACTGCAAAGCATCATAAAACTTATGAGTATCGGCTACACGTGTAAGTGTATTATCGTGTGCTCGTAACACTATGTCTCGTGAAGAGAACTGGTCGCCACTCACCACGACAGCAACTTCATTAATTGTCAGTGCATTATAGCACCTCTCATGTTCGCCACGTGGAGTTCGATCAGCATGGATGACAACCTTATAATCTTCTTGACGCCAGTTCTCTATTGCGGTTTTAAAGGTATTTATCAAAATGTTGTGTTTATGTAACATTCTTTGAAATTTTAATACCGTATCTCTTTCAACTCCTTGAATGTATAAGCAACGACGGTTTACTTCATTTTCTTCATCACCCATGAAATAAACTTGCAAGAATTTATGGTGTTCGTTCTCTGTTGGAAAAAGTGAACCAATTTGATGATATATCTGACCTTGTACGGTAAAGTTTGGCGAAAACCCGGGCATTCTTATCTCCTTATCTACTCCAAAAGATGTCATTTGAAAGCATGAGTTATACTTTCTAATTCTATTTAAAAAGTGCCGTGATTCATTTGCATCATATAAATATAGAGTTTTCAGAGGCTGTTCTGGTTCACCAAGTAAAGGAAGGGAAACTTTGCCATTAGAACAACACATCCCTGCGGTCTCATCTTTCCATTTTAAAGCATCACAAAACTGGCATTTTTTATTCATCAAACCAACAACAATTAAAGTATGATTTTTGTAATCAATTAAAGGATCGTATTCAAATCCGGAATTATTAAATAAGGACCAACTGTTACGCATAAAAGTTCGTCGGCATTCGGTTTGCATTTCTGCATGAACGATTCTTCTCGCCTGCGAATCTTGTGTAGTTTCTGTGACTCTAATGGCTGCCTGCCGCTGGGCTTGTTCGTCTAAACGGAGCTGAGTTTGAAGGGGCGTCTCAGTAGCTCTCAAAGCTCTCTGGCGTTCATCTTGCTCATCTAGACGGAGCTGCGTTTGATGAGGCGTCTCAGTTGCTCTCAAAGCAGCTTGGCGTTCAGCTTGTACATCTAAACGGATCTGCGTTTGAAGGAGCGTTTCAGTAGCTCTCAGAGCTCTCTGGCGTTCGGCTTGTTCCTCTAAACGCAATTGTGTTTGAAGGGGCGTCACAGCTGCTCTCATAGAAGCCTGGCGGGTGGCTTGGTCCTCCAGTCTTTTCTTTCTTTGATAACGTGTCTCATCAGCTCTCAAATCAGTTTGTTGCTCCATTTGTTCTTGCCTCCTTAATTCGGCATGAACGGAGGGTTCTTGGGATCGAGCAATTTTAGCTGCCCGGGCTCGCAATGAGCTCCTAGATAGGTTAGAATTACGTTTGCGAGGCATTTCAAAATAGAAAAAGGAAAAAACTGTTTTTTTTAAGAAAAAAAATATTTCTAACCTAAAAATTAAAACAGACACACTATTACCTTAAGGTAAAAAAGTAGAACCAGAATTAAAATAACTAACCTAATAATAATAAATGAAAAACTATCGCTCAAAGAGAAAAAAAAAGGAAAAATAAAAACTGAAAACGTAAAACAATTACTATATTATTAAAATAGGACTAAACACAGATAAATAGACGGTAACAAATCAATGTTTGTAAACAAATGAATCGCAAACATGTATTGCTATTTCCCAACTCCTTTTCTTCTCTTTCTCCAAGCTTCATAGCCATAGATAAACAAAACGATACCACATTAGTTAGTACATTCTATAACACAAATCGATACCGCATTTTAAAGTAAAAATAATGTTTTTATTTGATATACCAATACCAATAATACCAAACTTCTTACGATTACCATAACGGGGTGAACAGACAGAGCTTAATTAGCTGAATATAATCATTTTTAATCATTTTAAGATAGATATGCCTAAAATAACTCGGGAACAGATTTTTATTCGGGATATCAGATTTTCTTCTGGGATACCGCAGGTCCCTTTTTCTGTACTCCAGGCATCATGTTGCAATTAATTTATTCATATCAGTAGGCCGAGTTGTTAAGCCAGACGACCGTCTAACAGTTATTTTTTTTCTATCCGTCAGGAACAGTACTTTTTTCTGGATGAAAGGTACCCTATGTCCTTTTCTGTACCCATGATAACGTGTATGCGAAATTTCATGATGATCGGTCCAGTAGTTTAGGCGTGAAAGCGTAACAAACAATAACAAACAAACAAACAAACTCACATTCGTATTTTTTCTGGATGAAAGGTACCCTATGTCTTTTTCTGTACCCATGACAACGTGTATGCGAAATTTCATGATGATCGGTCGAGTAGTTTAGGCGTGAAAGCGTAGCAAACAATAACAAACAAACAAACTCACATTTGCATTTTTTCTGGATGAAAGGTACCCTATGTCTTTTTCTGTACCCATGACAACGTGTATGCGAAATTTCATGATGATCGGTCGAGTAGTTTAGGCGTGAAAGCGTAACAAACAATAACAAACAAACAAACAAACAAACTCACATTCACATTTTTTCTGGATGAAAGGTACCCTATATCCTTTTCTGTACCTATGACAACGTGTATGCGAGATTTCATGATGATCGGTCAAGTAGTTTAGGCGTGAAAGCGTAGCAAACAATAACCAACAAACAAACAAACAAACAAACTCACATTTGCATTTTTTCTAAATGAAAGGTACTCTATGTCCTTTCTGTACCCATGACAACGTGTATGCGAAATTTCATGATGATCGGTCGAGTAGTTTAGGCGTGAAAGCGTAACAAACAATAACAAACAAACAAACAAACTCACATTTGCATTTTTTTCTGGATGAAAGTTACCCTATGTCTTTTTCTGTACCCATGACAACGTGTATGCGAAATTTCATGATGATTGGTCTAGTAGTTTAGGCGTGAAAGCGTAACAAACAATAACAAACAAACAAACAAACAAACAAACTCACATTTGCATTTTTTCTGGATGAAAGGTACCCTATGTCCTTTTACATACCCATGACAACGTGTATGCGAGATTTCATGATGATCGGTCGAGTAGTTTAGGCGTGAAAGCGTAACAAACAAAAAACAAACAAACAAACTCACATTCGCATTTATAATAGTTAGGATTACTCTATGGCATTGGAGAATTATTGCGTTAAGACTTAAGTAGTATTTGCATACAACTAAAGCTCACAAAATTGTATTAATATATTTGCAAATATCTCAGAAACTGTTGCTTTTATAAAAATATATGTCAAATAAAAGTTTTTTATTTCTAATAGTCCTACAATTTTGCAATGATAAGTTGCTTAGGTTCTCAAAAGTTGTGGAGATACGGAAATTAACGCTTCTGTAAAGTACCCTAAAAATCATTTTCATAGGAAAATGAAAATAGCCAGTTTATTTATAATCTTAATCAACGACTAGATACGAATTTTAATCAAAATCGTTTGAGCAGATTTTGAGAAAACCAAATTTTTCTCTTTTCGCCCTTCAGTAAACTACCCTTAATTTTAAGTTTTTATAGACACACAGACAGACGGCATTGCAAAGACTATTATTAGGGTTCGGGGAGGGTGGGGGGGGGGTCATGAGACGTATACATCCATCAACATTTCAGGTTAGTTTTTTTTACGGTCACAATACTTAAACTTTAATGTCCAAAAAGTTAAAAAAATTCATATAATTGCGTATAGATTGAAAGTTATTGATTTTATAAAAATATGTTTCGGATAAATATCTGTATTATAAATATATATACATATTTGTAATGCTAAGTAATTTCATATCCCAAATAGTTTCGGAGCTATTATAAGAAATGTTAATTGATGCATCAAACCGGAGCCCTTAAAGCCATTTTGCCGAAATATTGAGGGTAGCCATTTTGTTTGTAATATTTATTAATGTTTATAAATGAAATTTAATCAAAATCGTTTGAGCCGATTTTGAGAAAATCGACTTTTTCTCTTTTTGCCCTTCAGTAAACTACCCTTAATTTTAAGTTTTAATAGACACACAGACAGACGGCATTGCAAAGACTATTATTTAGGGTTCGGGGGGTCATGAGACGTCGAAATCCATCAACATTTCAGGTTAGTTTTTTTTACGATCGCTATACTTAAGCTTTAATGTCCAAAAAGTTAAAAATATATATATAATTGCGTATAGATTAAAAATTATTGATTTTATAAAAATATGTTTCGAATAAAATATTTGTATTATAAATATATATACATATTTGCAATGCTAAGTAATTTCATATCTCAAATAGTTTCGAATCTATTATAAAAAATGTTAATTTACGCATCAGACCGGAGCCCTTAAAGCCATTTTGCTGAAATATTGAGAGTAGCCATTTTGTTTGGAATATTTATTAATGTTCATAAATGAAATTTATCAAAATCGTTTGAGCCGATTTTGAGAAAATCAACTTTTTCTCTTTTTGCCCTTCTGTAAACTACCCTTAAATTTAGGGGTAGATATCCAATTCCAAAAGCCCTCGGGGCAACCCTATGAAAACCCTAGATATCAAGTATCAGCTCTATCGGTAAAATAGTTTAAGCTCTAGTTGGAGGTATAGACAGACAGATAAACAGACAGACGGAAATTCAAAAACCACTTTTTCGGATTCAGGGAGTCATGAAACATCAAAATTCATCAAAATCTCGAGTTCTATTTTTTTGACGATCACCATACTTTCTCTACCTGTAAGATAGAGAGAAAGTAAAAACATCAACTTCTTGAAAGACTTACTTATTTGCATACTCTATGGCATTAGAGAATTAATGCTTTCACACTTAAGTAGTATCTCTTCACAAATAGAGCTGACAAAATTGTATAAATATATATGGCAATATCTCCGAAACTATTAGTTTAAAAACATTTTATTTTGGATAAAAGTTTTTTTTATTTTTAATGGTACTAAAATTTTAGAATAATAAGTTATTCAGTATTTCAAATAGTTGTGGAGATATAAAAATTTTTGCTTTTATAAAGAACCCTAAAACATATTTTCATAGGAAAAGAAAAAAAAAAATTATTTAGCATCTTAATCAACACCTACATACGAAATTTAATCAAAATCATTATAGTCAATTTTGAGAAAATAGAATTTTTCTCTTTTAACCCTCAAGTAAACTTCACTTAATTTTAGGCAGACACAGAGATAGATGGCATTGCAAAACCATATTTTATGGTTATGGTTTTATGGTTGCATCGTTATCCATCAACATCTTGTGTTAGATTTTTTTTGACTGTCGTTATAATTTACCTTAAAAATTTTGGGAAAGTTAAAAAATATATAGATTTGCGTATAGCTTGAAAACTATTGGTTTAAAAAAATATATTTCATGGAAACGATGTATATTATAAATAGATCTACATGTGTGCAATGATAAGTAGTTTCATATCTCAAAAATATACGAAAATAAAATTAAAAATAGAATTTAGGCTGACAATTTTTTAGCCCAATCGGTAAAAAAGTTTAAGCTCTAGCCCGAGTTACAGAATGACAGACAGATGAACATACAGTATTGAGAAAACCACTTTTTAGGACTCGGTGGGTCATGAGACGTCGACATACATTGAAATCTCGAGTTCAATTTTTTTTACGATCACAATACTTTCTATACTTGTAAGGTAGCGAGAAAGTAAAAATATTGATACTGGGTCCACAAGGGTCAACACTTCGTATTAAAATGTCGACTTCCAGTTTGACATTTTTTAAATTTGATTAGGGGTTGCACATCTTGTGGCTATTGCATTACTATTAAATTCCTCATTTATAAATTTTGACCAATAAAATAGGTAAATATTGACTTTTGAATCCAAAACTATAGAGATAGATCATTGCTGTAAAAAACATTTTCCCTAAGAGGTTGAAAGAAAGATAACATACAATTTTTGAGAGACTTATTTATTTATTACTCTATGGCATTAGAGAATTATTGCGTTATAATTAAGTAGTATCTTTTTACAACTAAATCTCACAAAATTGTATTAAAATATTTTCCAATATCTCAGAAACTGTTAGTTTTATAATAATATATTTCATATAAAAGTATTTTATTTTTAATAGTACTACAATTTGCAATGATAAGTTATTTAGTATCGCAAATAGTTGCGGAGATACGGAAATATCTACTTCTGTAAAGTACTCTAAAAGTCATTTGAACGGGAAAATTAAAATATCCAGTTTATTTATAATTTTGCTCAACGCCTAGATACGAATTTTAATCAAAATCTTTACAGCCGATTTTGATAAAATAATTTTTTTTCTATTTTCGATTTTTATATCAAACTGCTCTTAATTTTTAGGCTAAAAAACACACAGATAGACGGCATTGCAAAGACCACGTTATAGGGTTCTGGGTCTCATAAGAAGTTGACATCCATCAACAATTCTGGTTAGTTTTATTTTTACGATCGTAATACTATACCTTTAGTGTTCGAAAAGTTAAAATAACATATATTTGCGTATAGCTTGATAGTTATTGGTTCTATAGTAATATGTTTCATATAAAATATTTGTATTATAAATCGATCTACATATTTGTAATGATAAGTAACTCTCAAATACTATTGGAGATATGAAAAAAAATGAGTATTAACGCTTTTGACGGGAGCCCTTAAAACTATTTTACCGAAATATTTAGAGTAGCCATTTTGTTTGAAATATTTATAAATGTTTTGATATTAAATTTAATCAAAATTGTTTAAGCCGCTTTTGAGTAAATCGACTTTTTTCTTTTTGCCCTTCAGTAAACTACCCTTAATTTTAGGGTTGAATATCCCATTCCAAAAACCCCTTGGGGCAACCCGATGAAAACCTTAGATACCAAGTTTTAGGCTTATCGGTAAAATAGTTTAGGCTCTAGTTGGAGGTACAGACAGACAAAAATACGGACATTCAAAAACTACTTTTTTGGATTAGATTCATAAAAATCTCGAGATAGATTTTTTGACTATCACAATAATTTCTCTACATTAAAGATAGCAATAGTGTAATAACAGGTCTCAGTCAACTGGAAGTGCAAATATGGGAGGGGTTAACTATGCTAGAGCCATTTAAATAATGTAGAGTAGGTGACGTATGATAGTGACGTCACAAAGAGTATGACGTGTATAATTCAGGTTTAAATGAATTATTATATTCTTTGACGTCATAAGAATGTAACGTTTGATTCTGACGTGTATAAATCATATTTGAATAATTATATTCTATGCCGTCATAAGAGTGTGAGATTTGATTGTGACGTGTATAAATTAGATTTGAATGTGTTTTTATATTCTGTGACGTCACAAGAGTATGACATCTATTAATTGAATATAATAGTTTTGAATGAATTATAATATTTATCCTAAACATCGCAAAAATCACCGTATCTACCAATACTGTGATTGTTATATTTATTAATGATGGCAATATTTAGATACATTTAAAAGTGTTATAAAACTTAGTTATATAAATAAGTTCTATAACTCAATCCAATGGGAGGTATAAGAAACACTATATCCATAATTGTTGTCATGTTTATTAATAACGTCATATTTAGGTTGACTCTATAGAGGTAAAGACTATATTTAAAATAAATGGTACGGCGCACCGCACAGACTTTCTTTCTCTTTCTATAAACTCGTAAGATTTCTGAACGGAATAATGTACCCTCCGTCGAGATCGAAAGGTAGCAACTTGTTGGCTAAACGCCCGCGCGGTATGCTACACCTCCACACATCACTGCAGAATAGTTTGCCTAGCTACGCCCGAGGCCGGATTTAAAGAAAGCCTTAAGTCCTTAAACTATTTCTTGACTGTTTGAAAGGAGTGATGGGGAAGGAGAAATTTCTTTTAGAGATGTTCAAATGGTTTGATCTACTAAATTAATTCTATCTTTTTGTTCCCTTCCTAATAGAATCAATTATTCGTTACATACCTAGTTAATTAATTATGTTTGGTCTCAATAATATATGGCCTGGCTTTTTTTTTTTTTTTTTTGCTGTTTAAGATTTATCCAAACCACACAATATTTTGGCAGCAGTGCTACCCACATTTATTGGTTTTACATGGTAACATAAAGCAGGTCTCCCCCTTTTCAGAATCTTAATTACTGTGACTAGCTAATTATGAATTTATTAATGATTAATTATTATATTCTACACATGTAGCTCAAATAACAAATTGAATCTTAAAGATTTTTCTTTATTTTTAGGACACTGAGTTAAAAAAAAAATCATATAATTTAAGGGTCCCAATTCTGATTTAAAATATTTTATACAATTTCCGGATAGACCAAAAAAAATTTTTTTTATAAAATCTTATCCATTGGACATATTTTATTTATAAAATGGAATTTATTTGTTTCTTCAACGTTATTATGACTGTTTATAGCTTTGTGGGACAATAGTTATATTCCATAATTTATTTAATGTTACTATAATGGCCACAATATAAATATTGGTAAAAAGTTTTGATAAATATTTATTTTAGAAAAATTGTAGTTTAATAAAATTTACGTTGATGGACATTTTCTAATAAATTTCATGTTTAATTTTTTTTTGTCAAATCTGTTTTTTTACTAAATCCATTCTGGAAATCCAAATAATAAAACTAGCAATTTCATATGCAAGTATTAATATAATATAAGAGAATGGAGGTTTAAATAAATGAAAAGCAAGGAGAAGTATTGTATTTGGTTTACGAGCTTAAAAACAATTTAAATGATATCTCTATTTTTTTTAAAGTTTGGAATGTAGATATCTTTTAGTAATAAAATATTGTAGTTCTGTACAGTTTTTAAGAATTTATGGGTGTTGGCAAAGATACCTGGAAATGGGTAACCAATTGTGGTGAATTTATTTATATTCACTCGGATGTCTGCTAAGTGAGGATCTATCATACATACAGTCAGCGTTTGAGTTTCCGTGAAAGAAACGGCCGGATTTATTTATATCTGTAACTTAGGACCTCTGGAACCACTTAACCAATTGCGGTGCGGTTTTTACTTTTATACTGGCCAAATATCCAGACATATTTTAGGATTATTTGTGTATAATTAAGTGTTTCGGTGTGAGTCCCGGTGGATGGCAAGCCGATATTTTGTATACATTTATGGAACCACATAATTACTGTGGTGTAATTTTTATTATTCTCTAGAGTATTATTCTAGGCATTTTTTAAGTATAATAATTGGGTGTTTTGGTGTGAGTCACGGTGAATTGCAGCCAGATATTAGGATTTATATATATATGGAACCACTTAACCGATTGCAAATTTTTTTTGTAGGATATTTCTCCAGGCATGTTTTAACATGATATAATCAGGTTTTTTGTTGTGAGTCTTGGTGAAGGACCAGCCGGATATTTGTGTATATCTTTGGAGCAGATAACCGATTTCAATGTAGTTTATTATAGTCCATAGAATATTAACCAGGCAGATTTTAGCATGATATACTTCAGTTTTGTGGTTCGAGTCCCTGTTTAAGTTTCGGATGAATGTTGTATATATGTTATCTAGGATATTTATAACTATATAAACAATTGCATTGCAGTTTTTTTTAACTATGTAGTATTTATGTTTTAACATTAGTTTAATCAAGTGTTTTTCTATGAGTCCCTGGAAATGCTGAGAGGTCTAGTGATAATGGATTTTGTGGGTCAGCTGGAAGATGAAATTTCATTCTTCCATGAAGGGGATAATAGTCCAGAGTTAACTATAGGAGAATATTTATATGTAACATAATATTACCTATTTCAACCACCTCAACTACTTATCCGGGCTACACGCCTAAAATAATTTTTGTGGGAAGTAATGTAAGCGATACAAATTAAAGAAGATGTAATCACATTTTCTTGGAGGGAAGTTGGGGAAACAATTTTTGGAAAGGTCCCTGATAATTCTAGGCCAGGATTAGAACCCTGTTTCAACAATGAAAATGGATCATATGAGAAAATATGTGTCCGCGTTTATACCGATTCAGTAGAATATAAATTATTTACGGTATTTCCTAGAATATATATTTTAATTTGTTATTCTGTTTACTTTAAAATATTAAATATTTAATTTTGTGTATGTTTAGAGTAGATATTACACGTGTCTATAGGCTATTATTTTGGGCATGCTCTTTTAATTTCAATCAATAATATTTCTATTACAATGAGATTACAAACAACTCTCAGACCCACTACGGTGGTGTAGTTAGCTAACGCGCTAGTTTCGTGTTATGCTAGACTGACGAGGACGGGGAAATTGAGGTTCGAATCTCGCTCGTGTGAACTGAGGGTGGTTTTCCCTAAATTGTTTTCCACTCTCCCCCCACGCAAATGCTGGTTAACTTCCTCTAAATTCACCCTTACCAATTCCTTATTCATTATATTAATTAGTAAATAGGCCTATTACCAGAACGGGTAGTAAGACACGTTGCTAAAAAAACACATTAACTCTCAACAAGAATGTGTATGCAATTCCTTTAAATAATCTTTCCTTGTCCTATTGATTTAAGATTGACTATATTATGATTATTTGAGAAACAGTGAAGTTTTGCTGGCATTCAAACATATTAATAATAGTTCGTTCTGTGTGTGCTAGCTGGCCGTGAAGGTCCGACTATAGCGTAGAGTAGTTAAAAGGCGCTTGTCTAAAAGGTCAGTTGGATCAGCTTATTCACTTTAGCAAGTAATACACTAACAAAATACTGACCGTTTCAAATGCAGTTAACATTCACACGTCTTCTAAACATTTACGTCTTGCAGTAAGCCAACAGCTATTACTCCTTCCAAATTAATTTCAAGAACAAATAAATGATGTATTTTGTTATATGTTAAAATCTCATACGCCTCAAATAATTATTGATTACCTTTATAATAATAATATTAATAATAATATAATAATAATAATAATAATAATAATAATAATAATAAATGCTTTCGAAACCTATAATTCTACAAAAAAAGATTTATAGATTTATTGATGTGTAAGATTGTGTGACAGTTTACCTTAAACGATCGCATGTTTATCTAATGGACTAATGTTCCCAGGTTCGATTCCTGATATAACGGAACTTTTATTTTTAGTGATATGATTGTTTCCCCTTTCAAAATGATGAGTTTGATGGACGGGGGGTAGAGGTTGTGTATTTTCAAGTTTTAAGATAGAACCGAAGTAGTGGTGTGATTTTATCAGTCAGTTCAGAAAATGCACGTTAAAAAACTTCAAATACATTTTTAACATGAAACCTTGGATGCTACGCTGTTCTATAAGTGAGATAGTTTATTAATTATTGAATAAAATAAGAAAACTAAGAGGTGACCTGGTGGTCTATGGGTAAGGTCTCAGACTTCTGTGCTGAGGGTCCGGGGTTCAATCCTTGGTACCGGCACAGATTTATCTGATTGCCAAACCCTTCCTTCACCTCTGACAAGGTGTGTATTAATCACAGCTTGTGAATGGGAGGAATGCCAGGCCTCCACCGTGGTTCGGATTCCACGTTAAACTGTAGGTCCTCCATTTCATCTCACAATCACCCTACCATTACACATTAACGTAAGTGCGTATAACCCGAACGGGTAGTAAGACGCGGTGCTAATAATAATAATAAATACAATTTTGCCTAAGACCGAATGCCTGATACACCACATCCAACAGTAGTTCATGAAGTGTTACAAGGCAAACTCATAGAAAAATTTATATTTTAGGCACAACTCAAATTCAAACATGATTTCTTAAACCACTCCCTTGAATCGTAGCCAAGAACGATACTAATTAGTAAGAACCTTACAGTAAAGTAATAGTCGCAAAATGGTCTAGGGGTAAGGTATCGGATTTCTACGCTGGGAGTTCGGGGTTCAATCCTCGGTCGTGGCACAGATTAATCTGATTGCCAAACCCTTCCTTGACATCTGACAAGACGTGTATTGATCTCATCTAGTGAATATGTGGAATACCAGGCATTCACCATGGTTCGGATCCCACGTTAAACTGCAGGTCCTCCATTTCATCTCACAATCACCCTACCATTACACATTAGTGTAAGTAAATACAACCCGAACGGTTAGTAAGACGTGGTGTTAATAATGCTAATAATATTATACAGTCGCAAAGAAAACTAAATAGCAGTCGTCAATTCATTCAACGTGGTGAAAATATTTTTATTTAGAGACGTTATCCATAATATTTACTTTAATCCTTTTTTTAATATGTCAATATTCAAACTACCCTGCCAAATTTTCTCGTTTATAGAATAAAATAACAGGCTATGTTAAAGTCTTATAAAAACGTGATTTGCAAGGACAGTATAAGAAATAAACAAAAACCGACAATGAGAGAATGGTGTCAGATAATAAACAGAATATAGGTAAATAAGATTGATGAACAATTATTTTCAAAATAATGAGGTATTTCATGTGCATACATTTTAACAGAAGAAACCCAATCAGGATTCAAGCCCTGACTTTCTTGTCACAGGCAAAAAAAAAAAATCAAACTTATTTAAACCTGACATCCAAGATAGTTTACACCTTGTCTTCCTCACACTTCTTCATATAAGATCCTCCCCTATCGCCACTCCTTATTTCGACCCTCCTTGAAAATGATCATATCTAATACCACCTTGACTCTGGAAGCCTAGCCTGTAACATCCAATTGAATAACTACACTCTAAACTATCGAAACGCATGGCTGGAGAGGGCATCGCATATAGTGTGTTTGGTGAAGGCAGGGCCTATTATACCACAGAGCAAGATTGTTCGCTGTAGGCCTACTCATTTCACGGCAGCAACCAATAAGCACTGACTCGAAGGCCAAACAAAACAAACTCAAAAAATATCATTTAGTAACAGGATTAAGCCACTTCGGTGGTCACATGTTCTAAGACGCTACTCTCGCAATAGACTAGATTAACAATGACGGGGATATCCAGGTTCAATCCCGGTCGGGTTCACTGAGAGGGTTTTTTCCTTAATGGTTTTCAACTCTCCATTCACGCAAATGTGGGAACACTATCTGTAAATCAGCCTTACTCAGAATTGAAAAATTAAATTAAATAGCCTACAGGCGTAAAATCCGAATGGGTATGGTGCAGCACTAAAATATATATACATATATAATTATATATATATATATATATTATTTGTTTCTGGACCATCATAATACGGAGTTGTCTAAACTTACATATTAATATATTGCTTCCTTGAAAAAAAGAATAAGCACATTTAAAGTGCTCTATGCCATAGTAAAGATTTAGTAAATAAACAAAACATTAAACATTAAATTTATTTTAAAATGATAATCAACGTAAATCTTATTTAATTACAATTTATCTCAATCAAAGTATTTATCAAAACTGTTACCAATAGTTATATATAGGTAACATTAAATAAAGTATGTAGTCGAACTATAGCGCCACAAAGTTATAGTCAGTCATAATAACGTTGAAGAAATATATAAACTCACTTTACACTAAAATATACCCAATGGATAATATTTTATCTAATCTCTTTTTTTTTCTACCCGAAAATAATATTAAATATTTTAAACTAGGTTTGGGACCCTTAAATTATATACGTTTTTTTACCTCATCATCTTAAAAATAAAGTAAAAATATTTTAGATTTAATATGTTATTTGCACTACATGTGTGGAATATATTAATTAATCGTTAATAAATTCATAGTTAGCTATTCACAGTAATTAAGATTCTGAAAAGGGAAGACTTGCTTAATCTTACCATGTAAAACCAATAAATGTGGGTAGCACTGCTGACAAAATAATATGCGCTGTGGTTAAATCTTTAACAGCTAAAAAAAAAGATCCAGCCCATATATTAATGAGACAAAACATAATTAATTAAGTATGTAACGAATAAGCCTTGATCTGAAATCCAAATAACCTGCACCAAGTGCACAATTGATCCATAATAATGCATATATTTAAGATGCGTAATGAATGAAAGCTAGCCAAACAACGCATATTATTAAGTCATTGAAATATTGCTGAAACATTTTTTTACTAACTATTATGGTTCCCTGATAAAGTTAGTTATATTTAATATAAATGAGTACACCTTAGTTTTCTTATTTTCTTCAATAAGTAATAATCGATCTCACTTAGAGAGCAGCGTAGCATCCTAAGGTTTTATTTTTAGAATTTATTTGAGGTATTTAACGTGCATTTTCTGAACCTACTGATAAAAACAGCACAAGACTTTGATACTATCTTAAAACTTGAAAATACTCAACATCGCCATCCCATTAGTTCATTACTTTAAAAGGAGAAACACACATTTCACTAAATATAAAACTACCGCAATGTAGGAATTGAACCTGAGATCCTCAGTTTAGTAAAAAAAAACAAGCTATCGATTGTGCTAAGAGTTCCACCATCTTACCGTTAAATAAATCTGTAATTCGTGCTCTTGTAGGATTCTTTGTTTAGAACAAAATTCTAATAATAATAATAATGTAACCTATAATTATTTGAGTATTATGAGATTTTAACATATAAGTTGTAGTGCAGACTACAAAATACATCATTTATTTGTTCTTGAAACTAGCTTGGAAGGAGTAATAGCTGTTGGCTTACTGCAAGACATAACTGTTTAGAGGATGTATGAAAGTTAACTGCATTTGAAACGGTCAGTATTTTGCTAAAGTGAATAAGGGGATCCAACTGACTTTTTAGACAAGCGCCATTTAACTATTTTACGCTAAACTCAGACCTTCACGGCCAGCTAGCACACACAGAACGAACTATTCATTAATATGTTTGAATACCAGGAAAACTTCACTGTTTCTCTGATAACCTCCTTCATATAGTCAATCTTAAATCAATATACCAAAGAAGAGTATTTAATGGAATTGCATACACATTCTTGTTTAAAGTATTTTAAATTTTAGCACCACGTCTTACTACTCGTTCGGACAATACGCTTAAGTACTAATTATTCTAAAGGATTAGGAATTGGGGCGGTTGAATTTAAAGGAAGTGAACCCTCATTTGAGTGGAGGAAACGTGGAAAACCATTGAGGAAAAAATTCGCCCCAGTTCACTCGAGCGAGATTCGAACCTCGATCTCCCCGTCCTTGTCAGTCTAGCTCAACACGAAACTAGCGCGTTATTTATCTTCACCACCAAGTTAGGTCTGAGATTTGTTGATAATCTCATTGTAGTAAAAACATTATTGATTGAACTTAAAAAAGAAAGCCCCAAAATAATAGATTCTAGACCAGTGTGATATCTGCTCGAAATACCTACAAAATTAAATATTTGATACTTATAGTAAACATAATTACAAAGTAAACTAAATATTCTAGGAAATGCCTTAAATGATTTATTTTCTACTGGATCGGTGGTCACGCGGACAAACAAATTTTCATATGGTCCATTTTCAGTGATGGATGAAACAAGGTTCTCATACTGACCGGACATATTGAGGGACATTTTCCTACATTGTTAACCAACTTCCCTCCTAGCAAATATGGTTACATACTCTTTAATTGGTATCTTCTTCATCACTATACCACAATAATTATTTAAGTCGTGTAGCCCAGATGAGTATCAGAGGTGGTTGAAATAGGTAATATTATATTACATATAAATATTCTCTTATAGTTCACTCTGAATTATATTATCCTCTTCGCGGAAGAGCGGAATTTAACCTTCCAGTTAACCCACAAAATCCATTATTGCTAGGCCTGTCAGCATTTCCAGGGACTCACAACATAACATTTGATTAAACTAATGGTAAAACCTGCCTGGATATAAATACAACATAATTGAAAAAAAACTGCAATGCAATCGCTTATGTGGTTATAAATATCCCAGATAACATATATTCAACATCCATCCGAAACTTTAACAGGGACTCGAAACCCAAGAACTAAGTATTTCATACTTCAATTTGCCTGGTTAATATTCTACAGAATATAATAAACTACCTCAGAATCGGTTTGCTGTTCCAGAGATATACACAAATATCCGGTTCGTCCTTCACCGAGACTCACAACACAAAACCTGATTATATCATGCTAAAACATGCCTGGAGAAATATTCTACAAAAAAAGAAAAACTACTCCCCGCAAACAGTGAAGTGGTTCCATAGATATATACACATATCCAGCAGACACTTCACCGGAACTTACACCAAAACACCCGATCATAATTACTATACTAAGAAATACTTGGATAAATACTCTACAGAATAATACAAATTACACCACAGTAATTATGTGGTTCAATAAATGTATACAAACAATCGTCTGGCCCTTCACCGGGACTCACACCGAAACACCTGACTATACACAAATAATGATAAAAACTGCCTAAATATTGGTCCAGTATTAAAGTAAAAACCACACTGCAATCAGTTAAGTGGTTCCAGAGATCCTAAGTTACAGATATATACAAAACCGGCCGTATTTTTAACGGAGATTCAAACCCTGATTGTATGTATGCTAGATCCTCCCTTAGCAGACATCCTAATGAATATAAATACACGCACTACAATCGGTTATAAAGTTCCAGGTATCTTTGGCAACAGGCAGACATTTTTAAAAACGGTACAGAACTTACATTATTATTTTACTTAAAGATATTTACATTCCAAACCTTAAAAAAGCATATATATCATTTAAAGTGTTTTTAAGCTCGTAAACAAAAAAAAAATTCTCTCTGCTTTTCATTCATTTAAACCTCCTCACTCTGATATTATATTAATACTTGCAGATGACAAAACCAGTATTATGGTTTAGATTTACAGAATTTATTTAGTAAAAAAACAGATTTGATAAAAAACAGTAAGAGTTAACATTATACATTTAATTTATTAGAAAATGATAATAAACGTAAATCTTAATAAACTACAACTTTCTCAATCAAATTATTTATCAACACTTTTTACTAATAGTTATATTGTGGCCGTTTTGGTAACATTAAATAAGGTATGGAATCGAACTATGGTACCACAAAGTTATATAGACAGTCATTATAACTTTGAAGAAACAAATAAATTTCACTTTTATAACTAAAATATGTCCAATGGATAAGATTTTATCTAATCTTTTTTTTTTGTCTACCCGGAAATTGTAAAAAATATTTTATATCAGGATTGGACCCTTAAATTACATAATTTTTTAAAACTTAATGTCCTAAAAATAAAGTAAAAATCTTTTATATTCAATTAGTTATTTGCACTACATGTGTATAATATAATAATTAATCATTAATAAATGCATAATTAGCTATTCACAGTAATTAAGATTCTGAAAAGGGGGAGACCTGCTTTATGTTACCATGTAAAACCATTAAATGTGGGTAGCACTGCTGCCAAAAATGAGGTATTTTACAGCTAAAAAAAAAAGTCAGGCCATATATTAATGAGACAAAACACAATTAATTAACTAGTTATGTAACGAATAATTGATTCTATTAGGAAGGGAACAAAAAGGTAAAATTAATTTAGTAGATCAAACCATTTGAACATCTCCAAAAGAAATTTCTCCTCCCCCATCACTCCTTTCAAACAGTCAAGAAATAGTTTAAGGACTTAAGGCTTTCTTTAAATCTGGCCTCAGGCGTAGCTAGGCAAACTATTCTGCAGTAATGTGTAGAGGTGTAGCATACCGCGCGGGCGTTTAGCCAACAAGTTGCTACCTTTCAATTTTGACGGAGTGTACATTGTATCAACACCACTCCACATAAGAACACACATAAAATAATATACAAAGATATAGAATCAATGAGAAAAGAGGCGCATCTTTGTCCACCTAAGAGCATTTCAAACAGTTTAATGTTTTAAAGACCTTAATAAAATGATATTTGAACCATTTACTGACAGCTTGGAAACTCGGATCTGCTATACATGTTCCAATTTATGAAGATTACACTACTAGAGATGAATGGAGGGAAGTAGAAAGAATTCTAAGGAATCCTAAAAGTTATAAAAAAGATTAATATTGGGTCCACAAGGGTCAGCACTTTGTATTAAAAATTTCAATTTCTGGTTAAAATTTTAACATTTTATAAGGTGTTGCACATCTTCAAGTCATCGCATTGATATTTAATTATTCATTTATACATTTTGACCAATAAAAAATGTAAATATTGACTATTGAGTCTGAAATGGAGATAGATCATTGCTGTGCAAACATTTCTCCTAAGAGTTTTAAGGAAAAATAACTTACTTTTTTTAGATACTTACTTATATTTAATTACTCTATGGCATTGGAGGATTATTGCGTTAAGACTTAAGTAGTATATGTTTACAACTAAAGCTCACAAAATTGTATTAATATATTTGCAAATATCTCAGAAACTGTTGCTTTTATAAAAATATATGTCAAATAAAAGTTTTTCATTTCTAATAGTCCTACAATTTTGCAATGATAAGTTGCTTAGTTTCTCAAATAGTTGTGGATATACGGAAATTAACGCTTCTGTAAAGTACCCTAAAAATCATTTTCATAGGAAAATGAAAATAGCCAGTTTATTTATAATCTTAATCAACGCCTAGATACGAATTTTAATCAAAATCGTTAGAGCAGATTTTGAGAAAACCTATTTTTTCTCTTTTCGCCCTTTATAAAACTACTCTTAATTTTAAGTTTTAATAGACACACAGACGGACGGCATTGCAAAGACTATTTTTTAGGGTTCGGGGGGTCATGACACGTCGACACCCATCAACATTTCAGGTTAGTTTTATTTACGGTCGCAATACTTAAACTTTAATGTCCAAAAAGTTAAAAAATTCATATAATTGCGTATAGATTGAAAGTTATTGATTTTATAAAAATATGTTTCGGATAAAATATTTGTATTATAAATATATATACATTTTGTAATTCTAAGTAATTAAAAATCTCAAATAGTTTCGGAGCTATTATAAAAAAAATGTTAATTTACGCATCAGACCGGAGCCCTTAAAGCCATTTTGCCGAAATATTGAGGGTAGCCATTTTTTTATAAAAAATGTTAATTTACGCATCAGACCGGAGCCCTTAAAGCCATTTTGCCTAAATATTGAGGGTAGCCATTTTGTTTGAAATATTTATTAATGTTTATAAATGAGATTTAATCAAAATCGTTAGAGCCGATTTTGAGGAAATCGACTTTTTCTCTTTTTGCCCTTCAGTAAACTACCCTTAATTTTAGGGATGGATATCCAATTCCACAAACCCCTCGGGGTAACCCTATGAAAACCCTATATATCAAGTTTTAGCTCAATCGGTAAAATAGTTTAGGCTCTAGTTGCAGGTAAAGACAGAGAGACAGACAGACGGAAATTCAAAAACCACTTTTTCGGATTCAGGGAGTTATGAAACGTCAAGATTCATCAAAATCTCGAGTTCGATTTTTTTGACGATCACCATCCTTTTTCTACCTGTAAGATAGAAAGTAATAAGTTAAATGATTCCTACTACAAATATAGCATTTAAACTGGAGGAAAATATTATGAAAAATGAAATAGTGATACATATTATTTCACATTTTTCAATTATTATTATGAAAAAAAATACACTGTTTCAAAATTTATTATTACTATGAATAATAATACAAAGATCGTCTAGCAATGATTAATAGTCAAAATATGGGATAGTATCGGAGGGTTCGACAAACGATTTGGAGGTCAGTACATTGTCTATCAATACAGATACATTAGGATGGTTAAGATATTTTAGATGACGTGTGATATCCAAATGCTGCCGAATTATTCTCTAGTTGATTTGAAGTAGATAAACTAAGCAAATGTTACTTTCAACGCTAGTGATATCCTGTGGTCACAAACACTATCCAAGTAATTGGTTTTCATCAAATGTGCAGCTAATTGCAAGAATCGCTTCATGATTTGGAAGTGGCTCAGGCTGAATGCATTCAATTGTTCTTTTTAATTTTCAAGGTGATCACAATGTAGCTCCGAGAGAAAGCGTTCTTTATAATGAGTGTAAGAGAAAAGTGATTATTCTTTGTTAAAGATTAATTAATAAAAATGTACTTTATTAAGTATAAGCCTTGTTTAATCATAGTAATTGAAAAATTAAATATTGAATGCTATCTGTTTCAATTTTGTAATCTGTTCGAAAGATTGTGTTTCTATTTTAACACTCTTACTCTATATCTAAATTTATAGTTTTTATTAAGTGTTTACTCTTCTATAAATGTAGATATATTAATGAGGTCTCAGTTTAAAATCCCGGTTAAACCTTATATTTAAAAAATTTACCATATAAAAAAATAAGATTTTATTCAAAAGTTAGGGTTATTATAAAGTTTTTTAGTTTTAGAAAACCTTAAACAGATTCAAGTGATCACGAATTACATTGGTTATAATTCTGGCTGAACCTAGTCCTTAAAGTGAAATCTGATCCCCCCATTTTCTAATATAATATAACGTAACTTTTAAATTAATTAAAAAGATAAAATTTTACTCTCAAAATTAGTAATAGTAGGTAATAGAAATAACCTAGCACATACACATAAACAATATTTTTAAAAAACACCATATATTATGTACAATATTTTTCATTTGAAACATTTAATAAAAGTAACAAAAATAACAAACCCAACACGTATTTAAAAACAATTACGCATATCAACAATTTAAAAAATATGACTTTACACTACAGATAATTCATATATTAAATACTGTTTTTTCAACTATTTTTCCCAAACTCTTTATAAATGCTAGATAGTTATTCTACACTTGAACCAGTTAATCTAATTATTACAACATATAATAACAATTTCTTAAAGTTAAATAAAACAATAATACACATAATGTTTTCACTTGATTAAATTTCAACCATTCTAATTTTGAAAGAATTATCCCTCCCCCCATCATCATAAATTAGTGCAAAGTTTGAAGGAAATTCATTGACAAGATCAATTTGATCTTTAGTACATAGCTGTGAAATCTTTTTTGGTAGAAAAAACCTACGGGATTATCGTTCAAAAAAATAATTTACATTAATCCCTGTTCCAAATTTAATGTCCCGCCCCTCAAAAGATATAATATTTAATTTGGGATTTTCGGCTATATTTCTAAGTTAAATATAATGAGTATCGCTCTTGGCAGCATTTAATTCCTTCATAAACCTCTCCATACCCTAAAAAATGACCAAATTATATTTAAAATATATATATTTTATAAAATTACAAAAAGAGGTAAATATTTTTTAAAAGAAAATGATAAATTACAAAGATGTTAAACTAATTAAAAAAATGATACGTCACCTTGATTGTCTGGAACAGAAGTGATTTATGGTGATGGTTACTCTGTCCCTTGTGTGGGCTTATCTATGCTCGGATCACCACCTAGCTTGCAGGTTGCTTATTCTCGGATCTTCGAGTGACTCTTTGAGGACGTTGGAAGCAACGGCTTTGTTAAAGTCTAATGCCACCTCTTGCCAGTTGCGTAACCAGTCTTTATGCGTTTAAAGCCAGTCGCAGATAACTTTAACATACCGTATGTCTCCGGTCAAGCTCCAAGCGTAAGATTTTTGAAAGTGACCAAATCATCCAGAACTGCAATAATGGATCTTGTGTTGGACGTAGGACTTTTGTAAAAATTCCAATATGCAGGTGTTATTATTTAAAAATCAGTAGAACCTAACTCAATGCATCTATCGCAATCTGCGTTTTCGTCTAAAGTTGTTTTATCTCCTGTTATTGTTCTAAAATGCTCTTTCACACATTTACAAACTCCCTCTCTTATTTACTTTATCAAAATAAGAGTGGCCCATAGCACTAGTCCTATATTGACTTTCAATATGTGACGCGTGAACGCTTGAAGAGGTTTGTTAAAGCACACGTCTTTAACTGACTCTATTTTAGCAATGTTTATGGGGTTTTATATAGTAGTAATTTTACATATTGCCAACATTAAAAAAACACGATAAAATTGCGAAAACATCTGGACAAGGTAATCTATAAAACAGTCGACTCAAGGTGAGCAAAGTCTAACTTTATTTTTTTAAATAATATTACGCTGTGTTAGTTAAGGTCTGTATATTTCAGTTATATGGTGACGTAAACAAGACACGTAATATCTCAATGTGATACCACTAGTTTCGTAAAGTAAAAAACTCGCTACTGAAGCAAGCAACCACCAACGACTTACGGTCGGTCGTTGACGATTATAATAGGATAATTTATTTCTCTCAGAGTTTCATTTCTCTCTCTCATCGTACCAAGCGAAAATAAGCTGTCAAATAACAAACGTTGAGCGCTCATCTTTTGGCAAAAGTAAGTAAAATTTTATTATTATATAATCTCTCAGTTTTATTCTGAACAGTGATCAATTAATTATTTATACTAATATTTAATAATCTCTCTTTTTTTAGTGTCTAAGGAACACACTTTAAATACATTTTCAACTGACGTATCTATTGACTACCCTCAACGTTGGACGATGCTATACCCGAAAAAACCGTTTGACAACGAAACCGTATTTGTAACTACGCTGGCTCTACAAACACTGACGACAAAAACGACTCAATTAAAACACTGTTACGACTGTTAATGACATAATTTTGAAAGATATGGGTCCTGTACACCTGATCAAACCGCGAAAATTTAAAAGAAAAAGGCCTTATTGTCGTCTCCGTGATGGAGAGAGAAACTATATTATCGTATTCACTAAGCGTATGAGATTAAATAACAACACATCCGTACCCTATAGCTATAGTTGATTACTTTTTTTATCTGATTTCTAGTGACTGATGGCAGTATCATTCAGATGACGTATACTCGTTTGGAATGCGGTAGTTTACGCCAAATGCAACTGCGCAGAATTAGTTGTCCAGGCATTGACAACATTATTTAATGGAATCGTGTTTTACTTGTTCCCTTTCAAACATTATAGAACTAACAGCAGCTATATGATAATATATGAAGAATTTAATGATGACATAATTTTAAGATTATTAAGACCAGGAACGTACGTTGGAACTCCACAATCTAGTCTGGCTCTTCAATACAGGATATATGTTTTAGCCAGGGTTATAGACGAAGACTATCGTGGTGATATTTGCGTATTACTCATTAATCACGGTGACACAGTTTTTTAGAATTATAAGGGGCGATAAAATTGCTCAGCTAGTATGCAGAGTTGAAAACACTGATTCACTATCAAACACTCAGAAAGGGGAGGGAGGATTTGGATCGAGTGACACTTATAAAAGACAGTGTCATCGGTCATTGTAATTTAGTGTGATGTATAAAATCAACGCTTCCATCCTCATATACGCTTTGAAGCAGGATTTGAATCTGATATCTGCCGAAGAAATAAATAATTTGTTAATAGAATTTATTAAAGTACACGCATATAGATATATCTATCGCAATTGGGATTAACTTTCTCCCTTTGTACAGGATAAATTGAAATATTACAAATATTATTTAGAACAAACTGATGAACCCCCATCTATTAAGAAAAAGTGTGGGCAATATCAAAATTCATCGTAAACGTAACATATAACTAGGCTTTATATGTATGTACAGGCCTTTTTTATTTTACAGTTTGGATATTGGTCGGCAATGGTGGATACGACTGTTATTTGTTTTTCTTTGAACATCGGTATTGCTTCCACACGTAATACATTCTGTCATGCCATCGAAAATGTTTAATATCATCGTAGATATTCAAGGATTTAAAGATGAGAATAATACGTTCATAATTAAAGAATGTAGCGTTTTAGCTATGTGTGAAAGTGTGGTTCATCACTGAACATTTAAAGCCTCATACTCGTTTTCAAAATTACCACGTCATGTTCAAAAACAAAGCGATTGGTTCACACTAAATCATCACGGCCTACAGTGGGATGACGGTGTTATGACCCCTAATGAATTGAGTAAACTTTTAAAAAATCGCAACTCTAGATTCTTCTATAATTTATGTTAAGGTGATGAGAAGATAAAGTGTATCATTGAAATACTTGATAAAAAAAACTTGTAATTGATGCTTTAGACTTGGGCTGTCCATATTTGAAAGATCTGAACAATCATAAATACGATAAAAGCTTCAGCCATGAATTTAAAAAAAAATTAATTTGTACCTTTTCAAACGTAGACTTTCCCAGGGAATGTTTTGTCGGTGCCACTATAAATTTGCGAGTGTAATTTTCCTTTTTTGTAGATTTGAAGCGGCACTAGACGACTGCACATCGATGTCTGTGTTTGTTCACCCTTTCACACTGATATTAGCGGAACCGTCTAGTTGCGGAAAAACTACTTATGTAGAAAATTTTCTTTTAAATTTAAAACAGGTGTGCAGTGTCGCTAAATTTGATAGTATTCTATGGTGTTTCAGTAAAAACAATTCTATTCCGTCGCAATTATCTAGTCACGTCACACAACTCAAAGGTGTACCGGACAGTTTTGATTTTAAAATTAAGTATGGACCTCAACTCGTCGTGTTAGACGATTTACTGAACGAAGTCTATTCACACAAAGTGAGTGAACTTTTTACGAAGGGTACTCACCTTTGAGTAGTGTGACGTGACTAGATTATTACGACAGAATAGAATTGTTTTCACTGAAACACCACCCCTTTTCCATCAGGGGAGTAAATCTAGTGATATCTCCCTAAACGCTAACAACATTGTGATGTTTAAAAACCCGCGGGATCAAATAAACTTTCTAGCTAGATAATTTTATCCGGATAATCCATCTGAAATTTAAAGAATATACAGGAAAGCAACAGGATCACCTCATTGATATTATTTTTTATTCTTTGATTAGAGTCAGAACGTGGACGAACGTCTCCGAGTCAAAACGGACATATTCGACACTATTTGCAAAGCTTTGTTCTGTCTAGACTACTAGATGTATCTAGTCAAAAAATAGGCATCATCTGTCGGCGTTGAAAACGGCCAATCCTAAATTGTGCAAAGCTATTTTAAAAAACGCTGACGCGGAGGTTATAACAACACTTGGCGAATATGTGCTAAACACATGATAATACTATAATATTAAAATTAGTAAGACAGATAAGCATAAATTAATAAAGTAAAATATTGTATGCAAAAATTGGCCAGTAAGGGTGTTTTGTTAAAGAGAAAAATAAATATCACCGTTCAATCGGGGATTCCTAAGCATCATACTACTGGTTATCCTTTCCGCTCTTATCGGAGACTTAGTTAAATAATAATAATTAATTATAGTAATAATATTATGTCACAACTTAAACAGAGACTTCTCATCTCACCCGATCATTTAATAAAGGCAATGACAAGTCTTAAAATTTAGTACAGATGAAAAATAATCTTAATAGAAAATTTAGAAAAATAAATGATTATAAAAGATTGGCTAATTTTAGGAAGCTTCAACAGCGACATTTCAAAAACAGGGAGAGAGCCAGACCACCTAAAAATATAACCATCGTCAGCCTCCGATTATTAAAACATAGACCTCTTGAACTTGCACGATTCAGCATAAGAGGAAAATTAAATAAAAGCTATATTCAGCTAGAAGACAACAGTTTCACCTCGATTCCTCTCAGACGATGTTACGCACTAGAGCACTCCTGTTAGAGACTCACCAGAGTAGGGGGTGGAGGAGGAATCCTATTTTGTGCCTAGATTAGAATATGATGAAATCAAAAAATATTCCTCCGACCTATTCGGAACCATATCCGGGAAATATTTATCTCCGCACCTAAGCAGTAGAGTGTCTACAGACCCTGTGTTTGGAATTAGGAAAGAGGCTGACAATTTTAAAATTGGTAAATTGAGTTTTACAGTAGAGGATAACGATATCTACCTGGTTAACACACACTATAAGAGTACCCAAGGACTTTGGGGATTTTGAAAAAAATAAACGTAAATATAGATATAATTACAGCCAGTGATTTAAAAAATATAAAGACATACTAACTGCTGCGAGCGTTCATCGTCAAAACTTTGATACTACTGGGAAAATAACGTCTAGTAGAAGTTTGAAATATTAAACAATCATTTCGAAACTGTTTCGGGCCAGTCCTCGTTGGAACACGCTCAGATTACCACTGCGTTAAGAAAATTCTATTAAAATCTCTTTCATCCGTCGGTGTTTTCGTCCACCACATTACTTTAAAAGGCTAGTTGAGTGGATAAAATAAAAGTTGACGAATGTTTAACAGGGCACTCTTTATCGTAGTTTAAGAAAAAGGGTTCCACGTAACCAATACAGATTGATCCATATCGACGTTGTCTGGCAGATAAATTTAGTAGATATGAGGGATTTAAAAAAGAACGACAAAGGGTTCAACTATCTTGTAAATTTTATAGATGTATTTTCAAAGTACGTATGGTCTCTTAAAACAAAATCGGGTGCATACATCACTTTGACCATAAAACGGCTTTTTAAGGAAGAACTTTCTATTCAATCAGCCAAGGGTAGGGAGTTTTTAAATTCTAAATTTCAAACCTTTTTAAACAAGCGGGCTTTCATTTCTTATCATTTACATAATCCAGACATAAAGGGTCCAAGGCCTCGTATCGTTCTTGGGCGGAATATTTCGATTTGTCAAACCGTTGCTTGTTATGGGTGCGAAAGCGGTGGGAAAACAGGCGTTACAAACAGGTTTGCACATATTGGCCGATATAGCCACAAAGTGGGTGATATAGTTAAAAACATGTCACTCAGGTGGTTGAGGGACGCGGAATAAAAAGGGTAAAAAAGCGTAAACGACTTCATTAGAAGGTGGGCGCTAGAGCAAGAAGGAACAAGGGAACTAAAACAGATATTTTCAACTAATTATAGAGTTTTTGATATTATAACTTGATCTTTTCAATGAAACATGCATTCAAACTGTAATTTAAAAAAAATATGGTCGAATACAAACCCATCAATTCCGTGGACAGCGACGCTTAATTAGAGTTCTTCTGTCCCGGAGACAGCGAGTACTTTCACAACCTTTCTTCGATTAAATTATATCTTCATATCTAACTCGTAAAAGGGGATGGGACACCGGTTGAGGCCGACAGTAAAATCAGATGATACATTCTTTATTTAGTCAAATCACTATATCTCTAAACGAAACTCCTATTACAACCTCGATATACTACTATGCGTACAGGGCTAAACTACACACATTTATCTAATTATGGTCGAGACGCCTCCCAGACCCACTTGGTGAACCGTATGTGGTTTATGATACCCTTGTCACTAAAGGTGAACTCACTTCATCCACAGAGAGCAAAGGCTTCGACACTAGATAAGATTTGATTAAACATCCGGTCGACTTGGTGGAACGTTTACAGGCCAACATTTTTAATATTTCACAATTGGTATTGAAAAATATATCCATGCACCTTATATTAATTTTAAACAAAAGACAATTCTATCTTCTCACATACGCGGACAATTTAAATACCAACGTAAGGTTGAAATTTTAGAATCCACCCTCTTTTTCAAACGCGTAGAAGTCTCACCTACTATTTCACTTGCTATAGAAAATACACTATTATGAGACCCAGCTCAATACCACATCAATTGGGTGGACGTCAAGTCTCTGACCATGCTGAAAGGATCCAAGTCTGTGAGCCTAACAGTTTTATCCAAGGGGTTATCCCTAAAATTGTTTTATTCACTATGGTGCTCAACTAAGCGTTCGTGGGTTGTTTGAACACGTTTCAACTCATTCATAGAAATCTGAATCGTTTCGTCCTACATGTGAAAGGAATCCAAAAACATCTGATCTTTATGATAAATTTTAACAACGTCAACACCTCCACACTTGCCTTTGACACATTATTTTCGGGATTTGGAATACACCACCAAAACAACGGACAGTTAATTACGTAAGACCTTTTCAAGAAAGGTTACTTTATGCTGGTATCCGACTTGACTCCCAACAGTGCAGGACATGACTTGCACACGAGCCTTCAGACGAGGGGAACGTGAGATTTGAGTTACAGTTCAAGACAGACCTTGATTACGCCATAACATGTTTGTTATACTATCAGTACGAGGGGATGGTGTCGATAGATTCTAATCGGGAAGTGAAAATTAATTATTAGCACCATGAATTCGCATCAAATAAACACACTACTGCAGCGCAAAATTCCATTCTATAAAGGGAGATTTCCTTGGACAAATTACCGCATAGTTTCACTCGTTCCCCCTTATTTGTGGTCAATCTATACCCTCACACTAAACCCAGATCCCATTGGATGGTTCTTTATCTTTACAAATTTGGGGAGTATGTTGATACATATGCCAGACGACCGAGCCTAGTGATGACTAGACTCGTGAATAAACCCTCAAACGATGGACGTACAGCAGAAAACGCCTCCAAGCCATAGCCCCAGTGTGTGCGGCCACTATTGCTGTCTGTTTGCCATTGCCAAGCACTCCGGATGGAGCCTGAGTCACTAACTTGTGCGAGAACTAACGACTGGGCGTCACGTTGTTCAAACGTCCCTTTGGTAGCTGTCCAAGGTGTACGACCAGGTTTGTCCAGACGTGTGTTCTAGCATTAGATATAAAAGCTATACTCGAATAATATTTAATCATTTGTATTCAATTAAATGTTAGATGATTACCATCATCATGTCGGTCAGCTTTGATTTTTTATCTATCGTGAATTCAAAAAACGAGTGGGTGGTCATCGAGCAAGTGATAGTTTTCATCGATGATAAACAATCCTCGTGCTATCAATTCAATAAAACCACCAGACTGTGCTACTCCAAATTGGGTTCAATTCTGTCTTAAAACCAATATCTAGTTTCTTTAAGCCGGAATTTGTTCAGCAAACCAAGCGCCAATGCAGACTGCAGAAGCTACAGGAGTATCTTATAAGTCAGTAATCTCTATTAAACAAGAATTCAAAACTAAGGGATAGTTACTGACACCAGTCACAAAAGGAAATAACTTCACTCAAATGAAGCGTTTGGAAAATATGACACTTTTACTGAAACAGAAATTTGCAGAAAGGTACATTTACTTTACCGTAAAAATGAATTATCTAACCTAAAGAAAATTAAAGCTTTGATTGATATTGATAGTAACCTATCTAATTTTCTGATTAAGAACAAGTATGAAGAGAATTTATAGCATTTAGTATAAAATGCATGTTGTATTAGATTTCTTGTACATTAATTATGAGGGAAAAGTTAATAAACTTCAATCTTGAAAAAAATACGATTGTGGAAATAGTTAATGTTTCTAGAAAAGGCTGTACACCGATAGGAAATATTTTTGCCTTTCAATTGCACCCCCAACTTCCCCATGCTGCATTGTTTCCTATGAGGGATTTCCAAGTAAACCCTCTCCCCTCACTCCCAACAACCAAAAGCTAGAAGATTTGGCAACCGATAACAGAGAGAGAGAGAGCGAAGATAAACTTTTCTTAATAAGACCTGTAGTTCCTTCAACTATGAAATTAGGTGTACACGTCATACTTTTATGACGTCACAAAATATAATAATTCTTTCAAATATTATTTATTCACGTCATACTCTTGTGATGTCACTGTATTACGTCACCTACTCTACATTATTAAAATACCTTTAACATCGTTACCTCCTCCGATATTCACACTTCTGGTCGACTGAACAGACCTGCCCTCACACTACTGATAACGAGAAATTAAAAACCTAATTTTAGTCCTAATATTTCATCTGTTAATACAGCAGCTCACATTTGATTGCATTTTAAACTTTGAAAAAACACTATGCAATATGGGGGAAAGATACTCATTGAGTTTTAAATGTTAGTTACTAAACTATCTTAGGTCTAACTTAAAGAGTATTATGGAGTTTTTAGTGGTGTATCTTAATTTTAATTTGTGATAATACAAGGAATTATATTAAATATTATGTTATGACGTTGAAAAATTGCCTTTAATTGCATCAAGTTCACGTAATATATCCAAAAACAGAGTGAATACAGCATGTTTACGCAATTTTGGAGTATGTAAAGCTATTTTATTTCCACATAATAATTATTATTATTATCAACACGAAGGTCTAGGTTAGTTTAGTTTAGTAAAATTAACTAGGCCTATAAATTTAGTAGGTACGCAAAGAGTTTAGGTAAAGATTATGTTGGGTTTATTTCCTCAACAGGACCTTAGCTAAAATTTAGAGAAATAATCTTACTGCTTGAGGTAGCCCATATATCCTATTGGTACCTAGATCACTACGAATATAAATATATATATATATATATATATATATATATATATATATATATGTTGAAACCACGAACTTAACTGGACCTTCAGAATCGTTACCGTGATTGCAACTATAACAAAACTTATTGGGCTGTATTATTTTCTATTAACAGAGTTCCAAACAAAACACCACGAAACACTGCAATAAACTATAACGATCTTGCTAACCATCTTACCTGTTGGTCTCTACTAGGCACAGTGACTTTCACAGGCGTGGCCATCTCAACCCTACACAGTTGGCAGCCCATTCTTAGTTGTGGTAATCAACACTAGATGCGCTCCTTCAGCATGACACTTTTGGCGTGTATGAACATTACTGCCCACCTTGAAACACGTTGGCGTTTCAACACCATCTCACGTGAGTCAATTAACTTAGCCACGGTGTGCTAAAGTCAATGCGGCATTTTCAACATGAAAGAAAATGACCGAAATCTCCCATAATTTCCTGCTGCAATGTGGGACCGCTGTGCAAAACTTGATTTAAGGCAACATCTGTTGTTGATTTCATCGATGCGTCGAAAACAGACCAAAATTTTGCTATATCGCCCTCCTTACCCTGCTGAAGTATGCAGTGGTGGGGAATGTAGTAGTTTTCCTCTCCTGGTGGAGATGAAACTGGTAGAATTTGCTCCTGTTGCAGGTAATCACTCATAAAAGCCAAATTTTGCTGTTTTAAGACTGGTGATTTCTCTAGGCGCCTCTCAAGCAACAAAAATTGCCTTAGCACTACTTGTAGGTCGTCTCCCAGGTCCTTCCGATCACTTAGGAATTGCAGTTAAACTTTATATCGCCCTGATTGGCATCTCTTCATCGTAGAGTGATAATGCTCCTCGGATTCCCTATCAGCGGGAGACAGTTGAGTCACCTTTGGCGGTTCTTCTACCAACCAAAAATGGCGAAGCAGATATTCAAAGTTAGGCTCCATCAGAGTACAAAGGGTGTTCGATTCACTTGCCACTCCTCGTGACTTACCTAGTAGGCAGTAGCCCCAGATGGTTTAAGGGCGGACGGCGTTTTGGGAGGCCCATGTACCTTCCTTCCCGTTGAAATCGGAGGAAACCACTCAGCTCCTAGTAGAGTATTAATCGGTATTGCCCCTTCACCTTCATCTGCAAGTTTTAAGTCAGAAGGGTGACCTCATGATGAGAGTTGGCATGGCATTTTTGATAATGGGAAATGGAGTTCACTACCAGCGCATCTACATCTAAATTAATGTTTTGTAGGCTTATATTCAGAATGAGACACTGCCCTTGCTGTGCCTAAAGGCGTGTTTCCCAAGCCAAACAATTACACTGAATTCGCCTTACTCATCCCAAGTCCAAGCCGCTGTACACAAAAGGAAGTTATGAGGGACTCCTGGCTTGCACAATCTAAAAGAACCCTCAACGGTTCATATATACCTTGGCTATTTATAATAGATGTTGTGACGGTCATAAAGACTACCCATGGCCCTGTCGGCGCCACAGGAAAAGAGGACTCGACCGATGACACCAAACTGAGGTTTATTCTTGACTTTCACCTCTATCACTGCCAGTGGCACTATTTTTCTTTATAGACCGATGACACCCATCGTCTGAATTGGCAGACTCACCTTCAAGGTGTAACAAATTATGGTGGTGATCCTTACAGAGGGGGCATAATAGTTTGGTCGAAAACTTCTTTCGAAAAATGCCCTTTTGCCAAACACAGCAAACCTAACCTCCTATCTTTGGCATTTCATAACCTTAGTGATGGCATCATGCCTTCAAATTTCTTGCATTGGGAGATTTCATGGTTGTTTTTGCAAAGAACGCAACTTCTAGGTGACACATTATTTGCACCTACAACAAATGCTGACGAACTCTTTGAGCGCACAGGATTTCGTGGTTTGGCTACGTTCTTTACCCCAGATCTACGTGTTTAACCAATTCCCCAATTGGGCTGCCTCGAGAAACTCTGCCTTGTTTACTATAAAATCCTAAAAGTTTGCCAAAGATGGCAGGGTCCCTTCCTTTAGATCTCACTGCCAACCTTCCCTAAGCCCTGGGGTTAACTTTTCTTGTAGGATGAACAACATGGGGACTGTCTAATTTTCAACAACATGGCCTAGTGGAAGAAAAGCAGCCAGATATTATTTTAATAGGGTGACAAATGAGCGGATAGAGCCAGCTTCTTTATTTATCTACGATAACTCTAATTTGGCTTGTAGATACGAGTCAGATAAACGCTGTGGATCGTGGTAGCGGTCTTTTAATAACTTTCAAGCCTGTTGATACGCAGCTGCCGACAGTGGTACCACCGAGACAGTTGACAAAGCTTCCCCTGCAAAAGCTGACTTAAGATGCATATGTTTCTGAATGTCGGATAACTGATTGTTTGAATGAATAGTTGCTTCATATAAATCAGAGAAGAGCTGCCATTCCTTCAATTCACCACTAAATTGCTTTATTGCCAGTTTAGGCAAGGTAATTCTTACAGAACGAGAGCCACCGGAAGGTGACCCTGCCCCAGGCTGTTTTGATGAGGTGGCCTGACTTACTCCTGGTGGGAATGCTACTGCACAAATAGCTTATACATTATAAAAACAAGCATCAAATTTTTGTATTTCAGCTTGATAATCTCTTTGTTCTTTAGGTGTTTGCTTAGCGGCCAGTGCTACCAATTTATTATAATTTCGTTAAACTCAGTTTGCACTTGTTCAATGTAAGAAGTCATAGCCTGCAATAAACATTTATCCATATTATTACTAGGGTTTGATTCAACTCGTTTAGCCACCTCTTCAGCTCTGATAATTTTATCCATTAAAGCTTAACGTTGAGAGGTATAATCCTCAAAGATGCCCATATTTAATTTAACATCTTCAGATTATTTAGTTAAATTGACAAGCATACGCTAACAAGTAGGCGATAATAAGAGAGGAACCTACGGCAGTTCTAATTTGCCACCAACACTTAAACATCAAAGTAGTTAATGGTCCACTAACCGTAATTAGCTCCCAACACTCCAACAATGGAAGAGTTTAAGCTTGTAAGACTGAATTCCTGCTACAAATATATTTCCCACACACATTTTCAGTTTCGAAATCAATAAATTTAATCAATGTACCATTCACACCTAAAATGCAACTAGCAAAAACCAAACATTATTACTAAACGAATACCTAGTGAATGGGACAAAGTTAATACACAATTAACATAAGATTAATTAATCCCCGAACAAAAATATGTTTAATGAATCTAAACTAGCTAGGTATCAAAGTAAAATAATGTTAATTATTATGTTCTTATAACATTTTAGTAGCTAGTAATCACCATTAATTTTTTTCAAAAGAAAAAGTGTAGCCTAAAATTCAACAACAACAACCAGATGAGCTCACAAATTAAATTTTATTACTTTAAATTTTGAGAGCTGAAACTTTAAGTAAGCGAGAAACGAACTAAATATATACTCAACTTGATGCGAGTGGTACTAGGGGATCTAGCCTAGGGATGGGAAAAACTGCTCCTTTAGTGGAGCAGGACCAATCTGCTACTGTTCCACCACTGGACCTGTTCCTTTTACCTGCTCCTTTTTGTCACAGTTCCTATATACAAAACTACTCCCAGCCTAATTTTTTTAAGCATCGTGTCTACTGCCCGTTCAGTTTATAGCTATATGCACTAATTGCGCTAATTTTCTAGGGACGGGGATGGCTGATTTTAGAGGAAGTGCACCCACATTTGTGTAAAATGAGAGTGGAAAACATTTACATATAACCACCCTCATTGCAACCAACCGGGATCGAACCCCAATCTCCCTATATCGGCAGTTCAGTCCATTGCAAGAGTAACGCCAGAGACTAGGGGTCTGCAAACTTTTTGATATCGTGGGTTATATTTGTTTAAAAAATAATAATTGTTGAACCTATTCGAAAAAAAAAATTTAACTCTACATTTTTCATGTATCAAAAGTTATTAATTCTATTGAACACAATTGTTTTCTAAATATTTTGTGGGCTAAGTAAAACCAGTCAGTGGGCCGTAGATTGCTCAACCTTGCCTTGAATCATTTTATCACCAAGTGGGCCCTTTAAATTTTCAACATTAACGTAACAATTTATTGTGCGAATACATTACACACTGTACTTGTATTGTGGAAATATTGTTTTTTACTACGAAAGCTTTCTTCCTAAAAACTCATTTGTGACTCCCCAAACCAAAACTAAACTAGGTCTATAATAGATAAGTAAGGTTGTGCTGAACCTGATCTCAGCGCTGTGACAAGAACACAACGTATCCACTTCGGTTCTACTTTACGACTGCTCCAAAATATCTTAGGATCATAAAGGAACAAGCTTGCTCCGGACCTGTTACAACACTGTCTGTGACAGAGACGAGGAGCAAGGTTACTTTGGACCTGTTCCAGCGCTGCCTGTGAAAGAAAGTAGAGAGACGAGGAGCAATGCCAAGCGTTGATAAACACTTCTAATACGTAGCTGTTGTGTGCTGCCATCTACCGTACAATATTGTAACGATGCAGTGTCGACTGAGAGAAAACAGTATAAGCTCGGAGAAAACAAATGGGAATACAGTAATAGGTTTAACGTTTCAAACTGACCTGTGACAAAAAGGAACAGCTCCTTTCGTCTGTCAGGAACAGGCTGTGAATGTGACGTCAGAGGAGCAGTGACAAAGGAGCAGGTTGTGATTTCACAACCCATCCCTAATCTAGCCAACCCTGAACGACCTAGAAACTTTTGAATATTATGAATTCACACTAATCATTGGCCTATCTGAATTTACAAACAACAAAAATCTCTCAATGACGACTATTAACTAAACGAACAACATAGTTAACAGGCTAAAGAGAAAATTGAAACAATTCACCACCTTTATGTGAAAATGACTACGATAACATACAGTGAAAACTTCTACTCAGGTTACAAGACTTACTAATCTGGTAACGGTGGAACAAAATGTTGAAACTACGGACTTAACTGGACCTTCAGAATCGTTACCGTGATTGCAACTATAACAAAACTTTGTTAACTGTAATATTTTCTATTAACAGGGTTCCAAACAAAACACCACGAAACACTGCAGTAAAATATAACAATCTTGCCAACCATCTTACCTGTTGGTATCTACTAGGCACAGTGCCTTTCACAGGTGTTGTCGTCTCAACCCTCCACAGTTGGCAGCCCACTCTTAGTTGTCGTATTCAACACTTGGTGCGCTCCTTCAGCCTGACACGTTTGACACGTATGAACGTTATATTACTTATATATATATTTATATATAACTTAAATGTGGTATGTCTATTAAAAAATAACAACAGCCCTAGGAAATATTGTGTTGGCCTACTCACAGCAGTCGCATAAAATGTTGTTTATATATATTCATAACAGCTACTATGAATTTACCTAGGCCTAATGGCAAGCCACAAAGTCCAAAGCAAATCAGTGGGCCTACAGTAGGGCTAAATTATAAACAGAAACATCTGAATTAGAATACTTACTTGCAAGTCGTAACATCCACAGTAAATTATGTTAAGGTTAACTCACAGTTGTAACCCTAGCTAGCTAACTGACTGTGAATCATGGAGCTGGGTCGTGTATAGTAAATCACTGATATGACACTGCTGGTAGCTGTAGCAAGTAGTTACGACTGGTCGTCGTATCCAACAGTTCCCAGGAAAACACTGGTATGACACCGCCTGTCACTGTAGCCATTAATAACGACTGGTCGCGGTAGCCAACAGATCCAAGGAAACCAGAGTTTAAGCAAAAAGCCTTTTCCTGGCAGTCGTAAAAAAGACAATTTGGTTTCCTAAGTAAATAAGTTTGTATATTTTCTGAATAGATAGTGTGTAACCCTCTTAATTATGTTAAAAATGATAAATATTAACATTTGAGGCCAAATTAGTAGTTATTGGATGAATTGATTGTTCTAAAATTAGATTGGTGAGTGTAATGGGTGAAGCCTTATTAATTAGATACAATTTGTATAAATATATAATTCAGGTAAATTGATAGATGTTATATGTATGTATTATTTATGTTTTATAAAAATGTATTTGCTATATGACTTTGAAAGGATATTCTGATGAGTCCAAAACAAAAAACTAACTAAAGTGCGAATATTGGTAACTTATTGAAAAAAAAACTAAAAGTAAATTTTTCCTCAAATTTGTATGGGAGTGAAACAGAGTGATCAAACACCATATTTATCTGAATATAGGACGACCCCTAAAATTTATTTTACTAAGGAAGAACCACATCATTTATATTAGTATCACATTTATTATAATATGCATATTTTGAATTTGCCAAATCTTAGTTTAGAGTATCATATTAGATTTTGAAAGCCTTCTATCATTTAACTTTTTAAAAATGTCGAAAAGAATTTAATACATTGTGTACTTGCCGTGATAGGCCAAATTTTGTGTGTGGACATTTTTTCTGAACAACCTTTATAAAAACAATTCAAATATAATGGCTTTGTGAGGAGATTGACTATTGATTGTGGAACAGCAGTGAAAAATTGTGCTGTTGCAATGTTAAAGTTTTTAAAGGCTATATACATGCATGAAGGTTGAATGTTTTTTTGTATCATGGAAGAGAAAATAAGATAAATTAAATTAGCGGAAAGGGATTTATAGCTTTGATCTTGATTCTCTCGAGGCTAAAGTCAATTATTAACATACAGTATTGAAAAAGCAGTCCTCAATCATCCCTAAATTTTGGATTTTCTTTTTATACTTCCCGTTTATTATGTTCAAATTTGTACATACTAGTTAGTTCCGTTGATGGTTAAAGCTAGTTCATTTTTTGCAGGTTAAAGCTGACCAAACACGATTGAAACTAGTTAAAATAGGTTAAACACGATTAAAACCAATTAATTTTTTGAAGGTTAAAGCTGACTAAGCGCGATTATAACTAGTTAAAAAGGATAAACAGTGTTGAAACTAGTTCATATTTTGCACGTTAAAGCTGACCAAACTATTGAAACTAGTTCATATTTTGCAGGTTAAAGCTGACTAAACACGATTGAAACTAGTTCATATTTTGAAGGTTAAAACTGATTAAACCTGGTTTAAACTAATTAAAACAGTTTATACGTTAGACGGTTAGAGCTAATTAATATAATCCAGGTTAAAGCTGATAAAAACAGCTAAAACTATATTATATTTTGCAGGTTAACGCAGATTTAAATCAGCTGAAACTAGTTAAACCAAGTTAAACACAGTTGAAACTGTTCCTTTTTTGTAGATTGAAACTGATTAAACATGGTTGAAACTAATTAAAGCAGGCTAGGTACTATTTATAAAAGTTCATATTTTGCAGGTTGAAGCTAATAAAATACGTTTGAAACTAGTTAAAGCTGGTTGGACACGGTTGAAACTAATTTAATAGATGCAGCTTAAAGATGATCAAACAATGTTAGATCTAGTTAATACTGGTTAAACACGTTTTAAACTAGTTTATTTATTATAGGTTGGATCTGAATAAACACGGCTGAAAATATTTAAGGCAGGTTAAACACAGTATTAACTAGCGCATATATTTTACCAGTTAAAACTTATAGAACATGGTTGTAACTAGTTAAAGCTTGCTAAAAACAGTTGCTACTAGTTCAATCTATGCAGACTGAAGATGATTACACATATTAAAAATAAGCTCAATTTTTGCTTGTTTAAAAGGGGACAGATGGCAATTCAAACACAGTTGAATTTTTAATCGTATTCAACAAGCTTCAACCAGCTTCAAAGTGCGAGTCTAGTTGAAACTGATACAAACTAGTTGCTTCTTCTGCTGGTTCAAAATAGTGTAACATTGTTGCATCCAATACGCAATTAACCGGAATCAACCAGTTTGAACCTGGAAAGTTGCTGGTTGAACTTCAACCAGTTCCAACATGTAGCAGGGTATATACAGATATATATATACAACGTGTTTCTAAAACATTGCATCAAACTTTGGTAGGATACTCCTTGGGTGAAATTAGAATAATTCTCATAAGCAACCTAGGGTCCATCTTCAATATTAAGGGCAGTATACACCCCTAAAGACAGAGCTAAAAACGACTGTTGTATGAAATATTATGAAAACTGCTTAGGTTATTACAACGAATCTTTGTATACTACTTATTGAAACCTTGATCATTAATAAACTAAATGTGCTGTTACCGTTACCCACCCCCATCTTGTAAAAAAGGGGGGTTAAAACACATTTTTTCTAAAATAAAATATGTCAGAGTAAGTATTACCAATTTTTACTTAAGATTACAAAACAAGGAATCAAAATTAACAAAAAAGGTGTCTTGGAGAAACTGTCTAGCTTTCCCCGTTTCTGAGATAATCATGCATGTTTAATTTTAAAGACAAGTGTTAATTCCTGCCAGGTAGGGAGCCAATAAAGCTGTGTTGCTTCACTCCCTTCCTTTCCCCCACTCTTATTATCACTATCTTCCCCTCCCTCCACGAGCAGACTGCATCAGTCCACACAACTTCACTGCATGTTGCACGTATTACTAGTCAAATGGCAAAGTACACAAACGCAGAAATGACAGACATGGTCATGCTGTACGGTGAAGCTAGAGGAAACGCAAGAGCAGCTGCATGGTTGTACCACGATAGATATCCTGCGCGACGTCAACCTTATCACCGGACCTTCACCGATGTCACTCAGCGACTTCGTGAAACAGGTACATTTCAGCTACGAGGGGGAGCTGGTCACCCGAGGAATGTTCGCACTCCAATTGTCGAAGAAGAGGTACTGAATTAAGTGGATGATAACGCGTCAACAAGCACACGTGCCATTGCGCATCAAACGAATGTGTCCAATTCCACAGTATGGCGTATCATGCATGATCAGCTGCTGCATCCGTACCACATGCGCAAGGTGCAGGCATTGGGGCCAGCAGATTATGCTCCTCGACATGAATTCTCCGACTGGTTTCTGCAGCTGTGCGGAGTGGTTCCTGATTTCTCCACTATAATATTGTTTTCGATGAGGCAACATTCACCAGAGACGGCTATTTTAATAGTACAAATAGTCACATTTGGAATGACGTGAACCCTCATGCAACTATCATCATGGGCAACCAGCATAGATTTTCTGTCAACATCTGGGCAGGCATTGTAGGTAACCATCTCATTGGCCCTTACCTGATGCCACGACGTTTGACTGGCCACATCTACTACCAATTTCTGAAATTTGCATTGCCACAGTTCCTCGAGAATGTACCGCTCTCCGTTAGACAACGCATGTGGCTACAACATGACGGTGCCCCACCTCATTTCACAAGAGCTGTGCGTGACTACCTCAACACTGCATTTCCTGCCCAATGGATAGGAAGAGGTGGGCCTGTTGCGTGGCCACCACGCTCTCCTGACCTAAATCCGTTAGACTTCTTTCTGTGGGGCTTTGTCAAAGCTTTGGTGTACGAGACAGCTGTTGAATCTGAGGAAGACCTGTTAGTCAGGATAGTTGCTGCATGTGATAAGGTTCAAGAAACTCCACGTGTTTTCGAAAGAGTACGCCAGTCATTGATACGTCGCCTCAATTATTGCAATAACGTTAGGGGCCACCATTTTGAACACTTGCTATGAATCTGCTTTTGAAGCCAGGAACTAAAACTTGCAATAACTACAATTTGTATTTCTTAATGTAGCTTTCAATATTTCAGTGAGTGTAATGAATAAAATCTCACCCAAGTGTGAACTGTGTAAGCATAACTCACTAATATAATAAATAGCAGCACATCGGAGCTTATGAAGAAGGAAAAGTATAAGAGTTTCTCCATCATAACACATAAACCAGCCTTGTTTACCAAATGTACGTGATACATAGTCACACGTGCCGGTAAAAATGGTTAAACGACTGCATTGCGAAATAAAACTGCGATTCTGGCTGCCTACCTGGCAGGCATTTGCACTTGGCTCTGATCTCAAACTTGTGTGATTATCTCAGAAACGGGGAAAGCTAGACAGTTTCTCCAAGACACCTTTTTTGTTAATTTTGATTCCCTGTTTTGTAATCTTAAGTAAAAATTGGTAATACTTACTCTGACATATTTTATTTTAGAAAAAATGTATTACAACCCTCACTTTTTTACATGATGGGGGTGGGTAACGGTAACAGCACATTTAGTTTATTAATGATCAAGGTTTCAATAAGTAGTATACAAAGATTCGTTGTAATACCCTAAGCAGTTTTCATAATATTTCATACAACAGTCATTTTTAGCTCTGTCTTTAGGGGTGTATACTGCCCTTAATATTGAAGATCGACCCTAGGTTGCTTATGAGAATTATTCTAATTTCACCCAAGGAGTATCCTGCCAAAGTTTGATGCAATGTTTTAGAAACACGTTGTATAATTATAGTTATAAGAGAGGATTTTGAAACTCTTTAATTCTCTTTGACATGAGACGTTTTAAATATGTTGTTGTATATGAAACTATATAATCACAAAAATAGCTGTGACTTAGAAACTTCCAAATTTATTTCTATGTCAACATTTTGTAATTAAATTTTATTTTATATTAATATTAATAATTACTTCAGGATATTTATAGGTATGTATATTAACTTGTTTTTGATAAAATTTTAATAATTCTAAATATATACATTTATTAACCCTGTGATCATATTATATATAAATATGTATATATTAAAAATATATATAAATACAGGAGAAAATATAACAATATTTGAATATTTAAGCTTAAATATTCAGGACATGAATCGTAACTATATATTAAGATTTTTAGGTATAAAGTATTATTTATAAACTTTAGCAAAGCAACCAATTTGTAAAATTAGTTTTGACTCTTGACAAACCTAGCTAAACTTAGCCAAATTTGAACACACATGAACAATCTTGTTCTTGCTAAACTTTTCTAAATTAAACTAAAATTAGTTTAACTTCCCGATATAAACAACCCAATAGAAGGGAAATGGTGTGCCAAACCAGCTTGAAGGGCCCTAATAATAACGGTGAATCGACCCAGCATGAAGGGAAACCAGTAGTGTGTGGGGAGTTTGAGGGCAATTTGACCTTTGACTCCAATCTGTGTGACTTAATCATTGCGTGTTATGTCGCAACCTCCCCCTGGATTTTCCCTGGTGACTCATACCTGGTGCCAGTATATTTTCATTTGGGTTACTGACCTGAATTTCCCCTCCATTTTTACTCTGGTTATTTCAATGACAACATAAGGTTAATGTCACAAAGGTTTATTTCTGGAGTTTTTTTTGTCGATCTTCTAAGTGGCAATAGGTTTTCCCTGATGCCTCATACCAGTAGCCAGTTTGGTGTCTTGACAAGACCAAAATAAATAGTAACCTTGAAACCATAAGTTAGTACATGAGGTCATTGACCCTGACCGCCCTCACCCTCTCCCCTTCTATGTGACAATGGATTTTCCCGATGACATCACGCTCTGTCGCAACCCAATTGACTCATACCTGGCGCCAGTTTGTTGGCTTGACGTGTTGAGACAGGAATGGATCGTGACCTTGAAACCATGAGATAGTACATGAGGTATTTGACCCTGGCAACCATCCCCCCTTCTCCCTTCAATGTGGAAGTGGGTTTTGCCGATGACTCATACCTGGTGCCAGTTTGGCGGATTGATAAGACACGTCACGTCGATCTGTGTGACGTCATCATTGCAGGTGATATCGCAACACTCCCCTTCTATGTGATAGTGGGTTTTCCTGATGACTTATATCTGGCGTCAGTTTGGCAGCTCGACAATACAAGTCACCTCAATCTTCATCATTGCGTGTGATGTCGTAACACTTCCAATCTCCTCCCTCTATAGGGTGATGGGTTTTCCCTGATAACTCATACCTGGCGCTAGTTTGGTAGCTCAACAAGAAGAGTCGAGACAGGAATATATCTTGACCTTGAAACCGTGAGCTAGTACATGAGATCATTAACAATGGCAAACCTTCCCTTCCACATTCTATGTGGTAATGGGTTATCCCGATGAAGTCATCGAACTTTTGCAATACTGATGACTCATACCTGGTGCCAGTTTGACAGCTTGACAAGTAGAGATAGAAATAGATCATGACCTTGAAACAGTGAGCTAGTACTGGAGAGCAATGACACTGTAAACTCTTTACCCTCTCGCCTTCTATCTGGTAATGCGTTTTCCCGATGACATCATCGCTCTGTCACAACCCTGGGACTCATAACTATCGCCAGTTTAGCGGTTCAACAAGACAAGTAGAGAAATGAATAGATCACGAATTTGAATTATGTCACAGACCTCCCCTTCTATGTGGCAATGGGTTTTCCCCGATGACTAACACCTGGTGCCAGTTTGGCGGCTTGACTGGACAAATCGAGACTGGAATAGATCACGACCTTGAATGAGCTATCTAAAGTAAATTCACAAGCCGAATTTACTTGGATGACAGCTCAAAAAGTTACTAGAAATATTCCCTAATGTTCACAAAAGGTCTAATTAAAATAGCTTCAAAATGGCGACCGACGAATTTAAAACATGTAATTGATCATGATGTAAGCAAGCTCCTTACAATGGTGCATCCACGCAGTGGATGAAAATATGTTATTGAGTTAAATATTTTGTAATACAATCAAATAATATAAAAATATTTTTTTATTTAAAAAATTACAAGTATTTTCTCTTTTCCAGGTATATACGATGCCCGTATTAAAAACTATTAATGTATGCACTATAATAAACATTATAAATGACATTACAAAACGAAAAATAAGTACTTCTAACTATGTTTAATATATTGTTTTGGATAGGATAAACCGAAATAAATTAAAAGTAATAAAATAATCTGAAAAACTTAAGTTTACTTTAATTTAAATGTAAAATATAATACGCAATTAAAAACTTTTTCTTAGTAACAAGACAGTGAATTTTTACAACTTCACGTTATATATTTGTAAATATAACATGTTTATCTGTCACTAAGCTTCTCTTCTCCTCACTTATCTTTTCATCTCTTCTCCTCTCTTATTATTTCTCCTCTTTTTTCCACTATTCTCCACCTCCTCTCTTTTATCTTCTGTTTTCTACTCGTCTCCTCTCCTATCCACTTTTCGCCTCTTCTCCTCTCTTCTTCCCTCTTCTCATTTCTCTTTTAATCTCTGCTACTCTCCACTCTTTCTCACCTCAATTTTCCTAACCTCTCTTCTTCTCTCTTCTTATCTCTTGTTTCAGAAATAGTAAAATGGACGGACGGTCCATTACATCAGAGAATGGCTGAAAGGCAACCAGGTGTCTACCCTAAGTCGTACTATGACCGGTCCTTTCCCAATGGGAATTGCCAGAGCATTCAATAGTACTTTAATGACATCACCCACTGCCAGGGGTAAACCTCACGTTTAGAAAACACTAATTTTAAACACAAAATAATAAGAAATGCCATCCAAAGGGGCGAAAGAAAGGTACTATCTGTGCGGGCCACCATAGAAGATTAGCCGTGTTCCGCACTTTGCACACCCAAGATAATAACACAGAAAAAGAGATTCGAATAACAGTGCTGTGAGATACTGACCTAACTAAGTTCTCAAATAAAGGCGTTAGACAACCTGGTTGTAGCCACTCTAATATTAGCACATATGAGCATGACATCCATGGCATCATGTGATGTGTGTCATGTGATTAATTCCCATTCAATAAAATAAACAAGACCTATTATCAATAAATTAATTCCTAATATATTACAGATAAATTTTTTATTGATATATCGCAAGATATCTATCTAAAACTACGATATATCAATAAATTTATATCGTTATACCGCTTGTTTACTAGGGTATATAGATTAAATTGCCATTGTTCCGTGTGAACTGGAATAACGATAAAATTTAAAATGGATGCTGTTCTGTAATGCTATTCTTCGTTTCTTTTAACTTGTTAATGCTTTATTTCACCGTTGAAAAACTAATAAACTATATATAGAATTTATATATATATATATATAAGGGATGTTTAGATAACATGAGGCAAACCCATGCTAAAAATTATTTACACTCAGATTCCGTATTATCTGGCTCGTAATGCCACCATTTTGAGCCGGATAATCGTGACTCTAGTGATTTAGTGTATTTAACCTAAACACGGCAGCTGTATGTTAATATCACAGCTACCTATAATATTTTCACCACAGTTTTTACTTTCTCTCTATCTTACAGGTAGAGAAAGTATGGTGATCGTCAAAAAAATCGAACTCGAGATTTTGATGAATTTTAACGTTTCATGACTTCCTGAATCCGAAAAAGTTGTTTTTGAATTTCCGTCTGTCTGTCTGTCTGTCTGTCTGTACCTCCAACTAGAGCCTAAACTATTTTACCGATTGAGCTGAAACTTGATATCTAGATTTTTCATAGGGTTGCCCCAAGGGGTTTTTGGAATTGGATATCTACCCCTAAAATTAAGGGTAGTTTACAGAAGGGAAAAAAAGAGTTAAAGTCGATTTTCTCAAAATCGGCTCTAACGATTTTTATTAAATTTCATTTATGAACAAAAATAAATATTCCAAACAAAATGGCTACTCTCAATATTTCGGCAAAATGGCTTTAAGGGCTCCGGTCTGATGCGTAAATTAACATTTTTTATAATAGCTCCGAAACTATTTGAGATATGAAATTACTTAGCATTACAAATATGTATATATATTTATAATACAAATATTTTATTCAAAACATATTTTTATAAAATCAATAATTTTCAATTTATACGCAATTATATATATATTTTTAGCTTTTTGGACATTAAAGCTTAAGTATTGCGATCGTAAAAAAAACTAACCTGAAATGTTGATGGATTTCGACGTCTCATGACCCCCCGAACCCTAAAAAATAGTCTTTGCAATGCCGTCTGTCTGTGTGTCTATTAAAACTTAAAATTAAGGGTAGTTTACTGAAGGGCAAAAAGAGAAAAAGTCGATTTTCTCAAAATCGGCTCAAACGATTTTGATTAAATTTCATTTATAAACATTAATAAATATTCCAAACAAAATGGCTACCCTCAATATTTCGGCAAAATGGCTTTAAGGGCTCCGGTCTGATGCGTCAATTAACATTTTTTTAAATAGCTCCGAAACTATTTGACATATAAAATTACTTAGCATTACAAATATGTATATATATTTATATTACAGATATTTTATCCGAAACATATTTTTATAAAATCAATAACTTTCAATCTATACGCAATTATATGAATTTTTTTAACTTTTTGGACATTAAAGTTTAAGTATTGCGACCGTAAAAAAAAAACTAACCTTTTTATTGATATCGACGTCTCATGACCCCCTAAACCCTAAAAAATAGTCTTTGCAATGCCGTCTGTCTGTCTGTCTATAAAAACTTAAAATTAAGGGTAGTTTACTGAAGGGCGAAAAGAGAAAAATTTGGTTTTCTCAAAATCTGCTCAAACGATTTGATTAAAATTCGTATCTAGGCGTTGATTAAGATTATAAATAAACTGGCTATTTCCATTTTCCTATGAAAATGATTTTCAGGGTACATTACAGAAGCGTTAATTTCCGTATCTCCACAACTATTGGAGAAACTAAACAACTTATCATAGCAAAATTGTAGGACTATTAGAAATAAAAAACTTTTTATTTGACATATATTTTTATAAAAGCAACAGTTTCTGAAATATTTGCAAATATATTAATACAATTTTGTGATCTTTAGTTGTAAACATATACTACTTAAGTCTTAACGCAATAATTCTCCAATGCCATAGAGTAATTAAATATAAGTATCTAAAAAAGTATGTTATTTTTCCTTAAATCTCTTAGGAGAAATGTTTGCATAGCAATGATCTATCTCCATTTTAGACTCAATAGTCAATATTTACATTTTTTATTGGTCAAAATGTATAAATGAATAATTAAATATCAATGCGGTGACTTGAAGATCTGCAACACCTTATAAAATGTTAAAATTTTAACCAGAAATCGAAATTTTAATACGAAGTGTTGACCCTTGTGGAAGACATTAAACTGTTTGAATACTCTTAGGTGGACAAAGATGCGCCTCTTTTCTCATTGATTATATATCATTGTATATTATTTTAAGCGTGTCCTTATGTGGAGTGGTGATGATACAATGTATATTATTCCGTTCATAAATCTTACGAGTTTATAGAAAGAGAGAGAAAGTCTGTGCGGTGTGCCGTACCATTTATTTACCTAAATAACAGTTCAAAAATCTTATGTTTAGGTTTGGCGTTGCCAAAACCTGTAAAAGATCACTGTTTTGTTATATATCTTAAGTTTTTAATGACGTATTAAATTTTTGATTTAAATTAAAATAAACTTAAGTTTTATTACATTATTTTATTACTTTTAATTTATTTCGATTTATCCTATCCAAAACAATATTTTAAACATAATTAGAAGTACTTTTTCTTTGTTTTGGAATGTTATCTATAATGGTAAGACTTTTTAATATGAGCATCGTATTTATTTGGAAAAGAGAAAATACTTGTCGTTTTTTAAATAAAAAAGTATTTTATTATTATTTTTATTGTATTACAAAATATTTAACAGAATAACATATTTTTATCCTCTGCGTGAACGCACCATTGTAATTAGCTTGTTTGCGTCATGATCAATTACCAGTTTTAAATTCGTTGGTCGCCAATTTGAAGCTATTTTCGTTAAACCTTTTGTGAAAGTGCTGTGAATAACATTTTTTAAAGTGGAATAAAACGATAAATAAGCTTTGTGCCCGATCTCAGATAAAAATATTAATAATATTGGCCCAATTACTGTGGTTAACTATCACACTCATATATTACCATACATTTTCATTACAGCTATCCAAAGTGACAGGTATCAGCTGTGGGCGTAGGGATACATTAGGGAATATTTCTAGTGACTTTTTGAGCTGTCATTCAAGTAAACTCGGCTGGTGAATGTACTTTAGATAGCTCAATCAAGGTCATGATATTTTCCTGTCTTGACCGGTCTTGTCGAGCCACCAAACTGACACCAGGTGTTAGTCATTGGGGAAAATCCTTTGCCACATAGAAGGGGAGGGTTATGACATAGCTCAAGGTCGTGATCTATTCTTGTCTCTAACAGCCTCTTGCCCGACTTATATTCGCAACTTTCTTGGTTGAGTTACTAGAGTGAAAAATAGTTTTTGTGGCCTTAGCCTAAGTAAGTTTCAGGTTAAATATGTTTTGTATCTAATCTTGATCCCCTGTTTTAAATTTTATATTTTCTCTGTTTTACTACCTGTATGAAAGTACAATTGAATGGAAATGTTCCTGCATTTATCTAAGAGTATATTGGGGAGCTATTTAAGAGAAAATACTCAAAGATCTGGCAAGGATTCTAGCCCCTGTACTCCCATCATCAGTATACTATACTAAACCGATTTAATGTTTAGATCATGTACTCAGGGATGGTATAACAAACCATTTAAATGAAGGCATGCGGGCCTATCTCTTTCTCCTGTTATTTTCTTTGGACTTGAAGATAGACTGTATCCGTAGAGATTCCATTTGGTTGTAAAAGGAATGAAAACTACATCAAACCCTATGTCTACATACTGATAGTGAATAACTGTGGTTAACGTATATTTAATGCATCAGTCTCGCAACATATGTATTATAGAAAGCATTGAAATACGCTCTAAGTCCCATGCCTTCGGTGCCTTCATAATAGTTAGAACAATTTTCCAGTAGCATAGCTAACACTTTGAAGAAGTGAAGACTGAAAATAGACAATAAATAATTTTACCTTCGATCCTCTTATATATTAACTCTATCCGGCAGTTCTTCTTCCCGGCAAATACATCTATCACTCTTTCTCTGGAATTATGTTCCCGTGATTAACGGTTTAATTTTTTTTTCACAATAGCTTAGATAACTTAGATTCGATAGTCTATTGTTCGTCATGAAGTTTCTTAAAAAGGTTTTGATTCGTTTTAAATCACTCATACTTCTTTCACTTGAGGCAGAAGTAACAGGAAATTTCAACACCAAACGAAGAAGTCTCTTCACTTTTTCATACACTTCCCTCACGTCATTTTTTACAACGTATACTAGAAGCTAATGGGGAGGGTCTCACTTAGTAGTATCACAATATATATTTCTTAATTCATTTTCGAGCTTTTCATCATTAAAAATGGATATTGATTAACAAGTTTCTTTGGTTTATTCGAAGGAAATACAGGCTAAAAATTCTTTGAATGGATTTTCACAAACAAGCTCAACAAAATCAAACTAATTAAAACCACCAAATCGTATTTGAAGCTGAACCAACTGAGAATCAGTAATTTCATAGATCTATCTTCCTAAGGATTGAATCGAACTGCCATTGAAACACAGATCTTTGTTAGGTGCGCTACATTCATCACAAAATATTTTGATAGTGTCATCATTTCTTATTTACTCAATATTATTTATTAAGATCCTAATTTCTTTGTTGCACGAAGTAGCATCTGACGTAGACTTTGCTAGCAAAATGTTGAAAAGATGAGTGGTAGAAAAAAAAATATCTTGTTGTAGAAACACAACAGATACACAAAAGTTTGATCATCAAGACTTCGTTTGAGGCCGATTGCACTATTAGTAGAGTCTGTGTCTCAGTTAGAGTCTGAATTATCTATTATATGGCTTAGAGCACTGTTTAGATCTTCATAATGAGCAACAATTGTTGATATAGCTTGCGAATTATAATTCCAACCTGTTGTACTTGCTTGAGGTAAATCGAAGCCTAACTCTCTCAATAGTTCAGTCATTTTAGATGATTTATTAAAAAATATGTGTAAAGCTGTAGAGAATATACACATAAACGAACTTGTTTAATTCTTTTAGAACCGTGCAGCAATACCAGATTTAATTTATCAACGTAACAGTGAACAAACATAGCACAATGACAGTGTTCTTTCACTAAAAATTGAGGCCCACCTTGACTGACAGAAATAGCAGCCGCTCCATCATATGTTTGACAAATTGATTTCTTATCAACCTTCCAATCTTTAAGAACAGCCATAATAACTTCAAATAGTCCTCGTGCAGTCTGGTTTTTTGAAACGCCAAAAAAACCAACAAATCTTTCTTCGACATCAATATTACACCTAATTGAGACTTACAAGAGACGTCCAGTGTTTCGTCAGCTTGAACTGATATAAATTCGCAAGAATTAATTTATTGTTGCAATCTTTCATTTATTACGTTAGTGATAACTTCAACAAACTCATGTTGTATCTTCCCTGACATACCCTTGAACACGGAGATAGATTCTAAATGTTCCCTCATGAACTGCTCTTCTTGAGCAAGTAAATCTAACAGCTCAAGATAGTTTCCCCTGCTATCGGAAATTTCATCTTCACACTGACCACGATATTTCTGTTCTTGTTGGCCGGGATGACACACCACTTGGACAAGTCAGCCGACAATTTTTCTGTCGAGTGCAACTTATTCATTGTGTTTGATAGCCAAAAGACGAGCAGCTTCGGAAAAAACATGTTCAATTTTGCCATGGCCTAAAAGTTGAAAACACTCGGTGTTAAATATATGCTTAGAAGAAATTTGATGTATCTTTGCTTTCCTATCAAAGTTTATTTTACTGTAGAAATATCTTGCTTACTCCATTCAAGCTCCCCTCCAAACACAATACAAAAACAAAAGTTTTAGACTTGTTACCTGTTAACCACTTGTATTTATTGTACCAACGGTATTGAAATGTCCTTTTTTGTTTGTTTTCGTGGAGTAATATCTAGCATTGGCGTTGGTTGCTTATTTTTAATTTCACAATTTTGTTCATATGACAATATTTAAAATGACACTCTTAGCAAAAAAATTATCAGGTCATCGTCTTTCTATTTTAAAATTAATTTTAAATAAATAATTTAAAAGTAATTTTAACATACACTACACGATACACTGTATCCAGAGTCAAAACTAAAACTGAATAAAATTTTGGAAAGGTATTGCTGGTTTTAAATGGAAAAACCATCCATTAACCTAAACTTCCGTGTGTGGATACTAATATTTGTAAAAATATTAGCCGTTTGGTTTACCACATTTTAATGTAATTTAGTGTCTTTTAAAATACTAATTACAAATAAAAAGTTATAGTTTGAGAAAATGTTCTTCACATATATATATATATATATATATATATATATATATATATATATTTTAAGCATGGTGCTTACTTTTACGAATTTTCTTATAAATTTTGTTACCTAATGAAGGTAAATACTTTTAGCTCAAATAGTAGGTAAGCTGCTTCATGGTTGACTGATTTAATACAAACCCTCTCTCAAGAGCCAAACCACCCATCATCACCCTCCACCCCTTAAACACCGATTGAACGTTGAAAGAAATTAATGTATTGTTTAAGATAAATGTGTTTTTAAGAATAATATTATAAGTAACCAACATTTAATATTGTGTTGACCAAGTTTCTAAACCTAAACTAAGTGTGATAGATCTTTCTTTGGAGACTAGGCTATTCTCATGTCTATAAGTGGCATCGGCCAAGTAGGAATAGAGAGGAAGGGAAATTAAAGGGTTGATGAAAACAGGGCGTGGGGCAAGGACCTTTGCTACAAAATAAGGAGAGTTTCAATAGGAGAAAGTGAAAGAGAAAAATAATGTTATCTCTGTGCAAGAACAAATTATATACATCTTCTTCGCAGCAGTGCTGCTGCAAAATCTACAATTTTTTTAATAAACTTTTTATATTTATTTTTCTATTCCAAAAAAGGATTGGGGTGACTTAGTCTCATAGTCTACCCTGTCGCTACGCCGCTGCAATTTTCATATTTCTAGGTCTATTGGTTTTTAGAGTTCATTGCCAGCCCACACACTCACACATTTAATTATTTATGATGATTAACTAAATTTTTAACATTCTCAATCAATAAAATTAATTAAAAAATACTGATAAACAGGGAGAGCATTATTATTATATTACTACTAGGGTCTTGTTTTATTAAATAGAAATAAGTTAAATATAACGAGATTAATAGATAAAATTGTCTTAAATGATGAAAACTAATAAATTAGAACAATTGGCAATAAAATATTTACTGATTTATTGTAATAGTCTTAGTAAATAATATTGTTATAGGTTTAGTACAAAAATATATATAGGCCTATATGTGTGTGACGAGTGTATGTAATGTAGTAGTTATAACAACCGTAAATATACAAGAAGAAATGCATAACCATCCCAAAGTCTTGTAACTGTTTCTACTTATTTTGATAGTTTTTAAAACTATACTAAAAATGTCCTATGTACCCTATAGTTACAACTAAGGCTATTGTTTCCAAGCTCATTAAATTTTCAAGGAAACAATACTACTTGTAGAATATTTACTAAGATTTAGAGTAAAACATTTGATGACTTTTGATAACCTATGGTACAGTGTTAATACATTTTCAAGCTATCAACCCAGTAATAACCTTTTAAATCTCATAGACAACACACAGACAATTTTTTCTAAATCAGGGTTTTAGAAGATGTGTATTTATTTAACTGATAGCTTTAGATGAATAAATGTCCATCTTATTATTTTGATTAACATTAATATTATTATTTGTTTTTCGTAGCAATTAATGTAACCATTCTAAATAAAATTCTCCACAGAAATGATTAAATGGTCAATTTATTTGATTCTTGCGGTTATTACTTGCTTAATCTTTTGAAGTGGCAATTGTATGTTTAGATTAATTACCCAATTCTTTATTATTTTATTTTTTGACTTTCACTACTGACAAGTAAATTTTGGCTTACCGTCATTGTTTGTGGGGTTGTCATTTGCTCCAAATTTTCAAAAGTAGAAGATTTATTTTCCATAATCAAAGTCATAATTACGTTGGGATCATTCAGTGTAGATGCCAAGGTAGTGGCCTCTAATATCCCTCCTTGGGGTGTTCCATGGCTAGGATCTCTCAAACTAGAAGTTAAAATTCTAACATTTGCATTAGCTTTTGGCCTTGACAACCGACCTGAACCATCTGTATTCGGGGAAGAAAGCTTACTGCCTGCCACAATCTTTGGTAGTTCAAGTTGGCTAGAATTGTCCAGATTAAAAGTTGAAAGTTCATGGAGTTTTTCTGTTATTGTTTCTGTCGATTGAGTGAAAGGGATATCAAAAATATCTAATGACCTCTGATTTTGGTTGTGTTCGTTTGGACTTGAAAGTTGAGTAGAACCCTCGAAAGTTGAGGGAGAAGTTTGGCTGTTTACCGCAGATTTTGGCATGGTCAAATGTGTGGATATTCCCAAATTCGGGACAGAAAGTTCGCCAGTTACCACTCTTTTAGATCTTGGCAAATCATCAGGTCCTTCTAAATATAGTGTCGAGTTTTCACTTTCATATGTTTCCATGTCAGAACTTGGTGTTTGAGCCATTTCATCAATAGTACTAGTTTCTACTATGGAATCAGTGGTAACCTCTTCTACCTGCATCGTTGTAGACTTGTTAATTTCTTCGATGGGTTGAATTGTATCATCTGTAAGTATTCAATCCATCATATTAATTTACTGCGTCATTTAAGTTGAAGATCACAATGTCAATTAATTATATATATTTGATTGAAATATATTAAGTGAAATGCCACCAATAATAACTTTGGGCGTAGTAACAAACTAGGTGTTATTACTTCAAAGCACTATCAATTATATAAACTTTGGATTAAATCATTACTTAATCTTATTTCTTACAGATTTTGAAATATACTGTTTTTAGACACACATACAAATATACCTTGATTACATACATTGTTGTTTAATTATACCAGACCTTTTCGCAACGTTATTAAACTGAAAGGAATGTTTTATATTAACATAACATGATATACACGTGTCTAGCAAAAAATAAAGAGCGTGTACCCGTTTGTAAACACGACATATGTAGATATGTATGAGCTTACTGCAATTTAGCTTCCAACCCACACATGAACATCTTATACATTCTTACAACAAAAGATAGCTGTGTCTTTCCCACTTTTGCTAAACCACCAAACAGATTTGCTTGCAATAAAGATTCCAATAAATGTCGCCTTAGTGAGTAAACTTTTGTGTGTGAAAACCTTTACCGTGATATAAAAAGCTTTCTATGAATGTAGTTACTGTATTGCCTACTTAATAATTTTCAGTACGAACACGGTGTGTTTGAATTTGTTAAAGAGGTACAGTAATAAAAAGTTATAAAGCTAGTGTAAATGAACAAAATTCAGAATTATTCCATAAAAAAGTACTATCAAACGATTCTATAATACTATACTCCACTGTTGGCAATAAATAGCTCTGTTATATTGTGGATAAGCGTAAAATAGATTTTAGAAGGACAGTTTTTTAGTTTTTCTAACATTGACCACGTGAGTATTTATATATATGAATCTACTACCTCTTAAACACTGTTCAAAGACTAGAAACCTTATAGATTTCAGTGTTTTTAGTATTTAATTGTATTCACTCTATGGAAATATGGAAATAAAGTTTTAGCGTGTTTCTATATTTATCAGTAAAACCTTGATTTTAAACATGAGCTTAAACGTATCTGTTTAGAAATTGCTTTTGACAAAAGCGGCTTTTAGATTTTAAATAGTTCATATAAAAAGTAGTATGATGGGTGCTAAAAATAAGTTAATATAAAGTAGCTACTTTATCAAGTATACTGTACATATAGTGTATATTTTGTTGATAGGCTTCATAATTTACTCCTTAGGACCAGAAACTTGATAAATTAAAAAGAAACATAAAATAATTATATATTATGAAAAAACAAAAGTGTATCTCTGCAGATGGTTTTGATTTAAACCCTCTCATCTGGTGTTGGAATAGATCACACTAGCTCTGAGCTAGCTCGGCTGGCATAAATATAGTTACTTTCACTAGGAATCGAATGAAGTTGTTTATTAGGCTCTAATTAATGAATAAGTAAACAATTGGATGAAAATTTAAGTTAATACTTTAGATAATTTTTAATAAACAAAACTATTCATTTTTTTGTCTGGGATAGTTGTTGCTTCACTTGTATCTCATTTAGTTTGAATATTTATTTTATTAATATCATGTTACTAAAATACATTTTACAAATAACAGTGTTGATAATAATACACAACAAATATTTCCACATATTAAAATATAGTTTTAAAACACATTAGTAATAAAATCATATATTGTTAGATAAAATGACACTAGGAGAAAATATTTAAAACAAATTTCACACTTAATTAAATTGCTTCAATTTGTTAGTTTGGAATTTAATTAAGAACTACCCAACATTAATGAATTATAACTATAAATATATTTGAAAGTTATAACTAAAGTAGTGACCAAATAGGATAATTCACAACATTTTTTAGAATATTCCTGTGATCTCAAGACACTAAAAAAATGTTGGTAGAGTTTGTTTAATGTCTTATAAACTAGTACTGCGGGAACAAACAAAATATAATTTAATCATACAAAATTCTAAATGAATATATACTTAATTTGCTATGTTATTTAAAACCCACTTTTAATTAATTACACACTCTAATATAAAGACAATATCTTAATCCAGAATATTTATTTAGTTGAAGAATTAAAATTATTCAAGTGCTCAAATTAGATATAGTAAGGGACACTAAGTCTAGCTAAAAAGTACATACTTTTTGTATAAGAGGTTATTGCATTTTAATACTAGAAAGAATTAAGAAGCAAAGTAAATAAGTTTGTTAGTAAAATATAAACTCTTTTAAAAATAATTTTTAAATTGAAACCCTCTATTTTAATATACATATCCACACATATAGTAATATTTTGTTAGGAAGAACAGAAATGTTGGTTACTTTAAGTTGTTAAAACAATTTTAATATAGTCATCAGTAAACTCATATTATCTTTAGCTGTCACTTTGGATGGATACTATCAATACCTATAGAATAACATTAATCATATAGTAGAATTTATTAATGTTGACCATAAATAAATATGTTTAAATTTTCTCTGCTGATCTTAGAAACAAAATCAAAGTTGGCCTATACAACCATTCTGTTTGAAAAACATAAATATAATTATGTTGTTAGTTCTACTAAATTTTCTATTAAGGCTCTAAAAACTGTATAAATACACTCAATTTAGGTGTAATTAACCCTAGACATATTCGATACACCCAATTTGATTATTTATAGTTTCGTTAAAAATGGTAGTTCACCCAACAAAACAAGGAGATAGGCGGCGAGATAGAAATTATGACATATGTGGCTTAAAACTAATGTTCATAATTAATAGAGAGAGAGGAAGCGAAATTACATTGGTTGGAGAGTCCAGTGAATGAGCTTAAACACATTCAGAAATGCAAGTAGGAAGGTCACTACCATATTCATGAACAGATAAGAAGAGAATTGAAAGTGTACATTTAGAGATTTAGAACAAAATATCAAAAATAAGAATATTAGGGAACATTATTTAGATATTAACGGATACAGGAAATGTTATCAGGCTCAGGCCAATTTAGTGAAAGATGAGAATTTAATTCTAGTGGACACATAGACAATGTTTATATTGATGGAACAACCTTGTACTTCGTGTGAATCTTGGAAGTTCATGAAGGATTCCAATTGGCTGAGGTATCAAATCCACACTGCTCAGCCACTAGTTCCAGAACCAAATATTAGTGAAGTCAAAGAAGCTATTAGAAAGTTAAAGAATCATAAAACTCCAGGTATATATTCATTTCCAGGAGAGTTAATAAAGGGAGGCGGTGAAGTGTTTGTAGTAGAAATTCATAAATTACTATGTTCCATAAGGAATCATGGGATATTATCACAAGAATGTAAGGAATAATTATAGCACTCAATTTCAAAAGGGTAGATAGCACAGATTTGAATAATTATGGAGCTAAGCTCATTAGTACCAACATTCAATAACATTTTATCCAACATCATTTTAATTTGATTGATGTCGTACGTTAAGAAAATAATCGAGGATCATCAGTGTAGATTTTGACGAAATATATCAACAACGAATCAGATTTTTACCACTCGGAAAATATAAAAAAAGATTGGGAATACAACATGATGCTTCATCATTAAAAAAAATAAGGTCTATGATTAAGTTGAAATAAACAAATTATGTGAAATTTAGGTAATTTTGGGATAGCCAAAAAACTTGTCAAGCTAATTGAGGTATGTTTGACTGTTACGCGTGGTAAAGTACAGGCTGGATGTCACTGATCAGATACTATAGAATACGTGATGGGTTGAAACAAGGATATGCATTTTACACATTACTCTTTAATCTGGTCTTAGAGAATGCTGTTAGGGTAATACAATAGAGTAGGGCAGGGTTGACATTAAATGGTACAATGCAGATATTGGGAAACGCAGATAATTTAGCTTTGTTGGCCAATAGTAAGGAAGCTGTTGCAGGAAATACAGACATTTTATTAGAGGCAATAAAGGAGTAGGCTAAAGAAGTGAACTGTGAAAACATTAAGTATATAGCTACACAAATAACAAAGATTGAAGACAATAATTTAGGGATTACTTCAACAAATAGTTGACATGTTTAATAGTTTAAAAATTTAGGAAACATTTTAACTGGCAATAACGATGGTAGATTGAAAATTAGGAGAATAATACAGTCGTGAAATGCATGCTTTTACTTTTTCAGTAAATTGTTGTCATTTCTTACCTAACATGAAAAAAAAATTAGGTTTTCTAAAATAAAGTGCTTAGGAAGAAATTTATTCAAAAAAGCATGAGGCTATGGGGAGTGGAGGTGGTTAAATAACCATTAGTTACATATTCTTTACTCATCACAAGACATTGTTAGTATAATAAAGTATCGTAGATTACAGTTAATACATGCAGCGTGATTGGGAGAATCTAGAACCGTTGTTCAGGGTACTGACGGGAAAATCCATTGGGAAGATACCATTGGGAAGACCTACATGCCGATGGGAGGATAACATTAGAATGGACCTGAAAATGATCAGGACGTGTAATGAGATACACTAGATAGAACTAGATCAGGATAGGGAGAAGTTGCATACTTTTGTAAGTGCGGTAATGAACTTTCGAGTTCCTAATGCAATAGAGTAGGTAAGTTAGTTCACTCGACGTTAAACTTAGCCCAGTTTTTTAATTTACACGTTGAAAAAAAGTCTTGTAAAACAAATTAAAAAAAGTATATTTTAATTTTCATGCTTCAAACAGAACATCAATTTGAAAAATATATTATATATCTGATAAAAATAATTTTGTATTCTACGAAATATGTTGCTATTTTTTTCAGATAACTTAGACTTTATTTTCTTAGGTTTTAGAGAAAGTGATATATTTGTTAGAGTTTTCCTTCTCATAAATATTTGGACAGCAATTTTTCAATATTAGACATATTAAAAATTCAATTTAATGTTCTTATTTATAAACTAGTATAGTAAAAGCATTAATGAAAAGTACGGTAGTACCAAAACAAGTAGTTGCATTATTTGAACTGAAACTTTGTAAAACTTTGCGTAAGGCTATAGGTAGTATGTTCAACTAACCATATTTCTGAATGGCTTCCACTTAATATGGTTTTGTAGTATTTAGAGGTTATGCGGATTTTAAATTAGAAAATTGAATTATTTCTAAATATTTTTACTTATTAAATTAATTACTAATACATTTTTGAGAAAATTAAACAAATAATAGGTAATATTTAAAAAACATATACAATCTTGCCGTCCAAATTTTACAGGATTAAATACAAAGCTAGGATAAAAAAGGCAATTGCATATAATAATATTCTAGTTATGTATATTGCTCTAAACCCCACTTGGACTCACTCGATCATATATGATAATATTAGTAATGTTGTTTGATAAAATTGTCTTTACATTTTTTTTAAAAAGGTCCTTAATGTTAGGATGGTGTTCAAAACCATAAACATAATACATCTAGATAACGAGTACAAATCCTCTTCCACTGTGAACTTTGGTGCCATTTGAGATCCTGGGCAAGTTTATTCTTATTATTAATAGCTGGTTTGTAACGTCCCCTGTGACGCGACGGAAGGACTCATTATCTCTCTGTGACAGAGACATAGAATTACAGGTTGATCAATGTGGATTTAGTGCGCTGTCTAGTGATACTATTAACATTTTATAGTAAGTATATATTCATAATGATTTAATTATAAATATATAACATCTCACGAATTCGTTTGAAAAGGTTCAAATTATTTTAGAATACCATTTTATTCTTAGATAACCCTTTTTATCTCTCTGGTCTTAATTGAAATAATTGGTTATTAGTGTTTTAAAGGGGTATAGGTAAGGTGGTAAGCTTAAAATAAATGAGCCCACATTAAATTGACGAGAAGGTGTGAAAAATCAATCTGTAAATCACTATTGAAAAACTATCCCGAAATGTGACAGGCAGAGAGATTCTAGCTTTGACTTTCGATACTAGACCACATTCTTTAACCACACAATCATAAAGAGTAGCCTTACTTCAGATTTAGTATCCTTCTGATAATTAGTGGCATAGTTTAAAACTACTGTTCAATTTCCACAGGATGGGATTGTTAGAAAAAATATACATATTTTTGGGACAAAAATTGATAACATTCTAAGATTTTGTTTATGTTAAAGTAAATACTGAAAAATTATATAAAATTTTATAATTTTTATAGTTATCTTCATTTTATTGTCATTGGTGCTAAAATATTTAAATCATTTTTTGAAAGTAATTTTAAAAATAGTTTAAGATAAAAAAAAAACAATATTTTAATTTTGCCCCATAGTTGTGTTTGTTACATGATAAAACATTATTAAAAACTAATTCATTTATTAAATACTTTAGCACTATAAAAATTCACAATATGTCAATTAGGTTTATATAATTATGCTACAATTGTAACCCGAGATATGTTAGAGCCCAATTTCACTAGGTAATACTAGGTCCATCAAAGTAATTTGGTCGATACAAGCTTTAACTACTTATTACTAGCGTTAACAAAATGCGTCGATGATACTAGTATGTACTAAAGATCAGTACCTGTACTGACCAATTAAAAAAGTATTGATTGAAATCCCTGATCGTTAAAAACCAGTTGTTTAGCAAAACTAGTTGTCTCTAGGGACAAAATCAATATTGATTGGCGAGCAACAGCATATTATCTAAAATATAAATTGCATTTTTATTCCTTTACTGTCCTGTATTCCAATTCAAGTTAAACAAATTTTGGATTCCTGCATGGAGGAGTTCATCTATGGTCATGGGCTCAAGGTTGCGAACCAGCAGAATAATCCCCTACATTACAGGGGAGAGCTGGGCTTCTTCCAACATTGACGTCCCTTTGTGTAACGCCGAGTCCATGGACATGGTGAGGTTGGAGGGTTGTGGACAACGTCATGGTCAGTGATCATAACCTGATTGTCTTTGACTTTGCCACGGGGAGGCTGGTGGATGGAAATGGGGAAGGGAAAAGAAGAAGATACAACATGAGCAAAGCTGAATTGGGAGAAGCTGAGGGGTGAACTGATACTGCCTAGTCCAGTGGAACAAGGTGACAATGTCAACATGAAGGGAAACAGCTGACGTGGGCTCAGCAGGATGCAATGAGGAAGACGATACCTGTGGTGAAAGGTGATACCAAGGTTGGTAATAAGCCATGGAATGACAAACTGAAGAGTCTCCAGCAAGGGCAAGTAGAACGCGTAGGAGAGATCAGAGGGGTCGAGACGTGGCTGGACGGGTGGTGCTGTTAATAATCTACAGGGAGAGGAAGAGAGAGCTTGAGATGGGTTGTTTCAGGAGAAGAGGAAAAATTGGGGAGAAGTATGCTCAAGATGAGCTATAAAGGGGACCTTGGGGGGGTGCCGTTCAAGATAGCCTTCGGGAAATTACGCCCCCAGCCATGATAACCACACTATATAAGAATGATGGAAGTACTACGACCAGCTGGGAGGAATCTGTGGTTCTTCTAGTGGAGACATTGTTGCCAGATTATGAGGTGACAAGATACTGTAGAGCACCGAGGGTTAATGTAGAGGATGGAGAATGATGAGTATGTAAATGAGGAAGAGGTGGAACCTGTTAGTTGGGAGGAGGTAATCAGGAACATTGCTTTGATTGGTAAGAAAAAGGCGCCTGGACTGGACGGGATAAAGGTCGAGGTGCTGGAGATGACGGCTGACCTTATTGTCCCTTTACTCTGCAGGGCTGCTAAATGAATGCCTCGCTCGAGGCAGAATCATGAACATCTGGAAGCAGAGCGAGGTAATCGTGCTAAGCAAGGGGGAGGATAAAGAAAGACCCGCTTATTCTGAAGTCATACAGAACCATCTGCATGTTGATCACAGCATGGAAGTTGCAGGAGCAGATATTGTGTGAAAGACTACTGAGACACAAAACCATCATGGGCATGCATCAGCAGCAGTATGGCTTTCGAAGAAGCAGGTCGACAGAGGACGCAATCTGCAGAGCAATGGAACTGATTGACTCAGCAACCGGTAAATACGTCGTAGGAATATTCGTGGACATCTCAGGCGCTTTTGACAACCTCTGGTGGCCGGCGATGTTTGACAGATTAAGGGAGATTCAGTGTCCGGGACAGCTGTATAGGAGTCTTAGGGACTACTGTCGTAACAGATACTCCACCGTGAGATGTCCAGGAAATAGGTTCAAAAGCTACTGATTAAGGGATGTCCCCAAGGATCTTTTGGGATGTCAACCTGGAACCAGTGTTGTACTTGTTGGAGGGAATTCCGGAGACGCAGGGTGTGGTCGCCTTCGCAGATGAACTTCTAATAGTAATAGAAGGGTGATCTAGAAGAAACTTAGAGGAAAAAGTAACCAGGTGCTTGAAGAACTTGACACCTGGTGTAAAAGTGTCAAGTTAAAAATGGCACGGGCGAAGACGACCTTCATTCTGTTTAAGTGTAGCCTGGCTAGGGATCCGACCATAAAGTTAGGTAGGAAATCTATAAGAAGAAGCCATATGGTCAGATACCTGGGAGTTACCCTAGATGAGAACAGAAACTTCACAGCGCACATGGAGGAAGTGATGGGGAAAACTCTGTCGGTGATGAATAAAATTATAAGCATGGGACAGAGGCGGTTTTATCTGCCTATGAGGATAATAAGGACATACCATCAGATGATCCTTCTCTCCATTGTGATCTATGGGGCGTGCATCACAGCTCACAGACTAACCAATGTCGTTCCGGCTAAGATGATTCAAGGTCTAGAGAGGAACATCTTAATGAAGCTGACGGGTGCCTACCAGACTGTAGCAACGGATGCACTGAGTGTGGCCCTTGGTGTGTGGCCTTGGACCTCCTTATACGGAAGAAAGGTGTGGCATACTGGATAAAAAAGAAAATCATGGAGAAGGTGAAACTCCTCACCACACCCGATGTGACAACATCTGGAGAGGTGGAAATAGCCCTGTTGGAGGAGTGGCAGAGACGCTGGGAGAGAAGTGGGACAGGTAGAAGGACTTATCAATTGTTCCCTAATGTGGTTGAGAGACTAGAGAATAAACATCTCCAGCCATCTCGGGGTCTTGTCCACTTCATCACGGGGAAGGACCGTACCGGCATCTCTAAGGAAGCTGGGACTAATAGAGTCGGGGAATTGTGAATGTGGTGAGGAGGGAACCCCTGAAATGTGGTGATCGAGTGTGTCCTTACACTAGAAGCAAGAAGGAATTACCAGAGAAAGATCCAGGGAAGATTAGTAGGCGAAGTACTGAGGGACCCAATCTATTGGAAATTCTTAGACCAGATTGCACTGGAAGCGTCAGATAGAGCAAAAACTGCTTACATAGATAGACTCAAAGAGGCACAGGACGAATAAGACGGGACCTTGACAATGACAATGACGAATTAGATGACAGCGACACGGAGGGTGGGACTGACACGGACACTAGTGTGGTCTCAGCGGGGAGTGATTAGAGAAAAAAGAAAGCTATAACGATCCTTGCCGGGATAAAAAAAAAGTAGGTGCCGGGAGGAGCAAGCACGAGCCCTGGGAACTGATTCCAGTACGACTGAATATCTGGAGGAACACAGGGGATGCCCTTGTGATCCTAAGGACAGTTTTCCAGTCGTATAAACAAAAGTTAGTGGAGTAAATATGAACTCTGAAGGGTTCCCTGCACATATGACCCACCATTTGGAAATAAGAGAGGTGGATCGTGGTTGATGGGCCCTCAGAGTCAAGATGGGAAAAAGCGGCTGCCCTTGCAGCCCTCTGGTACCATAAGGGTGATGGATTTCCCCGGCATAAATGGGAATAGAATAGTTAAGTTAGTTTAGTTTAGCTTAGTTTAAGTATTTAAAATAGCTAAATTAGGGATGGGGAACTAGGTAAGAGGTAGATTAGGAAATTCAACTGCCAAGGGTGGAATAAAGGCTGAAAACGGAAGTGTGATGGCTAGAAAGTAAGTGGGGCACCAACTCCGATAGGGTGCCTCTCCAGGTGGTGGATATGGGGATGCCCACCTCTGCTGGATGCTTGGCGGACTCGGGAGTGAAATCCCGGCACTGTGGAGGGCCCAGTGGGGGAGGATACCGAGGGCGTAATATACCCGGGGAGAACCAAATGGAACTAGGGGTAGTTGAATTTCAATTAAATTAAAAGCCAAAATCTGTGTTATAATGTTAAAAAGGAAATTCGTATTGTAATTGTAAAAGTAAAGTCAAAGTTAAGTGTAAAAACGGCCCAGATTTAAATTTTGCAAGATACTGGGCCTGTAAACACTGAATAAATAAAATAAAAATTCCTGCATAAGCATCAATTCTAAGTACATTATATTTCAAAGATCTCTTTTGATATGTCCAATTTCGGTAAAGTATGATAGCACTACCTCCAACATCAACAGGTGAATGTATTGCATCATAACTTAATTTCGCCCTCTTAGCGTGGTTATACAATTTTTCATGACCTTACCTTTTTAGCTGAAGAAACCTTGAGTGAGCATCAGCCAGCGCTTCCTCTTGTTTCCTCCGTATCATCGTTGGTCTCATTTCCTTCCTCATTTGTACACATATGCTTAATGTTTCTTTAAGCTCCTTTTCATCCTGGACTTTTTTTTATATCTTCGTATGGCAATGTAGATATATATAGTCCAACTCTGGGATTAATAGTGGGCATCGTTTTGTATGGCCTTTGTTTGATAATTGAATGGAGGGCTCTATTTTTCATGAATTACTCAAAGCTGAGGCTGTTTTACAAATTTATGGACTGGCTGTCTTTCACCTTTGAACCCAGCAGTAGCTAGTCAGCTCCAAATGAATAATGGCCCTAGTAAGCGAGCCTTTCATCTTCTTATTTTTCTTCGTTTGCAGATTTCGTACATTGATAAAAAAATATGTATCGTTTCTGTACTCATGTTGGTATATTCTCTTGAAGTTTACATTTTAAGCTTGTCTCAACCTTAATGTCCTTTCTGAGACCAACTTAATCACTTTAGCATTTTTAATCATATCAAATCTTTCAATCGATAATATTGAATATGTGTCTTCTTAAGAGAAGACTTTTTTATCTTCAACTTACACCAAAATATTATTGTAAGTATCGTTTGCCATTGTATGGTAGTGATTCTGGATTTTTCTATGGATTATTTATTGCTCCATGAAACACAAATTTCCACCTTCTTCCACAATCCTCTTAACATTGCTTTTCAGGTTTCATGTCGTATGAGAAAAGAAACACTGCCAGTAATAAACATAGTCAAAAGTAAAGACTACCATATCATACACATTGATAAAACTCAAACAATAAATTCAAAAATTAAAAGAACGTACAGATCTCAGGGAACATGCTCTATCTTCCTAGTACAAGTCAGAACCACAAAAACACTTCTAAATTATTGATTTAAATACGAATATTTTTTGCCCTTGTCAAAAAATTAAGCACATTATTCAAAATAATTTTCCATTTTGAATATATTTTCCTAATGGTGTAGGTAATTCTAGAGTTAGCTAGTTAAAATTGGTATTGGATGAAATGGTTTTGCTAGAAATAGTTTTACATAGAAAAATTGGTTTTTAACTAGATTAGGTTTCTAAGTGTAGTATATACATTGTAACTGAATCCATACATAACTAACAAAAGTTGTATAGCATTATCCTAATCAAGTAAACAATTTTAACTATTTTTAAAAGAAAAATTTTAGTAAAATCCATGATTTTGACTTAAACTATTGAGTAACATTATTAAAGATTATTTAAAGCATATTTAGTATCACAAAAATTCACTTGACACCTCCAAGTTAGAAAACACTTTCATGCCACCATTATTTGCAACTCTTGCATCGGAACCAGTAATCTATAAATCTATCTTCATACTGTTATTCACATACAGAGAAAAATTATTTCTATCGACCTTTTATCTTATTATTTTAATTTTTTATGCCAAAAAAATTGGCGTATTAATTTTATATCTGAACCATTAGTTTTTAACTTGACAAATGGATTTATCTATTTATTATTTAATCAAAAAATTACTTTAAAAGTGTTTCACTGTTATGATTTGAGATGTGTGCCCTTTATTTCTTATATATAGATTTCTGTTCGTTTGTAGGATGGTATCAGGTCAAGTGTAGGGACAAAATAATCACGGCAAACCTGTACTTGGGATTGCTAGTAAAGATGAGGCTGAATGATAGAGAAACCAACAGCGTGGAGATAATAAGAGAAGTAAGGCAGTAATGCTGTTTGTCACTCAGTCTGTTAACATTTATGGAGAGTGGTTGGTCAGGGAAAACTTGGAGGGGCGTGACAAATTTCAGTATAGGAAGACGCGTCATCAACACATTAAAACACGCAGATGATCCAGCATTGCTTATCAAAAATAAAGAAGAGTTGTTGCAAGTTATTAACTGGCTTGTAGAGATCAGAGAAGATAGAGCATAAATATCAACATTGATAATTCAATAAATATGGTGATTTCACAAAATAAAGAGCTGCTCAAAGTTCAATTTGGAAACCAGTAGTTGGAAAAATTAAAGCAGTTCAAGTAACTGGGAAGTCGCTAGATTAGGTTGTGAATCACCATAGACATGGAATCTTCAACCATAAGAGATTACTTCTGACCAGCAAGTCGAGTTTGGAATTGTGAAAGAAACTGATTAAACGCTACATTTGGAGCATCGCGCTGTATGGAGCAGAAACTTGGTCTCTTAGAATATGTAAAATAATTACTTGGATAGCTTTTAAATGTGGCGATGTAGAGGACTTGAGAAGATCAGAGGAAGAGACAGAACTACAAATGAATAATTCTCGAGAAGATTGGTTGAGAAGAGAACTAATTTGTATGTGATTCTTCGGTACAAAGCAAACAAGATCAGACACATCCTTGGAAGAAACTGCACGGCGTCATATAAGAAAAGTTTGAGGTAAAGAGGATCTTAGAATGAAGGGGGATTCAAATATTAAATAACATAAATGAAAGAAGAAAATTCTGGGAAATGAAGAAGGAGGAAGAGGACAGGGCGCATTGATGGCATTAGTTCACTGGCATTAGGTAGAACACCAAATATTATTAATAATAATAACAATAATAATATTATTAATAATAATAGGTCTACTGGAGATGTAATTTGTGGTTTAGTTACTAGTACAGAGGGTTGATTGAGGGTCTATATGTTGATGGCTGAGAGTCTATTGTGAGAGCCTACGATATTTATGGTTGAAGATATATTGTAAAAGCAGGAGATTTTGATGGCTGTTTGTATTTTGTGGCAGATAAATAAGTTGATGTTTAAGGGTCTCTTGTTTCAACTGAATCTGTTGATTTCTGAGGACATCTCTTGTAAGTCCAAGAAGAAATGGTTGAGCCTCAGTTATTTTATTTATTGATGCATAAGCTAATTGAAGAAATTCCCCTACTGAAAAATGTAATTGCTCACAGGGAAATAACCAAACATACTAAATCCATAAATACCTTTGGTCATTGTGGCACATCCCTGGTATTCAATGCCACATGAAATAGTGAAATCGCTCTCCCGGGGGTTATACTCAATGAGTAAAATCTTGTAAATAACATATTTTAATGGTTTATAAAAAGTAATCTGTCCAAGTCTTTAACTCTGTGAGTATTGTGAGGTAAGATGGGCAAGATATAGATAGAATGTTCTCTTCAGAAGAGAACAGTGCTCCAACTTATATGTGAGGTGTGATTGTTTACAATGACCAACATGAGGTATTCTAAGCTTGCTATAAATATACTCAGAAAATTCCTGAACTAGTATTTTAATAGCTTTGTGATTATATACTCACTGTCAAAGAACATCATAGTTGATTGTGAAGGGTTTCCATTCATTATCACTTATTGTCTTCGTTTTCTGGGACAAATTATCATAAGTGTACATGATTTCCACAGTGCCTCACGGCACAAACAGTTGCTATAAGTTGTCCTATTTCCACAGATACAATTTTAATAGTCGCATTCAAACCTACACTAGTACTCTAACTAACACTTGTAATTTATTTGGAACTAAGGAGCGTGGAGATGCCAGACACATTCATATTGAAAACAAGAGTCGATGGAAACTCATATTTCAACATTAATGTTACAAGATTATAAATAAAAAGCATCAACTTGAATTTAATCAAAGCTAATGACTTCACTCGAAATAGGTCAGCTTTTTGCGTCATTCAGAGTGTGAAATTAAATTTCTCCATAAAAATGTTTGTCCAATTTTGCCAACTAGCTATGCCCCTTCATTATATTGATTTGTGATTCCATTTTTATTAGCAAATTTATATTCTAATAATCTTAATTCTTTTAAAGTCATCCAAAAATACACTCAGCTAAGTCCTTGAAATGCATATAAAAATCATTTTCTCGTATTTAATCAAATGTATTTGCGGACCTAACCAGTTTACTTACATTCCTGCATCAGTTAATAAAACATAAGATATTGTTTGTATCAAAGCTCACAAACTGATTTTTAACTTGATTAAAATTTAACGAAATCACACGTAATTTTTTTTTTCAAATTTAAAAAAAAGTAGCTTCCCTTGTTCAAGAATTATGCTATTTGTCATTTTGAAAATCCATATTGAAACATTTGCTAGAATTTGATAAGTATTTATTAATCAGATATATTCGGTCATTTTAAAAATCCAGCTTGATGAATTTGTATATTTCAGTTAAGAACTTGTATAGTGAGTGGGTCTATATAGTCATATATAAAATACATCTTTATGCATTTGTTTAGCTCTGCTGAACATTCATTTAGTTGGTATATATGATCTACAATTTGTTTACTTTTATAAGGCCCAAAATAAATATATTGAACATATATTATATTATAACTAAACAAATAACTTATACATATCTTATAATGTCTTGAACAATATATCGATAACCTGGAAACAATCCACGATTTGCCACGTATGTTCCTTATTTATAAAGCGCTATTATAGTGTAGTTATTTAATTTTCATTCAAGAGAGATTGGTTTCACGGGTTGATATAGAGTGAGAAATGTTAGTACTCGAGTGCTGGGGTAGAAGTACACATTGCCACTTCTTTCATTTTGTCATCTTGACCAATTCATACACACTGGAATGTGTTGTCGCCTAATGAGACACTTAATAAATAATATAGTCAGTTTAATTTAAGTTAAAAACAGCCCTTTCGAAAGAAAACCATATATTATCATCTAAATAAATATCAAATATATAAATAAAATTTGCTAAATACTGATGAATTAGTTCAAAATGCATTCAATTACAAATTACCGTATATTTTGAAAATATATTTTCTGATTGAGGTTAAATTATGTAGACAACCTATCGGCCATGACACCTTTCTAAAGCTAAACAATCTGGTCAACTGCTACTTCCCCAAAATATGAATAAAGCAAATTCGCATTCTCTTGCACCAATTGAATATATGTAATATGCGTTGATATTATTATCAAAAAAGCAGATCACACGAGCTAACGTAATATGAATACCTGTAGTTAGAAAGACACTTTTATAGATGTCACATGAGGTACTGCTTATGAACATTGGACTGTATTCGCCTCTCTCCATTTAAAGGATGTTGCCTATTTGTGACGTCACGACAAATCAAGATAGGATTTCATATGTTAGTGAATTTACGTGCTATTCAATGAACTTTTGAGATATAACGTTGAAACAAAAACCAAAAATTCTTAAATAATTCTAAAAATGGTCCTTGAAATTTTTGTTCTCAAATATATTTTTTATGAATCCTATACAACTTAGGGTATTTGGCTTATTCACGAAAATGACCCATAATAATCTTTCTGCCAGGATGTAGGTTTAAAAAGCCTTGGATAGGATATATCTATTAAGAATAGGAAACAAGAACAAGGTAATTTTAAAAAGTATGCCAAAGTTTTCAAGGTGTAAATCTTCAGAGGAAGAGGGAAAGTGTTATCAGCATGTAATCTAGAGGCCTCTCAGGGTGAACTGTTCATTTTTCTTCCCTCTCTTTCTATTTAGTGTCTTAGTGTGATAGTGCCTAGGTTGATTAGTTTATCAAGTTAAGAAGCAGCCACTTCTAAAAATAGCTTGGAAATTTCCAAGTATCCAACGTCATTAAAAACCCAAATAAGGTGAATGATTAGTTGTAAAGACAGTTAGTTCCCTAATGGTTTATTGTTTACCTGTATCGGAGGTGTTTGCTGGAACTAGGTCTACGATACATGGCTCCCTCTGTCGGCCAACCCTGTTGTAAGCCAGGCATTGGAAAGTTCCGTAGTCCAGGTCAGCGAGTGGGGTGTACACGATTAGACTGACAGTCCCTAGCTGGAAGAAGTGAGAGGGATGGATGTCAAGGGCCGTGGCCGAGTTGTTGAACATCCACTGGAACATCACTTCCAGAGGGTTTGAGTCCACCTCGCAGGTGATGTTGACGGTTTCATTCTTGGCCGCACGAATCACTCGGGGCTGGTCGGGGCTGCAGGCTGGTACATCTGCATGGAAAACACACTTTATCACTGTCTAAAAACAATATTAATTAAAGAAGTGTACAAAAATTACAAAATTATTAAAAACTATAGATAAAAACTTACTATAAAAGGGTGACAATATTATTCTAACAATTAAAATAAATAGTACAACACAATATCACATACTTGCTCAACTTGTGTATTATAGCTTTGAAGAAAATATTCAAAATATATACATATATTTATATAAACAAATTGTTCAAATAAATATACATATAAACAAATTTTTCAAATATATATACAAACAAATTGTTCAAATATTTTTAACAAATCCAAACTTTCTAAAAAAATAATTTGTAAGCCACCCTAAAATCATTTGTTATATGAAGACACAAAATCAAATTCTTATTTATCCTGAAAAATATTCAGATTTTCCAATTTTGAATTTAATTTTCAATGTTGACTTACAAAAATTATAATTTAAAAAATTTGATGTGACTAAGCTACCTTTAAATTAATTTATTTATAAAAAATATAACATTTTTGATTTTTAAAATAGTCTCCCAATGCCAATTTTGAACCAGATCACTAAATTCATTTTAAAAATATTCAATTTAAGAAAAAATCATCAATTAACTACCCATAGCAAAATTTTCCTCACAAAATAAGTAAACAGTTTTATTTGTCATGTCAAACCCTGCCAAGATACTCATTTGGAACAAAATCGTCAAAGCCATTCATAAAATATTTCAAATTAAAAAAAAATCTGTAATAATTAAACTACCATTCAACGAAATTTTGCCCTAAAATAAACTATATAGTATATTTGTTATGTCAAACAAATATACTATAAAGCAATTTAAACCAAATCGTTCTAGCCATTTAAAAAAAAAAGTGGTATTCAAAAAATTTACTTATCAGTAAACTACCCTTAATTGAAGGGCTACGGTAAAATATATTTTTGTTGGTACATCTCTATTAAATATAAATATCAAATTTAAACAAAGACCATCAAATAGTTTTGGATCCGTTGCCAGGGACTGACAGACGGACAGACACAATTGTAAAATAAAATTTTTTGAGTTCATGGTCACTTAAAAGCTAAAAATTTGTTATAATTTCGAGATCTATTTTTTCACTATCACAATAATTTCTCTTGATATGAGAAAGTACAAACTTTCTTTATAAAATATACTACATAAAAAACAACTTCATGTCGTCAAACCCCAAGCGTGTTATATCGACCGAGCAGCTACTGTGATGTTGATAAAGATAGTGCCAACATTTACGAATAGATGGTGTCATGTGGTCAAAACAACGAACCCTATATCCGTTAATTATCAGTTTTCCAGACCAAAGCTGTTACCTATATTTTTAAGTGGTTCCTAATGTGTCCTTACAAGGCTGAGTTTTATCTCTTTCCAGACCCACTGCTTCACAGAAACACAGAGTTATTAAAATACTTTAATAATGTCCTGAGATATGTATAGTCATGAGATCTTTGGATGTCTTTCAATAGCAACAAAATAATTCTACTGTATTATTAGAACTCTCTCAATATTAATAGGTAAAAATAGTTGGTGTGTGTTTAAATAATTTTGACCCTGCAAATATCTTCGAATGTATCCATATAGTTATATCCTTAACAGTATTAGCAAAGTGGAAAACTATCCGATAGCTTACGAGCTACTTTTGGGTATATCTAAAACTAGATTTTGAAAAATTTGGTTTATTTAACATTGCACTTTACTATCTGTTCGGTTTGCCTAGAAAAAGTTTAAATTTTATACTTCGATAACTAAATAATATGTTCTTTGCATGTAATAGGTTTTTTATTGGCCTACGTATTCACTGTTAAAAATGGATTACATTATCCAGGTTTTAAGAAGTGTGAATTTGATGTATTTTTTGTATACAAAATTAACAACTAATAACCGTTTAGTAAAATACTGGTAAAGATAGTAACAAAAATTAAACAAAAATATACAAAAGCTGTCAATTATTAAGCTATTTATTTTACCCACCCTTTAATTTTTTAGATTTCTCATATTAAAAATGGCAGACATTGTTAGTAATCAAGTTGTTTATTTGGACTTAACATTTTAAAGCACGTTTATGCAGAAAAATGGCTGCTTCTTTCCCTGGTACGTATACAAACAAATAATGTCGTCCACTTGATACCTGTGTTAACGAGTGCAATTATACTCCGGTGCAAGTCTTTGCACCCAAGATACTCCCAAAGATGCTCCATTTCAGTATTCACTAAACAAGGTGCACACTGGTGGCGAGATTATGGTGACGTCACCATAAACGTCATCAATTCCGCTCTTTTCAACCAATCCTTGTGGAGGAATACAAATATCTTGGATTTAGACAAAGATTAAACAGTTCGTGGTTTTGCTTGACGTTTTGTTTTGTAATAATGCAAGAAATGCCATTGCTTTTTTGAATGTAAAAATTCAACAATAAAAATTAAATAATTGCTTTGCTAGCACTATCTAAATCGAAACAAATTTTGTGCTTGACAGAAGTTTGTTATTTTAATTTTTTTAAATTATTAATTGTTGTACAGTTAACTAATTATTGTATTTTAAGCCATAACGATAATATTCCACAATTTAAATTTATTTAAGTGACAATCATGATTTTAATAGTTATACTCTTGAGTTGTGGCAAATAAAAGGCGCAACTTTGTTCTCAAATTGTGCCTGCTTCTTTTAGTGAATAGGGATCTGGACACATATTTCAAACTTGTGCCAGTGCAGCTATTTGCTCCCGTCAGTGAATTCAGACATGAAGTAAGCAACACAGAGCTGCCCATGTGTAAAGCATTGGCCCCCAGATGCGATATATTTTTTTTTTTTTTTAGCACGCGTCTACTACCGTTCGGTTATAGCTTAAGTACTATTACGCTATGGATTAGGAATTGGAAGGTTGAATTTAGAGGAAGTGAACCCGCTTTGCGTGGAGGAGAGTGGAAAACCATTAGAAACACCCCAGTTCACCCGACGAGATTCGAACCTCGATTCCCCGTCCTCAGCAGTCGGGCTCAACACGACTAGCGCGTTTGCAACTACGCACAGAGGCGGGTGATATATTTATAGATATTGTAGTGTTTTGGACGGAACGCTTCAGATCTATTCTGTCTCGTGAACTCAGATAGCTGTCCATGAACTCTCACAAAGTAGGCCGCTTGGACTGACTGTGTGTACGTGCAAGGTAAGCTGGCAAGCGCGACAGTGAACTCAATAGCTGCATGAACTCTCTCCAGTAGCGTGACTGACTGGTGTACGTGCAAGTAAGCTGGCACGCGACAGTGAACAAACATTGATAAAAGTATGGCAGGGTTTCTCGTGCTACGTTAGCTCAGTTCAACATCACGTGCTATGTTCTCCCATCTCTCTCACACCTCTGTACTACCTTGTTCTCATTGGTCCCCAACATCACGTGCCATGTTCTCCCATCTCTCTCACACCTCTGTACTACCTTGTTCTCATTGGTCCCCAACATCACATGCTATGTTCTCCCATCTCTCTCACACCTCTGTACTACCTTGTTCTCATTGGTCCCCAACATCACGTGCCATGTTCTCCCATCTCTCTCACACCTCTGTACTACCTTGTTCTCATTGGTTCCATTCATCCTGTTCAAGAATGTATGACCTTTTATGGGGTGTATTAGTTTAGTGAGAGAATGTCTAGTAATATATAATTTATGGTTTTAATTGTTAAAGAAACACTTGGTTCTTCACGGCTATAGGGGACTCTAGACAAGTAATTGGCATTTCTAAGCGTTTCACGTGGAAATATTCAAGTCATCGAGGAGGTTATTTTGTTTAAAGCTATTATTTTTATCATTTTAGGCTACCCTTAAACCTAGTTTAATCTGATTACCTTTTTTGCACTCTTTTTACTTTCTCTCTATCTTACAGGTAGGGAAAGTATGGTGATCGTCAAAAAAATCGAACTCGAGATTTTGATGAATTTTGACGTTTCATGACTCCCTGAATCCGAAAAAGTGTTTTTTGAATTTCCGTCTGTATGTCTGTCTGTCTGTCTGTACCTCCAACTAGAGCCTAAACTATTTTACCGATTGAGCTGAAACTTGATATCTAGGGTTTTCATAGGGTTGCCCCGAGGGGTTTTTGGAATTGGATATCTACCCTAAAATTAAGGGTAGTTTACAGAAGGGCAAAAAGAGAAAAAGTTGATTTTCTCAAAATCGGCTCTAACGATTTTGATTAAATTTCATTTATGAACATTAATAAATATTACAAACAAAATGGCTACTCTCAATATTTCAGCAAAATGGCTTTAAGGACTCCGGTCTGATGCGTAAATTAACATTTTTTATAATAGCTTCGAAATTATTTGAGATATGAAATTACTTAGCATTACAAATATGTATATATATTTATAATACTAATATTTTATTCAAAACATATTTTTATAAAATCGATAATTTTTAATCTATACGCAATTATATATATATATTTTTAACTTTTTGGACATTAAAGCTTAAGTATTGCGATCGTAAAAAAAACTAACCTGAAATGTTGATGGATTTCGACGTCTCATGACCCCCCGAACCCTAAAAAATAGTCTTTGCAATGCCGTCTGTCTGTGTGTCTATTAAAACTTAAAATTAAGAGTTGTTTACTGAAAGGCAAAAAGAGAAAAAGTCGATTTTCTCAAAATCGGCTCTAACGATTTTGATTAAATTTCATTTATGAACATTAATAAATATTACAAACAAAATGGCTACCCACAATATTTCGGCAAAATGGCTATAAGGGCTCTGGTCTGATGCGTCAATTAACATTTTTTATAATAGCTCCGAAACTATTTGAGATATGAAATTACTTAGCATAACAAATATGTATATATATTTATAATACAGATAATTTATCCGAAACATATTTTTATAAAATCAATAACTTTCAATCTATACGCAATTATATGAATTTTTTAACTTTTTGGACATTAAAGTTTAAGTATTGCGACCGTAAAAAAAAACTAACCTGAAATGTTGATGGATGTCGACGTATCATGACCCCCCGAACCCTAAAAAATAATCTTTGCAATGTCGTCTTTCTGTGTGTCTATAAAAACTTAAAATTAAGGGTAGTTTACTGAAGGGCAAAAAGAAAAAAAAATTGGTTTTCTCAAAATCTGCTCAAACGATTTTGATTAAAATTCGTATCTAGGCGTTGATTAAGATTATAAATAAACTGGCTATTTTCATTTTCCTATGAAAATGATTTTTAGGGTACTTTACAGAAGCGTTAATTTCCGTATCTCCACAACTATTTGAGAAACTAAACAGCTTATCATTGAAAAATTGTAGGACTATTAGAAATAAAACACTTTTATTTGACATATATTTTTATAAAAGCAACAGTTTCTGAGATAATTGCAAATATATTAATACAATTTTGTGAGCTTTAGTTGTAAACATATACTACTTAAGTCTTAACGCAATAATTCTCCAATGCCATAGAGTAATTAAATATAAGTATCTAAAAAATATGTTATTTTTCCTTAAAGCTCTTAGGAGAAATGTTTGCACAGCAATGATCTATCTCCATTTTAGACTCAATCTTATATATAAAAATGGATGGCTAAATGTGTTGCTTACCGCAAAACTCGAGAACGGCTGGACCAATTCGGCTAATTTTTTTTTTTTTAATATTCGTTGAAGTCTGAGGAAGGTTCTTATGAAGAGAAAAATTGAAAAAATTGCACTGAAAAACGTAAAAACCACATTTTTCTTTTTCCCATTCAAACTGTTTCTAGCTGTCAATTCTAGGTGGCGAACTGAGATAAATTAATCGAAGAATCGATTTTTTTGGGTCGTAAATATCGATTTGAGCAATGAATCGATTAAGTGAATCGATCTCAGACACCCTAAAATCGACTTTTAATTAATTTACTTACTGTTTTGTTTTATTCAAATAAAACAAGAGTACCAAACCATAATATAAAGAAGAAACATTTGAAATTTAATTAGTAACTTTAAATGCATCCGTAGATTTGACACTTTCTCTTTCTACGTTATACAGTTTGACTTTGACAGTTTTTCAGTAGATTCTCAATTAGTGCGTGTTATTTTCTTGGTTGTTTTTAAATCGTGTTATTTTCTTGGTTGTTTTTAAATCTTCGCTTCTCAATCAACACATTTACTTATTGTTTCATTTTATTCAAATAAAACAAAAGAGTAACAAACCATAATATAAAGAAAAACTTTTGAAATTTAATTAGTAACTTTATAATTATGAACTTAACCTTAAAATTAATATAAACTACTTGAATGCATCCGTAGATTTGACACTTTATACAATTTGACTGTCAGTTTTTCAGTAGATTCTCAATTAGTGCGTGTTATTTTCTTGGTTGTTTTTAAATCTTCGCTTCTCAATCAACACATTTACTTATTGTTTCATTTTATTCAAATAAAACAAAAGAGTACCAAACCATAATATAAAGAAAAACTTTTGAAATTTAATTAGCAACTTTATAATTATGAACTTAACCTTAAAATTAATATAAACTACTTGAATGCATCCGTAGATTTGAGAATTTCTCTTTCTACGATATACAGTTTGAGTTTGACAGTTTTTCAGTAGATTCTCAATTAGTGTGTGTTATTTTCTTGGTTGTTTTTAAATCTTCGCTTCTCAATCGACAAAGAATTTCCTCGATTTATCTTTAGTTGATTGGTTTATTTTGTGTGTGTTTCCATTTATACTCAGTTCAAGACTCATGCCACCTATAAGACGCGGGCGGAGCAATTTGGGTCGAAGAACTCTAAATGCTAGAAAACAAGCTAATTTTCAGTCTAATCGGACTACACAGCAACGTGAAGATCGAAATGAAATTGAAAGGATTCGGATATCACAAACCCGTGCAGCACGTCATTCAGCTAATGATCTTGCAGGTTTGAAACGAGCTGCTTTCAGTTACGATGTTTCAATAGACTACAGTACCCACCAATGCGTTGCTATTGTATCTATGAACTCAGTTTGCCCACATTGTAAGGCATTGAAATACAAAAATGAAGCCGTTGGATTGTGTTGTGCAAATGGCAAAGTGAAATTAGTGCCATTGGTTCCACCACCAGAGCCATTGTACTCATTGGTTTCAGGAACAGGAACGGATTCAATACATTTCCTTACTAATATCCAAAAATATAACAACTGCTTATAAATGACTTCATTTGGGGCAACAAATGTAGTTCGGGACAACTTCATGCCAACTTTCAAGGTAATATATAACAAACAGACCTATCCCCCGTATTGCTTTGTTTATTTTATTTTATAGTTATTGTAACAAAAATAATAAACCTGTCTTTTTAATTCACAGATACAAGGACAAATATATCATCGAGCAGGCTCACTGTTGCCGGTGTCAGATGGTGACTACAAATTCCTGCAAATTTATTTCATGGGCAATTCAACCCAAGAAATTGATCTGCGTTGTGCACATAACAGTTCAATGAAGAGGTCTATTGTAGAAGAATTACAAACTTTCTTTCATCAACACAATCAGTTGATTACATTGTTCAAAACTGCATTGGATCTCATGCCATATGATAATCACAAAATTGTAATCAAAGCTGATAAAACTCCTGTGGGCCAACATGCAAGACGTTTCAATGCACCAACAATGGATGAAGTTGCCATTTTTATAGTTGGAGAAAATTTGGAAGCCCGTGATATTGTTTTACATCGCCGGAATGATCAGTTACAGCGTGTGTATGAAACACACTACTCATATGATGCGCTACAATATCCCATCCTGTTGGGGCAAGGTGAAGATGGTTATCACTTTTCAATCAAGATGATAAATCCCCTTACAGGTAATTAAAAATTTGGTTTATCAATGGAAATTTTGTATCAGCTATTACATGTATTATATGCAAGTTCAATCACTTTCATTAAAACAATAATTTATTTACAGGTGCCGAAATAAACAAAAAAGTCAATTCAATGAACTATTATTCATACCGTCTGATGGTTCGTGAAAATGAAGACAATCACATCTTGAAATGTCGGTGATTATTTCACCAATATGCTGTTGATATGTATGTCAAAATTGAAACAGAGTGATTGACATTCATCAGGTTGAACCAGACCAAACTCCGTTCTGAAGAGTATATTCACCTTCGAGATGCGATTAATACTGATGGAAATGCAGAGAATGTCGGCCGGATGACAATTCTTCCAGTAACATACATCGGAAGTCCTCGACATATGCGTGAATATGCTCAAGATGCCATGTCGTATGTTCGTCATTAAGGCACAGCAGATTTATTTATCACATTCACGTGCAATCCGCAGTGGATATAAATCAAACTTGAGCTATTCCCTTGTCAATCACACATTGATTGCCCTGACATTACGGCAAGAGTCTTCAAACAAAAGTTGAAATCTTTAATGGATTTCATTGTGAAACATAGCGTGTTTGGCGAGGTGCGCTGCTGGATGTATACTGTGGAGTGGCAGAAACGTGGATTGCCTCATGCACATATTCTGATTTGGTTGGTTGAGAAGATAAGACCAAATGAAGTTGATGAAGTGATATTAGCTGAAATCCCTGATGTACAAGTAGATCCAGGTTTGCATGAATTAGTTATTAAAAACATGATTCATGGTCCCTGTGGAACACTTAATCAAAATTCACCGTGGATGGTGGATGGTAAATGTTCGAAGCGTTATCCACGGGCATTAGTAGCAGAAACAATTACCGGAAATGATGGTTATCAACTGTATCGTCGCCGATCGACTGTAGACAACGGAATATCAACAATTGTCAAAGTTAATAAACAAGATATTGAAATTTATAATCGTTGGATTGTTCCATATTCACCGATCCTATCAAAGACTTTCAAGGCGCACATCAATGTTGAATCTTGCCATTCCGTGAAATTTATCAAATACATTTGTAAATATGTAACCAAAGGAAGTGACATGGCTGTGATTGGAGTTGGTGCAGAGAATTACAATGACGAAGCTACCCAATACCAAATGGGCCGGTATGTTAGCAGTAATGAAGCAATTTGACGCATTTTTTCTTTTCCTATTCATGAAAGACACCCCACTGTTGTTCACTTAGCCATACACTTAGAAAATGGTCAAAGAGTATATTTCACGGCACAGAACGCATTACAACGAGCTGTTCAACCACCATCTACAACCTTGACCTGTTTTTTTGAAATGTGTCAGAATGATGATATCGCCCGAACACTGCTATACTCCGAAATGCCAAAATATTATACTTGGAATCAACCCTCAAAGAAATTTCAACCACGGAAACAAGGAAAACCAGTTCCATGTTACCCAAATGTATATTCCACCAATGCAATAGGTCGAATTTATTCAGTCCATCCAAGCAATGATGAGTGTTTTTATATGCGATTGCTATTAGTCAATGTTCGAGGCCCAACATTATTCCAACATTTACGAACGGTTAATGATGAATTGTGTGGCTCTTACAGAGAGGCCTGTCAACGTTTGCAACTATTAGAAAATGACGCTCAGTGGGATCAAACTCTCAATGATGCTATAATTTCTTCACAAGCTCATCAAATACGAACATTGTTTTCTATAATTATATCAACATGTTTCCCATCAAAACCAATTGATTTATGGATCAAATACAAAGATGATATGTGTGACGATATCTTGCATCAAATTCGCATTATAACAGGAAATCCAAATTTACAAGTCAGTGAAGAAATTTACAACAAGGCGTTTTTATCAATTGAGGACATGTGCTTGATGATGACAAACAAAGTATTATCTCAATTAGGCATGGCCGCGCCCAATCGCCCGATGCACGACGCTTTTAATCAAGAGTTGAAACGAGAAAAACTGTACGATCTCGATGCTTTAAGAGAATCAGTTCGAATAAATCTTCCGCTGTTGAACCAACAACAAAAGTATGTATTTGATACTCTTATGGAAGTTGTACATGATGGAAGTGGAGGGATTTACTTCTTAGATGCTCCTGGTGGTACAGGAAAAACTTTTTTGATTTCTTTGATTTTAGCAACAATTCGCTCACACAATGAAATTGCACTCGCACTTGCTTCATCAGGCATTGCAGCTACATTGTTGGAAGGTGGTCGAACAGCCCATTCAGCGCTAAAATTGCCGTTGAATATGCAAAGCAACGAAACTCCGATCTGCAACATTTCTAAGAACTCTGCAATGGCAAAGGTTTTGCAGCAATGTAAATTGATAGTGTGGGATGAATGCACGATGGCACATAAAAAGTCTTTGGAGGCATTAGACCGAACCATGCAAGATCTGCGGAACAATCAAAATCGATTTGGTGGTGCGATGATTTTGTTAGCAGGAGATTTTCGTCAAACATTGCCAGTGATCCCACGGTCAACGCCAGCTGATTAACTTAATACATGTTTAAAGTCCTCCGGTTTGTGGAAACACGTTAAAAAACTAAATTTAAGCAAGAATATGCGTGTCGAGTTGCAAGATCATCGATCTAGAGAAATATTTTCAAATAACCCATTGACATATGTAATGGCAACTTTGCTTTAGACTTTTTCAATGGCTGCGTTACCTTTCCAGACAATTTTTGTCAGTTTACTGATTCAAAAACCGAACTCATTCAAAAGGTGTTCCCAAACGTTGCTAAAAATTACAGAGATCATATATGGTTGAGCAAACGAGCTATATTGGCTCCCAAAAACATAGATGTAAATGAATTAAATTTCAAAGTTTAAAATGAAATTGCCGGTGAATTGAGGACATACAAATCAGTTGATTCCTCTACTAACCAAGATTATGTCAACTATCCACCCGAATTTTTGAACTCGCTGGATTTGCCAGGATTGCCGCCTCACAATCATCAATTAAAGGTCAGATCGGTGATCATAATGTTACGAAATATCAAACAACCGCGTCTTTGTAACGGCACACGGCTAGCGGTGAAAAAATTACTAAACAACGTGATCAAAGCAACCATTCTAAAGGGAAAGTATAAAGGAGAAGACGTTTTGATACCACGCATCCCAATGATTCCGACTGACATACCATTTGAATTTAAACGTCTGCAGTTTCCAGTGCGGCTTGCTTTCGCTATGACCATAAAAAATCCCAGGGGCAGTCATTGAGTGTTTGCGGCATTAATCTTGAAAACCCATGTTTCTCGCATGGCCAATTGTATGTTGCCTGTTCCCGTGTTGGAAAACCATCAGCTTTGTTTGTTTACGCGCCAGGTAATCAAACAAAAAATATCGTGTACCATCAAGCATTGCAATGAAAATATCATTTAACACAATATTACTAAAGTATTGCAGTGTATGAAATAGAAAATTGAATTTTGTAAGTAGTTGTTGTTTATGATTATGACATTAAAAATACATAGAAAAGTATATTAACATCATGCAAATTTATTGTTGATATCAGGGTAATTATTTGATAGTCAATAAATAAAGTGATCACACTGAAATACGTTTATATTAATTTTTTTTTTTAAATTACACATTTGTGACTGTATAGTATCACAAAATTATCTGTTCTGGTGACCATTACTGAAAACTAAAGATGTCATCACGACATGTGCACTTTATAAACGACGCCATCACCAGAACTTGACCAGAAAAGATAAGTTTGTGGAACTGCCACAGTCCAATAGCGTTTGACAGAACGACGTCTGTCGGGTTAGCTAGTAGTCAATATTTACATTTTTATTGGTCAAAATGTATAAATGAATAATTAAATATCAATGCGATGACTTGAAGATCTTCAAAACCTTATAAAATGTTAAAACTTTAACCAGAAATCGAAATTTTAATATGAAGTGTTGACCCTTGTGGAAGACATTAAACTATTTGAAATGTTCTTAGGTGGACAAAGATGCGCCTCTTTTCTCATTGATTATATATCATTGTATATTATTTTATGCGTGTTCTTATGTGGAGTGGTGATGATACAATGTACATTATTCCGTTCAGAAATCTTACGAGTTTATAGAAAGAGAGAGAAAGTCTGTGCGGTGCGCTGTACCATTTATTTCTTTCTTAGCCCTCTAACCCCTTTTGAATTTTTTTTATCCTATTTAACCCTTCTACCCCATTTACTCTCTATGTCTTTTTTACCTTTTATGTCATCTAGGTACCTTTTGACCTTTTTGCATTTTTGGCACATTTTATTATTTTTATCTCATTTCCCCTTTTTATTCTTCTCGAACTTTAAGCAGATTTTACCCTTATTTCCCTTTTTCTCTGATAAACCATTTTGCCTGTTCTCCCCTTTTAATTTTATTACACATTTTAGCATATTTCTTACCCTTTTAATCCCTTTTAAAATCTTATTAGTTTTACTTATTACTCTTTTTACACATTTTAAAATAAAGTAGCACGCTTTACCCGGGAGAAATAGTTTAGGGTAGAAAGATTATAAATTTTAAAGAGGGTAAAGGCTAGAAAGTAAATCAAATAATTTTTAAATGGTTAGTAAATAAGGTAAACAATATATTAAGGATGAAGTATTAAGGATTAAGGGGGAAACGTGTAAATAGAGCAAAAGTGGCAAAAAGATATAAGGAAAATTTAAGAATAGATTTTTACAAATTATAACTTAAGTCACCTGTTTACCCCGTTTAATCTACCATTTTTGCACTATTTGATTTTTTAACATTGGTTGTCTTTCTAGCACTATTTGCACTTTTTTAACCTTTCACCCTGTCCATCCCGTTTACTGTTTTAGCTCTTTTGGCCTTTTTAACCCTTTTAATCCCTTTCCCCCACTAATCCTTATAGCCCTTTTTCCACCTGTTTCCAGTATAACAAGTTACAAGTAACAAAACAATTGATTGGTATAACACTTACAAACCGACCCATTTGAACTCTTACTTCCACACGTTAGCCGCCACCTCCGCCCACACATACATTTCCTAATAGACTGACATGAGGTACGAACCAACATCCAGCAAGTAAAGAAGAACACGCCCCGAGTTGTTGTTTCCTTTCCCCCCCCCTCCTCCCCTCTTCACTCCTTCTACTCGGTTCCACCGTGTGGCAGAATGTTCTGGTCGGTTCGAGTGCCTTCTTCCCGCCTTTGCCTCTCCATCTCTCTCGGGACATTTGATCTGGTGTTGCTACTATATAAGATTACCATTAGCGATTATGGTTACTCATTGGTTACTTTAGACTTTAGACGAGTTAAGCAACACTTTCTGCAAGAGTCCTGATATATTTCTTTTTCTAAATTCTTTTTTTTGGCATAGTCAATTCAACGTTTCAAAATTATTTATTTGGAATTATTAAATTTACAATGCTATGATGGAGTAAATTTCTCCGGCAGTTGGCTAGAGTGAAGCAAAGTTCATTTTTGTAACTTTTGTCTCTCGTGGTACATTTATCCGAGCGTCAATGTAGTTCTGTTTTAATCATTTGAGGATTTTTGTTGCTTAGCGCAGTCTTGTGGGCTATGGCCATCTTGCGCATGGAAAGGTGGCGTCGTTTACCTAATGGACATATTCCTAATAAACTTTACTCGTTGCCACGGTAGATGGCAAGGCACTTACATTTCAAATCTTTTTATATTTTCATAAATTCTGAATTACTTTCTGAATAATTGACATTAATGCCACTAAAGCATAAGTTTTAAATATTAATATGTAAATATACCTATTGGCTATTTCTGTAAATAACATATATTGTCGCCACAAGATACCTGTCTGGTGATTTTAAGAGATATAAAGATAGAGATATAAAATTTTAAGTATTATACCTATTGGGTTATCTGGAGCTTTCTTTCTAGCTTAACGCATCCGATAGCGTTTTCTAAACCATATCCGAAGATGGGGACACTCTAGCGTACACCAGAGGTACCTCGAGTCCAGCAAAACCACCATGGTTGGTCTATCTCTGACACAGTATACTTGAGTTTCATCCAGAAAATTCATTTATTTAGGCTTAAATAATTCAATAAGTTTGTTTTTGTTATTCATTTATATATTGTTGTAAGTTAATTAGTTAAGCATATAAAGAAGAAAAAGGATCCATGTATTTTATAACATAAGTAGCTTAAGATTTTTATAACAGTTATGTCAAACAGTATAAACAGTGGAGAAAAGTCATAAAGATCACATGACAAGTGGAAAAGTCTTTAATAGGATCGAAGAGAACATAAAATTGTGCAAAACTACCAAAGAACGAGGAGATCGATGGATTGGAAATCAGTATAGCCACTGGTCGTCCTTAATAAATACCATAGAGAGGATGACCAAGACTCAAGTACATTAAGAAGATATTCCAAGATCTAGAACTTAAACTAAATAAACCCATCGAAGACGGTTGAGTGAAGGAATAAAGGTGTGCTGACCAATTTACCATTTGAATAATAAAATAAGAACGAAAATAATCACTTCTTTGGTTTGTTTGAACTGCTTTAGTTTAGTTAGCTCTCTTTTAAAGAAAGATTTTATTTTGGGAAATTATTAACTTACATAGCACGTCAAGGTCATAAGGGCTACTCTCCCAGTCTTCTTTCGCACATGAGTAGTTACCGGAAGCCTCCTTGCTGACGTTCTTCAACTGAAGAGTGAAGTTGTTGAGTACAATACCATGCTCGGGGTCATCCTTCAATATTTCATCCTAAATAAAAAAACATACTTCAGAACCATAGTTTATTGCAAGGTTGCAACATAGCCGCAGATTAAAAGTTTAAAAGGACCTCATTTAATATAAACTTATAGTGGAATCATCCTTTGAGAGCGTGCACCCGTATCTTGTCTGCCGCTACATAGGATTTTCAAAGCTTGGAACTTCACCTGACCAGCGATCTAAGAAATACTTTGGGCTGTATCTCGGCTGGGGTGGAAGTCAGTCCATATGGTACGATATCAATTAAAGTATGAGGGCCTATTTCTCGCTATATATATAGTCACAAGAGTAGATAGCTCCTTTTTGGGTCAAAAAACCACATTAAATATTTCCTTGAATGGTAGTTGCTAATAAAATCATAAACTAGGAGAAATTTTGCTAATTTTTACTGGGCCTTTACTTTGAATTAGATTTTTGCACCACTTGTTACAATCAATCCAGGCTACAAAGAACGTATAAAGCTAATATTTCTAGCGGGGGTCTGCTAGAAAATGTTACTGCACCTTTAGCCTATAAAAGTTGTTATACTTATATATGTGAACAAAGCACCTATGGGAGGTACAACAAATTCCATCTGGACCGCACGACTCCAGCCTTTCTACACCCTTACTATATTTCATGTAAAACACTGCCTATATGTGCAGTTTAAAAAATTTAAAGAAATTTTCGCATATTTTCGATTTAAAAATTAATAATCATATTATGTAAACAGCCTAAAAATTCATTTTTTCTCTGAAAAATATATATACAGTGGCTTTCATCAAGTAGAAACTCCTATAAAATACATTTTAAACATCATAGAACAATTTTTGAGAAACATTTAATTTCCAAGAATTAGTCGTTAGTAAACTACCCTTAAGCGAATTTCCCCCCCCAAATATTGGCATAGAGTATTGTCTATCATGCTAATTACATCTCAAATATCCATTTGATCAAAATTGTTATAACCCTTTTCGAAAAATTTCAAATTTTTCATAAATTTTATTTTAAGTGCTAGATTTAAAATTTAAAAACTTTTACGATATATAATTAACAAGTTTGAATTAAAACCATCAAACCGTTTCTGTTGTGTCACCAGGTACACACTGACAGAGAAACAAATAGAATTTACAGATCTATTACTTTCTCTCTATCTTACAGGTAGAGAAAGTATGGTGATCGTCAAAAAATTCGAACTCGAGATTTTGATGAATTTTGACGTTTCATGACTTCCTGAATCCGAAAAAGTGGTTTTTGAATTTCCGTCTGTCTGTCTGTCTGTCTGTCTGTACCTCCAACTAGAGCCTAAACTATTGTACCGATTGAGCTGAAACTTGATATATAGGGTTTTCATAGGGTTGCCCCGAGGGATTTTTGGAATTGGATATCTACCCCTAAAATTAAGGGTAGTTTACTGAAGGGAAAAAAGAGAAAAAGTCGATTTTCTCAAAATCGGCTCTAACGATTTTGATTAAATTTAATTTATGAACATAAATAAATAATACAAACAAAATGGCTACTCTCAATATTTCGGCAAAATCGATTTAAGGGCTCCGGTCTGATGCGTAAATTAACATTTTTTATAATAGCTCCGAAACTATTTGAGATATGAAATTACTTAGCATCACAAATATGTATATATATTTATAATACAAATATTTTATCCGAAACATATTTTTATAAAATCAATAATTTTCAATCTATACGCAATTATATATATATTTTTAACTTTTTGGACATTAAAGCTTAAGTATTGCGATCGTAAAAAAAACTAACCGGAAATGTTGATGGATGTCGACGTCTCATGACCCCCCGAACCCTAAAAAATAGTCTTTGCAATGCCGTCTCTCTGTGTGTCTATTAAAACTTAAAATTAAGGGTAGTTTACCGAAGGGCAAAAAGAGAAAAGTCGATTTTCTCAAAATCGGCTCTAACGATTTTGATTAAATTTCATTTATAAACATTAATAAATATTACAAACAAAATTGCTACTCTCAATATTTCGGCAAAATCGATTTAAGGGCTCCGGTCTGATGGGTAAATTAACATTTTTTATAATAGCTCCGAAACTATTTGAGATTTGAAATTACTTAGCATTACAAATATGTATATATATTTATAATACAGATATTTTATCCAAAACATATTTTTATAAAATCAATAACTTTCAATCTATACGCAATTATATGAATTTTTTAACTTTTTGGACATTAAAGTTTAAGTATTGCGACCGTAAAAAAAAACTAACCTGAAATGTTGGTGGATGTCGACGTCTCATGACCCCCCGAACCCTAAAAAATAGTCTTTGCAATGCCGTCTGTCTGTGTGTCTATAAAAACTTAAAATTAAGGGTAGTTTACTGAAGGGCGAAAAGAGAAAAATTTGTTTACTCAAAATCTGCTCAAACGATTTTGATTAAAATTCGTATCTAGGCGTTGATTAAGATTATAAATAAACTGGCTATTTTCATTTTCCTATGAAATGGATTTTTAGGGTACATTACAGAAGCGTTAATTTCCGTATCTCCACAACTATTGGAGAAACTAAACAACTTATCATTGCAAAATTGTAGGCCTATTAGAAATAAAAAACTTTTATTTGACATATATTTTTATAAAAGCAGCAGTTTCTGAGATATTTGCAAATATATTAATACAATTTTGTGAGCTTTAGTTGTAAACATATACTACTTAAGTCTTAACGCAATAATTCTCCAATGCCATAGAGTAATTAATTATAACTATCTAAAATAGTATGTTATTTTTCCTTAAATCTCTTAGGAAAAATGTTTGCATAGCAATGATCTATCTCCATTTTAGACTCAATAGTCAATATTTACATTTTTTATTGGTCAAAATGTATAAATGAATAATTAAATATCAATGCGATGACTTGAAGATCTGCAACACCATATAAAATGTTAAAATTTTAACCAGAAATCGAAATTTTAATACGAAGTGTTGACCCTTGTGGAAGACATTAAACTGTTTGAAATGCTCTTAGGTGGACAAAGATGCGCCTCTTTTCTCATTGATTATATATCATTGTATATTATTTTATGCGTGTTCTTATGTGGAGTGGTGATGATACAATGTACATTACTCCGTTCAGAAATCTTACGAGTTTATAGAAAGAGAGAGAAAGTCTGTGCGGTGCGCCGTACCATTTATTTATTTTTATTTGAAGGAACATTAATGTAAATATTAATCATAATCTCAGAGTCAAATTTTTTCATGTTTACAACACTTTTTATTTATATGAGAAATGGTGGAGATAGGAAGAAGATTTAGCATGGAGATCAACATTGAGAGATCAAATGTGATGGTGAATTCACAAAATGAAGAGCCGCTGAAATTAAAAATTGTAAAACTATAGCAGTAAAACATAGAGCAATTCAAGTACCTGGTAGGTCTGCTGACAATAGAAGTCTACTGAATCAAGGAAATTAGGTCAAGGGCTGTCATGGCCAAGGAAGCTTTCAACAAGAAGAGGTTACTGCTGAGCAGCAATCTTAGTTGGGAACTGGGGAGTAAATGGATGAAATGCTACATTTGGAGCATCGCACTGTATGTAGCAGAAACTTGGACTCTTAGCTATGTGGAAATTAAATACTCAGAGAGCTGTGAAATAGGTGCTGGAGAAGACTTGAAAATATATATTGGACAGACAGGGTGACAAATGAAGAAGTCTTAAGAAGAGGGGGTGAGAAGAGAACTATTTTTGGTGTGATTCTTAGGTGAAAATCAATATGGATCCGATAGATCCTTAGGAGGAACTTTCTTCTGCATGACGTCAAAGAAAGAAAGGTTGAGGGAAAGAGAAGCTTAGGAATAAAGAAGATTCTAATATTAGATTCAGTAATGGTCAAAGCTTACCAAAATGATTTTTTTGCACCTTATGTTAGGCTAATAAATTAAATTCATTTAAGTTTTCTTAATTTTTTAAGTTCACAAGAATTGAAAAATTATTAAAAAGTCTACAAACAGAAAGAATAAATGACATTATTTGTAGAAAAGATGGAAGCGTTTGTCTCTTAATATCAGTTCATGAGAACCACAGTATTTTTGGCATTTTATTATTATTATTATTAGCACCGCGTCTTACTACCCATTCGGGTTATACGCACTTACGCTAATGTGCAATGGTAGGGTGATTGTGAGATGAAATGCAGGACCTACAGTTTAACGTGGAATCCGAACCACGGTGGAGGCCTGGCATTCCTCACATTCACAAGTTGTGATTAATACACATCTGGTCAGGCATTTTATTAATCTTCCTAATATATAGCTATACTTATACATAGTGTTTTCGAACTAAAATTTTTACCATGTAATCTATCTGTCATGCAATATTTAAGGTTTAAAATAATTTAAAATTTCATGCATTTTCCAAATAAATTGCACATTACTCATATCTATTAATTATTTCAATTAAATGTTTAAGATCCTTATAGCCTACTGCTGTCCACAACCCCTCACCCCCAAATAATAAATAATAAATCAAAATAATCTTTGTTTTTCTTCACTCATAGTAAACCACAATTACTTACCTAACCAAGCAATAGGAAAATGTTGTTGTTATCTTGCCATACACATGCATACATGCAACGTCATTACTTTGATGTGATCCTTACTGTTTAATGTCAAGTTTTTCTTACAGTTTTAACTAGGAGAACTGAGTTTTTAAATAAATAATCTAGTTTATATATTTTAATTAATAATTTTCACGGGTCATCTTACTTCTTGGGTATTAACACATATTAAAACACAAACAGATATACTCCAAAAGAAAAGGGTGATCTGGCGGTCTAGGGGTAAGGTGTCAGACTTCTGTGCTGGGGGTCCAGGGATCAATCCTCGGTCCCAGCACAGATTTATCTGATTGCCAAACCCTTCCTTCACCTCTGACAATATGTGTATTAATCACAACTTGTGAATGTGTGGAATGCCAGGATCCCACGTTAAAATGTAGGTCCTACATTTCATTTCACAATCACCATACAATTAAAAATAAGCGTAAGTGCGTATAACCTGAACGGGTAGTAAGACACGGTGCTAGTAATAATAATTATAATAATAATCCAAAAGAAAATATAGACCAACTTTATCGCGAAGTGGGTCCACTTAGAATGGCCCTATTTGTTAGTGTGAAGCTCGCACTGGAAAATTGGGGGGATTGACCTTGAGAAACATCTCACACAGGGTGTGGCTTCTCTAACAGGGCCTCCCAGCTGGCCCTGCTTGGCTTCAATATTCAGCCACTAGATCACTGATACAACGTTCACATGAAGTTGGAGATAGGAATAAATAATCATAGCTGTAATAACGAATCAAATCATTCCCTGCGTGTAGAGAATAGTACTCCGCCTGTATTCATGTTTTTTCCAAAATATTTTATAGAGTTAAAAAAAGAAAGAAAATTAATTATTTATTTTTTAAAATTTTTTGGGAAAATATTGAAGGGGCCTGGCTCCTGTGGTCCCTGATTGGATGACTTGAAGTAAAGACGAATATTCTAGAGCTGAAGGAGGAGGCAGATGACAGGGCACGTCGGTGGTCTAAGTTACTTACTTAAGGAACTTTACCTGTCATAAGATAAAACACCTAATAATAAAATAACTGTATGTGAAAGTAAAAATAGAAATGTTCAGAAAGAATAAGGCGTTTTGTCAACAAAATTATGCTATTATAATATAGTTATTTAAGAAAGTAAGACTAGGGAGTATAATAATGTTAATATTAGCATCTTTGAATTCATTACCAACCACGCTTGTGAGCACATAGCTAAGATCATTAAGTCTTGTTTGCTGGTGAAGGGGATGTTGGTGTTTGAATTCCGACGAATTTATGAAAGGTCGATTTTACCAAATGGTTTCCAACTCTCCACCTACGTAAATGCGGGTACATTTACTATAACTCTACCTCCTATCATTCTTACAACGAAAGAGTAATTTAGTATTCAACATCGTGGTATTAACAGAAAAAGATTAGCTCAGGCACATGTTTTACCACCAGCAGCCTAAGAAGACAATTTTAGTATGCCAAGTTGTGGAGTATATGGTTGCACAATCATCTACACAAAACCAAAGGTAGTTCTATTATATAATTCCAATTTCCACAAAGGGAATAAATATGTAATGACCCAAATAAGTTGAAGCATGCTAAAGAAGCAACAAAATAAATATCAAGAGTGGTAATTAGAACCTTTTAATTTATAATATACTAGCAGTTTGTCCCGTTCTTTGCATGACTAAGCAGCACCAAAAAATTATATAATTAGAAATTTCTATACCTTGAGCCCACTTTTTTATATTTCCCTCGTTGTACAATCCTAAGCTAACTATGGCAAACACAAAACAATACTGGTATTCAATAAATTATATATTTGATACAAAATATTATCATCCCACAAACTGAGTTTACAAACAAACTCAATCCAATACCAGCGTAAACATTACCTAGACATAGAGATTAATATCTACCGGTACAGTTTCTTTTCCTCAGTGGAGGCTTGTGGTGGAGGGTTCGAATTCTAGAGGTGGCACATATAGCCTATTTTATATATAGATTATATAGTATGTTAGGGGACCACTGAGTTGATAAGTAGGAGGGGGAAATAAGGGGCACTGGGGTTGATAAATGTTGTTAAAAAAATACTCTGACCAACCTTAAAATTATTTTAATTAACTTGTGTATCATAATAATTATGTAACGTGTTAAAAATGACAAACAAAACATTTTAACAAATACAATCTATCAAGCCCTCAGAATGGTGTAAAACTATGACTACCAGTTCTAATAAGTTTTATAATGTGTGGCATATATAGACTTACTGTGACATCATGACACGCCAACAACTAAACTGCCCCAGCAAACGTAGTACATCGACTTTGGAAGAACAACACGAGCCAACTTCTAACTCATGAGCTAGTTGTCGAAGAAATAAGAGAGGGTCACATCAGGAGAGGCCAGTTGGTCGGCGAGCGCTCGGAGTTAGGTGGCGTGATGCTTAACCATTCCTCCCCCTTTTCCATATTTCGATTAATCATGGCCTATTCATCTAGACCCATTGGTATAAATACGAGCCTGTCCTTGGTTCACGTTACCTGTATTGCAATCATCACTCGTCGGAGACACTGCTGCCAGAGTTACTCAAGACTTCGTTGAGAAGATCGCGATGGTTGTGACGTCTGAATCACCTCTTCACCACAGATCGAGCTACGGCGCTAATCATAAGTATTGAGAGACGTAATTGATTGTGTCGTTGAGCTCTTAAGGCGTAGTTTCTGTTAGTGTAGCTGTGGGCTCTATCATATAAATGTCCTTTTGACTATGTTTTTGTAGGTAACACTTATTTGTTTCCAGATGCCCATAAGGCATAGTTTATTTTGTTGAGCAATGAGCTCTATTAGGACATAGATTATGTATATCAAAAATTCTGACTTTACTATGCCCATAAGGCATAGTTTATTATAGTGCGCCATGTGCACTATTTTTCTACGTCTATTGGACTTGGTAGCAAATATTGGGGACATAAACAGACGCCATAGACTGTTTGACCATGCTTCAGCTATAAAATACGTAGGATTTAATTATGGTGAATGCCAGGTTATCTGTGGCCTCATTTACGACCCAATTGGGTCTGTAACTCACACCAGTCTTGTAGGTGTCTAAGTCTGTACTGATTTGAGGTACGTAACCTGTGTAAGTGCTACTAGTCCATAGTAGTGGCTCACGGGGCTATGTTTATTATGTACGGCCCGTTTGAGGAGCCTATAGAGTTGATCAAGTTTGATCGCTATCTTGATTAGTGTTATCCCCATTGCAGGGTAACTTAATGTTTATACTATTGATTGCCCTGGAAGTACTATTTAGGAAATGTCCGGCCATAGTATTAATTGCTTCTAGATTCCTAGTGATTAGCAACTTACTAGAGTTAAATGATCTGTTTCTCTTCAAGGTACACATTACATTGTAACTCTATTAGGAATTAACTCTCGCTAGTTAGCAATAGTTAATTACCACCCTTGAAGCTCCTTAAACTAGGACTTAGATTATGCGGTTTTGTTCTTCATATTTAAGGTTAGTTGTTGTTGTAGTAAGCCAGACTGGCATGAATGATAAATAAATAGTTCATTTAGATCACAGCCACTAGGTACTAATAATAAAGTGTTATTACCTATCCTCCTATTAAGGTTATTAGTAGTTGTCCTGTTTTAACGAGCTACGAGCTTTAAGTGTTTACACTCATGACCTAAGTATGATGGTTATAGAGTGTTCCTAGGTGCTTCACACCACATGCTACGTAGGCGAGCTATTTTTGAACTGTATGCATATGCATATGTATATATAAATATATATATATATACATATATGCATATGCATATATATATATACATATATACAACGTGTTTCTAAAACATTGCATCAAACTTTGGCAGGATACTCCTTGGGTGAAATTAGAATAATTCTCATAAGCAACCTAGGGTCCATCTTCAATATTAAGGGCGGTATACACCCCTAAAGACAGAGCTAAAAACAACTGTTGTGTGAAATATTATGAAAACTGCTTAGGTTATTACAACGAATCTTTGTATACTACTTATTAAAACCTTGATCATTAATAAACTAAATGTGCTGTGACGGTTACTCACTCCCATCATGTAAAAAAGGGGGGTTGTAACACATTTTTTCTAAAATAAAATATGTCAGAGTAAGTATTACCAATTTTTACTTAATATTACAAAACAGGGAATCAAAATTAACAAAAAAGGTGTCTTGGAGAAACTGTCTAGCTTTCCCCGTTTCTGAGATAATCACACAAGTTTGAGATCAGAGCCAAGTGTAAATGCCTGCCAGGTAGGCAGCCAGAATCGCAGTTTTATTTCGCAATGCAGTCGTTTAACAATTTTTACTGGCACGTGTGACTATGTATCACGTACATTTGGTAAACAAGGCTGGTTTGTGTGTTATGATGGAGAAACTCTGATACTTTTCCTTCTTCATAAGCTCCGATGTGTTGCTATTTATTACATTAGTGAGTTATGCTTACACAGTTCACACTTGGGTGGGATTTTATTCATTACACTCACTGGATTATTGAAAGCTACATTAAGAAATACAAATTGTAGTTATTGCATGTTTTAGTTCCTAGCTTCAAAAACAGATTAATAGCAAGTGTTCAAAATGGTAGCCCCTAACGTTATTGCAATAATTGAGGCGACGTATCAATGACTGGCGTAATCTTTCGAAAACACGTGGAGATTCTTGAACCTTATCACTTGCAGCAACTATCCTGGCTAACAGGTCTTCCTCAGATTCAACAGCTGTCTCGTACACCAAAGCTTTGACAAAGCCCCACAGAAAGAAGTCTAACGGATTTAGGTCAGGAGAGCGTGGTGGCCACGCAACAGGCCCACCTCTTCCTATCCATCGGGCAGGAAATGCAGTGTTGAGGTAGTCACGCACAGCTCTTGTGAAATGAGGTGGGGCACCGTCATGGTGTAGCCACATGCGTTGTCTAACGGAGAGCGGTACATTATCGAGGAACTGTGGCAATGCACATTTCAGAAATTGGTAGTAGATGTGGCCAGTCAAACGTCGTGGCATCAGGTAAGGGCCAATGAGATGGTTACCCACAATGCCTGCCCAGATGTTGACAGAAAATCTATGCTGGTTGCCTATGATGATAGTTGCATGAGGGTTCACGTCATTCCAAATGTGATTATTTGTACTATTAAAATAGCCGTCTCTGGTGAATGTTGCCTCATCGGAAAACAATATTATAGTGGAGAAATCAGGAAGCACTCCGCACTGCTGCAGAAACCAGTCGGAGAATTCATGTTGAGGAGCATAATCTGCTGGCTCCAATGCCTGCACCTTGCGCATGTGGTACGGATGCAGCAGCTGATCATGCATGACACGCCATACTGTGGAATTGGACACATTCGTTTGATGCGCAATGACACGTGTGCTTGTTGATGCGTTATCATCCACATAATTCAGTACTTCTTCTTCGACAATTGGAGTGCAAACATTCCTT